>OX402075.1:7960323-9160323 GCA_947859365.1 Archips crataeganus | reverse complement strand
GAATTTAAATATCAGATTTTAAATAAAAAATATCTATTTACTATCACACCATTAAACAAACAGGAATAATCGAAGCTGAAAGAAGATAAATAAATAAAATTATTTGTCATGGTTCATTTAGGACCCTAAGCCGTGCTTGTATTATTTGACAGTGACAAGACAAATCAAACAAACAAATGACAAACAAATGTAGTGCTACAGATTATGTTATGTACGACTTGAATTTTTCTAGGTAATGGAACGTGGCTCTCTCACTGCGACGTCATCCAACGTATTTCTTAAAAAAAATTATATATTAAATACTCAACCAAATTCAAAATCGATGAAAATGGTATCTTAAAATATCCTATTCTTTCCAAAAAAAATATAAAAACTACAGGTTATTTTTTTTGGTGCATCCCAATTAAGAATAGTAATCAATAGCAAAGGGCCGCGGCGCGCTGCGCCTACGCAGCCGGCACCGGGTTTGAATTTTTAATAAAACCGGACAAGTGAGTGTCGGAATCCGTATTAATTTAAGTACCTAGTGAGAGGTATAAACTTTCTGCCAACAAACTGCTATGCATTTTGGCAGATGTATTTTAACATAAGTATTTCTGTATTTCTTTTGTTTGTTTTTGTGTAAATAAATTAAAAAAAAAAAAAAATCGTAATGGCGCGTGTCAAAGTTTCTTTGGCAATAAACGTCATGACCACTAGCGTCGGTGGCGTGGTAGGCATGGCAGCACACGACCCCTTTAGGCGTTCTTGGCGTTCAAAGGGTTAAACCGCTAGTAGTGGTAGAGCCATGTTGTAGCTAGCCGCTGCATCACGAATGGGCCGGCTCGTCCGGGGCAGTACCACCCTCTCACAGAACACCGGCGTGAAGCAGCAGTACTTCTGCTGCGTTTCGTACGGTCAGTGAGAGCGCCGGGGGCCCAATACCTCTCGCCCTCCTCTATTCCCTCTCCTTTTTCCTCTCCCTTTTAGGGCCGACAACGCACTGGCATCGCGTAAAGTGCTGCGGGTGTCTATGGACAGTGGTGATCATTTAACATCAGGTGACCCACTAGTTTGTTTGTCTGGCCTCTCTAACATAAAAAAAAAAAAAAATAGATGAAATTTGGCATGGAGATAGAAGGACGTGGGATAGCTTTTATCCCAGAAAATCGCATAGTTCCCGCGGGATAGCGATCAACGAAGTCTTTGCAGAAATTCTTTGTTTACTTTTACCGGCATTTTACCTTGTAATGCGACCTGTAGCGCGTTAGGCGTGCAGTAGTCGTGCGCTAGCTCCGCGAGGAAGCGAAGCGCCGCCGCTTTTGTTTTGGCCGTGGGCGCCGTCGCCCCGTCTGCTAGGAACCTGCAAACAAACCGTTGGTTAATACGGGTAACGCGCCGTGCCCGGGTCTATATGGTATCAAATAATTTAACAAGTCATAATTCTTCATAATCAATGGTAGTCATAAAGTGGTTTATTTCTGAAACGGTTTTTTTTTCGGCGTTGTTATAAAACAACCTTTTGCATTGTATAATTAGGGTAAAAATTGTGTTACATGATAATAATTATGTTTTTTTTTAGTAACCTAAAATTACGTGTTCGATTTCACATTATGCTTGTTGTTTGGATGGCGTTTATAAAAGAAATAAAAAACTTATGTATACTCGGTAAAAAGTAAAATATATTATTTATTTTATTAGCAGTACGGCTGCTCACCGAATCTAAGATTATTTAAAAGCGAAAAAATACGCCACTGTTGGCGTATGTAAGCGATTAAGAATTTCGGGGGAGTCGGTTGGATGCGACGTGGTTCAATTGGTAGAACACCCGTTGGGGCGCATACCCGGGAGACGTGGGTTCAAACCCCGCCGGCGCACCCGAAAAACTTTTTCGCTTTTAAATAATCTAAGTAAAATATATGTACCTATAGTAAAAAAATATTGAAACTGTGGTCGCTCCCGTACTTTGTCACGAATTACATAATAGTTAAAGTATAAATCTTCCCAGGTGAATTTTTCGCTTCGAGCCCTTATCTTTCAAAATAAACGGTATCGTCACAGTATTAAGGTTCAAATTTAATGTAATGGCTCGAAACGAAAAATCCACCTGGGAAGATTTATACTATACTCCGTAAAGCTCCAAACGCACAGACAGCGGAGGCGTGGCGGTGCGGTGGCGGTGACGGTTGTAATATTCTAACTTGTATGAACGGTTGTGCGGTACCGTACCGCGAACTCGTTCATACAAGTTAGAATATTACAACAACAACTTAGATTCTACGTACCTGAATATATTATGCAACTGCAGTTCTGGCGGGAAGCACTCGTGTATGACGTCGAGGGTCTTCATGATCTTACTCTGCACAGAGCCGAGGATGTCTGTCCCCAATTTCATCAGTAATCTGTAACAAACAAACATGTTAACAAGATGTAAATAACATGTGATAGGATCTTCAATCATCCAATCCGAAGTTGACTGGTGGCCATAACCTCCTGAGGCCCGCGAAATTCTGTGTCAATGAACTTTAAACTTTATGTCACTTACGAGTGAGTTCGTGTCACATTAGAAGTAAGACCTATATAAAGGACTAATTCTAATGTGACATCGAACTCACTCGTAAGTGACATAAAGTTTAAAGTTCATTGAAACAAAATTTTCGTGGGACTCAGGAGGATATAGGTGATAAGTTCCCCCTTTGTACATATCGTCACTACTTTGAAAAAATCTCGTATCTCAAATCAATATGTAAACCAAACTGAACTTTATTGCACACCCAGTAAAGTTCAATTAGCCTGATTATCGATTTTGAGATACGAGCTTTTTTCAAAGTAGTGACGATATATCTCAATTTTGCTCACCTGAACACCAGCTGGTAGAGCCAATCCTTCAGCTGCTGCCAGTGCACCAGCAGCAGCTCGCAGACGGCGTCCAGCAGAAGAGAGAACACCTTGGTGTGCGCGTCCACGAACATCTTGTTCAGGAGCTCGGTCAACCGGCGGAGCTGGGAGTCCGTGAGGAGGCGGCCCGAGTTCAGATAATTGGCCTGCAATAAAGTTAAAAAAACCGGTTGTCTGTAAAGTCGGTTTACGGACGTTAGTTTAACGTGACAACGTCATAACCTCCGGCACTTAACCAATCAATCCTATTTCAAGATACCTAAGGGCATAAATCAATATGGCAAAAGAGTGTGGTCAAATTACTTGCCACATATCCTAAACAGCTTCCCCAACAATACCATAAAATGTATACATAATAAGCCAACACAGCAGATTAAGAGAATTGTAAAAAAGTACCTATTAACAAATAATAACTAATTATAATAAGTTAATGTAGGTAGTGTTAATGAAAGCAAGTTGTTACTATACATATAATCTTAAAATTTAAAAGATTGTACTAATAATATTAATAATTATTTTGTATTTTTATGAAAGAAATAAACAGTTTAAAATTTTAAATTTTAATAAATTTCTTTTTAACAAAAATTAAACCAGGCGGTCACCCATCCAAGTACTGACCGCGCCCGACGTTGCTTATCTTGAAAACGGTGCATCTTACGGCAAAATCAATGAAATTTTCATCCCCCCCCCCTTTAACAGCGTTTATACCTGCTGAGCTGGCAACGTTGCATTTTGTTAGTTTTTCTCGATTATGCCATAAAAATTGAATGAAAATTAAAAATGTGGTGAATACGAATTGTTCTAATATATAAGTTAATGTGTCTACTGCAATAACTATTCGTCATAAGACTTTTATGTTCTTTTCAAAAAAAAAGTCAATAGTCAAAAGTGTTTTATTTGCGAAACATAGGTGATGGATGGCTGCATAAATACAGAGATGTTACATTTCTTATTGTTGCACTATGTTTTGCCAATCGGCGTACAAAAAAACTTGGCTTAATATTATGCCCATCTGAACATTACTTTTAAAACCGGCCAAGAGCGTGTCGGACACGCCCAAGGTAGGGTTCCGTAGCCATTATGGAAAAATCAAGTAATATTTTTCTAAGGATTTCGTATGTGTACGGAATCATCCAAGTTTAGGTATGTTTTATACCTTAGGCTACTATTTACTCTTAAACTACAAATAATTTCCAAGCAATCTTAGCCGCTATAATTTTCCTAGTAAATTTGAATATATTTACTACCCTTCTGAATTTTTTCAAATTTTTCCACCCAACAGTTTAGATTTTAGAGGGGGGGGGGGGGACTGCCGATTTTAATGAAAATTTTCACTTTAAAGTTGAATATTTCGCAAACAGATCACTGAATAGAAAAATCATGTTAGCAACCCCGCAATGATTTTAAAAGACCTATCCAACGATACCCCACACTATAGGGTTAGCTGAGAAAAAAAAATTACCCCCACTTTACGTCCACGGGAGGTACCCTAAAAAATTTTTTTTTACTTTTTTTTATTCAATCACTTTGTCGGCGTGACTGATATATATATTGATGCCAAATTACAGCTTTCTAATACTAACAGTCTCTGAGCTTAGCCGCGGACAGACAGACAGACAGACGGACAGACATGGCGAAACTATAAGGGGACTACGGAACCCTAAAAAGGAACAAATTATTACCTAACGGTTATTAAAGAAAATAAAAGTCTTATCACGAATAATTATTGCAGTAGACAACTAGGCTATCCGGTCGTCAAATTTAATTGTATAGTTAACCAATAAAGTATCTATTTCAAACTAAATACAAACTGAAATATAGATGCACAGAAAAAACCCCAGAAAAAAGACCAATGCTGGGAATCGAACCCAGGTCCTCAGCGTTCCGTGCTGCGTGCTTACCCCTACACCATCACTGGTCTAGCATTGGTCTTTTTTCTGGGGTTTTTTCTGTGCATCTATATTTCAGTTTGTATTTAGTTTGAAATATATGGTTTCACGGGATGACCGTAAAAATAATAAAAAAAAAATGAAGTTGAAGAAAATAAAAAAAAAAATAGAAAAAGATACTTCATACTTAACTTGAATAAAGTATCAATAAACGTAAATGGCTAGAAGCCAGTTAGTGTATCACAGACAGACGCAGACGGCAGACGTACCAAGTGAGTGAGGCCATCCTTGCGCTCGGTCCAGTGCGTGCTGGCGCACAGCGCTATGATGTCGTCGGCCGGCGGCGGCGGCGGCGGAGAGCCCTCCCAGCCCAGCCGCGACGCCGAGCCCGACCACGAAACGCTCTGACAGACAGACAAACACTGTATAATGTACTAGCAGCCCGTCCCGGCTTCGCACGGGGTAGGCAATTATTTATTTTTGGAAATTTGGATATAAAACACTTTTTTTCACAAATATTTTTATTTATTAAAAAATTATTATTTATTATTTATTAATTATTACAGACGTGCACGCCCCACTCCTGTATTTCAGTGCCCCCTCCACCCCGCCCGCCGCGATGCCCGGCGCGCTTTTCAGACTGCATCGCAAACAACGGCCACGGCGCTATGGCGGTTTTGTTTACTGTTTGAATTTTTTAATTCGTAATATCTTTTGAATGGAAAGTCCAATTTAAATAATTTAAAAACTATTTTATAGGTAGTTAAATGGTCTTTACCATAAAATAATTTATTTGGATAAGGATTAATATAAACACATAAATAGCATGGTTTGAATTTGGTTAGCATTTTCATTAATGTTTAAAATGAAAAAAGTTGTTGTAGTGACATAACTACAATAGTTGGACATATGCTACCGCGGAGTTTTTTGTAGACATTATGATGTTCTTCAATATTGTTGTACATTATTTTGTTCTATCGCTAATAGTTTCGGCAGCGCATTCGACGAAAGACATTTTAAGACTCATTTTTCTACACCTTCGGTTACATTGTTCAAATTTTACCAAGGATCCCTAATTTTTTTCAAAATGAAATGTAGCCTATGTCAAATTGGAAGAATGTAGCATTCTATTGGTGAAAGAATTTTTTAAATCGGCCCAGTACTTTTTGAGCCTATTCATTACAAACATACAAACATACAAAAATAGGTACAAATCTTTCCTCTTTATAATATTAGTGTAGATGTGTCCATTCATTGGGGATGACTATTTTTTTGCAACGTATAGTATAGGGGTGCTGGAGAAGGATGGAGTAAATTAGTTGGACGGAAAGAGTCACCAATGAAGAGGTTCTGGAAAGAGTGAAAGAGAAGAGAACATTAATGAAAACAATAGAGAATCGGAGAGGGATAATGATTGGTCATCTTATAAGACACGATGAGTTCATAAATGTCATCTTGGAAGGAAAAGTAGAAGGGAAGCGAAAAAGAGGGAGGCCGAGAATTGATTATGTAAATCAAATAAAGGAGAAGGTAGCCGTCATGTCGTATAAGGAGGTCAAGGAGGCAGCTTTGAGGAGAGAGAAGTGGAGAGCCATTCATCGGCTACACCGACAAGAGTTTAACTCTTAAATAAGAATATATAGTATAGGGGTGTGTAATGATCGATAGAACAACATTTGATATATTTTCAAATGGTATATATAATCACTCATTTGATATAAATAACGTTTGGTATAATTTTATTATATCAAATGAGCGTTATAGCGAATGAACTTATATCAAAAGTTTTTATAGCGATCGTTGCGCACCCATACGTATAGTACTTATAGCTTGTCTAATTTAAAATGACGCGCCCCACCACCGCTTTTGACATACAGGATTTCAAATCCTGACAAAATTAGACAAACTCTAAATCGAAAACCATTTCGAGATAAATGCTTTTTAACTCGTTTTCTGTAGTTATTTAATTTTAACCCTCATTTGACATTGGTGTAAATTGCGTGACCGATCCAAGTTGTACTTTATTCTGTGTGGTTTGAATTCTTCAAAATTTACGCGTGGATTATAAAGGAGTTTGATTTAGACCCGCTGTCTGACATCTAGCACTTTGACAGCGCCAGTAAAGGGACACTAGTTACAGTGTACCACTACGCAAAAAATAATTAAAGGGGTTGCCTTAACGTACGCATTTAGATAGATTTAGAAATTTGGCAGTGTCCTTTGGGAGCCCTCAATTATAATCTGACGCCATCAACCAAAATAGTTTAAATAATTAATTTTGAAAAAGTCGTGAACTAAATGACAAAATATTGAAATTGGTTTCTTATAATTGACTATTCTATACAAAAAAAAAATAAAAACCATTGGTAATATATTTAGACAAGCCCAATCCACTGATGAGGGCACAGCCCTTCGTCGGTTTTTAAAGACTAGGCACATCGCTAGCCAGGACTCACATCGTGCCTCCTGTAGGAGTCCAGACTCCTCTCGGAGCAGACGCTGGATGCTTCGGAGTCGTCGTCGCGCCGGCCGCTGTCGTACGCGGAACTGTCTTCGGGGCTCTGTGAGAATAAGGAACAAACATGAAGCTTTCACGTCTCTATGACAATTGGCGCTCTTTATTGGTTAGAATTGATAAGTTCCTATGCCATAATCTTCCATTATATAAAAATCTAGTGTGCTTGTTATCGAACGAAACAATGGGTGGTGAAACAGCCCCTTAAGCTATGAATTTATCATTTGTTATTTATTCATTCATTACAAATACTGTTGTGCTAACGGTACTTTCGAATCGTGTTCCTATTAAAAGCTTTTTATTAACTTGCAACGTATAAATAAGTAAATAAACATTAGGGGACATCTTACACAAATCGGCCTAGTCCCAAACTAAACAAAGCTTGTACTATGAGTACTAGACTAGACGACGATAAACATACTTATATAGATAAATAAATACTTAAAATACATAGAAAACATCCATGACTCAGGAACAAATATTCGTGCTCATCACACAAATAAATGCCCTTACTGGGATTCGAACCCAGGACCTCTTGCTTCGTAGGCAGGGTCACTACCAACTAGGCTAAAGCGGTCGTCAAAATGTATGTAAGGATATATGTCGGGTCAAATCTTGTAAGTTGAATTTGACCCACTTCCAGTGGTCGGATTTACTTGAAATTTGGTATACTTATGTAAATTGGATAACAATGCAAGTTACAGTCAACAAAATGTACAGTCAGCGAAAAATATTGCATTGAAAATGAAATTTTTAACAAAAACTTATTTTGATTCTTATAATACCGTAATAGGCGTTTGGGTTATTTGTATTACAAGTCTATCACTGCATTGTTTTCAATACGCACCCTGAGCACTCCTTCAGCGTCTCTCGTCTGCTGCAACAGCCTCAGAGTAGCGGCGGGCGCTCGGGAAGGGGCGGTCCGTTCGAGGGACTCCCGACGCCGTACGGCCGACCCTACCACGCTGCTAGAACGGCCCGTCCTGCAAAGTTAGGAGGGAAAGCACTGAGTAATCGTCACAGCCTATTGCCTTGATCACACGTATCGAGCAAACGGGCGAGACAGTGATGCAAGCGAGTAGCTGTTCACATGTGTTTTGAAATTAGCACAGTCAGTTAAGTTCTCACGTGGCCGAGTGGCGAGACAGTGAACGTTCAGACCTGCCGAGTGAGCGAGCGAGACAGTGCCTAATACGTGCTCGGCCCAGTAGACAGAACGGGGGCCGAGCTACTGTCTCGCCGCTGCGTTCGGCCGAGCGCTCGGCCCAGCACTCGGCGCTATGTTTATATGGGTATGTATTACAATACCGAAGTACGAAAGACCGAATGTATTAAAACATCGAATGGGTCAAAAGACCGATACGATTTTTTTCTGAAACCGTTAACTTTTTAAGATTGTTATAAAACAAACCTAACCTAACCTAATGGGTTCTGTATGATGCCGCTTTAATAAATTCTGAAAAGTTTACGGTTTCAGAAAAAAATCGTGTCGGTCTTTTGACCCATTCGATGTTTTAATACATTCGGTCTTTCGTACATCGGTATTGCAATACATACCCGTTTATACGCACCGAGTTTTCGACCGAGAGCACTGTCTCGCCCGTTTTCTCGGTACGTGTGATCAGGACATTATACACGTCCCACTGCAGGGCACACGCCTCGTCTCAGAATGAGTTAAATTTTAACTTTAATATCGACTCCATAGTTTTCTTTTATCTTACCGTGCGATGAAAAATCCGAACCTTAAATTCATCATCTTAATTTTCTTGGTAGGGTAAACTGAAAACGACACAGTTCAATCAAGGATTGTATAGACTGGATTGGCAGTCGCCATAGTACCGATCGGCCGCGGTTTTTGTAGTTCGATTATTAAATCTAGATGGCGCTGAAATATAGCCAGAGGCTTTGAAGGCAAAACAATAAGACTATAGATGTTTCATATCACTGCAAATGTATTATTAAGCAATATTTTTGAAAAATAATTCATTTGTAGTAATATGAAACATCTGTAGTCTTATTGTTTTGCTTTCAAAGCCTCTGGCTATATTTCAGCGCCATCTAGATTTAATAATCGAACTACAAAAACCGCGGCCGATCCGTACTATGGCGACTGCCAATCCAGTCTATATCATCCTTGGTTCAATCCACCCACAATTTATGATTTCGCATGTTGTACGAAATAGCAATAGTTTTTATTTCTGTCTCATAATTCATTGTTTCCTATAGTATATAAGTACGCCCGTGTTACATTAAACATTCATTTCAAACCGGAACCTTGTCTTTGTTCATCTCAACGCTTGCCACGGAACCCCTACCTCAACAACAAGTATCCATACCTAGTAGGGCTGGTCTCTCTGGAGCCCGCAAGGGACCGGGGTATCCCGGAGGGTCTCCGACGGGCGCTGGCCAGAGACATGGGGCCGCTGCTTCGCGACGACGGCGACGAGGAGCGCGATGTCGCTGCGATAGAAAAAATTGTGAGTGAGTGAGTGAGTCACTAAGTGAATGTGTGGGCGAGTGGGTGAGTGACTTGTCTGAGAGGGTGAATAATTGAGTGAGTGAGCTACTAAGTGACTGACTGAGAGAGTGAATAATTGAGTGAGTGAGCTACAAAGTGACTGACTGAGAGTGAATAATTGAGTGAGTGAGCAACTAAGCGACTGACTGAGTGAGTAACTGAGCGATTGAGTGACTGACTGACTAAAAGAGTGAGTAAACTGAGCGATTGAGTGACTGACTGACTAAAAGAGTGAGTAACTAAGTGGCTCAGTGAGTGACTGACTGAGAGGGTGAATAATTGAGTGAGTGAGCTACTAAGTGACTGACTGAGAGAGTGAATAATTGAGTGAGTGAGCTACAAAGTGACTGACTGAGAGTGAATAATTGAGTGAGTGAGCTACTAAGCGACTGACTGAGTGAGTAACTGAGCGATTGAGTGACTGACTGACTAAAAGGGTGAGTAAACTGAGCGATTGAGTGACTGACTGACTAAAAGAGTGAGTAACTAAGTGGCTCAGTGAGTGACTGACTGAGAGGGTGAATAATTGAGTGAGTGAGCTACTCAGTGACTAATTAATAGAATGAATAATTGAGTGAGTGAGTAATTAAGTGAGTGAGCTACTAAGCGACTGACTGAGTGAGTGAATAATTGAGTGAGTGAGCAACTAAGCGACTGACTGAGAGAGTGAATAATTGAGTGAGTGAGCTACTAAGCGACTGAGTGAGTGAGCTACTAAGCGACTGACTGAGTGAGTGAGTAACTAAGTGATTCAGTGAGTGACTGACTATAAGAGTGAGTAACTAAGTGGCTCAGTGAGTGACTGACTGAGAGGGTGAATAATTGAGTGAGTGAGCTACTCAGTGACTAATTAATAGAATGAATAATTGAGTGAGTGAGCTACTAAGCGACTGACTGAGAGAGTGAATAATTGAGTGAGTCAGCTACTAAGCGACTGGTTGATAGAGTGAGTAATTAAGTGAGTGAGCTACTAAGCGACTGACTGAGTGAGTGAATAATTGAGTGAGTGAGCAACTAAGCGACTGACTGAGAGAGTGAATAATTGAGTGAGTGAGCTACTAAGCGACTGAGTGAGTGAGCTACTAAACGACTGACTGAGTGAGTGAGTAACTAAGTGATTCAGTGAGTGACTGACTAAAAGAGTGAGTAACTAAGTGGCTCAGTGAGTGACTGACTGAGAGGGTGAATAATTGAGTGAGTGAGTAACGGAGTGACTGACGGATTGAGAGAGTGAGTAATTGAGTAAGTGACTGTCTGAGTGAATAATTGAGACCGACTGACTGTAACTGATTGAGTGAGTAAGTGACTGATTGATTAAGTGAGTGAGTGAGTGAGAATAAGGAAACTATGTAAAAAAAATCTAAATTAAACGATCGTCTTCAATTCTTCACTCTCATTTTAACTTTTTGATTCGCCCTAGTACAGCTGGTCATGTAGCAAAGTACTCAATGGGAGCCCCAGGGCTCCAGTGTACTCACGCTGCGACTGCGAGACGCCGGGGCGCGAGCGCGAGCGGCCTACGACGCGCTCCGGGCTGGGCGGGACCCCGCTGCCGGCGCTCACGGGCGATCTCTTCGCACGAGCTGCAAATACAGAATACAATACAATCCATGACACATTTAGCCAAGCAAACACATACACTCACCGGCAAAAAATTTGGCCCACAGTCCACCATTCATACAAACGAGGTCACTTTGATGTCTTGGTTCTCCACTAGGCGGTGCTTTGGCTGTGATCTGATGATGGCTACTCCAAGCATTGATAAAGGACATTCAGAGTTCCTAAGATACCCACTAGATTGAATCTGCATTTAACACGGAAATTATGCACATTTAGAAAAACAGCTAAAATGGCAATAAAATGAATGAAAATCTCAGTGCTGTACAAATTCTCTCGCTGTGGTGTAAACTGGTCGCTGAATCAGTTGTATGTGTTAGAAACTCTGGACCACCATCATCGATGCTCTGGATATACATTATCAGATCTCAACCCTGGCGTAGAAATAAGGCATCAAAGTAGCCTCGTTTGTATGAAAGGTGGACTGTGGGCCAAATTTTTTGCCGGTGAGTTTATATTATCAGTTCCATTATGAAAACATATCGGTGCTATAAAAGCTGGACTAAGTGCGAAATATCAAAAATGGTTCGAAATACCTTGTTGAGCGACCTCTCCCTCTTCAGAAAGGCGTAAACATGTAACATGTGTGTATGTTAATAAAGATTAGGAAAGTTGAATTCAGTTTCAGCAAACATTAGGAATATCATTTTAAATACGAACTGAAACATGGATGCACAGAAAAAAACCAGCTCTGGGAATCGAACCAGGTCCTCAGCATTCCGTGCTGCGTGCTACTCGTATACCCCTACACCACAACTGGTCGGGACATAGAGACCATAATTTTTCTGTGCATCACACGTCTCAGCTCGCTTAATCTAATCACTTTACTGCAGCGATATAAGCGACATCTATGTTAATACTCTCAACGAGAGACGTCAACACTCCTTTGGAACTAACCGCTCGCCCGGACCAAGAGATCTTAATAACAAGTTTGGTATGAAGTATCTTTTTGTATTTTTATTATTTCAATTCCATTTTTTTTACTTTTACGGTCATCCCGTGAAATCCATATAATTTCATACTAAATGCAAACTGAAACATGGAAGCACGGAAACAAGACCAGCGCTGGGAATCGAACCCAGGTCCTTGGCATTCCGTGCCACGTACTAAACCGTTTTGATCGCGCAGTTAAACCTCATTACCATTCGACGATTGTTACCACAACCGAAGGACGAATCACGCGATTGATGAAATTTCATCAAACTAGATTCAGCATCAGTACTGTCTTAAGTTTTCATAAAAAGTTAACCCTAAGCATCATCCTTTTTAATAACGCTCTAATTAATGGTAATGACAAAAAAACCGCCGTAAAAACGCTGAATATTTACCCCCCACCACTGGTCAGTGACAGTTGACCAGTGGTGGTGTAGGGGTTTAGCACGTGGCACGGAATGCCATGGACCTGGGTTCGATTCCCAGCGCAGGTCTTTTTTATGTGCATCTATCTATGTTTCAGTTTGTATTTAGTATGAAATAATATGTTATCTTAATCTTGAAAAATATTAGGTCTAATGAAAATTATATCCGTTACGTTATAATAATAATACCAAATTATTTGTTTCATTCCAACTTAGGTGATAAATACAAAATGGTCGAGACTTCCTATTAGGTATTAATGTACCTGTGTCAGGAAGCCTCGCTCCTCCAGCTTTACGTTATTAGGTCAAGTGGGCTCCCCCAATATACTCACGCAGACTGGCGGTGCCGGCGGCCATCTTGGCTCTTGTCATGTGCGAGTACAGAGCGCGTGCGCGTGCGCGCTGCGCCGCCGCCGCGTCCACCGCGGACACGGAGCGGGCCGTGGATCCCGCCGAACTGGGCGAGCGGTCTGTGGAAGGGACGATGTTTAACCCTTAAACCGGGGGCTTGGGCTCAAAAAACTCACTTTTCCGAAATGTTTTTTTTTTTTTTTTTTTTTACATAAAACTGACCCGTGATTGACCACTATCTCACCTGATGAAAAGTGTAGATGAGGCCAAAGGTGTACCTCACTGGTTCAGTAACAGCCTATTCACTCTAGCCTTGAAGAGACCTAGGTTGTATTTATCAGGAAATACAGACGACGGGAGCGAATTCCATTCTTTAGCAGTTCGCATTAGGAAGGATGACGCGAAGCGCTTCGTACGGGCCACTGGAATACTAGCCACATAAGGATGAAGACGCTCCCCCCGCCTGGATGTCCGATGGTGAAATGGAGATGGAGGAATTAAATCACGTAATTCCTGCGCACACTCTCCAAAATGTATCCGATAAAAAACAGACAAACAAGCAACTCGACGACGGTGCTCGAGGCTCTGCAGCCTACCACCGATTGACGAACTATCACCAATGAGTCTTCGGGCTCGATGCTCCACCGAATCCAACGCCGCCAACTGATACCTGGCAGAACCGTCCCAAAGGTGGCAGCAGTATTCCATACATGATCTAACCTGTGCTTTGTATAAAGTAAAAAGTTGCTCCGGCGTGAAATACCGTCCCACCTTGTAAATGTACACTTGCCCATCAAGGGCACTTTCCCCGTAAGTGCATTTCCCCAAAAAGTACCTACGTTTTCTCAAAACGCACGCTTTCCCAAAATGTGCACTAGTCAAAAATGCCGTCTTCACCGCAAAGTTTTCCTTAGATGAAGATCCTAAGCTATGATGGCGATGATAACATTTTTAGCCCCCGACACAAAAAGAGGGGTGTTGTTTAACCCTCAAACCAGGGGTAGCCAAATGGCGGACCGCGAGAATACAGCAACTTGCACTACAAAGTACACAATTTAATAAAAACCGGCAAAGTGCGAGTCGGACTCGCGCACCGAGGGTTCCGTACGAATTTATATGTACTGCTCCTAAGCAAAATGTGCGCAGTGTGGGATCATTTTAGATTGATTACTGATACAGACAGACAGACAAAAAAATTATGCTTTTCGCAATTTTTCCTTTATCTGTGCTATAAGACCCCGCTTCGTACCAAATTTCAAGATTCTGAGTTCACGGGAAGTACCCTGTAGGTTTTGATTCCCTTCCGAGTGTCGAAAATTTGCGGCATAAATGGCCGTATCTTTTGATTGCGTTGGCTGAGAAGTTTAAATACTTTTGAGCTCCAAGGCACAGTAGACCTGAGTATTTGATATAAATTTCAGCTTGTTACCTCCACGCGTTCCTGAGAAAAAGGGCCTTGACAGACGGACGGACGGACAACAAAGTGATCCTATAAGGGTTCCGTTTTTTCCTTTTGAGGCACGGAACCCTAAAAATGTATCTTTGTTGACGCCAATTCAAAATCGGCCGGGCGAAGTAACGATCTAACAAGCGAGAAAGACTTCAAACTTACTTCGAACTTCAGACAGATAGTCCGCAACAAAAGATGTAATTTTTCTCAATGATAATTGATAATGTAAAAAAATACCTTTGTTATTTCCGTAATTACATTTGTTTAATAAATTTTGTGCGGAACGCGATGGTCATTTCATAACTTAAAACGGACCCCGAGCTAAACTAATAGGGATGTTTCCTAGGTAAAAAAATAATAATTCTTATTAGTCCGTATTTTACATTATCAAAAAATATTAGACGCGTAATTTTTCTTTTGACAATTAAACAAAAAATGACGAAGATATGGCGTGTTGAAGTTCCGCGTGACGAGGCGTGACGTCACTTGTTCCTAAAACGCTCATACAAAGTGTAGGAACAAGTGACGTCACGCGAAACTTCAACGCGCCATATCTTCGTAATTTTTTGTTTAATTGACAAAATAAAAAATACGTGTCCAATATTTTTTGATAATCTAAAAGACTGACTAGTTAGGAAAGTAGCCTATTGGTGACCGCTGCCTTAGACCATTTGACAATCCTGTCAAGGCATTTGATTTTGGACCGTAAATGCAACCTTAACCGGGTCGTCGCTCCACCTTGTTGGAGGACTACCTACACTGCGTCTTCCGGTCCGTGGACGCCACTCGAGAACCTTTTGGCCCCGCCATCAGTTCTTCGAGCGATGTGCCCTGCCCACTGCCACTTGAGTCTGACGTTCTTGCGCGGATTTCATCATTTCTAATGCGATCCCGCAGAGAAACTAGCATAGCCCCTCTTTGATTTATGTTTGACGGCAAATCGATACATATCTACAGACATTGAGCGCATACAAAATAATCGCTCGTTCCCTTAATATCAGGATTGCAAAATAATAGATTGCCGACTTACTCCATTTCTAAAATAGCAAATTCCCAGAATACCAGACTTACCTGTCACCGTGTTTTTCTCTTTATCGGATTGCCAAAAAAGCTTGTTTTCAATACACCATATATAGTATAAATCTTCCCAGGTGAATTTTTCGCTTCGAGCCCTTATCTTTCAAAACAAACGGTATCGTCATAGTATTAAGGTCCAAATTTAATGTAAGGGCTAGAAGCGAAAAATTCACCTGGGAAGATTTATACTATACCATTCAAAACCGAATTCCCATAATACCAGTTAGTGAAATCACCAGGCTCGTAAAACGACCCCCTGGCCTCCCCACGACGACCACGACCTGCCTGCATTTTTGCCTATTCACTTTAACAAGTCAGAAACTTCATAGTGTGCAATGTGTAACGTTGACTATTATGGGTACCTAAGTACCTTTAACTTATTATTATAAAACATTATTATTTTTATTTAACTATAAGACACAGAAAGATCTATTTTAAGGAACTTGTCATCGACTTTAATAACAAAAACTGCGTTTATAAATAAAAACGGCCGCTTTAGCCTAGTTGGTAGTGACCCTGCCTACGAAGCAAGAGGTCCTGGGTTCGAATCCCGGTAAGGGCATTTATTTGTGTGATGAGCACGAATATCTGTTCCTGAGTTATGGATGTTTTCTATGTATTTAAGTATTTATTTATCTATATAAGTATGTTTATCGTCGTCTAGTACCCATAGTACAAGCTTTGCTTAGTTTGGGACTAGGTCGATTTGTGTAAGATTGTCCCCTAATATTTATTTATTTATTTAAATAAAAAAACTTATAGGTACTCAGTTCGGGAGTCGAACCCAGTCATATTCTTTACTTACTTATACAAAAGTTTTGTGTCTCTTTCATTTTATAACATACGACAATGGTTCTTTAACCCTTTAGGTAGAGGCGATTCAGCGACCACATGCAATGAGTTGGAAGTTTAACCTTATTGATTTCATTATACGTGACAATTACCATTGTAATTATTGAAAATACGACTAGCTTTTAAAATATCCTTTGTCAGGTATGCATTCGATAGCTGCTTTTGATTCTGTGGTAGCGTGCTCCAATAAATGGCGCCTTATTAAGGGTTCAAACAGGGGGGCTACAACGATTTATACTATTCGATGTTTATTTTATTTTATTTGGATTTGTTCCTTCCAAATTTATTTCAAACTAAATACAAACTGAAATATAGATGCACAGAAAAAACCCCAGAAAAAGACCAATACTGGGTATCGAACCCAGGTCCTCAGCATTCCGTGCTGCGTGCTTACCCCTACACCATCACTGGTCTAGAGGTTAGCGACGAATCTTTCCCATACATCGTACATTTCAGTCTGCTATAATCACCTTATGCAGTGATAAATGTGTGTCTTCCAAATGTGTTTTTCCGTGTATCGAATATGTGTAAATAAATCTCACTCTCTAATTCGATTTTCAAATATCGTATCGTGCCGTTCTGTTCACACTAATAGTATTAAACAAGAGTAAAAGAGACGGTACGATACAGACAGACTTCGGTTTTCGAATTTCGTAATATCAAGGATGATTTATAGACTGGATTGGCAGTCGCCATAGTACGGATCGGCCGCGGTTTTTGAAGTTCGATTATTAAATCTAGATGGCGCTGAAATATAGCCAGAGGCTTTGAAAGCAAAGCAATAAGTTCATATTACTACAAATGTATTATTTTTCAAAAATATTGCATAATAATACATTTGTAGTAATATGAAACATCTGTAGTCTTATTGTTTTGCTTTCAAAGCCTCTAGCTATATTTCAGCGCCATCTAGATTTAATAATCGAACTACAAAAACCGCGGCCGATCCGTACTATAGCGACTGCCAATCCAGTCTATATCATCCTTGGTAATATCCTCCACATTTTTCTGTTTTACTGTTCCAGATATATCCAAACTACCATATAAATGATAGATAATAATAACGGGGTCGATATTTTCAATCTCGATAGACCACCATATAGACTTACGATATCAAGTAAATAACTTTGATATTAATTTCTGTAACGCATGCCATAGGGCCCGCATTCGGGGAACAGTTATCGACATAATGAGTTTCACTAGTCGTTATACCGCCCGCGGGAAGTCATCGCACGCTGTATATCGACCGAGTTGTCGACTTATGAGTTTCACTAGTCGTTATACCACCTGCGGGGAGTCACAGCACGCTGTACAGGGTTATTTGTAATTCACTAGCATCCTTTTAACCCTAAACTCCTACCACTTAAACAAATGTTTTTTGTTTTACGGCTTTTGTCATAACTTAATATTTTTGGTCCAATAACGTTTTGAAAATTTGAGACTATCTCTTACTTTTACGATACTCTGTGCCGTGTAAGTCATTCATTCATTGCCCGCCACGACCGCGGCGCGTGGCCCCGCCCTCGAATTTCATAGAGTACGAAGTTGTGTTAGAAGTATTTATTTATTATTATTTATTTGTATGGAAAAAAAAGTGTTCCATTTTAAAAAGTCGCAAATCAAAAAACATTCGTTTAAGTGATAGGAATTCAGGGTTAAGAGGATGTCAGTGAATTACTAATAACCCTGTATATCGACCGAATTATCGACCAATGAAACTGAGCCTTTATGGCTTGAAAATATCGACTATTTTAACTCATCCCTACCTCTCATAGCAACGGGTATATGAGAGACGGGCGGTCGTTCGTGGGACGCCCGCCGCCGATGAAGCGACCCCGCCCTACTGACGCCCGATACTAAGTTCTCCGTTGATGCTAGTGGTACAGTAATGGTACAATTAGTGGTACAAACCGTGTCCGTGCAGCGTGGAAGTGAGAAAACACACGTGTTAATAAAGTCAATCATAGTTAAAATACTGTATAGATTTAGGCGGTAAGGCCACAACGAACCGGGAGCGCGGGGCGCCGACGGAGCGTGCCCAGCGCGGTCAAAACAATGAATCAAATACGGCGTGCCGCGCTGCCGGTGTGTCACCGTATAATTGATTCAGTGTTATAGAGCGCGCTGGGCACGCTCCGTCGGCGCCCCGCGCTCCCGGTTTGTGGAGGCCCTTACTTTGCGGAGTTTCAGTTAAAATAAATGGAATGGCCATTTAAAAAAAAGTATTCTTAAAAAGTTCGTAATTTTCCATACAGTTTTTTGTGTCAGTTTTGTGACGAGTCTGTATGAAAAAAACGTCACAATACTGACATTATGACATTATCATCAAAATCAGTAGTGCTTTTGATTCTGAGTAAGAAACCCCCAAAATTTCCACATTTGAAAAAAAGAGTACACTTTTTTGAAAATGCCTGTAAGTATACTTATCTTGCTCCGCTAAGTAGTGAGACCAAGTCATGCGAAATCGCTACGTTTGCGTGGCATGGCCATGATGTTAGTTTATTTACAACATAGATTAATAATGGTATTACATAATAAATCCGGAAGTCAGTTAGTTAGACAACTGCTCTTTTCCAACTAGGGCACTTTCTCAAAATGTTCGCTTTATCATGCGTGCACTCGCCCAATAAGTGCATTTTCCCAAAAGTACCTTCCAGAACGCATACTTTCCAAAAATATACACGATTGCGACGCCGCCGTTTATTAAATTGTCCAATAATGGTTCTTTTGAAAAAGTGTACTGTCTGGGAACGTGCACTTTATGAGAAAGTGCCCCTTCCGAAAAATTATCCCTCTTAAGTACACCTTTAGAGCAGGGTTTCAAGAGTCCAAGCCATTCAAGTGAGTATCATTCATTGTAAAAGATTTTCAAGACCTAATCGATACTATCAATGTTTTATAGATGAAAAACTTAAGTGAAGAACCAGTTGCATATGGACGTTTTCAATAAAAAGTGTACTCCTAACTTTTTTTAAATGAGGAAATTTGGGTTTTGGGTTTCTCAGAATCAATAGCTCTATTGATTTTGATGGTTAGAGACAAACGTCTTTAATCTTCTAATATATAAAAATCTCGTGTCACGGTGTTTGTTACCGAACTCCTCCGAAACGGCTTGGCCGATTTTTATGAAACTTTTTTCTCTACACTCGGTAGGTCTGAGAATAGGTCGTAGGCTATTTTTTATCCCCCCCCCCCCCCCCATTCTTCGCGGAAGGAGTCGCGGGCACCAGCTAGTTTTCCATATACGAAAAAAAAACGACACTAAAGTGACCCAAAAATAAGGACTCATTTTTCTTTGTGAAAATGAATTGTGCTCGTGATTTTGAATAACTTTTTTTAAAATGCCCAAGTAGTAGTGCACAGAATTTATATGGAACTTAAGTCATTTTTCTAATTTGGAAGGAACGTTAAATTGTGTATACGGACACATTTCTACTACATACAATAGGCCCTTTATTTAAGTTTTTCACTTATAATAAATTTGCTCATCCTGATACATTTTATAACACCCGTATTTCTAACTATAATTAAAATAAAATAGGGAGGGATAACGATAAAAATGTATATTCATTCATAATTAACATAAATTATACTATGATTAATATTTACGTATAAAATTAATGTACAGGGGGCTCTTAAATTGTAACATATATTTAAAACCAGAAAGCTAAACTTTAAAAGCCTAGCAATGTGATGCTAATATCTTGGAAGTAACATTTTTAATCATAGGGAGCGTCCATCAATAAGGTGTGGCAATTTTGGCGGTTTTTCGATTCCACCCTTGGTGAGATTTAGTGAGATTTGTCTCAACCCCCCCAAAATCTCACATGAGATTTTTGTACAATATATATATGTATTTTAGAAAATTTTATGGAAAAAGGCGTGGTAGCCAAGTGATTTCATTTGACATAATTATGGCTTCTCAAGCAGAGGGTCGTGGGTTCGACTCTAGGCTCGCGCCTCTGAGTTTTCAGTATTTACGTGCGAAATGACATTAGAAATTTACCATGAGCTTTACGGTGAAGGTATAATACAACGTGAGGAAGCCTGCACACACGTGCGAAGAAATTGAATGGTGTGTGTGAAGTTCCCAATCCGCACTGGGCCCGCGTGGGACGTATTGTATATATCGGCTGGGATAAGATATTTTTAGAACTACGTGCTATTCAGATCAGCCACAGTTTAGTAGCAGTGGTACCTTTTTTCGCAATTTCGCACTGTTTTTGCGGAAAAATAATTACAACATATAGTTGCCGAGATTTCTCCTTCCTCTTCAGTGAGATTGGGTAAGATTGGATGAGATTACATGAGATTCGCCTCGAATCCCTCCCCCCGACTAGACAGACATCTTACATTATTAATGAACGCCCCTAAAATTACTAACATAAAAAAGATGTAGTTTGTTTTTATATGGGATTTTCTAGATATATCTTTTGTTAGTAAATAAATAAAAATACTTTGTCGGCGCTACAGAGCCAATATTATTATAATTTTATTCTAAAATATTATATATTTTTTTACATCAGACATTTTTGTTTAAAATTGGCTCTTGTGTACCCGACGTATGTATATTTTCGAAAAACATTTGATATATAAAAAGACGCTGTATATTTATATAAATATAACACGTGTACAGACTTATTCGAGATTTCTCTATTTTTTAGCCACAGATAGCCCAATAACTTGACCAAATTACTTTAGCTTGAATCACTTTTTCCGATTGTTTTTTAGAAAGATGCCAATGTAACTTATTTCAACATAGTTTTTTGCATGTATACATGTTCCCTATACAGGGTTATTTGTAATTCACTGACATCCTCTTAACCCTGAATTCCTATCACTCAAACAAATGTTTTTTGTTTTACGCCTTTCTAAAATGAAGCACTTTTTAGGGTTCCGTAGTCAACTAGGAACCCTTATTTCCCATACAAATACACAGAGTATCGTAAAAATAAGAGGTAATCTCTAATTTTCAAAACGTTATTACACCAAAAATATTAAGTTATGACAAAAGCCGTAAAACAAAAAACAATTGTTTAAGTGGTAGGAGTTTAGGGTTAAAAGGATGCTAGTGAATTACAAATAACCCTGTATGTTTTAGGCGAAGGAAAAAATAAATCTTCGAAATTCCCACGTGACAGGGAATCTATTAAGTAAATAAAGAAACATTATCGTGGCATTTTTTTTCGATATCACTGTATTCAGGTTGATGTTAAAGAAAATAATTTCAAGGAATGATGAGGGACCTGGGTTCGATTCCCGCCCCCAACTTATATTTTCTGGTTCATATTAAGAGGGTTTATACCTGCTGAGCTGGCAATGTTGCATTTTTGTTAGTTTTTGTCGATTATTCCATAAAAATTTAATGAAAATTAAAAATGTTTTGAATACAAATTGTTCTAATATATAAGTTAATAATTCGTGATAAGACTTTTATTTTCTTTAAAAACCGTTAGGTAATAATTTGTTTGTTTTTTAAAGAAAATAACAGTCTATCACGAATTATTATTGCAGTAGACACATTAACCTAATATACAATTAATATACAATTTGTATAAATACCACTACACTATACTATTATACCATTATATTATACCATTTTTAATTTTCATTCAAGTTTTATGGAATAATCGAGAAAAACTAACAAAAATGCAACGTTGCGAGCTCAGCAAGTATAAACCCTCTTAATGTGTACTAGTTACATTATTATCATCATCATCATCATCATCATCATCATCCCAGCCTATATAGTCCCACTGCAGGGCACAGGCCTCAGAACGAGAGGGCTTGGACCGTAGTTCCCACGCGGCCCCAATGCGGATTCAGAACTTCACACACACCATTGAATTTTTTGCAGGTGTGTGCAGGTTTTCTTAAGTTTTCCTTCACCGTAAAGCTCATGGTAAATTATACAAAATTAGGGAAATAGAATTTCTGAGTTCAATAGTAAAATAATTTCGGTCAAATTATAGTTACTAAAGTAGCAATTTTAAATATAAATACATAAGGGTTAGCTATCACAAAATTGACCGGTAAACGGATAACACACTTTTAGTCACAAAACGGCAGTAAAATTGTCCAATGGCACAACGAACGGCAGAGCATTAGGCGGGCTAAGGCCGTGCGTCCACCAGAGCTGTACGAGGAAAAATCCACCAATCTCGCTTACATTTTATAGCTACGCTAGGAGCAGTTTTTTTTTGTATTTGTGTTCCTCTTATTAACGTCCTGAGGTCCAATGTCCTATTATTAGGACTTATTCTAATGTGACATCGAACTCACTCATAAGTGACAAAGTTTAAACTTCATTGAAAGAAAATTTGATGTGGGCTTCAGGAGGTAAGAAGCAGTGGCAGTCTAGTGGTTTGACCTATGGTGCCGTCGGTTCGATCTCGGGCTCGCACCTGAGTTTTTTGGAATTTACGTGCGAAATTACATTTGAAATTTACCATGAGCTTTACGGTGAAGGAAAACAACGTGAGGACGTATAAATTCTATAAGACGACCAGATGGCCTAGTGGTTAGAGAACCTGACTACGAAGCTTGAGGTTCCGGGTTCGATTCCCGTGTCGGGGCAGATATTTGTATGAAAAATACGAATGTTTGTTCTCGGGTCTTGGGTGTTTAATATGTATTTAAGTATGTATCTATCTATATAAGTATGTTTATCCGTTGCTTAGTACCCATAACACAAGCTTTGCTAAGCTTACTTTGGGACTAGGTCAATTGGTGTGAATTGTCCCGTGATATTTATTTATTTATTTATTTATTTATTTATGGTGTGTGTTCTCAATCTGCACTGGGCTTGCGTGGGAACTACGGCCCAAGCCCTCTCTCTCTGAGAGGCAGCTGCCCTGCAGCGGGACGTATATAGGCTGAGATGATGATGATGATGATGATGATGATGATGATGTATTCGTCGACCAGTTTCAACGGTTGTCATTAGTGTTTTTTTTCTTTATTTTCATACAATAAAGGGTATATACATGTATGCCGATATCCAGCGTTCCAATTTAGACCTTCCAAATTCCAAATTGCGAAGAGAAAAAAACCGGCCAAGAGCGTGTCGGACACGCCCAAGTTAGGGTTCCGTAGCCATTACGAAAAAATCAAGTAATATTTTTCTTAGGATTTCGTATGTGTACGGAATCATCCAAGTTTAGGTATGTTTTATACCTTAGGCTACTATTTACTCTTAAACTACAAATAATTTCCAAGCAATCTTAGCCGCTATAATTTTCCTAGTAAAATTGATATATTTACTACCATTATGAATTTTTTCAAATTTTTCCACCCAACAGTTTAGATTTTAGAGGGGGGGGGACGGTCGATTTTAATGAAAATTTTCACATTAAAGTTGAATATTTCGCAAACAGATCACTGAATAGAAAAATCATGTTAGCAACCCCGCAATGGTTTTAAAAGACCTATCCAACGATACCCCACACTATAGGGTTAGTCGAGAAAAAAAAATCACCCCCCCTTTACGTCTATGGGAGGTACACTAAAAAAAAATTTTATAGCTTTTTTTATTTAACCACTTTGTCGGCGTGACTGATAAATATATTCATCCCAAATTACAGCTTTCTCGTACTAACAGTCTTTGAGCATAGCCGCGGACAGACAGACAGACGGACAGACATGGCGAAACTATAAGGGTTCCTAGTTGACTACGGAACCCTAAAAACGGACAGGGTATAAATTACTTAATAACACTATTGACTCCCAAGATCTTTTAGGCAAAATCTCATTTAGATGTACGAGATTTCGAACTCGATCCACTCATCTGTTTTCTGTCCCATTCTGTCGCACTAAATATGTAGGAAGTAGATGTCTGGTATATACACCGTGAAATTTTAGTGGTTGTTTTCCCGAAACGAGGTGATTTAGTATCGATTGTACAATCGATTTATAATTACTATTTTGACTAGAGTCAAAAATCCAATTGTGAAAAACGAAAGTCGAAAATGACCGCAAACCAATAGTAACGCTTCGTTGGCACAAGTAGCGTACGATCGTACGATAGGTTAGGTACCAACGAAGCGTTACTATTGGTTTGCGGTCATTTTCGACTTTCGTTTTTCACAATTGGATTTTTGACTGTAGTCAAACTAGTAATTATAAATCGATTGTACAATCGAAACTAAATCACCTCGTTTCGGGAAAACAACCACTAAAATTTCACGGTATATATATGAGAGTATTTTTCATTATAGACTGCAGGCTCTCACCAGTTAAGTTTTAGTTAAGTTTTCTTAGGTAAGTTATCTCTATCTTCTTTTTAACTGTTAATTTCATGAGTTTATGTTATTTTATTTGATGTACAGATTTTATGAATATATAATCTAAGGGACTTATAAAAAACTCTCATATTGATTTATTTCCACTGAAACCCCGTAATTTTGCTTCTGCAATGAAAGGGAAAGTTGAGGAATAGACGTTTAATTGTTTTGTTTTAGTATAATTATTTATAGCTTTATTTCGAATCAAATCAAATCAATCAAATCAAAAATTTTATTCACCATTTAAGTACTTAGTAGCCTAATATTTTGTTTATTAACGTTATTATATTTACAAATTCAAAAACCTGTTTAATCTTTATTTTATTTTTGCCCTTCAAGAATATTCCACATAGTTGAAATTGGCATGTATTAACTTTTGGAGCAAAGAATTGTATAAACTATTAGTGGAAACTGTTATGGCTTATGTTTTAACTTTACGAACTGAATCTTATGTATTACTAGCTGTTGCCCGCGACTCCGACCGCGAAGAATGGGGGGGGGGGGGGATAAAAAATAGCCTACGACCTATTCTCAGGCCTACCGAGTGTAGAGAAAAAAGTTTCATAAAAATCGGCCAAGCGTTTCGGAGGAGTTTGAGGAGTTTGGTAACAAACACCGTGACACGAGATTTTTATATATTAGATTTATGCTATGTTTCCCATGACAATAAAATAATAAAATAAAAAAAAATAAAAATAAAAAAAAACAATAAATTTTAAATTAGGGTGAAGCCAGACGAGCGTAATTTTTTTGAGTCGCGAGCGGTGTAATTTTTTTGAGTCGCGAGCGGTGTAATTTCAGTCGTGTAATTTCTGCTACATTCGGTTTCATAAGAGAATCAACTTTTTTGTGTTGTTAACTTCTGTCCCCGTATTGTACTTCATAAATAGAAAAATACTTAGGTTTTCCAGGAGACAAAATATCGAGGCTAGCCGGGTCAAACCCGATAAATCGAAATAATTGACTGTTATAAAAACTTTTTAACAAAAAAATTAAACCGCCGAAAAACTGAAAAGCGAAAAATAATACCTTTTTTGTTTGACCTTAATCTAGGTACCAGTTTGAAGTCGGTACCTCAGCACGAGCCAGGAGGAGTGATAGAAGCCCATCAGGTAGACGACTATAGGTCCACTCCTCCTGGCTAAGTGCTGAGGCACAGACTTCAAACTGGTACCTAGATTAAGGTCAAACAAAAAAGGTATTATTTTTCGCTTTTCAGTTTTTCGGCGGTTTAATTTTTTTGTTAAAAAGTTTTTATTTTATACTTTTTTCCCATCCTCGGGGTATTTTTTTTTCCAAATTTATATAATACCAACTTCAAGGTATACCCTATCCAATAAAAAAAGAATTATGAAAATCAGACTACTCTGTAAAAAGTTATGCCTGGTCATACAGTACAATCAGTGACTGAACAATCAATCATCCCTTGTTTTCCTACCCTTAGGGTTGGAATATTTTTTCCAAATTTAAATGGGACAACCATTGGGGTATACGCTTTTCAATAAAAAAAGAATCATCAAAATCGGACTACTCTGTAAAAAGTAATGCGTGGTCATACATAAAAATATATATATATATATATATATATACGCGTCGACTTGAGAACCTCCTCCGTTTTTTCGTCGGTTGAAAAAATAACACCATGTAAACCATCTAAATTCAAAATTCCTATAAAAAATTGGAGCAACTTATCGTTTGACCCGGCAACCCTCTATACGTGTAAGGGTGAATCAACTTTTTCTTGCCACCCGTTACTATGGTTACACAAATTTTGTCCCTTGGACAACCTAAGCATTTTTCTATGAAACAGTATGAAGATGTCACTTGGACAACCGGGGACAGAGTAAACCCCACAAAAAGTTGATTCACCCGTAACCATAGCAACGAGTGGCAAGTTGATTCACCCACAGGCAGCTATAAGCCCGATACTTAACACAGCTCTGGTGGATCAGAATGAACGGTTGATATAGTATAAATCTTATCAGGTGAATTTTTCGCTCCAAGCCATTACATTAAATTTGAAACTTAATACTATGACGACACCGTTTGTTTTGAAAGACAGCGGCTCGAAGCGAAAAATTCACCTGGGAAGATTTATACTATACTATGCGGGGCATTATTGGATCATGCATTGCAGCTAGTGCTCGGTGGAAGCGTTTAGTTCCGGTTACTGGAGACACAAACCTGACACACTGACAGACGGGCTGCGGGGGCTGGTGATGGCTCGCCTCTCTGCAAAGAAACATGACAGTTTTAGTGACTAAGTCAGTGATGGGCAAAGTATGGCCCGCGGGCCCGCTCTGGCCCAAAAGATTTCCAGCCCGCCGCCGGTCCCGCGATAGTTTGTTTTGACGATGCAAATGAATAAAGTAAGATAATAGCATAGATTAGCCGCGTAGTTCATTTGTCGCTGGATTAAACGAATTGAAATAAAAAAAAATGTTAATACCCTAATAAATAAATAAACGATAGGACGATCAACACCAATTTTGCTCTAGTCCCAAACTAACAAGGAAAGGTACCGAACTGTCCGGCTCTGATTTGATTTATTTATATAGAAAGATATGTTAGAGAGTAGTCTAATAATAACAGATCCATATTTTTTTTTAGCTGGCCAAACTCAGCCTATTTGTAGAAATTGGCCTCCAAAGTACTGAAAAGTGACTGACTACACCCTCTAACTTCTATAGAAAATTTTTGTTTCAAGCAAGTTGCAAATATTTACTGGTTTGACTATGTTTGAGAACATGAAAAAATAATGAGCACGTGTTTTGTTACATATTTACCTAAATAAAAACTTTTTAACAAAAAATTAAACCGCCGAAAAAACTGAAAAGCAAAAAATAATACCTTTTTTGTTTGACCTTAATCTAGGTACCAGTTTGAAGTCGGTGCCACAGCACTAGCCAGGAGGAGTGGACCTATAATCTTCTACCTGACTGGCTTCTATCACTCCTCCTGACTCGTGCTGAGGCACCGACTTCAAAGTGGTACCTAGATTATTATTTTTTGCTTTTCAGTTTTTTCGGCGGTTTAATTTTTTGTTAAAAAGTTTTTATTTTATACATTTTCCCATCCTTGGGGTAATTTTTTTTTTCCAAATTTATATAATAACAACTTCAAGGTATACCCTATCCAATAAAAAAGAATTATGAAAATCAGACTACTCTGTAAAAAGTTAGTCAATCATCCCCTGTTTTCCTACCCTTTGGGCAAGAATATTATTTCCAAATTTACATGGGACCACCCTTGAGGTATACGCTTTCCAATAAAAAAATAATCATCAAAATCCGACTACTCTGTAATAAGTTATGCGTGGTCATATAGTACAATCGGTAACTGAACAATCAATCATCCCCTGTTTTCCTACCCTTAGGGTAGGAATATTATTTCCAAAGTAAAATGGGACCACCCTCGGAGTATACGCTTTCCAATAAAAAAAGAATCATTAAAATCGGACTACTCTGGACAAAGTTATGCGTGATCATACATAAAAAAAAAAAAAAAAACAAATATACACGTCGAATTGAGAACCTCCTCCTTTTGTTTTCGTCGGTTGAAAAAAGCACCCTTCAAAGTTTAATGTTTGTCATTGGTGCTTAAACGGTTTAGCTATAGGTTAGTGAGAAATAGTGAGCTTTGAGGAGGTTTCTAAAAGTTAAAGTTATCGTTGAGTTGGGACACCCGAGTAATCCGATCGCAACTGGCGTCCCGTTGACACGTCTTACCGGTGCCGACGTGCTGGAGGCTGTCGACGCTGCCGACGTTCCGTTCCCGCTCGAGCTGCTTCTGCGCGGCCGCGTCCAGCCGGACGAACAGCTGTTCCGCGTCGGCGGGGAACACGCGCTTGTACGCCCAGTACGCTCTGCAAACAGTCGAGCGTCAGGCGAAGTCCACACCGTGCCTTTTACCATTCTAATGCATACTATACTTCCAAGGATGATATAGACTGGATTGGCAGTCGCCATAGTACGGATCGGCCGCGGTTTTTGTAGTTCGATTATTAAGAGGGTTTATACCTGCTGAGCTGGCAACGTTGCATTTTTGTTAGTTTTTCTCGATTATTCCATAAAAATTGAATGAAAATTAAAAATGTTTTGTATACAAATTGTTCTAATATATAAGTTAATGTGTCTACTGCAATAATAATTCGTGATAGACTTTTATTTTCTTTAAAAACCGTTAGGTAATAATTGTTTATTTTTAAAGAAAATAAAAGTCTATCACGAATTATTATTGCAGTAGACACATTAACTTATATATTAGAACAATTTGTATACAAAACATTTTTAATTTTCATTCAATTTTTATGGAATAATCGAGAAAAACTAACAAAAATGCAACGTTGCCAGCTCAGCAGGTATAAACCCTCTTAAATCTAGATGGCACTGAAATATAGCCAGAGGCTTTGAAGGCAAAACAATAAGACTACAGATATTTCATATCACTGCAAATGTATTATTATGCAATATTTTTGAAAAATAATAAATCTGTAGTAATGTGAAACATCTGTAAGTCTTATTGTTTTGCCTTCAAAGCCTCATAATGATGATGACAGCCATAGTTACCTATTTCTAAGAAATTATTCTATTGAATTATCTATAATTTACTAATATATATATATATACATAAGCTTGGACATAATCACACATACACACACACACACACACACACACACACACACACTCACACGCACACACACACACACGGACACTCACACGCACGCACACAGACACACACACGCATACGCAGACACACCCACACTCACACACACACACACACACACACACACACACACACACACACACACACACACACACACGCATATGTTTAAGTTTCCTATTTGTATTTGTACCATTTTTTTTTTGTTATGGAGGAGCGGTGTCTCCTGACACAAGCATGCCTAATGCTTAATAGGAGACTCCAACCTCGTCTGTTACAATGTGTAGAGAATGCAAATAAACATTTTTTCATTTTCATTTTTCCATTTTTCATATTTCAGCGTCATCTAGATTTAATAATCGAACTATAAAAACCGCGGCCGATCCATACTGTGGAGACTGCCACTCCAGTCTATATCATCCTTGATACTTCTTAGCATAGCGCATTCAAAAGCGCACGTGAGGCATGACCCTAACGCATGCCTCTTTTAAATAGGGATGTTGATAGAGCTTGTCTAATTTAAAACGACGCGCGCCCAACCACTGCATTCACGCACATCTACCAAGATAAATATTTCTCTATTGTAGCTTAAATTGAGTTTCAAATCCTGTGCGTAAATGCGGTGGTGGGGCGCGTCATTTTAAATTAGACAAGCTCTAACACAAATCAACTAGCCTACTTTTTATGAGCTGTCAAGACACATTCTCCCATAGTTTGTGTCACGTGATGACCTGTATATTGTATGGAGCGACCGAAATTCTGCCGCTCACGACTCATATAATTACGCTCGTCTGGCTTCACCTAACTGTATGCGTGCGTGCATGTGTCTGTGTGAGTGTGTGCATGCGCGCGTGTATGTACGTGTGTGTGTGTGTGTGTGTGTGTGTGTGTGTGTGTGTGTGTGTGTGTGTGTGTGCGTGCGTGTGTGTGTGTGACACTAACCTCCTTCCGTGCGTGCGCGCCGTGCTGTCGGCGTCGACGCATGCGCGACGGATGGCGTCCCGGATGACGCACATCTGTTTGTCTAAAGCTTGTTGCGACCACTTCTCCAACAGCAATACCAGCACTTCACTGAAACATACAATGTAGTTTAGCAACCTTTATGTTGTTAATAGTATGACCATACGCGCAAAGCGCTTCGCGTCATTAATATTATACGTAACCTCGTAAACCCCACGTGAAATTTTCACTTTTACCTTGTAAGGATAGAAGTTTGGGAGATTTTAACTACACAAAGGTTGATATCAAACTGGCTGTATTGAGTAATGAATGCGATTATTAGTCTTACCACTACACCTTCCATCCATTCAAAATAAAAAATACATAGTTTTTTTTTTACTTTTTACTTTTTTATCACTACAGCCTCATTACTATTAGGTAGAATCAACTTTTTTGTGTTGTTTACTCTGTCCCCGGTTGTCCAAGTGACACTTCATACTGTTTCATAGAAAAATGCTTAGGTTGTCCAAGGGACAAAATTTTTGTAACCATAGCAAAGGGTGTGGCACTAAAAAATTGATTCGCCCATTAAACCATTTCAAAATAAATTTGGCATGGAGATAATCTGAGACCCTGGAAACGGCATAGATCCCGCGGGACAGTGATTAACGAATTCTTCGCAAAGTCGCGAACAACACTTTTTCTTTTATAATACCAACTATTAAGAAATACAATCCGTTTTCGCTGTGCCCTTTTCCATATAAATCCAACTTAGGTTCAAATTGTCAAACGGACCTTACTGGCTCAGTTTCATTAGTCGATAGCCCGCATTCGGGGAACAGTTATCGACTTAATGAGTTTCACTTTACCGACGCTAGGTTGGGTGGTAGAAATGAGAACGACTACATGTTGCGGTGTTACTGGTATAATGTTCACTCAGATTCCTCTCCTAGGCACTCCTCGGCACTCCCTTCCAATAACTTTGTTTCAGTATTTATAACAATTATTCCTTATGCTATGAGCTAGGCGTGCAGATATCTGAATTGACTATCGTCACGCCAGCGTCAATATAATCTACTTATCTTAGGTTCGTGCCGTATGCCCTAGTGACTTACTGGCACGTCCTAACATACAAGCTACATTCTGTGGCTTCCGCCATATTCACTAGTCGTTATAACGACACCGCCTGCCTTAGTATACCGCCTGCGAGAAGTCATCGCACGCTGTATATCGACCGAGTTGTCGACTTATGAGTTTCAATGAATGAAATGAATGAAAAAAAATGAATGAATGAATAAATGAATAAAAAAAGTTTATTCCACACACAATACACATAAAATTGCAAAATATAATAAAATTAAAATAAAAAATAAAACATTAAATTATGTGTGAAAAAGGTCCCGCCTCAGCATAAATGCGGACTCCTGAGGTGGAGCCAGCGCTGGTCATCCGGCGAGACCATTTTTTATCAGTCACAGAAACCCTGTCGCGCAACACGGCCTTACGCGGTAAGCTGAACGCAGCCGTTAGCCAGCTATTTCACTAGTCGTTATACCACCCGCGGGGAGTCACCACTCACTGTACATCGACCGAATCATCGACCAAAGAAACTGAGCCTTTAGAGCCAACTAGCCCGTCACAATAAACCTCATTGGATGTAAACTAGCGTCTTATAGTTACCTGAGCGTGGAGCGTATCTCTTTGGACTTGTTGGTGGTGAGATTGGTGGCAATGACGGGCACCAGACGCGAGCAATGCACGTACGTCACTATGTAGCGCACGCACACCGTACCCGCCGACGATACCACCTGCGGGAAAGAGGGGGGTTAAGCGACAATAGGGATGTTGACACCAATCAACTTACATACTTTTTATGAGCTCTCAAAACACTTCTGCCATAGTTTGAATGGCAATAGCAACTTATGACGTCACTTGTTCGCCAACTCAATCAACTATTTATTTGTTTTAAAGCAACAAAAAATCTTAAATCTTAAATCTTTTTCAGGGCTAAAATAAAGCATTTTTTTACTGGAGTCGTATCTTCGAATTATTTTTTAATAAAAAAAATATTAGGGGACATCTTACACAAATCGACCTAGTCCCAAACTAAGCAAAGCTTGTACTATGGGTACTAGACGACGATAAACATACTTATATAGATATAGAGACAGAGACAGAGAGAGAGGAGAGAGAGAGAGAGAGAGAGAGAGAGAGAGAGAGAGAGAGAGAGAGAGAGAGAGAGAGAGAGAGAGAGAGAGAGAGAGAGAGAGAGAGAATAAATACTTAAATACATAGAAAACATCCATAACTCAGAACAAATATTCGTGATCATCACACAAATAAATGCCCTTACCGGGATTCGAACCCAGGACCTCTTGCTTCGTAGGCAGGGTCACTACCAACTAGGCTAAGGCGGTCATTTAATGGCGTCAACATCCCTATTACCTACACACTTCGTTCACCAAATGCGTTCGCCGAACTTGTTTCAGACTGCTTCGGCGAACGCACGAATCAACTTTTTCGTGTTATTTACTGTCCCCAGTTGTCCAAGTGACATCTTCATACTGTTTCATAGAAAAATGCTTGGGTTGTCCAGGGGACAAAATTTCTGTAACCATAGCAACGGGTGACAAGAAAAAGTTGATTCACCCATATAGTCAGCGCCGGCCACGTTGCCTTCTGGTGTTGTTGCGATAGAGATAGTCTAGATCATTGATTCCCAAAGTGGTCCACGTGGACCCCCAGGGGTCCACGGGATTCTCGAAGGGATTTAGATCCAATCTTCACATTTATGTCGAGTTTTTGGAATATGGTACAAATTTAGCTGCAAGGGGTCCACCGGAACCAGCTAAATTTTGAAAGTGGTCTATGAGAAAAAAAAGTTTGGGAACTAATGGTCTAGATCGTGATGATAATATCGTGGCCTTGAAAATCAGTCTATCGAAACTATCGACCCTTGACTATCGATTGATGAAAATAAGTAATAGTGCTAAAGATCAATAGTATCGATACTACGCGCGCTAAAATCTTGCGCTGTCATTGGTTGATCGAATCGATTACCTACTCTACCAAATCCGTCCGCCATATTTTCGACTCGTGAAAGTGGGACAGAACTAAGAATCATAACGCAATTCTCGACTATGTATCCTTACAAATAAAGTTCAATATAGATTATTTACATGTTCGGCTACTATCGGACTATCGACTATTTCTCAAGGTCAAACTGTCGGTAGCGAAACTTTTGCTATAGCAACAACACTGTTAAATTCTTACCTTGGCAGCGTTCTGTATGAGGTTGATGAGTTCCTGCAGTATGTACAAGCTGAACTGTTCTAGTTTGTTCTTCAGCACTTTCGCCATGTGGGCTATCGTTATGCACGCCTCCCTGACAACCTGTAAAGATTAGATCATATATTATACAAAATGTCTTAAAATAATCATTGCGAAAATAACTCTGCATGTCCGTTACCACTTCACGCTTAAACCGCTGTAGCGAAAAAACTTTATTATTTATGTATGACAATTAAAATAAGAAAAAAAATTGACTCTTAATGTAAATTATGATTTGATGTACAATTTGACACCAAAAGCTCAATAAATTTAAGTGGGTGAATCAACTTTTTCTTGCCATCCGTTGCTATGGTTGCACAAATTTTGTCTCCTGGACAACCTAAGCATAATAATGAACTAAAACAATTACTTTGCTCACCCGCGACCTTAACGCCTGATTCAATAAATTATTTAAACCTAAGCATATTTCTATAAAACAGTATGAATACGTCCGTTGGACAACTGGGGACTGAGTGGTTCAGGACGAATTCGTCCACAGTCCAATTTCGTCACCTTCTTAAATCGTCCACATTGTCATATGGTCTACTGTTCTGATTTCCTACTTGGGCCACAGTACCAATTCGTCAATATTTCTACTTCGACCACAATGCCAACTCGTCAACAGTCTTATTTGGACTCTATGCTAAGTTGCTAACTCGTCAACATTCCTATTTCTATCAATCAACACTATGGTCGATAAAGCAATGTGGACGAGTTGGCACTGGTGACCAAGTAGTACTGAGGTCGATAGAAGAAAATGGACGAGTTGGCACTGTGGTCGAAATAGTAATGTAGACAAAATGGGATATTGACGATATCAGAAAGTGGACGAGTTAGGAAGGTGACGATTTAAGAATTGTAGGCTGACGACATGGCCCTGTGGGCGATTTAAGAAGGTGACGAAATGGGAATGCAGACGAAGTCATCCTGAGCCGACTGAGTAAACGAAAGTTGATTCACCTTACTACTACGCGTTCCACCATTCTGTACTCATTCCTATTAGATATTGAGCATTTTGGGTAGACCAGGTAACGATAGCACTCCTTAGTAATCCTTCCACTGACCTGACTCCGTAGATCCTTGATGACGACTAGAAACGGCACGGACAGCTCTTTGAGGTGCGCCGCGAACTCCGTGGGATAGTTGACGTGCGCGTTCGCCGTCAACAGAGAGCGTATCTTCTTTAGCTGCAACAAACAACGGACAAGTTAAAACAAGTTACTCAAAATGGCAAAAGGTTAAAGACATTCAGACTTCATGTGGGTAAGAAACAAAAGTTGTCTCCCCTGTGGTGTTAAATTTAGTGACTTCGATCTAGAACAGTAATTAATAGTAATAGTACTACTATTTTATGCTGTGCCTTTACAGGGTAAATGTTGAAGCTGCACCTACCTTTTAAGATCTTCATGACAACATTTGATGTAATAAAGTGTTTGAGTTGGGCAGGCGTCCCACACGCCGATGTCATCATCATCATCCTAGCCTATATACGTCCCACTGCAGGGCAGAGGCCTCCTCTCAGAATAAGAGGGTTTGGGCCGTAGCTCCCGCGCGGGCCCAGTGCGGATTGGCAACTTCACACACACGTATATCCTTTTCAACGCCAAGCCATGGCAAACGTAGGTACTTTGAACCTTAGGTCATCGCCTGAAGATCACTCTGATCCGTCGTTGGCGTTAAAATGGATATTGGTCGGGATGATGGCTAAACAAGTGCTCTTTTTTTTCAGACGGACTGTTGCTGTCAGCCTCGACGGCTTTTACAGCTTACCGGAGAGAGGGCGAGCCGCCAGACGGGCAGCTCAGCAAAGGGTGGTTGTCTTAGCATGCCAAAGGGTGCTTCTATTGAGCCGACCTCGGACTTTGGACGTTAAGTAGACATGTGTATATATGTGTATAATATTTAATATAATATTTGCACACTTAATCTTCTCATTTCACTTTTTTTTTTAAAATGCTTGTCACCTCTTATGCATTCTTTATTATAGATACCCTAATAAGGTAAAAGACCAAGCAAATCTTTCCAATTTAGTTTTTTTAATAATCTTGTTACTTAGTATGTTTTAGTATAAGTTACAACCTGTATGAAGGAGCGAATTCCTCCTAATACAAGTGCTTTATTTAAAAGGAGGATTCGACACCACCTGTTAACCCGTGGAACGTCCCGCGCGCCGCTCTGGCGGGTAACTTTTTCGGGCCGGTAGCGTCCCGCGTGCCGCAGTGGCGCATAACGAATTGTTCGTGATTGGCCAATTTATTTTATTAGTTTCGTTTAACTTTCAGGCTATTGGCTATATTTTTCCAAGTCTGTTGTCATTTTTGCCTCAAACTAATTTTTATTGGTCAAAATTCAAGCATCCGTTGATTTTTGGTTAATTAATAAAAATGTAACGGCAAACAAATTGTGCACCAGTCCGATACAATCTGTTATGGGTGCGAGTTGTGCGGGTTTGTTTTTGCGGAGTGAAAAGTATTAATATGGTAAACTAATGTGTGTAATCGATTCTTAAACTAATTATGTTCAAAATAGTAGTGGAAATGTGGAATGTGTCCGTAAATTTAGCTATGTGGCAAAATTTTTTGAGGTTAGAGTGAAAATAATTGAAACGAAACAATAATACATTATTTTCGTTACTATCAGGTGAGTTAGAAATAGCAATGATATTTTAGAAACCTAGTGTGTAATCTCAGCTTCCTAACGATATATAACATTCAGTATATAATTATCGTATAAAAGCACAATTTCGTTTTTTCTAGCATGTAGTACGTAAACAGAATGAACCCAAAATCGTTGGTCGCGTAGGGCACTTTGCGTGAACGGTGGCCGATCGCGCGACGGGTTAAAACGTTTTATTAAAAAATAAATAATTTAAAAAAAAAAAAAAAAAAAGAAAAAAAAAATTAAAAGTAGAGTTATGCAAGCGATCGTATTTTAAAGTGTACTCACAGCGTCGACCCGCCTCTCCCACTCGGCAGCCTTGTCCCCCAGCAGAGCGGCCGCGTGTCGACACAAGTCGTCGAGCCCCCTCGCCCCGTAGATGGCCGCGGGAGCGGTCGCCGCGAACGCAGCCTCGAACCCCTCGCAGGACACCGAGCCGGCCTCGCTCGAGCCGGAGCACGTGACGCCGCTTGAAACTGGGAAACGAATACAAATAAATAAATACACCGTGAAATTTTAGTGCTCGTTTTCCCGAAACGAGGTGATTCAGTATCGATTGTACAATCGATTTATAATTACTATTTTGGCTAGAGTCAAAAATCCAATTGTGAAAAACGAAAGTCGAAAATGACCGCAAACCAATAGTGACGCTTCGTTGGTACCTAACCTATCGTACGATCGTACGCTACTTGTACCGACGAAGCGTTACTATTGGTTTGCGGTAATTTTCGACTTTCGTTTTTCACAATTGGATTTTAGACTCTAGTCAAAATAGTAAATATAAATCGATTGTACAATTGAAACTAAGTCACCTCGTTTCGGGAAAACAACCACTAAAATTTCACGGTGTATAAATGGGTGAATCAACCTTTTCGTGCCACCCGTTGCTATGGTTACACAAATTTTGTCCCCTGGACAACCTAAGCATTTCTCTATGAAGTATGAAGATGTCACTTGGACAACCGGGGACAGAGTCATCATCGTCATCATCCCAGCCTATATACGCCCCACTGCAGGGCACAGGCCTCCTCTCAGAATGAGAGGGGTTGGGCCGTAGTACCCACGCGGGCCCAGCGCGGATCGGGAACTTCACACACACCATTGAATTTCTTCACAGGTGTATGCAGGTTTCCTCACGATGTTTTCCTTCACCGTAAAGCTCATGATAAGTTTCAAATGTAATTTCGCACATAAATTCCGAAAAACTCAGAGGTGCGAAGACCCTCTGTTTGAGAGGCTATTGGTCAAACCATTAGGCCACCACGGCTATAAAAACACACACAAAAATATGTATACGCGCCTGAATTGACTTAACATTAAGGTGGCGTATACATAATTTTTGTAACTTTGACTAGGCACCTGTTTTTAGTCGACTGTACAGTTAATTATCTCTATAACCACTTACCACTAGTTGCGCTGTTTAGTTTGGCGGGCGGCGGCGGCTTCCTATTGGCTGACGGCAAACTATACAACCCCGGTACAGTTCTTTTAGGCGGTTCGCATGCTACTCGTATACACACATACATACATAATGCGCAATATGTTTGCAATATGATATTCAAAGTGTGATTATGATAAATAGCGATATTTTATAATGGTATCATAGTATTTTTTTTAGAAAAAGATATTAAAATGAAAGGATATTATTTAATTTGATACGAAGTTTTTCAAGTGATATTTTATGTAGTAAATATTATAGATGATTTTTGATAGATAAGATAGTTATATTATAATATTAATATAAGTGTATTAAATATAGTGATATAATGATGCCCCGCGTCGTTTCGTGAAGTATTAGTCGCAGTCGGTTAGAGATGCGGCGTCCGTGATGAACATGGTAAAGAGAGAAAGGTTATGCGTTAGACAGAGTTAACCGTGTAACCTCGTAAGACCCAACTGCCTATACTTGGGATAAATGGGTGAATCAACTTTTTAGTGCGGCCCGTTGCTAAGGTTACACAAATTTTGTCCCTTGGACAACCTAAGCATTTTTCTATGAAACAGTATAAAGTGTCACTTGGACGACCGGGGACAGAGTAAACAACACAATAAAGTTGATTCACCCAAATACTAAATTCGATGGATTTACAGTCGTTACGTATAAACGGAAAATTGTCCACTCGAAATTATACGTCAAATCAGAAAAATCACAATTTTAAATACATCAATAAGGGAAATCATCAAGAATATTATCGAAAATGGAATCATGTCCCCATGGTAAAATTGTTAAAAAAATAATACAGGCCGAAAGAAATAACGACCAATTCAATTAATGATTAATTAAATTTAGGTAAAACAAATTTGGTTATAATTATTCTTTAGCCAATTACATTTTGACAAAATTAATTTTGACGGTATTATTTTAGGTCAAACTTCAAAATGGTCAATGCAAGAAGACAATTTTTTATTTGTACTCAATGACAGTAAATCATTAGATGTGGGTCTTACGAGGTGGTAAAATAGCTAGAAATGGAATCATTCATTAGAGATATTACGTGATCAAGATTGGAATCACCTTTTAACCAACTTCGAAAAAGGAGGATCTCAATTCAGTTGTATCTTATTTATGTTTGCTACCTCAGAACGAACACCGTCATTTAATTATATGAACTGACTTGGAAACATGTCTTAGCTTGAGGTGTATTTTTTGTTAGTCGAAAATACCACCCTAAGACTTTTTAAGGTCCTTCGAAGTCGTTTATTATTATTAATAGTACATTACTGCAGCGGCCGCGAAATAGGGGATTGCCGGCCGAGTAGTAATAGATGGCCGAGTGTTAACGAGGCCATCTAGAGATACGAGGCCGGCAATCCCTGTTCGTGGCCAAGGCTTGTATAGTGCTTTTCTCAAATAAATCCAAGGAAATGACACGAATGTTCAACTTATATATTCATATTTAATTCAAATTTTTTTTTTGATTCCCGCCAAAATATTTTTTTTCCACCAATTTATTTGTAAGCTGTTCCAGTTAATGTTTTTGACGCAAAATCTTGAGATGATTTATATTTATTAAAAAATTACGACCTTATTAATCGGTTATTTTAATAAATTGTTAACAATAAACGCCAATCCTTATTTATTTTATTAAATCTAGCCAAGTAAGATATTAAAAAGTAAATTCACAAACTAAATTTTTCTTAATTGGCAGTATGTCATTGATAGTCAATAAAAGAAAATACGACCCACTAAAACAAAAGACAATCTCTTTGCTGGCCTTGGCCAGCAATGTTTGTATGAAATTCCATTATTGTTGTCTAATTTGAAATTAGAACGAATCTTCCTCAACTGCTATACAATGGCATACTTCGTGTTCTATTGTCACGACTATAAGGACCACATTTCCTTGGATGTTTGAGAAAAACTTTATTTTTCTGTTAGATATTCGGTACGTTTTCTTCTTATATTTTCTATCTATAACTAGATTATGTTATTCAAGAATGACAAGCGAGTCTGGGCACGGGCAATGTATAGTCGACCAAGAAACTCCTTTACCACCCTAAAGTTCAATGTCAGTTGTATGACTTAAGACATCAAAGGCTATTTTCACTTACAAGTCAATGTGACAATCAGCCTTATTGTTTTTATTCTGATGTAGGAACTGTCACAAAAAATGGTAAAGCACTTACTTGGTCGACTATACAGCAAACCTCGTTTTGGCAACCCAAAAATCAATCCCCCAAGCAGCAATGTAAATCAAAATTGAATTGTTTCAAATGTAAAGCCGCTTCCTCACATTCGCGCGAAAATGAGAACCAACAAGAAATTACAGGACGTCGTCCTCGTTTTTATTACTTTTGTTTGACTGAGCATTTGGTGCAGTTTTTCTACAAAACTGACCCGTAATAAATAAATAAATATCATGGGACAATTCACACCAATTGACCTAGTCCCAAAGTAAGCTTAGCAAAGCTTGTGTTATGGGTACTAAGCAACGGATAAACATACTTATATAGATAGATACATACTTAAATACATATTAAACACCCAAGACCCGAGAACAAACATTCGTATTTTTCATACAAATATCTGCCCCGACACGGGAATCGAACCCGGAACCTCAAGCTTCGTAGTCAGGTTCTCTAACCACTTGGCCATCTGGTCGTCTAATGACCTCTATCTCACCTGATGAAAAGTGCTGATGAGGCCAAAGGTATATCTCACTGGTTCAGTAACAGTCTGTTCGCTTGAAGAGCCCTACCAGTGGTTAACTTAAGAGGCTGTTCACAAATTTATTTATTGATCCCCACGTTTTTTTTGTTTGTAAACATTTGCACGACATACGAATATTTGCGCGCATGTGCGAACCCCACATTACGTATCTGTGACATATATTTTTCTTTTCTCTAAAAAGTATTGCCCATCCTATTTTTTTTTTATTTGCCGCTATTATCTTATCCTAGGACTCGCTTGCCGGACTACATCAAGGCTGCTGGAACTGACCTGGCGTGGGTGGTCCAGAGTAATCACCGTCCCTTGAGCGAGCGGACGTCGGTATGGCCATGGTCCTTCGCGCAGTGCGCGATACAAAATCCGCTTCGTCGGCGCCTTGTGTGGCTGGAACAATGGGAGCCGATACTTTAGTAAAAATTAAGCGATTCACTTTCAGACGAGGCATTCTAAAATATTGTAAAAGTGTATAATATGCAGGGTGGTACATTTAGATCGGTCAGTTTAGGCAAGTCTGAAACTGTAAGACATAGAAAGATCTGTACTTAGGGACCATGTCTGGTTTTAGTGACAAGAAAAACTGCGTTCAAAATAAAAAATAAAAAACATTTTTAGTACAATTTTTTTGCCGACTGTCTTCTTCTTGCCCCCTCCCAGTACGTCGGCGCCAGGACGCTCCGTCCTGGGTTGTCGTTGGTGAGATATTCAGGGCTTTCAGGTCCCTCTCAACATTGGTCCACCATGCAGACGGCGGTCTTCCCCTACCACGGGGTTTCGTAGGGATGTTCAGAGCTATCTTTACGGAGTAGTTCTCATTTCTTCTTTTTTTTGCAGACTGTACTTTCGTTAACTGTATTTGTTTAAATACATTACAGGGTTATTTGTAATTCACTGACATCCTCGTAACCCTGAATTCCTATCACTCAAACAAATGTATTTTGTTTTACAACTTTTTAAAATGAAGCACTTTTTTTCCCATACAAATACACAGAGTATCGTAAAAATAAGAGGTAATCTCAAATTTTCAAAACGTTATTACACCAAAAATATTAAGTTATGACAAAAGCCGTAAAACAAAAAACATTTGTTTAAGTGGTAGGAGTTTAGGGTTAAAAGGATGCTAGTGAATCACAAATAACCCTGTATATCTACAAATATATACCATATTTAAAGTAAATCCGACCACGAAAAATGAGTCCCAATTTAACTTGCTTGACTTGGCTATCGACAGCCGGGTACCGGGTCTGGAATGTAAATATTTTTCTCCAACATGACCGGGTTTGATTCCCGAACCAAGTAAGACTTTTTTTTTAAATCTATGAATGCAGTTTTTCTTGTCACCAAAATCGATGGAATTGTTCCTCAGAACAGATCATTCTACGTGTCATATTTTCAGACTTGCCCATACTGACCGATCTAAATGTACCACCCTGTATACAGTATAGTGATGAATCAACTTTTTGTTTAGTTGACTCTGTCCCCGGTTGTCCAAGTGACACGTCATATTGTTTCATAGAAAAATGCTTAGGTTGTCCAAGGGACAAAATTTGTGTAACCATAGAAACAGGTACCGTGGCACTTAAAAGTTGATTCACCCGTAGATTAAAGTAAAGATTTTTTTTATATCGAGGAACTAAGGAGAGCCATAATTGATGAAAAAGCAAATTTGTTAAAAAGCATAAGCTGCCCAAATTACTAATTCCACGCGGACGGAGTCGCGGGCAAAAGCTAGTATATGTATATAGTACATTGTTGTAGAGGCTGGAAAGTAAGCAATAGATGGACGAGTTTGTTTGAGGGCCGACGCGTAGCGGAGGCCCTCGAAAGTACGAGTCCATCTATTGCACTTTTGGCCGAGACTAAACATTGTGCTTTTCACGACTAATGCGAGGAAATCATTATCATCATCATCATCATAATCATCCATCCATCCATCCCGTCCATCCCGTCCATCCTGTCCATCCCGTCCATCCGTCCATCTATCCCGTCTATCCCGTCCATCCCGTCCATTCCGGCCATCCCGTCCATCCTGTCCATCCCGTCCAACCCGTCCATCCCGTCCATCCCGTCCAACCCGTCCATCCCGTCCATCCGTCCATCCCGTCCATCCCGTCCATCCTGACCATCTGTCCATCCGTCCATCCCGTCCATCCCGTCCATCCAGTCCGTCTGTCCATCCGTCCGTCCGTCCGTCCGTCCGTCCGTCCATCCATTCATCCATCCATCCATCGCATGCAGCAGACGATTACTGTTGATTGGTCCAATAATGTCGTTTCAGCACGCCAGGAATGAAATTCAGAAATTATCTTTCAAAAAGTCGTATCGTATAATGAAATACATATACTGATACGTCCTGTTTTCGATTAGTGTAACTTTGTTGTCGTGTTTGTGCGCCATAAATGAGTCAGCTGTTAAATGTACATATATAGGCAGTTTTGAGTACTGGATTTAGGTTATCTATGGCCACATTTTCAAGCAGTGTCGTGAAAAATAAATACCTGTAGGTAATAATAAGCCAGCTTCCCTGGCCTCGTCGAATTTCTGCTCGAGCAGAGCCAGTTTCTGTGCCGGAACCAACTCTTTCTTCTTTAGGTCCGATCTCAATCTTTCACCTGGAGAAAACAAGTTATTTGTAGGATTCTACATCATAATACACTAATATTAACCTCTCGTATGCCGAAAGTAAAAAAAAACCTGCATTCTAGTCTCACTTGTTTCAAATAGTACCAATGTTATACCTGATGTACACTCTCGCCTCGTCACCTCGCCTCGCGCCTCGCCTCGTCGTCTCGCTCCGGACGCGAGCCTCAAGATCAAGGCAAATCACGAGACGAGGCGCGAGGCGCGCCTGTTCACACTCTCGTCTCGTGGCTCGTCCCGCAGTTCGTCTCGCCACTCGTACGCGAGTGTAAACCAGGTATTACAGATTACAAAAAAAAAAAAACGAAAAAAAAAACATTTGACAGGAAATTTACAAATAAAAAAAATATCGAATAGTATAAATTGGGCCCTACTCCGTATACCGTATAATGTTGTGTGTGGCAAGCCACAACGCTGTTTTTCAGTGGGCCCCATTTAAAACTAAATCAAAAACATCCTGATTCGATCCCGCAGAGAAACTCCGAGCATAGCCCTCTCCATAGCTCGTTGAGCGACTCTGAGCCTAACCATCAGGCCCATAGTGAAGTTTCACTATGGGCCTTTCGATACATGTCAAATATTAATTGCGTAGCAACGTTAAAAACCTGTTAAAAACCTGCTATAATCATCCCACAAACACAACCTCCAGAGGCTCCTTTGTCAGCTGGATTATGGGAAGCAAAGGTTAAACGCACGAAACGTCCACTCACCAACATGCCGGTACATGTCAACCATTAGTTGCATGGCAGCGTCCCGTACGGCACTGCTGGGGTCGCCCAGCAACCCTGCTAGGTTGGGGACTGCCGCTCGCAGTTGCAACTCTTGGGCACCGTGACTGAAAGCAAAAGAAACAGACCGGCATATCATAACTATCACATCTGCTATTTTTGTAGTGGTAGAGCCATGTCGTAGCTAGCCGCTGCATCATGAATGGGCCGGCTCGTTCGGGGCAGTACCACCCTCTCACAGAACACCGGCGTGAAGCAGCAGTACTTCTGCTGCGTTTCGTACGGTCAGTGAGAGCGCCGGGGGCCCAATACCTCTCGCCCTCCTCTATTCCCTTTCCTTTTTCCTCTCCCTTTTAGGGCCGACAACGCACTGGCATCGCGTAAAGCGCTGCGCGTGTCTATGGACAGTGGTGATCATTTAACGTCAGGTGACCCACTAGTTCGTTTGTCTGGCCTCTCAAACATAAAAAAAAAATTCTAATAGGTATTATGTAGGTAGGCCAGGTCCACTCCTGCCTCGGGTAATTACGATGGAATTTTTATGAGCGAGGCAACAACTTCAAACAGTTCACAGAAAATAGTGATAAATGCACATATTTCAGTTATTTTGTTATTTTTGTGACTTTTTCGAAGCACAATGTCTGCAATAATCCATTTTTTATTTATTTATCCATTTATTAACTTAACTCGTGCGGCGATAATCAAACGAAAGGAGAGTTTTTAGACACGATAGGTGCCTCGCGCTTTTAGGTAAAGACAATTTGATGATTCGAAAGCTTAAGTGTGTCTTTTAGTGGCGACAATATTCCGGTAGACCCTCCACACGAACTGATGACCCTGGTCAGGTGGTTTGATGGAACAGCTAGTTGGATAAACTCACGTGTCAAGCAGCGTCTGTATGGTTCTCACAGCTTCTTCGCGCGTGAGGCAAGCAGCACAAGATGTTGCCACTGATCAGATAATAGGCTAGACGACTAAAAAAAAGTGTTCAGTTCGAAAGTTAGATTATTAAAAAATATTGTACACGTATTTTTTCTTTTGTTTTACAAACAAAAAATGACGAGGATACAGTGCTTAGAAGTTTCATGTGACGTCCCTATATGGTACAATTTTTACCTAAGAGTGACGTCACAAGCTCCCATTCCGGAAGTTTGATGATCCGTGCCTTTGTCTATTTTTAATAATTTGATAAATCAAAAAATACGTGTCCCATATTTTTCCATTATCTAACTGACGGAGTAAATAGAATGACATATTTATAACACAGTCGTCATCCCTATTGAAGGAACTGCTAGCTGTAAAGACTTACGTGTCAAGCAGCGTCTGTATGGTCCTCACGATCTAATAGCTCGTGAGGCAAGTAGCGCAAGATGCAGCTGTTAAACAAGTGGATTGGAGGAACAGCTAGCTGTAAAGACTCACGTGTCAAGCAGCGTCTGTATGGTCCTCACGATCTAATAGCTCGTGAGGCAAGTAGCGCAAGATGCAGCTGTTAAACAGGTGGATTGGAGGAACAGCTAGCTGTAAAGACTCACGTGTCAAGCAGCGTCTGTATGGTCCTCACGATCTAATAGCTCGTGAGGCAAGTAGCGCAAGATGCAGCTGTTAAACAGGTGGATTGGAGGAACAGCTAGCTGTAAAGACTCACGTGTCAAGCAGCGTCTGTATGGTCCTCATGATCTAATAGCTCGTGAGGCAAGTAGCGCAAGATGCAGCTGTTAAACAGGTGGATTGGAGGAACAGCTAGCTGTAAAGACTCACGTGTCAAGCAGCGCCTGTATGGTCCTCACGGCTTCTTCGCGCGTGTGAGGCGCTTTGTGCTGCGTGGCGGGGGTGAGGCGCGCTAGTAAAGCGCGGGGGGGCGCCGCCTTGCTCTCGCCGAGTGCCGCGATGCACACTCGGGCCATGTGCCGGACGCCTTCTTTGGTGTCTGCCAGCCTGGGTCGACGAGAATCACGGTTAATAGGGATGTTCACACCATTAAAAATGAATTTGAAGACCCGACTCCAGTAAAAAGGCTTTATTTCAGCCCTGAAAGCCAGATTAATTTTCGATTAAATGCAAAATTAGATTTTTTGTTGCTTTAAAACAAATAAATAGTTAGTTGATTGAGTATGCGAACAATGACGTCATATGTCGCTATTGCTATTCAAACTCTATGGGAGATTGTGTTTTGACAGCTCATAAAAAGAACGTCAGTTGATTGGTGGTGTCAACATCCCTATTGACGTTATCTTAAAACTTAATAAGGTAGAGGCGATTTAGCGATCACATGCAACTTGGAAATTCAACCTTATTGTTTTAGTAATAAGTTACAATATCAATTGTAATTATTGAAAATACTACTAGCTTTAAAAATATCCTTTGTCAGGTATGTATTCGATAGCTGCTTTTGATTCTGTGGTAGTATTCTCCAGTAAATGGGACCTTATTAAGGGTGAAGTAATTGAAGAGTAATTGTGTAATATCTTAAAATGGTTCAACTATTTTAAGGCACTAGTCCCAAAGGTAGAAAAAGCGATTAGCTACCGACTATTATCACACTCAAGAAACGAACAGACGATTCAGATCTCGTGTCGGTAAAAGAGATAGATATCATCCTGTACTGCAAATAAAAACACGTATGTTTAACATTACGACTAGTTCCCGGATAACTACTGAATACCCGGTATTCAAGAAAAAAAAATTCTACTCGGAATTATGTCCTCTAGCGAACAGGTATTTTGGCTCACCTAATCCCGATCACTGTTTATGGCAAACAAAATCATGACATTTATGACAAATGAAATTATGCATGGCGCTAAGGGATACAATGGGCGTCGCCGTTAAGCCGTCTGTAACTTACATTTTGTCGCTTATATCTATATCTGGACCTATTATGTCGACATTTAAGTCACCATTGTTATGACGATACGCCTGGGTGGCCATCTAATGATGTCACCGGCTGCAGCTTAGAATAATAAGGAATAGAGTGTTCAATAATTCACAGACAATAAAAAATATTATAAAGTTGTGGCATGACGTCGCAACGACTTAGGACGCGTTGTTTGATGCCAAAGCACCGCTTAGTGGAGAACCAAGACATCAAAGTGACCTCGTTTGCATGAAAGGTAAACTTTACTGTTGGCCTGGCCGAATTTTTTGACCATGAGTGTACATATATAATTCCCATTCCATAACGCAACCTTCAACAAAGTCGGTATGACAAGTTTGCTATGAAGTATCTTTTTTTGGTATTTTTTTTAACTTGTTAAAGTAGGCTTAGTAGCGACATCTCTTGTCCGCGTGAGCGGGTAGTTCCGAAGGAGTGTTGACGTCTCTCGATGAGTGTGTAACATAGATGGCGCTGTATCACGGCTTAAATGTGATTAGTTACAGTAAAATTACATAAAGTTTACCACTGACAGATGGTTTGCCTTCATTTCATATTCAACTTTAACGACCTACAAATAAAGCCAATTTTAGAATACTGTTACCCACGTTTGCAGATTTTGTAATAGCTACTTTATTTGTATGGAGTTAAAGTTGGAAATGAAATGAAAGCAAGCCATCTGTCAGTAGTAAACTAAAAGTAAACGTATTGTAACGAACTGAGATGTGCGATATATGGGAAAAATTTGTGTCTAAACTCCTGGCCAGTGGTGGTGTAGGGGTATGGCACGCGACACGGAATGCTGAGGAAATGCGGAATGGGTTCGATTCCCAGCGCTGGTCTTTTTTCAGGGGTTTTTTCTGTGCATCCATGTTTCAGTTTGTATTTAGTATGAAATACATCTCTATAACTTACCTGTCGATGATGTGAGGCAGTACGCCGGGCACGAAGTGCGAGAACTCGGGCCCGAGCCGCTCCGCGAGCGCGGCTATCGCCTCCAACCCGTTCTGGGCCACCTGGGAACATTCGTCCGTATATATATATAAATGGGAACCGTAACTGCTGTTCTATCAACAAACTCATATCTAAATATTATTTATTTTATTAGCAGTTACGTCTGCTCACCGAACCTAAGAATTAAAAGCGAAAAAGTTTCCGGGTGCGCCGTTGGGACTTGAACCCACGTCTCCTGGGTATGCGCCCCAACGGGTGTTCTACCAACTGAACCACGTAGCATCCAACCGACCTCCCCGAAATTCTTAATCGCTTACATACGCCAACAGTGGCGTGTGGTAACATCATCACAACTATTAGAAGCTATGACTCCTACGTTCCAAATTAGTTGGAACTTTTTCGCTTTTAAATCTTAGATTCGGTGAGCAGACGTAACTGCTAATAAAATAAATAATATTTAAATTAAATAGAAGTGGTACATCATTTCTTACGCATTTCCAACTAATTTGGAACGTAGGACACCCTAGGTTAGGTTTTTATAATGATTTTATGTTTTGTATGTATAGTTTTATATTTTACTTTTTGTATAATTATTGTAAAAATCTAACCTAAGAAAAAATATAAATAAAGAGAATAATAATAATAAATATTAGGGAACAATCTTACATAAATCGACCTAGTCCCAAACTAAGCAAAGCTTGTACTATGGGTACTAGACGACGATAAACATACTTATATAGATAAATAAATACTTAAATACATAGAAAACATCCATAACTCAGGAACAAAATATTCGTGCTCATCACACAAATAAATGCCCTTACCGGGATTCGAACCCAGGACCTCTTGCTTCGTAGGCAGGGTCACTACCAACTAGGCTAAAGCGGTCGTTAATTAAGAATCGAACTCTAAGAGCGCGCGCAGACAGAGAGCGGTCTGGAGTTCCGAGTTCCGCGTTCAGAGTTCTGTTTTGACCGCTCGAGAGTTCCGACCGCCTGCTGTGTGCGTTATCGTAAGGGACTCAGTACATTCGAAAGAACGCAGAACTCGGAACTCGGAACGCGGAACTCCAGACCGCTCTCTGTCTGCGCGCGCTCTAAGCGCGAAGAAGTAACAGACAGACACACTTTCGCATTTATAATGTTAGTAAGAATTTGCAGCAGAGCGGCGAAGGGTAGGTACTAACAACCCGATTCCCCCCGGGTTGACTAAACTTTTGAAGTTACCAAACGCTTCTCTCTCTTCCATTACTGCACTTTCAAGAGGATACATGGGGTTTTTAGGTTTTTATATTGCTTCGGCTTTACTTTAAAAAAAATTTACGCCCCCCCACAGATTTGCAGGTTATGATCCGAAAGACCTTATGCTTGCCACCATAGCTCTCCCAGTTTTTTTTTTTTCATAAAACTGACCCGTGTTTGACCACTATCTCACCTGATGAAAGTGCAGATGAGGCCAAAGGTGTACCTCACTGGTTCAGTAACAGCCTATTCACTCTAGCCTTGAAGAGCCCTAGGTTGTATTGTATTTATCTGGAAATACAGACGACGAGAGCGGATTCCCACGATACACTGCTTAAAGTTATTAATTTGTTGGACCTACCTTTCTCAAGCTATCCCAAGAAAAAAACAGAATTATATCACTACGACCAGCTATGATATCCAATACAACTCTATTGATACAGATCTCAAGGCGTACTGACGTAGGTAAGTGTATCAGACGTCTTATTCTGTTAAAATCATCCTACTATCATAATAAATGCGTGTGAGTTTGTTGGTTTCTTAGCGGTTCAATCAAACGTAAAGCTTTGAATTAATTTGGATATTACGTCGTAAAAAGACTACAACCAGGGGCCTGTTGCATATATAAGTACAACTTATATTACAAGCGGAACTCCCTTTCTAGTTAATATTTAATATAACATCATAAAGGTGCAGTAAACAGGGATTTTTGGAATATCTCGTGGGATAGAGATCGGAAGTTGACTTTAAAACTTTTTTGTGCGCGGACGAAGTCGCGGGAAGAAAGTTAGTATGGAATAAAGTTAATTTAGTAAGATTATCGATTTTAAGATGCGAGATTTTTTTCACGAACTTTCTATCTTTCCTCGCAAGTATCCCTCGCTGGCAGAATAGGCGCATGCGCAATGAGCCGCGTCGCCGTAATCAGGACGTGTATGATGCATGTGACGCACCGACACACATACTGATCGCACATCACAATTATTCACATATTTTTTTATCTTTAAGACCAAAATTAACAGCAAAAAATTTCATCGTTTTAGCTGTAGGACGTCCACAGTTGTACATAGGCCTCTCTCATTGATACCCAATCATTACGGTTGGAGGCTTGCATCCACCTTGAACCTGCGGCCTTTACCAAATCGTCGTAAAAATGTATAAAATAAAATTAAACCGACTCTAAAAAAACCACGAATATTATTTTTGATCTGTTTGAAATCAGTGCCTCAGCAAGAACCAGCAGGAGTTTGTCATTTACCTTAACTACATACCATATATTAGATTGTACTTCTATTTCTCATCCCCCACCGACACCGCACCGACTCCAAAGAGATCAGAAGAAATTTTAATGGTTTTTTTGAGCGTATCAGCCACACTATAGCGAGAGCGACCGACCTTTTAAGAGTCTAGTGCATCCCGCTACCATCGGGCTAGTTGAACGTATCAACTGCACCATAGAGACCAACCTTGAAATTGCTTCCGGCTAAGTCTGCACGGCCTCGAGCAGCAATGTCTAATGTATCCCGCTACAATTGGTCTAGCTGAGCATATCAACCACACCATAGCGACCGATAAGAGTCTAGTGTATCCCGCTACAATCGGGCTAGCAGAGCGTCTCAATCACACCATAGCGACCAACCTTAAAGTTGCCTCCGTTGAGCCAGGCCTGCATGGCGTCTAGAAGCTGCGCGGCCACGTCTTGCGTGATCTCGGGCTCGCGGCGCACCAGCGTCGCCAGCTGGTCTCCCAGCTGCTGCCGCAGCCGCAGGTCCGGCCGCAGCAGCAGCGGCAGCGCCGCCTCGAGCGAAGTTGGTTGGGGGTAGTGAGCCATCTGGAGGAAAGAGCTCTTGTTATACGGAATGATCAGACAGGGGTGTAACTAGAGAGATGGCATATTTGGGCAGTGTCATCATCATCATTTCAGCCGAAAGACGTCCACTGATGAACATAGGCCTGCCCCAAGGCTCGCTAAACAGATCGGTCCCGTGCCATCCGCATCCAACGCGATCCCGCAACTTTAACCAGGTCGTCGCTCCATCATACACAGGCCTACCAACACTGCGTCTTCCGGTCCGTGGACGCCACTCGAGAACCTTTTTGCCCCATCACCATTTTTGAACCATTTTGGTCCCACATCAGCAGAGTGCCGATCATGCGAACGGCGCTGATCTTCCTTTGGGACCTTTTGATCAAATGGCGGCAGAATTAATATCGAAGCTAGTTTATTACAAGGGTGCATCAAATTGTTTGTTGTTTACACAGTCCCGTTGTCCAAGTGACACTTCATACTGTTTCATAGAAAAATGCTTAGGTGTCCATGAGACAAAATCTTGTGAAACCAAAGCAACAGGTGACATGAAATTCATTCACTCATAAATAAAAACATTCAATACCTTTTACTACAATCAATCAGAGATGACCAATAGCTCTCTGTCCACAACACAAAGTGTCCAAGTCCCAAATGCTATCATTGCACTCGGGCCACCAGTTCTGATGCACTAAACTTTTTACTTAGCCGACGCGATACTGGAAGTATACTGTAGAGTGGTCAGTGGTCACACTGTTCGGACACTATAGCGCTTGTCACATGTTCTGGTATCTGGAACAAGGAATAGAAATGAGTAATTGAAGTCTAACTTTGAGATTTTTTTCTGTTAGTTACCCCCAACTGTCTGGATGATAAATATCAATAATAATAATAAAGCATGGGACGGTTGACACCAATTGACCTAGTCCCAAAGAAATCAAAGCTTGTGTTATAAGTACTAGGCAATAAACATACTTACGAGGGCAGGTCCAAAAGTTTCCGGCCTAACCAAAGAAAAGGAGTACATATATTTACAAAAGTTCTTTTATTTTTCGATATAGTCTTCCTCTATTTCAATTCAATCTGAAAAGTGCATTGAAATAGAGGGAGACTATATCGAAAAAAAAATAATAGTTTAAAAAAACTAAAAAACACGCTTTAAAAAATAAAAAATAAATTTTAATAAATTTCAATTCACTATTCTTAATAATAATAGTTTCAAATATTTTATTGTAAAAAAAGCGTGGGGTGCATGGTGTCAATTGTCAAGGATTGTCATTTTGATAACATCTTAAAAAGCACCCCACGCTTTTTTTACAATAAAATATTTTAAACTATTATTATTTATTTTATCAATATTTATGATAATGATAATGATAATGATAATGTTTATTATAGCACCAGGAGATTACAATCATTCATTATACTGTGGATCCCAAACTAGGCTGTGCCTGTATCTTGGGACCCGGAGTTGATATATTGACTTGACAATAACAATGTTTACTGTACCAATGCGCAATAAACGAAATTCTTAATACATACTTAATATAAAACTAAACATTTAAAATTAAACAAGATTCAAACTAATTATACTAAACGAGACTTATCACGTCAGTACAATAAAAAAGAAAAAAACACGAAATTTTAAAAACAGTATATAAGATTAAAATTGCTTCGTCACTTCCACCCTCACATTGTATAGTGAGCATGCAAATTGTGCGTGTGTGTGCGTGCGTGCGTATGTGTGTGCGTGCGTATGTGTGTGTGTGTGTGTATATGTGTGTGTGTGTGTATATGTGTGTGTGTGTGTATTTAGAATTGTTTACAAATTTTGATCTGGATATAACAATATAATAATTGCTTATTAAGATTTTTTACTGCACTATAAGAATAGTGAATTGAAATTTATTAAAATTTATTTTTTATTTTTTAAAGCGTGTTTTTTAGTTTTTTAAAACTATTATTTATTTTCTATTTTTTAGTTGCATTTTTTTCTTTCTAACTTTACCCCCTCACCTAAAACCTCCAAACCCCCTAAACCCAACTCCCCAACATCCCCCACCCCATTTACCCAAACCCCCCCCAAACCCCACACCCTTACCCCCAATTCCCTAAACCCCCCTTACCCCCTCCTCATTTTACAAACCCCCGAACCACCTAAACCCAACCCCCCTAACACCGAACCCCCATACCCCCGGAACCCCCCCCCACCCCCACTCCCACCCCCACCTGCCCCCCCACTCCCCCCCCCACCCCACCCCTACCACACCCCCCACCCCGCCACCTACCGCCCCCCCTTCCAGTTCCATCATCAAACCCTTGTTACCATCTAGGCCTCTTACCCCCTCCCCATTTCCCACAACCCCCCAAAATCACTTACCCCCGAACCACCCAACACCCCCACCCTATTTCCCGTAAACCCCCCCCCCATCCCCTAACCCCAACCGCCACACCCTAACCCCCAACCCGCCACCTACCCCCCTTCCAGCTCCATCATCAGACTCTTGTTACCATCTAGGACCGAAGTACTCGTCAAAACGAATCAAACGAGCCCAAACTCGATGGGGTTGTTTCGTTTTATTGTGGAGTGCCTTTGGCCATCTTCCAGCTCCATCATCAGACCCTGGTTACCATCTGGGATCAAAGTGCTCGTCAAGACGAATCAAACGAGCCCAAACTCGACGGGATTGTGTTGTTTTATTACATAGTTCCTATGGCCACCATCCAGCTCCATCATCAGATCAGCTCCATGTTACAATAATATTGCATTGTCATCCAATTTACACATATGTGCAAAATTTCAGCTCAATCGGAAACCGGGAAGTGGGTCAAAATCGCGCCCTAAGGAGTCGGTTACAAACAAACATACAAACATACATACAAACATACAGGTGAAGCTAATATAAAGCGTGTAATAAAAGAAGTTTTGTGAATATAATGTACTTCTTTTCTTTGTTAGGCCGGAAACTTTTGGACCTGCCCTCGTATATGGTATCATATCATGTCTTTGTTAGGCCGGAAACTTTTGGACCTGCCCTCGTATATGGTATCATATCATGTCTTTGTTAGGCCGGAAACTTTTGGACCTGCCCTCGTATATGGTATCATATCATGTCTTTGTTAGGCCGGAAACTTTTGGACCTGCCCTCGTATATGGTATCATATCATGTCTTTGTTAGGCCGGAAACTTTTGGACCTGCCCTCGTATATGGTATCATATCATGTCTTTGTTAGGCCGGAAACTTTTGGACCTGCCCTCGTATATGGTATCATATCATGTCTTTGTTAGGCCGGAAACTTTTGGACCTGCCCTCGTATATGGTATCATATCATGTCTTTGTTAGGCCGGAAACTTTTGGACCTGCCCTCGTATATGGTATCATATCATGTCTTTGTTAGGCCGGAAACTTTTGGACCTGCCCTCGTATATGGTATCATATCATGTCTTTTCACCGACAATTATTTCCCAAATGATTCATTTGCTTACTGTTTCATTTACCAACTGTTTATTTCTTCTGAAACTGTAAAGTATGCAGGATATCATCATCATCCCCGCCTATATACTACGCCTATATACTGCAGGGCTCAGGCATCCTCTCAGAATGAAAGGGATTGGGCCGTGGTTCCCACGCGGGCCCAGTGCGGATTGGGAACTTCACACACACCATTAAATAAATAATAAAATAAATAAATATTAGGGGACAATCTTACACATATCAACCTAGTCCCAAACTAAGCAAAGCTTGTACTATGGGTACTAGACGACGATAAACATACTTATATAGATAAATAAATACTTAAATACATAGAAAACATCCATAACTCAGGAACAAATATTCGTGCTCATCACACAAATAGATGCCCTTACCGGGATTTGAACCCAGGACCTCTTGCTTCGTAGGCAGGGTCACTACCAACTAGGCTAAAGCGGTTGTTAAATTGAATTTCTTAGCAGGTGTATGCAGGTTTCCTCACGATGTTTTCCTTCACCATAATGCTAGGTTTACACGGAGCTTGCTTAGTATTTGTCACTTACACTTGTCAGAAGTGTGTAAGCATATTGTACAAGTGCTTAGTATTATACAATACACGCATCTGACAAGTGTAAGTGACAAGTACTAAGCATTAACTACTAAGCTCCGTGTAAACCTAGCATAAAGCTCATGGTGAATTTCACATATTTCGCACATAAATTCTGAAAAACTCACGAGGTGCGAGTCGTGATTTGAACCCATGACCCCCTGCTTGAGAGGCCATAGGTCAAACCACTAGGCCACCACGGCTATATTCAGGATACATTTCAGGACTATATTGTAGGTTAAGTTAGGTTTGTTCTATGACAATATTGAAAAGTTTACAGTTACAGAAAAAATAAACAATTGGCATTTGAATCAGTTGGGAAAAAGCAGAGAACCTACTTATACAGGTTATCTGTAAAGTTAGATGGAGAATGTGGAGTTTTGAATTCAATTAAAAACAATTTTATTTCAGTCATTCACCTACCCATTCAATCCTCCATTTTTAATACAATTCACACATTCAGGAAGATATAAATCTAATCAGTGATAAATATAAACAGGCAGAAATTTATGAGAGCAATAAATATTATCTATTATTACATTCCTTTGAAGTTTATAGTTTTATTATTAGCTTTAGTGGTCTAGTGGTTTGATCTATGGCCTCTCAAGCAGAGGGAAGTGGGTTCAAATCCTGGCTTGCACCACAGTACTTAGTTAGTTTGTATTCACCGGAAAAAATATGCCACCTGGTACCATTTAGGTGTAGTCAAATAAGAGAAAAAATAAAAACCAGTTTTTTTTAATTAATTTTAACAACCTCAAAGAAAGAAGAAAGAAAGTTTATTATTATTACCAACTAGCTATTACCTAACTAGCTGCAACTATGACTATGGGTGGGAACTATGCAATTTTATGGGATATAAACTATCTCCATACCATCTCCATACCATCCATATAATCTTTATTGGTTCAGCGGTTTAAGTGTGAAGAGGTAACAGACAGAAAGGCAGATACACTTTTGCATTTATCTAATTTAATATACAGGGTTATTTGTAATTCACTAGCATCCTTTTAACCCTAAACTCCTACCACTTAAAGAAATATTTTTTGTTTTACGGCTTTTGTCATAGCTTAATATTTTTGGTGAAAGAACGTTTTGAAAATTTTAGATTACCTCTTATTTTTACAATACTCTGTGTATTTGTATGGGAAAAAAAGTGCTTCATTTTAAAAAGTCGTAAAACAAAAAACATTTGTTTGAGGAATCCAGGGTTAAGAGGATGTCAGTGAATTACAAATAACCTTGTATAAACATCTCGTGTCACGGTGTTTGTTATCGAACTCCTCCGAGACGGCTTGACCAATTTTTATGAAACTTTTTTTAGGGTTCTGTACCCAAAGGGTAAAAACGGAAACCCTAATACTGAGGCTCCGCTGTCCGTCCGTCCGTCCGTCCGTCCGCCCATCCGTCCGTCCATCCGTCCATCCATCCATCTGTCACCAGGCTGTATCTCGGGAACCGTGATAGCTAAAGAGTTGAAATTTTCACAGATGATGTATTTCGGTTGCCGTTATAACAACAAATACTAAAAAATGGAATACAATAAATATTTAAGGGGGCTCCCATACAACAAACGTGATTTTTGCTCGTTTTTGCTTGGTTTTGATAACGGCAACAGGTATAAGCTTGAAATATTCATAGAATATTTAATTATGTATTGACTTTAAAAATAAATCATTAAATTAAAATAAAAAAATATTTAAGGGGGGCTCCCATACAACAAATGTGATTTTTATAGAGAATTGTATGGAACCCTTTGTGCGCGAGTCCGACTCGCACTTGGCCGGTTTTTCTCCATACTCGGTAGGTCTGAGAATAGGTTGTAGGCTATTTTTTATACCCTATTGTTTGCGGACAGAGTCGTGGGCAACAGCTAGTAATATTATAGTATAGATAGACTTATAGACACAGGACCTTAAGGTGACACCTTGACCCTAATCTCATTTAGTAACATTATCCTAGATATGTAAATGCCTGTCTCATGGATATAAATAGGTATTTAATCTATGATGCATCAGGCCTATTACTTATCTGCCTACATTAATCTTATTATAAATAGACCCCGGATCTTTGTGGCAGTGACGTCACAATAGGGTAGTTTGGGGAGTAAATGGAACGGTGTTAATTAATATGAAAAACTAACGAGTTTTAACCAAATACATTTTGATAAGTAATTCACAATAAAAATTTCCTAGTAAATTGAATAAATTGATCAATATTATCTTTTGATATATTACTTAACTGTAAACCACACATTTGTAGGGTAAATTGGCTTTTGACAAATAAAAAGTAAGAGGCCATAAAAACCAAAGTTTCATTCAGGAAATGGAACAGTGGAACATAATAACATTTTCACTTGTCACTTTTTATTCATCAAAAGCCAGTTCAACGTACAAATGTATGGTTTGTAGTAATATACCAAAAAATAATATTGATTAATTTATTTAATTTACGAGGTAACTTTTATCCTGAATTAATAAAATGTACTTGGTTAAAACCAGTTAGTTTTTCGTATATTAATTAACACTGTTCCGTTTACTCCCCAAACCACCATATTGTGACGTCATTGCCATAAAGATCCGGGGTCTAATTATAAATAACATTCTTTACTTTATTAATGTTCTTGCCCATCTTCTAGCATCTTATCAATGCCGGCCCAAATGCAACCCACTTCTGACCACAGGCCTCCTCTCAAGCTGAGTGGGGATTTGTGTGCGGATTCAGAACTTCACACACACCATTGATTTGTTTTGGATGTATACTAGTGGCGGGGCAACATCACACTACCTCACAATCATATCAATCCAGTTGAAAAGGGTTGTGCACAAATATGGATGTTTTGAAAAATGGTACCATCACAGAAAGCACACTTTATGAGAAAGTATACCCTTGGACATGAACTTGTTTGTGAAGTAAATTTAGACCTGTATTTTTGTAACAACTTTTTGTGGCATAATGATGTATGAATAAACATTCATTCATATACAGGTGGATATGACTGATGCCAAATATAGACACAAATATACATTCATCATCCATTTTTCTGCTTGATATTATAAATTGACTGAAGTACTCTGCTTTATTATACTATTGTCATATTCAATTTCCAAGACATAGTACTGGTAAATCAAATCAGTGTGCAAATGAAATAAATCATGTTCAATTGCTAGTATCCTAATTGTAATATTCAATACTGTTTTTAAATATGAAAATGCTCTGAGAAGGCAGATAGTAAGGTATTTTGGAATAGCTGAATAAGCAGATAAACTATAGATAATGTATCTTAATACAGCTTAAGTGTTTAACAAGATTACCAGAAGCCATACTTTCTCTAAATTTCTAACCACCAAAATGTATTGACAGTAAATGTATTGAGTTTGTTGATGTGCTTACTATGTACATATTTGTTCTATCATGTTTATATAAACACGGGAAGACAGTATAGGTACAATAACAGGGCAGTGATGTCATCACCAACCGAGCAATTGAGGTTTGATGGACAAAAATTATCTCAGTATGTTACTGTTTAACACAACCAACCTTGTGTGAAACATCGACACCCATACGAAAAAAATGCAAATTTAGGCGACATTCCCATGACCCAAATAAGAAAAGCAACTAGTTTACATCACAATAGACAGCTGATGGGGTTTAAGAAGTCTCAGGATCCTCAAATCCTTGAACAATAACGATATAAGCCGAGATCGACCAACAAAAGGATTGTCAAATCAAACTCCAACAAGATTTGCAATCCGCGAAATGCGATAATTCAACGACATTTAAGTTCTAAAAATACAAAAATAAGTTCCTATTCTCGGCACCGATATAAAGAGAAACTGAGTCACAAGTAAAACAAAGAATTAGTCAAGTAATCCACCGCAAAAATACCATTTGGAGACATTGCCTTTTTCAGTAACTGACCTTTGCGAGAACATTTCCTTGCACAAATCAATTTTACACACAAACACTTTGAAAACACTGGATTTTATGCACTGTAATGAATAAATAGGTCCGTCATTTATTATTTTATAACAAATTTCTCCACGAAAAGAGTCTCATCGTTTCAAAATCACTTGTAAAATTCTTGATGTCGCGCATGTCCGACAAAAATTTACATCACGTGACCTGTCATGGCGTCATGAAAGCGAGTTTTTTTTTCAACTCCTTTGCGTGACTATAGATTGTTCTCCTTATGCCGGCGCGCTCGAGTAGAACAGTTCTCATGTCAATTAAATAAATAATAGTTTGTCATTTTGTATTAAAATATCGTGTTAAGATTGTTTTTAAATATTTTATGATATCAAAACATAACAGACTACAAGCATAAAAAAATTCATAAACTTAAAATGCGAATCAAAAATGCACAGCCGCCATCATAAACATCGAAGCATTCAAGTTGATCAAAAATATCTGAACACGACCATATTGTCAATGGAATACATGCGTGTTCACAGAGTACCTTGACTACTTGGATGTTTCATGTTTCTGATGGCGACTGTAGCTATTTTAAATGGCCAGTAGGTATTGAAAAATACAATTAGACATATCGCAAGTGTAAAGAAGGAAATATGTTCAATATTGAACTGAGGCAATACTGTTTTTTAATATAGAGACTTAAAATTTGGCAGTCATACATACACCTCGTGAGTAGCACAGTGTAATTTTTGGCAATTCCAACGTTTTAGGGAATAGGGATGTCAACACTACCAATCAACTGACGTACTTTTTATGAGCTGTCAAAAGACAATTCTCCCATAGTTTAAATGGCAATAGCAACTTTGACGTCACTTGTTCGCCAACTCAATCAACTATTTATTTGTTAGCAACAAAAAATCTAATTTTAGAGTTAATCGAAAATTAATCTGGTTTTCAGGGCTAAAATAAAGCGTTTTTTTACTGGAGTCGTGTCTTCGAATTATTTTTTAATGGCGTCAACATCCCTATTCCCTATTATTCATTCCGTATTAATTAGGCACATTTTTTATTATTCCATTTCTATAAGAGCCAGTACCATGCATCAAAGGCCAAATCCATAATTAGTTGATTTATTTATAAACCTGGTGGTTAAAGTTAAAAAAACATGAAACGGGGTAACATATAAGGATACATAGGGGGATAAGGCATCATGGGAACATCAAAATCACAGTCATGGTCATTCTCACACTCGTCACAATAATCAGGCTCATCAGCTTTACAGACTCCTTGGCAATTTTTTTTCTTTTTACCACTTCTACATTTGCAGTCACTGAATATATCCCGCTCCAAATTATCATTGTCGGACCGTATCTCTTGAGAGTTACAGCTGGGTTCTCCTCGAACCACGGGGCTCTCAGGTACTTTGGCAGTACTTCTGGTTCCTGTATGTTCTTCGATTGGAACATTTAAATTCAAGTTTATCTCATCGGCAATTGGTGATGGATCCAATTCTGGCTGTCTGTAAGCAGCTTGACGACCAGTCAAACCAAAATCTGGTGTCGGAATATGCTGACCGTATGACCTTGATACAACAGGACTTTGGACGTATGGAACAGGGCCAGAGGTTGGTCCTGGTGTTGGAACTACTTGACTAAATGAGGTCATCGGTGCATGAGGAATCGGAGCGTAAGGAGGAGCAGTAGCTGGTGGAAATGCATTAACTGGTCTGCAAACTGGTACAGGTATTAGTGCTGGTGATACTGGCCGTGGTATATGTGCAGTAGGCCTCGGGGCTGGTCTAGGGGGTGGTGAGATTGGCCTTTGAAACTGAAAACCTGTGTTAGGCGACTGTGGATAGAATATTGGAGGTCGGACCATTGAAGCTTGAGGTGGAGGGGGTTGAGGAAATGGTCTCTCATGAATTGAAGTACGAGGGTGTTGAACAGAATTTTGTGGACTTCTCATCACTAAGGACGGACCTACGGGAAAATTCCGACTTTTCTGACTAGAAGTACTCTGGTTTGGATCACATCCACACTTTTCATCTTTTCTTGGTGGTGACGCCTTTCTAACAGCTTCGGTTTCTTTTAAATGGTCCACAAATTTGTCAATCATATCAGAATTAATTTTCACTCCGAGCTTTTTGAAAGCCTTAGCGATTTCAGCTTTCATCTTATCATCATTCGAACTGTTATGGCCGTTCCTTTCGATATCAATTAGTTTTTTAGCAAGAAGTAACTTTATTTGCTCTTTATAAGTAGCTTTTTCTTCGTCTCCTTTCGGAATTTTTATGTCTTTGAATAACAAAGCTATTTCGTCTTTCATACGTATCTCCTTCACTTCGTCTGTTAGCGCGGATTCATTAGGTAGTCTTATTTTAGTCATTTCACAAATTAATTGGTTCCTCGTTAATAAAAGATCTACGTCAGTATTTTTCTTATTTTTTCCTATAACTTCTGCTAAAGTATCGTCTATTTTAGATTTACATAGCTGCTGCTCTTCGAATTCACCTTTATGATAACTTAATTGTATGAAATTATCTATTATAGCTTGCTTTGCATTGTCATTTACAGTAATCTTATTTGGCTTAGTAGTTTCATCAAAAAAGCTTGACATAGCATGTTTTAAATCCTGCTTGTAGCCCTCTCGATCAAATTCATCTTTAATTATAGGTCTTACAGCTTTTAGTTGGTTGATTATTCTTGCTCTTCTCGCATTTCTCATCTGCTGTGCTTCGTTATAAGCTGGTAGTTCGGACAAAAGTCTTTCAATTTCAATATTTAGATGATGATCATATAAACCTTCACTGTTCAATATATTTGGGTCAGTATGTAGGTCACTTAGTAATTGGTACATTTTTAGAATTGTTTCGTCTCTAATAGCATCTATAATACCTTGGTCTTCAGGAATATGAGCAATCAAGGGTAGTTGGTTACACCAAGTCTCTATAGCAGCAGTTATTAAGTCTCCAGCTTTCTTACGGGGCACTGTAGTACCTTCGCTGTAAGGTTTAGACCCTACTCCACTTGGTCCAGCGATTTGACTTGTATTCTCTTTTCTAGTAGCATGGGGTATTTGTCTTTGTGTTGCATCCTTTTCTATATTTAACTGATCGTCTTTAACATCTTCTACAAATTCTTTGATAATGGAATCCTTATTTGACACTATTTTTCTTTTACATTTTCTAACCTCGACGGTTGCTTTTAAATTGCATATAAGCTTGTCAACATATTGATTTATGTTTTTATCTTCGTCTGGAAGCAACGGTAGCTTATGTAACCATTTTATGATTTCTTTGCGCATTTTTTCATCCGCTTCAGGACTTTTATTTCTTTCGATATCAAACAATCTTTTACTTAATAGTGTTAAAATTTGCTCGCGCTCTAATAATTCTTGGTAACCGGATGCTTTCTGTAAAGGCAATTCTTTAAACCAGGCATCTATTTCACATCTCATTTTAACGTTTTCTACTTCTTCTATTATAGAAGTTTCATGTGGTGGATTTTGCTTATACATTGCGCTAAACGCTTCATTGAACATCTCGTACTTTTCCAATGGCAAAACATTTCTTTTTTGCGCTTCGTCAGCATAAAGGTCAATGTCCTCGTTTAACTTCTTTTTGTACTTTAGGGAGTTAAAATCGACAGCATAATCATAGTTTTCTAACAACCATAGTATAGCCATACGGTGTTTGTATAACTCAAACCCTGGATCATTTTGAGGCGAAATATGAACTGGATTAGGTAACGATGAATCTATACTATTTTCAAGTGCCTGCTTATAATTTTCTCCAGCAGAAATATCATTAATTACTTCTTTTGTATCCATTACTATATCTAAAAGCGCATATTTTAGCTCATCTTTTATTTGACTCATATCAGGGTGGTCTTTTGTTAATTGTTGTAATTCAGCCTCGACTTCGTCGGCTAGCATATTTCTGTATAACATATCATCATTAGCAACTTGTGGATCTGAATTAAGTAATCCTACTTTTTGAAATATATCAGTGGCTATTTTTTCTTTAGCTGCTTTCGTTGCTTTTTTGTCTTTTTCGTTTATAGGTAAATCATTGCACCAGCCTTCGATTGCTTCTACTATTAAATCACCAGGATCTTCTTTTTTCAAGCTTTTTGACTTACAACATGGCTTACTCGAGTTCGAGCTGCAGCAGTCTTTGCAAGTCGTGCCTGATCTCCTGTAAAATTATCAACTTATGGCATGAATCATAAACAAAAACGTAAAAAAAATTACCGAGAATTATTAGAAACGTTTTGCAATAGATCACTGTAACTTACCTTGAAATTATATTTTTAGTAACTAAAAAGTATTAACCGTACCTTTTCACGGATTTAGTACCTCGAACATCTTTGGCAACCTCTAGGTTCGGATTTCGTTTCTGTTCAGATCTCATTTTGACGTTCTCCATTCTCCTCTTCAGTTGTGAAATTAAAATTGGCACTGAAATTTCTTTATTTGTATCGAGGTTTAAGTTATCTATCCACTTAGTTATATATTCATCTAGCTGTGCCTCAGCTTGCGAGTCGTCGGGGTCATCAGCTATCTTCAAATTATATTCAGCCATTTTCTCAGCTAGTTCAGTGATCATTCTAATTCTAGTTATATTCTCTTCTTGATTCATAAGCGGTATTAATGGGAAATTGTGCAACCATTCTGAAATCTCCTGGACATATCCTAGTCCTATACTAAAACGTTTAACAGATTCTTTGCCTGGTACAGGCACATCTACTAGTCTGTTATAAAGTTCTGATTTCGTTAAAGCATCTGAGTCAGCTTTCTCACTTATCATCCTCTGAATTTCTTTTAAAAGTCGTGCAAGATAAGCTTCTAGCTTGAGTTTATCATCCCCTATATCTTTTCCACGTAAATTAACGAATTGTTCGATAAATTGCGCGAAATCTTGTTCATTTCCTTTTGATTTCGTTGGGTTTTGATTAGTTACGTGGCTATATAACGAAGAACGCAGTCTAACTATTCTTTGTACTAGCTGATTAATGCAAGTTGACATGTTAGCCATATCTTGAGTCCTTAAAGGCAACTGAACCATATATTCATATATTTCACTGTACAAAATTTTATCATATTCCATTTTTCCGGGATCTCTGAGTCTTTCTTCTTCTATTTCAGCGATGTTTTTAGCAATACCGTTCACAAATTCAACACGATCGTTTCCCATACCCACTAAAGGATAAAAAGGTATATTCTTTAACCAATCAGAAACCTCCTTTATGTATTCCAGTTCCATACGAAACTTATCAGGATTAAATTCTTCATGAGTAACAACGTTGCTTCCTTCTGTTCTAAGAGCAGGACTAAATTTTAATAATTCTTGTAATAAAATGTTTCCTAGTGCACTTTTAACCAAGGAATCATCTACATAATAATTGTGTTCCATAAATTTCTCGATGAATTGTTTAAGTTGTTCATCAGGGGCTTCACTAACACTATGCTGTTGAGCTGGTAAGTCAGTATCATCACCAAGTCTAGCTCTATTTATCTTCTGCATTTTTCTATTCAAAGCTTCATCTGTGGGTAAGTTTATAATTCTGTTTTTAAGATCCGCTGCCAAATTATCAACGTCTTTCTTAGCATTTGAAGCTAAAATTTTCTTTAACCACTTGACCAGTTCTTTCTTAACATCATCATCCTTTTCATTTTCAATTTGTTTCTGGACTTTAGTCGCAACCTCGCGTAGTTGTTCGTTTCTGTGCTTTCTATCTTGATCTTTATATATTTCAGAAGGTTGTTCATTCATCCAAACTGATAAGTTATCTTCAAGTATATCTAAAGCATTCGGTTGGTATCTCTGTGGCATCTGATCTGCTCTTATAGGATTTTTTGATCTAAACTTAAAGTTTGCCCATTTTTGTCGATCTCCATGCTGGGGATCAGTTAAATCTATTTCCATTCCCAAATCCTTGATTTTTTCTCTAAGATCTTCAACTTGTGGAGTAGTGAACGTGACTGGTGGATTAAGTAAGCCATATTTGTGTATTGCTCTGAGTATAACGTAATTAAGTAAACCTTCATAATGATCGATTGTGATTCTGTCTTGGATTTGTCCCATTTGTATTTGTTTGGCTAAATCTTTAATGTCTCCTGCAATGTCATTCGCTATACTTTCCTTGAAAAATTGTTCTTCCGTTGTTTCAAAAGTCATGTCAGTCGAATCAAGCCAAGTTCTGAGTACCTCAACTATTTTGTCTAAATAAGCTCTTTCTTCAGGGTTAATTTTTGGAATATCTTTTTGTGGCGCGGTCATCTGCGGAGTTGAAGTAAGTGGCTCGTTTTTATCAAAAGGCCCTATAGATTCATGTTCCGATGTTAACACTATCAATGAGTCAGATAGATACTGATGTCCTAAGTTAAAGCTTGAATTTTGACTTAATGGGGGTCTAACGTAAGTAACAACTGTCTGTTTTGAACATGATTCTTCATCGTCTGATGCTTTAACTATATGGGAAAAGTTTTCTGAAACGGTTGGTTCATTTTTATTCGTGTCTGAATCTGTTCCATCAAGCAAAATATCAATTATTGCATCTTCAGATTCATCACAAGGAATCTGAGTAATGTCTGCAGTCTGGTTTTCATCTTCAAGTTTCTTGTCATGCAGTTTTTTAGCTTGAATCATAATTACATGATTGTTTTTATTATTAATATTAACGACTCTATCAGCCAAGCTAATGGCTAATGTGTGCGCATGCGGCGCTTTATCTTTTATCAAATTTAAGCTTGTAGACATCTCATCAAGTGTACTTTTGATTTCCACTTTAAAGCAATTCTTTTCAACTTTCTTAGATCTTACGAAAGGCATTAATCTGTTGATAAAAACGGCAGCAATGGCTTGTCTATCAATGTTAGTTTGTGTATCACTCGTCAATCCAAATTCTGTTTCTACCCAATCTCTGATTTCATTTTCAACTGCCGAGACGGTGTCATTTGAAAATGTGTACATACTTATAGTGGAACCTTTTAGACGTATCATTTTATCATTATTAGTGCGTTTGATTTCACGTTTAGTTAACCATTTGCTATTAACCTTTTCAATTGTTTCACGTAGCGTACGACCTAGATTACCGTTGAACTTATCTTTTTCTATTCCGACGTCAAGACACCACACTGCTAAATTTTCTAAACAATCATCTATTTCATGTTTAACTTTCTCATCGTAATCTGCGTTATTGATGTCAGATGACATATTGGCTATTTTATTAGCGAGATCATGAACCATTTTGAGTCTCTTTAGCTTCATCGTATTATCTGTGTTATACAGCACTGGTATACCTAAAAACCATTTGAGTACTACATCTTGGAGATGTTCTCTGTAAAAGTTCCTTTTGGGCACTAAAATGTTTTTTGTTTCAGAGTTTTTTAAAGGTATTTCAGATCTCGCTTCTGGGTTTCCTTTCTCGCCAACTTTGTTATTTGCTGCTGCATCTGGATCCAGTTTTAGGACTTCAATGCAATTAAAGCTAGATTGACTAGCTTTATTTTTCACGGCGACTGCGGATGCCTGAAATAACAGAACATTTAAAACATTTATAAACTGACATTACATTTGGCTTTAGAGGCTTTTTAGCGTGATCCATCGGTGTCGGACTAGGCCCTTATTTCCCGTCCCGTCCGTCTGACATTGGCCCCATTGTTTCAAAGACAAGCGCCGCTAACTCATGATAGCATGTTAAAACTGAAGCTGAGTATTTGCGGCGCTTGTTTATTTGAGCCTGCTCGGCAGCCGCTCCAGCCCTAGCCGCGGTGGGACGCGGCATGAGTGTCCACGTCGCGTCCCACATCAGAGTTTCAAAGTCCAAAGCACCAAGGTGCCACTATTGTCTTTCCGTCGTCCCGCAATAAACCGCATAGCTCCAGAGTTGCTGGAATTGATGCGGTAGTGAGAGCCCGACGGATGAGGTCATTTAGTGCACCATGCCAGCACTTTTTACGCCAAAACCGAAATCCCGAACCAAGAACCGATAACCGTTGGGGTAGACGAGTTCTTTAGTGGAGACCACGGATTGGCAAACGTAGCGTAGGACGTCCTCAGACTCGGTGGAGTGATGATCTTCGCAAGGCGGCTGGCAATAGCTGGATGAGAGCGGCCGAGGATCGTGCTCAGTGGCGTGCCATGGGAGAGGCCTATGTCCAGCAGTGGACGAGCATAGGCTGATGACGATGATGATGACTTTTTACGCGTGACAAACAGAGGCGGCCTAGGTCAAGGTGATCTACTTCTTTGCCGCACTGGCATCGGTGGGCTCACATACTCTGGCCAGACAGCTACACGCAAATGCGCTGGATCAAACATAATGCCCAAGTTTGTAGACATTTTTAATTTGTACCTAGTTTTAGTTTTGGATAACTTGTTTATAGCTAAACCGTTTAAATGAGTCCTCTCCCGCTCTGTACGGGGGGGGTATGACGACAAAGGGGGTCGGGAAAGGTGCGTAGGCACACGAGGCGCGCACCTCTCTCGGCCCCTTTGTCGTCCTACCCCCCAGCCCTTGTACAACGCGGGCGAGGACTCATTGAAACGGTCTAGCTATACTTCCCTACCCTGGCATGGTGTTCCTTCTTGTGGCTCTCCATCCTCTTCCTCATCTCTGGACATTTCTTCGGGTTGCATGCTAACTGTGAACAAGGTTTAAGTCTACGGTCAAAGAAATTCAATGTCCTCTACGTACCCTCGAGAGAACAAGTAGCAGATACGTTTACGAAAGCTCTGCCAAAGTAAAGCTTTCTCAAAGCATGAATTTCACTAGGACTGGTGAGTAAGCCTGATCTGATGCAGGGGGAGTGTTGAAACCTTATTTTACTGGCCATCAGATATTGTGTTTTGTTGACATTGATTTGTAACTTGATAGACTTCATTACAAAAAGTTGGTTGTATGAGAATATTTGTTTCATTAGGTACTAATATTTAGATCAGTCAATAAAAAAAAACAATTAAACTAGCTTTTTAGGGTTCCGTACTTCAAAAGGGAAAAAACGGAATCCTTTTAGGATCACTTTGTTGTCCGTCCGTCTATCTGTCTGTCAAGAACCTTTATCTTGGGAACGCGAGGAGGTATCGAAATTAAAACCATAATAATTATGGTTTTAATTGAGTCTCAAGCAGACGGTCGTGGGTTCAAATTCCGACTCGCACTTCTGAGTTTTTCGGGATTTATGTGGGAAATTACATTTGAGTAAGTACATAATATGTATGTATAATATATACTTACTCAAATGTAATTTCCCACATAAATTCCGAAAAACTCAGAGGTGCGAGCCGGAATTTGATCCCACGAGTCCCACGACCCTCTGCTTGAGACTCTTAAGTTGAGAGGCCATAGGTCAAACCACTAGCCTACCACGGCTTCCATTACATTTGAAATTTACCATGAGCTTTACGGTGAAGGAAAACATCGTGAGGAAGCCTGCATACACTTGAGAAAAAATACAATGGTGTATGTGAAGTTCCCAATCCGCACTGGGCCCGCGTGGGAACTACGGCCCAAGCCCTCTCATTCTGAGAGGAGGCCTGTGACCTGGTGGGACGTGTATAGGCTGGGATGAAAGAGCAGTTACTGATGCCAGTTAGCTCGGAGATTTGCCAGACTTAGTGGCAATGGGTAGGGGACATCGCTCGTTGAATGATGCCCGATGGGGCCAAAAGATTCTCGAATGACGTCCACAGACCAAAAGGAAGCAGTGGCCCAAGAAGATGGAGCGGCGACCTAGTAAGGGTGCCTTTTCAACAGACATGTGCTACGCTACGTTGCTATGGATGTGTCTGATATCCACCAATCATGTTCATTGGTCCACATAGCATAGCACTGGTGGAAACGGGTTCAACTAAGCTATGATTTTTATATGGAAAAGATGAGTGCTCTGGATGCGTGCTATGGATGCGTGCTACGGATGTGTGCTAAGGATGCGTGCTATGCATGGTTGCGAGTCGTGTAGCAATGTCCCCCCTCCCCGCGCTGTCGCTCCACGCGCCCCTGTCGATACATCGCATAGCGCGAGCTGCGCATCTTCTTCGCACAGCTGCCTCGCGGCTGCTCATCTACATAGCTTAGTATTGGTGGAAACGGTCACAGAGTTTCGTAGTGTAGCTTTCACATCTTCGCAGCATAGCTGCATAGCACATCTCTGGTGGAAAGGCACCCTCAAGGTTGCGGGAACGAGTTGAATGCAGATGATGCAGAACTGGTCTTTGTGCTTATCCTTAGGGGAGGCCTATGATCAGCAGTGGACGTTTTTCTGCTGGACTAACGATGATGAGTTATGGAAAAAAATGCAGAAGCAGACTTACCACCATTACGGTATGAAATAGGATCTGTTTACTAACTGTTACCATTAAGTCTTTTAGTACTATTTTGTGACTAAATGCTAAATGCTCTGTGTGTTTCGAAATCAGATGGCTGATGGTATTTCTGTTTTGGATGTCGTTGCAAGGGATGGTGGTGCTTGTTTGTTGACTTAATTTGACGTTGAAGTTGCGCTGCCAAAAAGAACAGTTTTTTTATTGAGTCATGGCTACCAGGTCTTTCAGCTTAAAAAAGAATCATGATCATCCACAGACTTGAAATACTAGGAGCAGACTCAAGCAGACTTAGGCTGCGTATCCACCAGAGCTGTGCGAGGATGCGTTGCGAGGGATGTGTCTGTCACACAGAAATAATAATAAAGAGGATAGAAATGCCTTAATTCCTATTTTCTTCCGGAACTCGTGTCGCTGCTTCATCCCCTCTACTTACTGTGTTAATGCACACATGCAAAAGACCGGAACCGTACTACCGTAAAAACTTACATCTTTGCCTTTTCATTATAGCTTTGCCCACCGCGTCACATTTCAGTAAAAGCGAAATGTACCAAAAATAGTTACAAATACACTTTCATTCTAATCTGTGGCTTATAGCTAAACATATTGCAGGCAACACTGGCCTATCGGTTGACGCGTATCTATCTTCTGTCACGCGTGAGCTGGCTTGGAGTGCGGACGTGTTTTTTGGCGGGCCAATTAGGACGAAAAAACTTCGAGTGTATTTTAAGCCAGGAAAGTCCCACAAGTATTTAATTTTAACTGTAACTAATATTCAGCTTAAAAACGATGTAGACAAAATCTCAACACCTTATCTCTATTAATTTTGTAATTATGGTAGTGGGCAATGTCATGAACGTTTTTCGTATTACTTTTTTACAACTTTGCCCAGCAAAATTTTACCCTTAGGGTTGTCACTAGTATGTTATATAAAATCATCATCATCATCATCCCAGCCTATATACGTCCCACATCAGGGCACAGGCCTCCTCTCAGAATGAGAGGGGTTGGACCGTGGTTACCACGCGGGCCCAGTGCGAATTGGGAACTTCACACACACTATTGGATGTCACCGCAGGTTATATAAAATAAAATCCGTTTATTTCAGACACATGAATGTGGTCCATAAAGTTTAGATTATTGTTTAATTTTACACTATTGAATCTTAATCTTAAAACATCTAGTATTATCTATTATTATTAAAATATTAATATCATACTGCACCTAATTTAGTCGTAGTCGGGTAAAGGCAATAAGTAAAAATTGACAACCCTAGCATATCCAGGATTTTGTATGAAGGATGTCAATTTTTTTTTTACGACATTGCCCACACGAGTTTGGAGGTTAAATATATCACTTAAAGGACTTATAATACGACACAACGTTGCTATGCCTATTCTGGATTATTAGACTTTAAGAATCATGACCATAAAATTGATAATCCCGTAGTTATGAAAGTGTAAACAAATGTGGGCAATCTCGAAATTTTTTCAATATTTTGGCCCGCCTGTTTGAGGCCCGTTTTCTAGGGTACGGAAACTCATTTTAAATGTAGTGTTCTCATCTACACAAAGAAAAGTATGTCAATATGTGAGTGCCACAGATAAAGTTGCACAATACCGACCAATTGACTCTAAAAAAAGCAAAAGATCGCAAAAAGCGGGCAAAGTTGTACATTTTTACGGTACGCAATCACGCACACAATTACTAATATTTTTGCTTACAAACAATTATGAACCTTACACCTTAGAGATAGCGTTGAATAACACTGAACGTAAGTCATACCCACATTTACACAACGGCGCCATTTATTGGCCGCGTCGGCATTATGTCTGTACTAGTCGTAACCTGTTTTTTTGTCCGTACCACGAACTTTTGTGCAAGACGGAAGGGTTATCGAAAATTACTTTACATTGCTGCGTATAATTCAAAACGATCTGCGTTTTTATGGGCATGAGTAGCAATGGTATATGAAGTTTCGTGTTAATAACGTGTAAACCAATATTTCATAATGAAATATTTTCTCAAGTTGTATTTTGATATAAACCGCATTATTACATTAAATTAATACATACCAATGAAATGTAATCCCCTTATTAGTGTAATTACACAGTGTGGACGAGTTTCCGCAATTGCTAATGCTGCAAAACACCATTTTAAAGCACTTGTTGTCATACCCACGTTTCAAATAGCACTGAGCCACTAGTCGCGCGCTTGTGACCTACGAGTCACAAGCGCGGCGCCAAGGTCACGCGTCTAAGGCACTTCTATCCTCTTTATTATTATTTCTGTGGTCTGTCATGAACCAATAGAAATACTTCATTTAAAAGGTCCTAAGTGACTGAAGTGTTTCTATTGGTTCATGACAGACACATCCCTCGCAACGCATCCTCGCACATCTCTGGTAGAAACGCAGCCTTAACATAACGAGTCCAAATAATGACAAAAACGCACACATCTGTATCACACAAACACTATGCAAATGCATATTATATTTGAAGTCTGTGTGATCATCATCATCCCAGCATATACGTCCCACTGCAGGGCACAGGCCTCCTCTCAGAATAAGAGGGCTTGGAAATAAATAAGAGAAAAAAAAATTAGCGAAGAATAATTAACTTAATTAGTTAGGTTACTGTTAGGATAGTTTTTATTTCATTTGTACCGTTTTTATAACTTTTGTTGTTTAATTAAACCTTACTTGGGTAAAGCTATACAACCTATATAAGGCCATCCACGGACCGTCAAATTCTGAATTCTAGCGAAGACTACTCTTTTCTGTCAAATTTATTTGTCATTTTAATATCTTGCCGTGAAATTCAAAATTTTTACGTTATATTCAAAATTTTATCGTTGATAATCAAAAGATACGTGAATACCTCTTCTGTTACGGGCAATGTGAGTTGTGAACCTTTATTCTTCAATAAATCGCATGTCTTCAGCCAGCCAGCCAGGCCCAACTAAAGATCAATCAACCAGGGCCAGCCAGGCCAAGACCAGCAGCAGAGCGAGAGAGAGAGAGAGCGAGAGAGAGAGAGAGAGAGAGAGAGAGAGAGAGAATAGAGGAGTAGGAGCTAGCGCTGGCCTTCGGGCCAGTGGCAAAGTCCCATTAGGTCTATAGAATAGATCTGTTATGTGTACTTATGTGGTACGATTTGAACTCTGTTCACGATTTCAGTTTCTATGGGACAAATGTCGGAAGAATGTTTGTTCCAGGTCAGTGCATAGCGACGATTGGCAGGGCTGCTACAGGCCCGACATTTGCTGTTCTTTCTTGAAGCTGCTTAAAATGACGGTACGATATACTTTCTTCCAGCCACGACGAATGCGGGAACTTGCCGAATGAACAGCTCTAATGCTTACGATGCTGATTGTACTGTCAAGGAATTATTTTCCTACCCGCCTAAGTTTGAATATCGTACAGCAAACTGCCACCACAAGAGCTAGCTACGGTGTTTCTTTGACGTGTTGCATTTGACATTTTGACCTTGCATTGTGAATGTTTAACGACATTTTTATGAAATGTTTAGGGAATTGACTTGACGACCGAATGACCTAGTGGTTAGAGAACCTGACTATGAAGCTTGAGGTCGCGGGTTTGATTCCCGGTCGAGGCCGATATTACTTAGTATGAAAAATACGAATGTTTGTTCTCGATTCTTGGAGACCCTTACCCATAACACAAGCTTTTCTTACTTTTGGGACTAGGTTAATTGGTGTGAATTGTCCCGTGACACATTTTTTTAATTAAATTTCTTGGCTGCTCATCCTCATTTGTATGTTTTGTTGCAGCATGTCCCTTTCACCCGCTAAAATGGCTGATAGTTTAGCGGCGATGGTGCAAGGGTTCACTGGCTCCGGGTTCGCGGTGTCTCTCCTGGATGATGAGGGGAAGACCTACACCCTCATGCCGCACGCCCCTGGCAAGGTCATGCGGAATGGCATGGGGCATAGCACGGGGCATGGCATGGGGCATGGCATGGCGAATGGCATGGGAAGCGGGATGGCGAATGGCATGGGAAGCGGGATGGGAAGTGGGATGTCGAGCGGAGTGGACAGAGGAATGGGGACGCCTATGCCTCCGGCGCAGCGATGTGACTCCAGCGCTCAGGCCACTGATGGGCGATATGCAAGTATTTATAAGGTTAGAATTAGATGACTGGACCATTAATACGAATATTGAGGTGTGAATGGTCAAACCCAGTACTTAAGTTGATTTATTTATTTAGTTTATTTATTTATTACACATAAATTTATTTACACAGAATTACAGTAAATCTAATCTAATACCTTTAAACGAGCAATTCTTGTATATATAATCAGAATCTCGGAAACGGCTCCAACGATTTCGATGAAATTTGGTATGTGGGGGTCTTCGAGAATGAAAAATTGATCTAACTTGGTTTTATCTCTGGGAAAACGCTTGGTACCGAGTTTTAGCCCGAGCGGAGCTCGGCCGCCCAGGTACTTACGCTGATGCACTGTGAAACTACATAAAACATACAAAATCAAACAAAATAAAAAAATAAAAAAACAAAAAGAAAAAAAAGGTATCAAGTAGGAACACTGGTTTGCCTGTCATCCATCATCTCACAAAACGACAGGCATTTATAATTGTAGTGTTATTTTTGCATATTATATTATTCAGGTCCAGCACTGCAAGATAACGCCCACGTCGCCGCCCGTCCAGGTCGCAGAGTTCCCGCCCCAGCGGGCCGAACTATGCCCAGGTCAAAATGCTTGTTTATTGTTTTTTGTCTGCCTAAAACGTATTATGCCGAGGTCGAGGTCGAATCTAAGGCCTTATCTAGATGTTAAAGTACCGGCATTGTGTGATGGCACTTTTGACGTTTGCTTGCTCATGAAGTTCCCTAAATATTGACAGTAAGTATAAAGGAGCAAATGTCAAACTTCATTGTTGCTGGTGAGCTAGTGATGTACCGTAGGTGCTGTAATTTATCGAATTGGGCTTCTACAACTCCTGCTGGCGAGCAGCATGACACAATAGGTACCTACAAAATCTCCATTTACCACATCAAAAATGTAAAAATTAGAAGCTTGGTGCACATGTCACTAAAAAGACTGGGAACGGGTGGCGTATGTTCAGCAGTACGTCTCTCGGCTGATATGATGATACCTTTGTCTCTCCAGGGCATGGCAACTTCGAGGTCGGCGGACTTGGAAGCGGTGAAACTGGATTCACTCCGATCAGGACCAGCTGCTACCGAGGCGCGGCGATGTGCTGGGCAGACCGTGGTAAGCATACAGGAAGTGCCTTTAAGGGCCTACCGAGCTTTTCGCGCTAATCGATTTTGGATGGGGGCTAATAAATACCCCTAGTGACAGTTTTTCTCAAGTATCTTCAATGTACAGACACCGACTTGTTACAGATTTATTATTATGTATAGATGTATAGATAGAATTGATATAGAGTAGATGCTCGCTGTCTCCCCCTCCTCAGGCTCGGTGTGTTCCCCCCGCTCCTCCCGCGACCCGGACGCCTTCGCCAGCTCGCTACGCAAATACCCCCCCTCACCGGATCGCTCCTCCGAGATGGTGGAACGCCTAATCACCTACTCTCAGGGAAAAAACTGTAAGTAACCTAAATTACCGCAATTTTTTTTATTTATTTTTTTTTTCTCAAAAAAGGTGCACGGTGGCCAAGAAAGTGGTCTACGGGTTTTGACAAAAGTTTCTGTGAGATCTAAATATTGCTAAGGTTGACTTTTCTGGGTCATTCTAAAATTTTGCGCAGGTAAACTTGTCCCACCCTAAAAAAAGTTGTTTCCGGTTACACTGTCTATTTTCTGCGGTTATTTAAGTGAAATGATTGATGATTGCAATCAGCAATATATCACAGATAATTATTGACTATCGCAATCAAAAAAAGATTCTTAGTATTTCTGTAATATATGTAATAATGCGTGGTAACAGAGTGGTAGCTCCATACAAATAGTAACAGAGTGTTCTGCCTAAAATTTTAGAATGACCCTTCTAAGTCATTAGTCACTGTCATCATTATTGCAAGGCAAAATCGACCTCGTTGTATCATGACGTGCAAATGAACTTCAACCGTAGGGTGGTAGACCATATTTTTGAGCGACTGTACATAGTTTTAGTCCCTTCCTATCGAAATGGCCTAAAAGCAAATTGGCCCATTATCACAATGACCGAAAAAATCAAATGTTTGGCTTCTTCCCTGGAACGAGTGTCGAGTATTAAGTGTAAATATTTAAATTTACGTTAGTGTTTAATAATAATTTCTTGACTGTACATTAAGGGACTTTTTTTATACAATATAGGCTTGCGCAGGCTCGGACTGGGCTGGAAGGGCCCGGGTGGCTGACCACAAGCCCGGGGCCCGAGGCCTTTCATCCACTCAAGGGTTGACTGGTAGAGATCCCTTAAAGGGATAAGTTCGCCTTTGTACATGCATTTCAACGGTTATCAATAATGTATTTCTTTTTAGGGTTCCGTAGTCAACTAGGAACCCTTATAGTTTCGCCATGTCTGTCCGTCTGTCTGTCTGTCTGTCTGTCTGTCCGCGGCTAAGCTCAGAGACTGTTAGTACTAGAAAGCTGTAATTTGGCATGAATATATATATCAGTCACGCCGACAAAGTGATTGAAAAAAAAAAGTAAAAAAAAATTTTTTAGGGTACCTCCTATAGACGTAAAGTGGGGGTGATTTTTTTTTTCTCGGCTAACCCTATAGTGTGGGGTATCGTTGGATAGGTCTTTTAAAATCATTGCGGAGTTGCTAACATGATTTTTCTATTCAGTGATCTGTTTGCGAAATATTCAACTTTAAAGTGAAAATTTTCATTAAAATCGGCCGTCCCCCCCCTCCAAAATCTAAACTGTTGGGTGGAAAAATTTGAAAAAAATCAGAAGGGTAGTAAATATATTAAATTTACTAGGAAAATTATAGCGGCTAAGATTGCTTGGAAATTATTTGTAGTTTAAGAGTAAATAGTAGCCTAAGGTATAAAACATACCTAAACTTGGATGATTCCGTACACATACGAAATCCTTAGAAAAATATTACTTGATTTTTTCGTAATGGCTACGGAACCCTACCTTGGGCGTGTCCGATACGCTCTTGGCCGGTTTTTTTTCCTTATTTTTGTACAATAAAGAGTTTACATACATACATACATGTATTACATACTAGGAGATGGTAGATAGGACGGTTGCCGCAAGCCCCGCAAGCCAGGCCCGTGAGGAGCCCACGCAGGCTAAGGCCTGGCTGGCAAATGCCATCTTCAAATGTTTAATTTCCCAAATGTTTATTACTTCTGAAACTGTTATCTATTCAGGATATATTTCAGGACTATTTTGTAGGTTAGGTTAGGTTAGGTTAGGGTTGTTTTATAACAATCCTGAAAAGTTTACAGTTTCAGAAAAAATAAACATTTGGGAAATGAAACATTTGCCAAGTGAATCAGTTTGGGAAACGTAATTTGCGAAACTTATCGTGTTATACGACCGTTCATATTCCGTTGGGCACCGCTGATCCGAAACCAAGGGCACAGGATTCCCACTACTTCCCACTCGCCGATATTTGGTAGGTATATAAATCAAGAAAGATAACAGTGTGTATTCATTCAGTAAACTACCTTTATTAAGTAAGTAAGTTATTTATAAGATCGTTTAGAAGTCATTTAATCACAGAAAAAAAGATACTTAGTTACGCGCGACGCGGCTAGCGTGCGAATTGAAGGCCAAGCAACAACCAACTGCCATACTCCTCCCCGGGAGGAGCGTCGGCCGAACATACCTAAACTGCGGAGTGAAACCTCCCTGTAACCGGTACGCGCGCGCTGCACAAGTGTTCAGACCCTCCAGTTTTGCTATCACAACTTTCCAGTCACCCGCTCCTGCCATCGCCAGCACTCTCCCGTGTCCCGTTACACCGACATATCGACGCACACGTCCTACGCCGAGCGAGCTAGCCGGAGCTCTCGACACAGCGAGTACGAGCCCGAAGCATTGCGCAGGCAGAGGTCACCTGAGGAGTTTCCCACCAGGGACAGGAGGGGGTGCGATGTTGATTGCTACAGGTACTTAACTTCAACTAATGTTTATTATAGTATAGGTAACGCCACCAGAGTTGAGGCCACGCACACAACCACATCCTCATGTAATGACAGCGGGATTTTGACGTTTATTCGTACCGACAGCAAGATCAACAGACTCAACAGTGAAACCATATATTTCAAACTAAATACAAACTGAAATATAGATGCACAGAAAAAACCCCCAGAAAAAAGACCAACGCTGGGAATCGAACCCAGGTCCTCAGCGTTCCGTGCTGCGTGCTTACCCCTACACCATCACTGGTCTAGAAGTTAGCGACGAATCTTTCCCATACATCGTACACTTCAGTCTGTTATAATCACATTATGGAGTGATAAAGCGCGCATCTATGTTATGCCCTCTACCGAGAGACTTTAACACTCCTTCGGAGCTAACCGCTCACCTGGACCAAGAGATGGCGCTACTAGGCCAACTTTTACAAGTTAAGTATGAAGTATCTTTTTCTATTTATTTTTTTCAACTTCATTTTTTTTTATTACTTTTACGGTCATCCCGTGAAACCATATATTTCAAACTAAATACAAACTGAAATATAGATGCACAGAAAAAACCCCCAGAAAAAAGACCAATGCTGGGAATCGAACCCAGGTCCTCAGCGTTCCGTGCTGCGTGCTTACCCCTACACCATCACTGGTCTAGAAGTTAGCGACGAATCTTTCCCATACATCGTACACTTCATAGAGAGGCATAGGTAGAGGGCATAACATAGATGCGCGCTTTATCACTCCATAATGTGATTATAACAGACTGAAGTGTACGATGTATGGGAAAGATTCGTCGCTAACTTCTAGACCAGTGATGGTGTAGGGGTAAGCACGCAGCACGGAACGCTGAGGACCTGGGTTCGATTCCCAGCATTGGTCTTTTTTCTGGGGGTTTTTTCTGTGCATCTATATTTCAGTTTGTATTTAGTTTGAAATATATGGTTTCACGGGATGACCGTAAAAGTAATAAAAAAAATGAAGTTGAAAAAAATAAATAGAAAAAGATACTTCATACTTAACTTCATAACAGTGAATTACAAAATTGACTAAAAATTTCTTCAACCTATTTCGTTAAGAATTATTTAAGAAAAAATACATTTACTTAGTTCAAACAAAACAGAAAATAAAATATTTTGATCTATTTTATTTAATCAGATAAGCATATTTTTCGCTTTTTATAAAATACCGATTTTTTTGTTGCGAATATTTCTTTATCAGTTTCAAATTGTTTTATTTCAAAAATAGGTTATATGATAAAAGAAAAATTATAATATGCATAGTAGCGTAGGTATTTCACCTTAAGATCATAATAATTCACATTTTCATTCACTCATTCATTTCATTCATTCACTACTTTTTTTGCAATCAGTAGTTTATGTAGCTGTGTGTGTAATCATTCGCCTCCACTCTGATGGCGTTACCTATACTTAGTTTTGTTTCAGGAGTAACTCTGCGAAGGTCCCTATTTTGTTTTTCATCATTTGAAGGGAACACGGAAAGAATTATGTCTATAGCTAAGCCGTTTAAAATGAGTTCTAGCCCGTGCGGCACAGGGGCTGGGGGGTATGACGACAAAGGGGACGGGAGAGGTGCGGGCGGCGAGCGCGCCTCGTGTGCCTGCCGCCCGCACCTCTCCCGTTCCCCTTTGTCGTTATACCACATACCCCCCAACCCCTATACCGCGGGGGTGAGGACTCATTTCAACGGTCTAGCTATAGTCACCTAAGCAACTTCTTTACTATATTTAAAAGTTAAAAAAAAAACACAACAAACCGGGAGCGCGGGACGCCGACGGAGCGTGCCCTCCTCTAAAACTGAATCAAATACGGTGTGCCGCGCTACCGGTGTGTCACCGTATATTTGATTCAGTGTTATAGAACGCGCTGGGCACGCTTGGTCGGCGCCCCGCGCTCCCGGCTTGTGGTGGCCTCAAAGAGTATTGTAATATTAATATTATATGAACAAGAGCGGCAACTCTATGGTCAAATATGCATGTATGAAAGGTGCTGCCGCCCTACGGCTGGCTACTGAAGAACTAATGTGACGTATCTATAGATGTATACCTATCTATATGTATATGTTGGTAGTGATGTACAACAATAGATACGCGTAATTTTAATTGATAGGCTAATTGCCACTATTCGTATTTTAGCCGTCTAATTCAAATCAGCTTATACGAAGTATAAGCGGCTAAACCCGATTTGCATTATACGGCTAAAATACGAACATTGGCAAGTGGCCTATCAATTAAAGTCCTTGACCGTACAATTTGGTACACCATGACCATGGCCGATGAATGACAACTGACAAGTTTGACAAGTCAACCAAGATGGCCGCTAATTTAGTTCTTCGTCAAACACCTAACACCAAAGGTCGCTGCAGTCGCATGAAAAGTGTGATATATGTAAGTGTGCCTCCCCTGGGTGGCCTTTAGTACAGGGGGGGCACACTTACATATATCACACTTTTCATGCGACTACAGCGATCTCTGGTTGTTTGGTAAAGAACTAAATTAGCGGCCATCTTGGTTGACTTGTCAAACTTGTCAGTTGTCATTCATCGGCCATGGCCATGGCGTACCAAATTGTACGGTCAAGAACTTTAATTGATAGGCCACTTGCCAATGTTCGTATTTTAGCCGTATAGTGCAAATCGGGTTTAGCCGCTTATACTTCGTATATGCTGATTTGAATTAGACGGCTAAAATACGAATAGTGGCAATTAGCCTATCAATTAAAATTACGCGTAATTATAGCTGTACATCACTACCAACATATACATATAGATAGGTATACATCTATAGATACGTCACATTAGTTCTTCACCAGGGCGTAGGGCAGCAGCACCTTCCATACATGCATATTTGACCATAGAGTTGCCACTCTTGTTCATATAATATTACAATACTCTTTGCTTTAGTACTAGCTGATGCCTGTGACGATACGCCCGTCTGCGAAGAACAGGACTATAAAAAATAGCTACGATTATTCTCAGACCTACCAAATATAGAGAAAAAATTTGATATACTTATTCGCAGGAAGCCGACATTTTGCAAGAACAACGACATACGCTACGTACGGGATCTATCCAGGAGGCTGAAAGAGACCATAAAAAGTATGTCCAGCTATGTGAGTACTACTTAGCTTCTACCCGCGACTTTCACCGTAAATCCAAGATACTGGCCAATAAATGACGATTTTCAAACAGTGGAACATCTCAAGATGGCTTTAGTTTAGGGTTGCCATACGTCCCGGTACGCCGGGACATGTCCCGGTTTGAAGCATGATGTCCCGGCGTCCCGGCCGATAAGCAAATTGTCCCGGTTTAAAAATCATAGTAATTTAATAGAGGGCTGGACTTGGTAAACAGTAATATACCTAGCGGCAGCGCATGCTACACGCTGCGCTCGTAGCCGATAGTGTGCATTTTCACCAATATAGCGAAAAGCGCCAACAAACAGAAAACCCTAAAAAAAAGTAAAAAATTCGCTGGCATTGAATGGCTGTGTTAAAAGTTGTTTTATGTTTAGGCAAGGACTAAACCTTTAAAGTTACCTATTGCTGTAATACAAGTTTCTTTTTTCTACCTTTACTAGTTTTTCTTTAAATGTCCCGGTCTGAGCCCCCACACTTATGGCAACCCTAGTTTAGTATAGTGTGGTCCGTTTGACATTTGGGGACAGAGGCCCTACCACGAAGTGCATAATTCGAACTTCGTTTCGTGCCGTCCCGCTCACGCTAACATGATTTGACACGAGAGTGAGAGGGATAATACGATACGAACTTCGATTTTCGAATTTCGTAGTAGCGCCTCTGATTTAAGGTTTCGACACAAAGCGGGCGTCGACGGGACGCCGACGGGACAGTACAATCTGTAATGTACTAGGCTTTAAATAGACACCGTCAAACAGCATAATAATACATTTGTAGTAATATGAAACACCTGTAGTCTTATTGTTTTGCCTTCAAAGCCTCTGGCTATATTTCAGCGCCATCTAGATTTAATAATCGAATTACAAAAACCGCGGCCGATCCGTACTATGGCGACAGCCAATCCAGTCTAAATCTTTTTTTTTTTTAAAGATAAAGATAAATTTATTAAAAATTTGATTTTTACAGAAAAACTTAAATAGGTACAAAGTTTCCTTATAAATCTAAGTAACTAACTCATGAGCCCGAACTAGGAAATCCTGTGTTTCGGACTGGAAGAACTAAAATATGAACTTTAAATAAATAATCAATTAATCAAACACACTGTGAAAAATGCAAGTCAAGAATTCTGTCAAACACAATATAAATATAATTTAACCAAAAAAAAGTACTTAACCTAAAATTAAAAAGTAATAACAAAAGAAAGGCAGCAAAAACTATCTACTTTGCAACTAATAATAATTTCTCTGTATCTTCGTACGACATGTTTTCTAGTGTTTCTAGGAGATTTTTTTTGCATTTATTAATATTAAGGGGATAAATGTGCGAAACTGCATTTATTCTATTATAGAGAAGTGGTCCCAAGAAAACAACAAACTTATGCGTAAAAGCAAATTTGGGCCTTATTTTTCAACCGACGAAAACAAAAGGAGGAGGTTCTCAATTCGACGTGTATATATATATATATATATATATATTTTTTATGTATGATCACGCATAACTTTTTACAGAGTAGTCCGATTTTGATGATTCTTTTTTTATTGGAAAGCGTATTCCCCGAGGGTGGTCCCATTTAAATTTGGAAACAATATTCTTACCCTAAGGGTAGAAAAACAGGGGATGATTGATTGTTCAGTTACTGATTGCACTATATGACCACGCATAACTTATTACAGAGTAGTCGGATTTTGATGATTCTTTTTTTATTGGAAAGCGTATACCCCAAGGGTGGTCCCATTTAAATTTGGAAATAATATTCTTACCCTAAGGGTAGGAAAACTGGGGATGATTGACTAACTTTTTACAGAGTAGTCTGATTTTCATAATTCTTTTTTATTGAATAGATAGGGTATACCTTGAATTTGGTATTATAAATTTGGAAAAAAAATTACCCCAATGATGGAAAAAAAGTATAAAATAAAAACTTTTTAACAAAAAATTAAACCGCCGAAAAAACTGAAAAGCAAAAAAAAACACCTTTTTTGTTTGACCTTAATCTAGGTACCAGTTTGAAGTCGGTGCCTCAGCACGAGCCAGGAGGAGTGATAGAAGCCAATCAGGTAGACGATTATAGGTCCACTCCTCCTGGCTAAGTGCTGAGGCACCGACTTCAAACTGGTACCTAGATTAAGGTCAAACAAAAAAGGTATTTTTTTTGCTTTTCAGTTTTTTCGGCGGTTTAATTTTTTGTTAAAAAGTTTTTGTGAGCAAACTATGTCCTTTCGTTAGATCCGTGTTAGGGTAGAGCTGCGTGCTGTTTGAGTACAATGCCAAATATAAATAATTGTCGAACTGTTAAAACATTACACAACTTATAAAGCAGATTAGTAGGAAAAAGGAAAGGGCGGAAAGTGGACACCTTAAGAATAGCTCTTTGCGCTCTCTCAATGGCTAGTAACAATGTTTTACCAGCCCCACCCCATGTTGTTATACAGTAGGTTAGGGCTGACTGGCATAGCGAGAAATAAACTTGCCTAATTAATTGAGGATCCGCTATATGTCGCAACCTTTTAAATACAAATATCAACTTACGTGTTCTAGCACATAATGCTTCTATGTGATGTTGGAACGATAGAGTTTCATCTATTATAATGCCCAAGTATTTTATTCGACCAGTAATTTTAATAGCGGAACACATACATTGGCCATCTGAGGGAAAATTACAATAATGGGCATATAATGTAGAGTCAGTTTGCGTAGACGTACATTTCCGCATTGAAAACTTAATATAGTTGGTGAAGCGAACTCTGGTACTTTACTAGGGCGTGGATTGGTGGAGCAAAATAATTGTAAGACTTTTTGAAATCTAGAAAGCGTTTACTGGCCGAGAATAATATACAAATATAATTTTGATTTTTGAGCACGGCCGTGCTTTCCGATGGTCCAGTGGCGAGTGAGGGCAGCCGGCAGCGCCGCCGTATTTTGTTCCTCTCGCCGTGTGCGTGTGTGGGTGCCGCGTCGACACATGCTGGCTGGCACGCACACATGCCAGGCGTTAACATGCTGCCGCCCCAGGAACGACGGTATTGTCCATCACTGGTAGCGGGCATAGTCGGTTAAAGGCGCGTCGCAGCGTCCCCGATGTGGTCAGCACGTCAGCCACGCGCGTCACGCCGTCCGAGCCGGGGTGGAGTCGCGTCACTCGTCCCAGCAGCCAGCGGCTTGGAGGCAGCCGGTCGTCTCTCACTAGCACCATCTCCCCGAGTTGAAGGTGCTCTCTCTGTGTGCGCCATTTCTGACGTTTTTGAAGCTCTGAAATATATTCTTTATAATATCTTGTCCAGAAATGGGCTTTCAATTGTTGGGTTCTCATGTATCGTGAGAGAGTAGGTATCTTCGAAGGGTCTGCTTCCTGAGGAGAAGGCAATAATGTTAGCGTTCGTCCAATTAGAAAGTGAGATGGAGTGAGAGCTGAGAGATCTGTAGGATCTGAAGATAAGGGAGTGAGAGGCCTCGAGTTCAAAATAGCCTCGATTTGTGTGAGAACTGTGTTCATCTCCTCGTACGTTAAATTTGCAAATGAAAAAATTCTTTTTAAGTGATGCTTAACAGATTTTACCGAAGCCTCGGCCAATGAATTAAAATGAGGGCTGTACGCTGGCGAAAATTTAAAATTTATTCCCATGCTCGACGCTTCACCGCTGATTTGATCGGAATTTAATTTAATAAAATTGGCTAACTCATTGCACGCGCCCACGAAACAAGTACCATTATCTGAGTAAATGGTTGAAGGCTTTCCCCTGCGGGATATAAATCTGCTCAATGCAGCTAAAAAAGTTAAACTACTCAAATCGGTGACAAGTTCCATATGCACAGCTTTTATTGCCATTCATACAAATATACATAGGTATGATTTTATTAATGAGCTACCTCTACCCTTACGGTTCAATATCATGACTGGCCTTGCATAATCCTCTGCGGTATTGCAAAATGGATACTCAGTATTAAGGCGATGCTCAGGAAGACTGCCCATGATTGGTTGTTTAATTTTTCCTGAAAAACGACAGCATTTGACACAAGCATGGACAGTTGATCCGGCAAGATTTCTGTCATTTAAAAAACCAGAATTTATGACGTTAAGTAGCTAATAATGTTTGTGGACCGACGTGCATCAATATATAATATGATAATGCCTGATCAAGGTGGCTATATGATGACGCGAGTCAAGGACAATGGGGTGTTTAAAATCATAGTCATAAAAAGAGTTGCTGAGTCTGCCACCAACTCTGATTAAGCCATCGTAGCTGTCATAAAATAGATTCAAATTAAGCAGTTTATGTTTACTCGGAAGTTTATTTATGTTATTGAATGATTTGATTTGAGCAAACCTGCATTATGAATTTAAAGATAAATTTAATTATTTGAATTTAATTTATGACATTTTTTTTTTCTTAAGTCTTGTATTGTACTGAGTTTATTATTGTTTTAAGTTTTAATTTGACATTATTACTGTTTATGCCATTGTATTGGATTTATGCGTAATTAATAAAAGTTATTTTGTGAAATTAAAGATTAATTTACTGATTTTTGTTTTTAATTTAATTAATTAATCTATAATATGATTTAATGTTTAGACTGTGATCCCTGAAAGTCGAAATAAAAAATATTATTATTATTATTGTTATTAATTCCATAATTGTGAAATACCCTGTACGTTTATCATGAGGGTTTCGATTGATAAAGGACGATCATTTAGAATGTATCTGGGAAATTTTATTTTATTTATGTAATTTAATGAATTTACAAACTTAGACCACATGTTTATTGATATGATCACATGTTCACATGTTATTTTTAATGACCATAATTTCTGTAGGATAATTTTACCTATGAGTTTATACAAGGGCTTATTAAACCTAATGGATTAAAGATCTGTGACATGATTGATAAAACTGAGGGCTTACTAACGTGTTTACTTTAAATTTACAATATTGTTCTTTGAAATCAGGTTCTTGTTTGAATTTACCTTTCAAAGGCAGGAACCTGGACAGAGCTTGCTCGTGCGAGTCACCTAGTTTGTCAGGTGATTCTTTTAATGGGATAGTAACTTCAAAGCGCCCACCAGGCAGCTGAGTTGTATTTTTTATAAAGCTCTGGTCACATTCCTGCTCCTCCCTAAATAGCAGTTGACGAGTAGAAAACGTCTCCAATTCAAAAAATTGTGTTAGTTGATTTTTGTCATCGTGATTAGCATTTAAAACTATGTGATTGCAATGGACTGTATTTGTTTTATTAAGAGCTTGTGCTTGACCAGAAATCAACCAACCCAACTTTGTTTTACTTAATATCGGTTTATTTTTACCTAGTGATATATTCTGAGAATGAAGGATCGTCCAAAATATATCAGCTCCAAGGAGCATATCTATTTGAGAAGGTATATGGAATGTAGGATCCGCTAATGTTATATTATGGGGTATGTTTAATGACTTATAATCCACTTGTGTGGTTGGTAAAAATTGTGTAATTTGGGGAACAACCAAGCAATTAACGTTCTCGGTGTATGAATTAATTAGTGACGATATAAGGACGTCACAGCGCTTTGACAAGCGTGATGATTGGAGATTCAACCCTTCAACTAATGTCGAGGTTGAAGAAGTCGATAATTTAAGTTTAGCACATAGGCTTTCCGTAATGAAGCTGGATGTGCTGCCATTATCTAACAAGGCACGCACTTTGTGATATTTACCGTCGCTATCGGTAATTTTAATTAAAGCTGTGGATAATAATACACAGTTATTATGGATAGTTGACAAAACAATGTCTTGAGGAGGACTAATCGGTTGTCCTTGAGGTTCTGCATTTGACGCAGAGTAATTTGATGTAACGTTATTGTTGGAAGGTACATTCTGAGATGTAGAAGCTTGTTTATGATCATGCAACAAACTGTTGTACATTAATTTGCATGAGCGGCAAGGATCCAACCTACACGTACCTACAGCGTGTCCCTTACGTAAGCAGTTTAAACATAATTGAAGGGCTTTAGCCTTCTTAATTCTTTCTTCCAAAGAAAGCAACAGAAATTTTTGACAACGATAGATAGCATGATTATTTTTACAAAAGGGACAAAGGTAACGCGCAGGAGGCGAATATGTAGCTGCCACAAAAGATTTCTGACGAACATGCGTAGTGTCACTAGATCTCCGTTTTCTACTAGCTTCCTCCATTGTTTCCAACAAATCAGCTTGATTCTTTAGAAAATTATTAAAATCTGACAGTGTGGGCAGCTCCTTTAAACTGTTGCGATGTGTTTCCCACTCACGATTTGTAACTGAGTCTAGCTTATTGGAAACAATGTGGATAATTATGATATCCCAGTGATCAGTTGGGAGTTTAAGCGTTTTAAGTGCTCTCAGATTTTTATTTACAGTATCAATGACACCACGTAATGACCTAGAAGATTCCTTCACTAAGGATTCTAAGTTAAAGATCGCCTGAATATGATTATTTACAAGTAATCTTCTATTGTTGTAGCGCTCACAAAGTAAATTCCAGGCTACCTCATAATTATCACCTGAGAAATCGAGGCATCGAATAATTAAAGCGGCACTATCTTTAAGAGCGGCCCGTAAGTAATGAAATTTACTAATAGCAGGTATAGAACTATCTGAATGAATTAGACTACCAAAAGTATCGTGGAATTCCAACCAGTCTTGATAATGTCCCGAAAAGGTAGGCAAGTGAATAATAGGTAATTTAAGTTTGGGGGTATATTCGCGTGCAGTGCAACAAGAACCTGTGACCTGTGAGTCGTCGTGCGGAGGCGCGGGCGCGGCCGCCGGCGCCAGCAGCTCGCGCGCACGCGCCAGTACGCTGAAGTACTGCATCTCGAAAGTTTCGCGTTCCTTGAACTGCTCCTCTGAAATTTCACACGAAATTTCTATGTCACATTGGATGCAATCATAATCGCTATAAAGTTGCTCGATTTTTGACAAACGGGCATTTAATTCATTAATTTGAAGTCCACTTAAGGTTGTACAACGTTCGACGGGTTCTAGATAATTTTGGAATTGCGTAAGCTTGGCCTTATAAGAAGCACGCTTTTTAATTAAGCTTTTAATGTCCATGATGTATTAAAAGGTAAAGAAAGCCTTCAGAAAGAATTTTAAGATTAAAACAGGTAATGATTTAAAGTTACTTAAAGAATGCGATGAAATAGGCAGGTAGGCGTTGCAATGAGTCGCTAGAAACCAAAACAAGATTAAAGTTGTTTATGCAAAAGTTGAACGAAAAGAAAATAATAAAATACTTAAATCAGCAAAGATGAAGCGAAGTGCAGATGCGCATAAAATAACGTTAGGTGAGGTAGCAACAGCAATGTTATTCGACCGAGGCTCCGGGCGCCGGCCGTAACCGGTTCTCGAGCGAGCGCGGGCGGCTAGCGCAGCGCAGCGATCCAGCGGTCGAACGATGTGGAACGTTCTAGAACATATGAAAATAACAATAATTAGCCAAAATTGAAACAGTTCGTACACAGATCGATTTGATCTTTAACTCTTTGGAACGCTGAAATGAATTTATTTTTAATGCTTTGTGAATGCTGTTTGAAAATCGATAAAGAAAGATTAATTTCATTTATGTGAAATAAATATTGCTAGTAGTTTTTAACAAACGTTACGTTAATCAGATGTAATGTAACTAAATCACAGAATAAAGGATCTGCTAGAATGAATAATTAATTGGTAATCACAAAATAATGGATTTGTGAAAAAAGGTAGGTTATTAAATCACGAATAAAGGATCTGTGATTTTAAAGTAATTAGAAATGGATATAAATTAATCACAAAATGAAGAATTTTTGTGAGAAATGTATTAATGATTGTCACAAAATAAAGGATTTATGACAAATGAAGTAAAGATTTTCACAAAATAAAGGATTTGTGAGAAGTAATTGATTGTTCACAAAATAAAGGATTTGTGAGAAATGAATTAATGATTTTCACAAAATAAAGGATTTGTGAGAAGTAATTGATTGTGACTGCCAATAGACGGAAAATAACGGGAGGGAAATAAATTGGAACGAACTCACAATACCGCTACTCCTGGGATCTTACGTAGCTGTACCCTTCTAGAAACTTCCTTTTCTTTCCCGCTGCTAAATTGTTGAAGTTGTTGATGTATCTTGATTCTTCTTAATGATAATTCTTGTAGGTAATTTCTGTTTCTATAAATTTCTTGCAGTAGCTCCACGTAGCGTGGGTTTCACGTCAGCGCAGTATTTCCTTTGTTCTATGTGGTGGTTCAAATTATTCGGGTCGTAGGGCCAAAATGAAGCGAACTCTGGTACTTTACTAGGGCGTGGATTGGTGGAGCAAAATAATTGTAAGACTTTTTGAAATCTAGAAAGCGTTTACTGGCCGAGAATAATATACAAATATAATTTTGATTTTTGAGCACGGCCGTGCTTTCCGATGGTCCAGTGGCGAGTGAGGGCAGCCGGCAGCGCCGCCGTATTTTGTTCCTCTCGCCGTGTGCGTGTGTGGGTGCCGCGTCGACACATGCTGGCTGGCACGCACACATGCCAGGCGTTAACAGTTGGTTTTATCCGTATTAAGAGTTAGTAAATTATGCTGAAGTCATTTATTAACCATATTGAACCCATGTTGCGCATGCATGTAAACTTCAGTTTCTGAGTCGGCCGCAAAAAGTAGGGCCGTGTCGTCTGCATATGTTATGATTGTTCCATGCTTCAGTTTTAAGTTACAGAGGTCATTTATAAAAATCAAGAATAGGGTTGGTCCTAAGATGCTTCCTTGCGGAACTCCAAAAGATGTGTTTTTCTGGTCATTGCTGAGAACATTTCCTAACCTAACACATTGGGTCCGGTGTTCCAGGTAACTTTCAAAAAGATTCAGCTGGGTTCCTCGAATACCTATAGTTTCAAGCTTACTCAAAAGAATAGGAATAGACACAGTATCAAAAGCTTTGGCAAGGTCCAGGAAAATGCCCAGAGTGTGAAGACCATTATTAAGCTTTTGTACTACAAAATCAGTATGATGATGAACAGCATCAGCGGTTGAAACTTTTGATCTAAAACCATACTGCGTCTCAGATAAAATACAGTTATCTTCTAGATATTTGACCAATCTATTATTTATAATGTTTTCAAGTATTTTTGAAAAAGGAGATAGCAGGGAAATAGGTCTATAATTTGAAATTTCATATTTACTACCAGATTTAAAAACAGGGACAACAAGAGCCTTCTTGAGACACTTGGGAAAGTGTCCCGTACATAAACATACATTAAATATGTAAGTTAGTGGTGGTACCAATATATGACGAAATTGCTTAATAATTTTATTTGATACTAGCTTTTGCCCGCGACTCCGTCAGCGTGGAATTAGTAATTTGGGCCGCTTATTTTTTTATCCAATTTGCTTTTTCATCAATTATGGCTCTCCTTAGTTCCTCGATAAAAAAATTTACCTCCCCTGCAACCCCCCGCACCCTCCAACCCGCTCCCCCTCGCACTTCCCCTCCCGCATAGCAACCTGCACCCCCGAACCCCCCCACCACCTCGCACCCCCCCCCACACAGCACCCCCCGCACACCTGCGTTCGTCCCAAGTCAAGCGTGCCTATAGAAGTTTTACATCAAGATTTACTTCAAGTTTTAGTTCAAGTTTTTTTTGTCAAATATCTTGAAAACGGTGCATCCTACGGCAAAATAAATGCAATTTTAATCCCCCCTTTGAGACCCCCGCACCCTCACCTCCCCCACCCCCCGGTGTTGGTGTTAACACTGATACCTGATTTACGCTCTCGCCTCGTCACCTCGCCTCGCGCCTCGCCTCGTCGTCTCACTCCGGACGCGAGCCTCAAAATCAAGGCAAATCACGAGACGAGGCGCGAGGTGCGCCTGTTCACACTCTCGTCTCGTGGCCGGTCCCGCAGTTCGCCTCGCCACTCGTACGCGAGTGTAAACCAGATATGAAAGAATTTTTCAAATCGGAGCAGTAGTTCCTGAGATTAGCGCCTATAGATGTTTTACTTCAAAAACCCCCGATTTTGAAACATTCTTCGCTCTGCTCCGCTCCTATTAGTGTTAGCGTGATGATATATAGCCTATAGCCTACCTCAATAAATGGGCTATCTAACACTGAAAGAATTTTTCAAATCGGATCAGTAGTTCCTGAGATTAGCGCGTTCGTTAGCGCGCATCAATTATGGCTCTCTTTAGATCCTTCCGGAAGAAGTGAAACTTCATAATAAACCAACCCGCTCCCAATCCGTCCCCAACCCGCTCCTTACCCGCCCCCAACCCGCTCCCAACTCGCCTCCAACCAGCCCCCAACCCGCTCCCAACCCGCTCTCAACCCACGTCCAACCCGCCCCCAACCCGCTCCCAATCCGGCCCCAACCCGCCCCCAACTCGCTCTCAACCCGCTCCTAACCCGCCCCCAACCCGCTCCAAACCAACTCTCAAGCCGCCCCCAACCCGCCCCCAACTCGCTCTCATCCCGCCCCCAACCCGCTCCCAACTAACCCCCAACCCGCCCCCAAACCACCCCCAACCCGCTCCTAACCCACCCCAACCCACACCCAACCCGCCCCCAACTCGCTCTCAACCCGCCCCCAACCAGCTCCTAACCCACCCCAACCCACACCCAACCCGCCCCCAACTCGCTCTCAACCCGCCCCCAACCCGCTCCCAACCCGCCCCCAACTCGCTCTCAATCCGCTCCCAACCCGCTCTCAAGCCGCCCCCAACCCGCTCTCAACCCGCCCCCCCACCCGCTTCCAGCCCGCCCTATCTAACTGGGCTATCTAACACTAAAAGAATTTTTCAAATCGGAGCAGTAGTTCCCGAGATATAGAAGTTTTACTTCAAAAACCCCCGATTTTGAAACATTCTTCCGCTCCGCTCCGCTCCTATTGGTGTTAGCGTGATGTTATATAGCCTGTAGCCAAAGAGTATTGTAATATTATATGAACAAGAGTGGCAACTCTATGGTCAAATATGCATGTATGGAAGGTGCTGCTGCCCTACGCCCTGGTGAAGAACTAATGTGACGTATCTATAGATGTATACCTATCTATATGTATATGTTGGTAGTGATGTACAGCTATAATTACGCGTAATTTTATTTGATAGGCTAATTGCCACTATTCGTATTTTAGCCGTCTAATTCAAATCAGCATATACGAAGTATAAGCGGCTAAACCCGATTTGCACTATACGGCTAAAATACGAACATTGGCAAGTGGCCTATCAATTAAAGTCCTTGACCGTACAATTTGGTACGCCACGGCCATGGCCGATGAATGACAACTGACAAGTTTGACAAGTCAACCAAGATGGCCGCTAATTTAGTTCTCCACCAAACAACCAGAGATCGCTGTAGTCGCATGAAAAGTGTGATATATGTAAGTGTGCCCCCCCTGCCTGTAGCCTTCCTCGATAAATGGGCTATCTAACACTGAAAGAATTTTTCAAATCGGAGCAGTAGTTCCTGAGATTAGCGCCTATAGAAGTTTTACTTCAAAAACCCCCGATTTTGAAACATTCTTCCGCTCCGCTCCTATTGGTGTTAGCGTGATAATATATAGCCTATAGCCTTCCTCGATAAATGGGCTAACTAACACTGAAAGAATTTTTCAAATCGGAGCAGTAGTTCCTGAGATTAGCGCGTTCAAACAAACAAACAAACAAACAAACAAACTCTTCAGCTTTATATATTAGTATAGATATTGTCCCATCCAACTGAACAGTCATCTTTTAGACCCATGACCAGCCTCTCCACCTCTGTTTCGTCGGTATCTAGTAACACAAATGAAGTTAACTTGGTATTACATGAAGAGGAACTAGTTATAGGATGTTTCAATGACCTCTTAACTTTTTCTGCCAGACCCTTGCCAATATTAACAAAGAAATTATATTATAACGAAACCAAAGTATAATGAAACCTACTCACTACGATTATCCGTTCAGGGCGGGTAGACAGACACGTGTGTCCGAGTGTCCACCTAAGGGTGGCTTAGGGTTGATAAACGGAATAAGTCCTGTCCCATTGCCATCGAGGCAGCTCACTTGCGCATATTGGCATGAAAACAGTACCACTACCATGAGTTTACAATGACCGTACTCCGTACTTGTATGAGACTCCATAGAAATCATTTACGCAGTCGCTATCGAGTACCGTCACTGTAAACTCATGGTAGTGGTACTAGTGGTACAGTCCACGCATGCCGGCGATATCGACGCACTGCAGAACCGGGGCAGCCATAGCAAGAAAGTTATCTAATCAAGAAGGACATTCCATGATCAGATTGGGGATGCCTTGGGAGGTTGAAGAGAGGTACCCGAAACCGGCGAGCATGTATGAAAAGACTAATGAGTTGCTGTGGAAGCCAAAGATGTTGTCAGGGTCGTAGCAGGTGGAAACAATAGTCTCTGCTTATCCCTTTGCTTGGGAGAAGGCGTGATTATATGTATGTATGCATCTAATCATAAAATCATGTGAGACTTGTTAAAAAGTGTTTTTTTTTATTTTCAGCCTGTGAGTCCGGCGGAAATACCGGAATGTACACAAGCTAGAGAAAAGAGTGACTTACCGCCGTCAGAGATTTGTGTAAGTTCACGTGAGCTTAGAATCCATACTTTACTATAACAGTACCCGCATAGCCTAAAACCCGGAAACACGCGTTTATTAACCCCCGACCCAAAAAGAGGGGTGCTATAAGTTTGACCGCTATGTGTGATGTGTCTGTCTGTCTGTGGCATCATAACTCTTAAACGGGTGAATCGATTTGGATGCGGTTTTTTACTTGAAAGCAAGTTTCTTGGTGATGTTTCTTAACTCCCGATCTCTATGGCGTGGGTAATTCCAAAAATCCCTTTTTACCGAACCTCTATGATCCAAGGGATGGTTACAGAGAAATAGGGTCCCCATTCTCTCCGTACCCGTGGGATTTTTCAAAATCCTAAAATTAGTTTTTACTGTTATAATCACCTACTTGCATGCCAAATTTGAAGTTTCTCTTTGATAATTAACGACCGCTTTAGCCTAGTTGGTAGTGACCCTGCCTACGAAGCAAGAGATCCTGGGTTCGAATCCCGGTAAGGGCATTTATTTGTGTGATGAGCACGAATATTTGTTCCTGAGTTATGGATATTTTCTATGTATTTAAGTATTTATTTATCTACATAAGTATGATTATCGTCGTCTAGTACCCATAGTACAAGCTTTGCTTAGTTTGGGACTAGGTCGATTTGTGTAAGATTGTCCCCTAAATATTTATTTATATATTTACTTATTTAATTATATTTACGGAGAATAAGGCCCCATTGAAGTGAAAATATAAATCACATTTATTAACTAATCCGTGGGAATTTCCTAAAATCTGTTCTTAGCGGATGCCTAGGTCAGACATCACCAATTACTTTTTTCAGGGGTCTGGTTTTTAAAATAAAATAACCATCGCGGTCCGTTCCTACTTGGATCTATTAAATAAGCAAGTGTAATGTACAAAAGTAAGCAGTATTTTTTTACATATCAATGGGACAAATACCTTTTTTGCCTAGGTATTTGTCTGAAGTTTGGAGTATAGTTGGTGCAAGCTTATTGTCATTAAATCCTGGAGTTGTTCATCAGTAAGTCGAACTGGCGGCAGCAAAGACTAAGCGCGAAATACATTTTTTTAAATTATGTACTCAGTATAAGCTACTATTTACTTAAGTTAAGGTCCGCATAAAACAGGTTGGCGGTCCGGATCCGGACCGCGGTCCGCCATTTGGTGTCCCTGGCCTAGGTCATAATAACTAATGGTATGCCAAAGTTCAGTACAATCGGTTCAGTGGTTTGGGATGTGCGCGCGCTGATAGATCAGTCGTAACGGTTGCCTGTTATATTATACAGAAGAAGATTACCTTTCGTCTGTTCCAGCGCAGTGTAGATTGTTGTTGTATTGTTGTGCGTGTTGTCGTTGTCGTGACAGTTTCGCGCGGAATATGGATGTTGACTTGACACCACCAACCAACTGACGTACTTTTTATGAGCTGTCAAAACAATTCTCCCATAGAGTTTGAATGGCAATAGCAACTTATGACGTCACTTATTCGCCAAATCAATCAATTATTTTTTTTAAAGCAACAAAAGAATCTAATTTTGCAGTTAATCGAAAATTTATCTGGTTTTCTGGGCTAAAATACTTAAAGCGTTTTTTTACTGGAGTCGTGTCTTCGAATTATTTTTAATGGCGCAAACATCCCTATTGCCAAAATTCAGTTGAATATTGAAAATATTAATGAACTTATTTTCGAATTGATGCTTGTCTGTAACAAATCGTTAGTTTAGCTTTCATTTAGTAGAATTTAAAACCATTATCCTCCTCCTCCTCCTTGGTCTGCTTCATCGTCTCTTGACTAAAACTACTACTATTTAAAACTATTTTTTTTATATATTATTTATTTTTTATTAGCAGTACGGCTGCTCACCGAATCTAAGATTATTTAAAAGCGAAAAAGTTTTTCGGGTGCGCCGGTGGGATTCGAACCCACGTCTCCTGGGTATGCGCCCCAACGGGTGTTCTACCAATTGAACCACGTCGCATCCAACCGACTCCCCCGAAATTCTTGATCGCTTACATACACCAACAGTGGCGTGTGGTAACATCCATCGCAACTATTAGAAGCTACGACTCCTACGTTCCAAATTGCACACGCCACTGTTGGTGTATGTAAGCGATTAAGAATTTCGGGGGAGTCGGTTGGATGCGACGTGGTTCAATTGGTAGAACACCCGTTGGGGCGCATACCCAGGAGACGTGGGTTCGAATCCCACCGGCGCACCCGAAAAACTTTTTCGCTTTTAAATAATCTTAGATTCGGTGAGCAGCCGTACTGCTAATAAAAAATAAATAATATTTGAATAAATAGATGTGGTACATCATTTCTTACGCATTTCCAATGCAATTTGGAACGTAGGAGTCGTAGCTTCTAATAGTTGCGATGGATGTTACCACACGCCACTGTTGGTGTATGTAAGCGATTAAGAATTTCGGGGGAGTCGGTTGGATGCGACGTGGTTCAATTGGTAGAACACCCGTTGGGGCGCATACCCAGGAGACGTGGGTTCGAATCCCACCGGCGCACCCGAAAAACTTTTTCGCTTTTTTTTTCGCTTTTAAATAATCTTATTTTTTTTTAGTTCGCCACTACGGTCAACATGCAAATTCAAGGTTGGTAATTTATTTTATTATTATTGTTAAATTCAACGAATCGTAAAATCAAGAGGAAATGTCATGCTGATCGTCAATTTCATTTCTATACTTGAATTTTGATAGTTCAAGTAGCATCCAGTACTTAGTTCCGTAACATAACCATGTATTCAGATCAGACGTGTTGAATCTAAATGTTTTTGCAATTAAATATTTTAAAAACCATATTTTTTGTAATCAGCTGTCAATTATCAAAATCAATAGCGCAATTGCCGGTACATTTTAAAGTAAAATTACCCTTAAATACGTTGCTCTAACCAAAATGATTACTAACATTTTATATATTTCCCCAGCGGCTGCGGAAATGGTGTCACAGAGAGTAGAAACTGTTCCTATACCCGTACCTGATACACGTACCGTGAGTATTCAGTCATACATATTGTTGAAAATATCTTCTGTAGCAATTGATATGCTACAAATTTTTAGTGTAACCTTTTTATTGGTATTATATGTCTCGCTGTTGGTCTGGCTGGTTTTTCTGTCAGTTTTAATTTGGATTGGGACACGCTAAGAGCCCCCGCGCATTAGGCGGCCAGGTCGCGCGGCCGGGTCACTGCGGCCAACTAATTCTTTCGTGACATATGCAAGTGCGCGCACTGGGCGACCAGTGGCCTTGGCCGCGCGGCCAGCAGAAACATCGCGACTCATCACGCGGCCAGTTGGCTGGCTACGTGGTCGCAGATAAAATCGCAGCTGCCGCCTAATGCGCGGGAGCTCTAAAAAGAACAATGTTAGATTTGCAGAGATGTTTGGGCCGTTAGAGGATGGGTAGTGAAAAAATGAGGATGACTTCGAATTAAAGAATATTGTGTCATTTTGGTCTTGGAAAGATATACAAATTACTACGTGATTGGTAGTGCAGTTCCTTATTTTTCTATCTTGCGCTACATTTCATAGTAATAATTGCTACGCGACCAGAAAGTATACCTATAGACGACCAAGAAATTCCTTTACCACTCGAAAGTGAACTTTAACTAGAACACATTAAAGAAACAAGAATAGAAATGCTGGGGTTCTGGGGTCAATTCGGGACTCTTGCTGAACCATTAATAACCCGAGATTCACATTCACTATGAAATTTCCCGATGCGTTCTCCAGACATTTCTTATTTTTTTAAATGCATATCTCTTGTTTCTTTGTTTCAGGTAGCTGTCCCTCTAACGCCGTCATCATCTGACACTTCACCACTATTTCCACAACCAAAAGAGTCCCTCGTCTCAAGATCCGTTCAAACTCTGGACACAGTTGTAAACAGACGATCCGTTCAAACTACCACCAGTACAATAGAACTACCAGTTGAAAAAGTCAAAATTCCGACCAGAAAAAGCAAAAGTTTCAGCGAATTCAGCGTAGACAAGGATCTCAAAGACGAAATTTTGGAGTGGCTTGAAGATACCAGCGACCCAAAAGTAAAGAAACTACAGAATTCTGTAATAAAGAAAATCGGTAATAAGGTTAAGAAAATATCCGGCTTCAGTTCTAAAGGATTTAATCTTAAAGCATGCTGCAACAGATGCCATAAGGATAATAAAGCAATAAAACAACATATAGCCAATGAATTACATAAAATACATTTGTATTGTTGTTCTGGTTGTAATTCAAACGAAGGTTTAAAAACAGAATCAAACCCTCAAAAGATTATAATTGATCAGAATGAATTTGAAGAGATCATAAAGGATTGGATAAACAGCGTTTGTATTAAGAAACGTGATTTCCTTCAAAGGCCAGTAAAGAAAGATCAGATTTATACCACCGTTGTGCAAAGACTGAAACATTCATTTGTAGAAAAGTCAGAGATCAATAGAGATCTGAGAGCTGAGATACTGGATATACTTGATGAAATGCCTATTGAATATCACGGGAATAGCAAAAGTTCGCATTTAAATGTTCTAGCAGATGTTCTTGTTAGTAAACTGGAAAACTTTTCAGTGCAAGACAAGAAAAAAGAAACTAAACGTGCCAGGAATGAAGTTCCAGATGATAATATGTACTTGTATTTACCACAAAATCTTCAACCGTCAGAGAAAGAATTGAAAGGGTTAGTAGCTGATGCAATGATTGATTTAATTAACAAGACTAATACGATAATAAAACCTGACTGTATAGAAGAAATAGAAATGGACCTAATAGATATATTGATAGACTCTATGAGCTCGTTACGTGTTCGTGAAAATAATTCAGCTAAAGAAGAAGTCGCCAATTTACTTCATAGCGTTATTAAGCTACCAGTTAATGAAGCTATTGATTTTGCTACACAGTTAACTGGGCATTTAAAACAAAAAGTGAGTAACAAATTTGACAGTATAATTAAAAATCAACAACAAACGGTTTTGATGTTTCACAATGCATCAAAAAGAAATATTAATATAAGGAATCCCAGCATAACTGACCCGAGTAGTACAGATAACAATGACCAAGAATCAGATGGCTATTTTAGTGATTACGTGAAGAAATTGTCTAAAGAAATAGACGAATGGCTAACTACTTTGCAAATACCGCAACCAGATGATAAAGATTTCAAACAATTAGTCGTACACGATTTAGCAAGTGACATAATCGACAGACATAAATATTTAGAACTCAACAATGGTAAATGCTCTGATATAGATGAACTTGAACACTTAAAATATCAAATATTCAAATGGATCAATAAATTGGTAGGCGAAGATATAATGGAAACTATAGACCATGCTGCGGATTTAATGCAAAGGATAAAGAAACACCTAGATCCATTTTTTGGTGGATTCCATGAGCAGATTAATAAATACAGCTGTAATGTATATCGTAATACTCCTCAGAATGTAGAGAGTTCTTCTAAAAGGACTAGCAACTCGGAAGTGTCCAATGATAAAGCAAATTGCAATATTTGTAAAAAAAAAGAAATTAATATTAGCCAATCACCATCAAATAACGCACAAACAGTCCTTACACTTAGAACCAATCCAAGTTATAGTAAAGACCCAGGGCGTGGCGCATGTTTGAATTCTAGTCAACAGGCTGGCCCTTCGCAACCTAATCTTAAATCATCATCTATTAATGAACGCCCTGCTTGCCAATCTGCAGCAAACACAAATAAGCCTTTAGCTTCATCCCTTCGACCACCTTGCTGTTCAGGACCTCATATCCCTGGTACACCATCAATGAAACAATTGAATGAAGAGTTCAATGATTTCCTCACAGCTTGGGTCCAAGAAATACCGATCCCTGCCAACACTCCTGAAGAACAAGCAATAGCTGAAAAAGCTAGGATAGGTATTGAACATGGTATATGGAAGACTATTATAAAAATTAAATTTCATCCTGAAATTTTTCACAACAAATTTTACTATGAAGACGTGTTAGAAGAAGAATTGGACGAACTCCTTGATTGTTTGCCGCAAACGCAAGAATTGCTAGATAAAAGGCATTGGCTGAAAGTTAAGTTAATTGAAAGAACCACTGAGATTAGTGACATGATTAAAGCTGTAGCATCTCCAGCAACTTATAAACAACAGTTAGCGCAACAAATATCTGGTAATCTGCCTCGAACCAGAGCCAAACCAGATTTTACCGATCCCAAGAAACAATATGAAGAAATGCTTATACAATGCATCGCTGAAGACTTCATTCTGTCCACTAGATACAAAGAAGAAGACAAAGTTAAAGCATTGGCGTACAAAAACAAAGTCATAAAAAGAATTGAAGCTTTCCTCGACGAAGTTAAGAAAACTCATGGCAAGGAAATCGAAGACCTCGACAAAGAGCTGTGTGTCAATGATATATTTAGTGCACTCCATAAAGTACCTCTACCTTCCGAAGATACTATAAAAGAGGAAGCAGATGAAATCCTCCTAGGTATTGAAATTGATCAGTGGTTTACTGATTTACCAGTAGTTCAGAACGACGAACAAACAGAACAACTTCATCGCAAACGGCTCAAGAATGCACTGACAAAGAAACTTCATGAAATGGAAAAAGAACTCAACGTAGCAGACTGCTATGCAGAGCCGGAGTTCAGGCACGAAATATCCTTATTTCTAGATAAAATTCCTCTTGAAAAAGACGAAGATCTAAATATTAATTTTATGGTCGAAGAGTTGACTAACAGAATGAAAAATAGAGAAAGAGCTGGAGGAAGAAGGAGATCAGTGGCTTTTCAAGATGACCATAATCAACAGCAAATGAGAAATGCTGGTCAATCGCGTCGGCAATCTCAAGGCCGCCTACAACTAGATGGGTTAGCTCAAGGTCAGGCAAATATGCCGTGGCCTTCTTCTAGTCTTAACCAGCCATCAGCACAGCCCAACCAAGATGATTACCAAAAGTTTGCCATGGAAAGACGAGCGTGTTCTTCAATGATAAATCCACCACCGGAACCAGAGGAGTATGCCAATGCACAAGATTTCAATTACTATGAACCATCGCAAAAGTGGTACTCATGGGATAGCATGGGAAACCCAAAAGAATCTAGTATGAATGCTCCACAAGATCCTCAGTTGGTTTACGCCCCTGGTCAGTTTCGAGAAGATAATTTAGGTGGAGACTTTGGGCAGACACTGCACGGTGGATTGAGGCCTAGTGAGCGGTACGCTTACACTGAACCAGTTGACTCTCAAATTCTTCAAAGACCAGGGCCACCACTACCAAGATTTTTTGATAGTCAAGCGAACGTCATACCATATAATGCATCCGCAGTTCAAAATCATCAGAACATGGGCGTAGGTCCTCCTGTGAATCCTCAAATGGTTGGGATGCGACGAATGTCAGCAGGCCCCCAAAACTTTAATCCTCCTTTAGGTGGAATGGCTAACGAACAAGCAAATGCGATGCCGCCGTATCCAATGCCTCAGAATGTGCCAGCTGTACCACCTGATAGATCAATAATCATGCCTTCGTATAATCGGTTTCATGAACAACAACCGATTTCTTCAACTATAAATGATCCATCTGGAGAATTTGTGTCACTATTGTATGACAGCAAAGGCCCTCCACCACAATTTGTTTCTCCGCAAGGCCCTCCTATGATGCAGCAACCTCATATCGACCCCTATGCACAACCACGCGATCAAACTCAAGGCAGTAGGTTTCCTGTGAATCAAATACCACAAAATACTAGTCAAATAGGCCCAGGGCACAATTCTCAAAGAGCAATCAGTCCTTCTAGACTGAATAACACTTCTAAACAACCTGGTACACACGAAGAAGTAGCCAAGGCACAATCAGTTCATCAGTCACGTAGGAGACAGCCAAGCATGCATGAAATTCAAGGAAGACTGCACACGTCTCGTCAAGATAATGTTAATATAAATAATGCTCCCGGAAGTCCTCGAATAACAGTTCCCACGCCAGGACTTCATAAGTCTCCACGTGCATTGCGCCAACTAGACAATGAAGATGTTCTCGCAGATAAAATTCAAAAATTTTTTCCACCTTCATGTCAGCCTGGTGCTCGAGAAACAATGCACAGAAGTATGCCTCTGCCATCGTCAAGAACTGGTGCTCATAATAACGAAGGTTTTAACACAAGCGCTCCTGCTGGATCCTTGCCTCCCAGTCAAGATCAAAGATTCCTAGCATCGAACCCACCGCCTTCTGGCATTTCAATAAGCAACCAACCTGGTGGTTTTTCAACGCCTAACCAACGTACAAGCAACGCTATACCTCCTAACGTAAAAGAGAAACGTCTCATTGAAAGAGGTAGACCGAGGAAAATAGAAACAGACACTGAAGATGATGGCGAAGAAGAAAGAGTTCGGTGCCTGTGTGTAGAAAGAATAAGAAAATGCAGGAGGAAGCGTGTAGGACGTTCCATATGCGACTGCGAAGAGTGTTTAGGAGCATTTCCGTACTATTTTCCTATGGGGTGCCCGTATCCTTACATGTTTAATTCTCGTAGACATTGCCCATAAATATTTCGTGAACATATTTAGATATTAGGCTTAAAATGTTATCTATGTTAATTTTGCTTAAACCTGTTTATTCGCATTGTAAAGTTTTACGTGTTGTTAAATAAAGTCCAAAATCAAACGGCAATTTTTATTCAAGTAGACAATAATTAACAAAAACAATACAGGACATGACAAAATTAAACGTCACCTAAAAAAGAACCTAGCAGGAAAAGGGCACTGCGTGGCTCCACAACACTTAGAACAGAATTTCATGGGGTCATCACGACAGGAACTGCAGATGACAGGTCTTTTGCCTCTGCACGTGGATACGTTTCTGCTGCAACCACATTTGACCTGCCTCTCTGGCTCGTTTTGTTCCTCTCTGTAAAAACGTGACCGGCCACTCTGACACTGGTTCCTGGGATTCAAACTCCATTCCAATTCCTCGGACAGAGGTCGACTGCACTGCCTTCTTGATATAGGTCTGCAGCTCTCTATATGGTCGTTATCTTCGAAGGATCCGAGTCGCGTAACTTTGGGTCTGCAAGGCGTGACACATGGCTCAGGCTCAGGCGGCATGCAAGTTTGAGAATCGCACGTGTCCTGCTGAATCACATGCGACGAAGACAAACATGATCGACTGGGCTCTCTAAGTGTACTGGGACATTTAACTTCAGGGTTTGAGTCCCAGAAATACTCCTTAATAACAACGTATGGAGATATCTCCACTTGACTGGCAGTTGATACTTTTTTCTGCGGGCATGGTTTAGTGATAATTTGGGATCTGCTATGGCAAGGGGCGTGATGTGCTGATGTCTTGGCTTCAGCTTTCGGGCACCAGCATTGAGCAGATTGGTCTTCTTTAGCCATTTCGGTTTGACTTCCAGTATCTAAAGGTGGTGGGCTAACTGCAGCGTCTGTCGAAGTTATAGTCCCTGCAGGTTTACAGCGACAGGCAGATGTTAAAGCAACTCTACAAGGCCTCGCTCTTTTACGAATAGCTTGTAAATGGTCTTGGTCTTCTGCGCTTAATGTGGTAGGATACTGCGATATTGTATCTGCTATATCTGATGTACTGATACCTCTTCTCATGCCACAAATTGTCCTGGAAGATCTCATACCTTTTACACCACTTTGTTCATCTAATAAATTGGAAGGAAGATACTGGGTAGCGTTTTGAAATTGATTTTGACTTGGTGAACGACTAGTACCCGCAAATGTCCTGTGATGCTTTGTATTTTTCATTTCCTGCATTATTTTATCAGTCGTATCACCAACATTAATGATATCTTTAAAAGGAATCTTTTGAAGATATTTCTCAATTTCAAACCTTAGATTCTCTTCATAATTTTCATCTGGGTTTTCATCATTTTCTTTTTCCATTTCGTAAAGTCGTTTACCCATAACTGTTAATATTTTATTCGCATGCAATGCTTCTGCCGACGAAAGTTTTTGCAGTGGTTCTTCTAGGTGATCCTTGATAAGGTCTTTTATTCTGACTTGTTCAACTTCAGACCGCATAGAATCATCGGGTGGTACTTCAACTTTATTTAAAGCATTGTACAAATCTCTATTCAGCTGTTCAGAACTTAAAGGCGTATCAGGATATCGTTTAGTATAATCTGTGACAAATTTATTGATTGTATCTTTTATTTTCTTTTTAAATTTAGCTTTTAATGCTTCATCATTTCCAGCATAGTGCAAGTTTATAAAAGCGTCAGCCAGATTGTCTTTCATTACTTCAAATGATGCGGGTGGGTTTTCCATTTGGGGTAATGTTTTAGATATAGTATCCCGCAGTTGCTGTTTGTATGCTTGGCCAGCGTAGTCATGTTTTACTTTAAGTCTTGCTTCATTTATTGTATCGATGAGATTCGCTTTGATTTCTTCAATTTTACTTTGATCTATTGGTAGCTTGCTTAATTCCTCATCGAAGAAGTCTGAAAGCATGTGTTCGTATAATAAATCATCATTCAAAATCTGCGGGTTCATATTTAATTCTCCTATCTTCATCATCAGTCTGTTAGTTAGATCTTCTTTCATCTGTCTGCCTATTTCAGTGTTAGGTAGATCGAGCTCACTGCACCATTTTCTTACCCCTTCATTAATTTCCTGCATATGTGATCTCTCTGCCGTTCTACCTTCTCTAACAGAAATATTTTGAAATAACTGTAGGCCTTTCAAATAATTTAACAACTGTTCTGCCTTTTTACGAATGTAATCATTTGATCTCCTTTTTCCCATAATTTTCTTCAAATGTTCAGTTATTATACCGAGCAGAATCTTATCCACTTCTTGCCCTGATTTGGCATGACTAAGAGAGCCAAGTGTAGTCGTTAGAGTTTGAGCTAAAGTTGGAATTAGCTCTTCTAACATTTTTTTTTCTTTCTCGTCACTTTGTTGAGAGATTGATGACGATCTTAGCCAGTCTAAAATACCACCTTCTAAGTTTTCTTGTACGAATTCATCGCTATCTTGGATCAGTCTATCTTCTCTGAATTCTTGGTCGAGTTGTCTATTAACCAAAATAGGTACAGGGGTTCGTTTTATTATTGCCATTAAACTATCCGCTTTTGACAACAATTTGTTCAATACTGCGGTATCTACTTGCTTGTTGAGTCTTTTAAACATCTGATATTTCAAATGTTCAGATTCTTCCCTTGCCGATGTTTTCGCTCCTGGATTTAGTTGTAGATATTTCTGCCTGTCTATAAAATCATTAGCTAGTTCTCGAGAAATCGCCTCTTTATCTGCGTTATCTATTGGTAAATTTTGTTTGGATATCCAATCGTATAATTGGGAATAAATATCGTCTTGATATTTTCTTTCTTCATAGCTCTTTCTTTTTATCTGTTTCTGAGGAGTGGAAGTAGTTGGTTTGCCATGTGAGATGAACTCTGATATGTCATTGCTTCTTATGCTTCTGCTCATTTCATTTGCTCGTGCCAATAATTTATCAGATATATTTTTGGCTTCATCGCCAGATATGTTACCACGTTCGAGTATAGAAAGTACTTGTTCCTTAGCGTCATCGGGATCCATACCACGCATTACTAGATCAGCTAAAACATCATTCAGTTTTGATTCAACTTCATCTCTATTAGTAACACGACTTAAATCTATCACATCATGTATTTCGTCCATTAGAGCATTTTTTAGTTGTGTATCATCTATAGATGAATTAAAGCGAAAAGAATGTGAAGTTCTGCTCCATCTTTTACGAGATTTATTTAATTGAGATATTTTAGGTACAATTTTTTTAGCAAATTCTTCTTCTGTTCCTGGGCGAATACTTATTCCTGCTTTTGCCCCTGAATTGCGTAACCAATTGCCAACACGTCTGATTAATTCAGTTTCATCGCCAGACTGTTGTATTTCTTGTAAATCATTTGCAAGATCTTCGATCATTTTCCTAGTCTCAGGTTTGTTGATGTCTGGTGAACCAGGCAAATTGCCAACCCAACCAAGTAGTGATTGCATAAGCTCACCTGCTTTTTCTTCTTCTTTTAATATTTTCATCATTTCTGGACCATTCAATTTGTTAACAAGATCTCTAATAAATTCTTCTTGGTCTTTCTCATCAACGTACACACCGTCTTTAACCAATTTAGAAAACCAATTACGGATTTCACTGCTAATTTCTTGAGAAACATTTCTACCATCTCGATTTACTAGTATACTCTGAAGTTTTGGAATTAACTCGATTGCTGCTTTCTGCTTTACATCTGTACTTAAACTATCAAGAACATGGTTGTTTTTGAAAGTATCCATTAACATGTTTTCTATTTCATTTTCAACAGCAGCAGCCGAAGCTGGTTTAGGATCAGGTTTTATCACCTCCCTAGGTAACCTTAGCAGCGTATCAGCGAGTTTATCAGACAACAAATTCAAAATGTCATTTTTCACGAAGGAACTTTTAATAGGCAAAATTGCGAGCATATCAAATATTTTGGACTTCAGCATCTCTCTGTAAACAGAATCGTTTGAAGGTCTATCCAAAGCTATTTCTTTCAAAGCTTTAGAGAAATCACCGGCAAGTTTTACTTTATCCAATTTAGCTTCGTCATCAAATGATATTTTATGCAGCCATTTTGCTATGCTATCATAAAATTTGTCTCTATGTCTAAAAGCTTTAATTTTCTCAAATAAACTATTAGTAATTTTATTTTTAAAAGCTTCTCGGTCTCTATCGTCGGTTGGTAACCACATCGGCATCCTTGCAATGCTGATTTTGATTATTTCCTTTCCTTTATCATCGAATTCGTCATCTTTGATCAAAGATATGGTGTCGATTAGTTTTTTAATGACAGCATCTCTTATGAATTTGTCATGAGGGTTTTCGTTGGCGTAGACAGGTAACTCTTCAAGCCAGGAGCACACGATATCTTCGAGGCTACGCTTCTCTTCGATTTCTTCTTCAGATAAACAACCGCAGGGTAGAGGTTTGTTGCAAACGCAGCAAGTCTTCAGTTCTTCGGGGGTGAAGGACGTTGACTGGAAAAAGACAATACTTTGTAACGATTACGTATTTGATGTTGAAAAATTGTAAAATCGTTGAGAAATGTGTACGTTCTCTAGAAGTACACTTTCCGCAATATCTACACTCCCGAAACATACACTTGCCCAATGTGCATTTCCCCAAAATCTGAGCAAAATCGGGGCAAATGAGAAAGTGCACTTATTGGGAAAGTGTACCTGTGCACATTTTGGAAATGTGAGTTTTACGACTATGAGCTAAGGCCAATTTTTTAAATTTGATTTAGAAGGAAGAAAATGCATTTATTTACATCAACTACTTAGGTGCTAATACTTTGTGATACAATCTATTAAACCTACATCAGTTATGATATAGGTCCTATATATCATACATAATTGATGCTACGGGTTTATTGGTCACTTACTGCCACAGGCAGTCCACAGAACTGCCATGGTTTCGGCCCTAGAGACAACGAAGGAGAGTCTGAAAAAAAAACAAAAAAATTGAACTACATACTTATATTCAGGGGAAACGTTGCGGTGCGGGATACATAATTATTGCATTTTGTAGAGGTACGAGTCGATGATGATAATGAGGTTTGGTTGCTACTAGAAATCACGTCACACGTCACGTCACAAACCAAGGGTCTAATAATGGCATACGAAAAGTTAATTATTTTGTAAGATTAATATGTACACACACACATCACACATCACACATCTCTTTATACATAGTTGACTGTAAAGGAAATAATTTAAAATGTTTCTCACCGGCACTGACACTGTCTGATTCCTGAAAAAGAGAAAATCATTAGCAGACCTCGGAATACTTATACTTACCTAGTTACGTTACGGGGCAAAATTTAATGACAGATGGGAAGTTACTATACAGATATCGATAAACTCAACTACCGATGCTTTTCCCATACACTAGTGATCGCTCCAAGTTTTTTTGTAAAATAAAAACTGATTCCACGTCTGCAGCAGATCCCAATAAAATAAGGCCGTATGAAATGATGCTATTAAAGTAAGAAAAATACACCAACCGTGCCGTCGCGACATCAGTTACCTGCCGTATTTTTCCGGATGCCTTATTTAATTATCTAATGGAATGAAACTTACTGGTCTCTTGATCCTATTGGAGCACAAACTGTGGTGCTCTCTCTTGTGCCTCTCGTATCTACTCTGCATCGTCGGACATACGGGGTATGCAATCTGAAATTATTTAAAGAAAGTACACTAGTTAAATTTTAAATCCCATTAAATATGCGCAAGAACTAAAGTCACCGACATAGCTCAAAGAATCGCCAGATGGCTCGTAAAACTGATGGCCGATGGGGCACAAAGGTTCCTGGTTAAGGTTGCGGGATCGGGGCCGGTTGCTGCTTTGACGGATTCTGATAAAATTTGGCACACAAATAGTTTATAACCTGAATTAACAGATAGGATACTTTTTCATCCCGGAAAACTGCACAGTTCCCGCGGGATAGCGATAAACGAATTCTTCGCAGACGAATGGAAACCACGGACTGGGAAGTGCAGCGTGGGACGTCCACCCACAAGATAGACGGACGATCTGGTATAGGCCGCAGGTTCACGGTGTAAACAAGCCGGTTCCAACCGTAATGATTGGGTATCATGAGGGCAGCTTCCAACAGTGGACGTCCTACGGCTGAAATAAGGGGCCGTTCAATAGTCATACGAGGGGCGTTCAATATAAAGTGAGAATGAGATGCAAACTCTTTCAATATTAGGAAATTAAATACTGTCCGGTAAAGCTAATCTATCTAGCTGATTGCTATGAAAAACAAAACTAACTGTCTTTTGTTTAAAAAAAAATACGGTAATTTCTTTGCAATGCTATTGAGTACGTTAGCGAAAATGGAGAAAATTTAACTGCGCGCCGTTATCAAATACTTGTGTTTGAAAAATTTTTCTACGGACCAAGTCAATTTAGATTTGCGGGACACTTTAGGGTCTAATGCTCCTCCGTATTCGACAGTCGCACGTTGGTGCGCCGAATTTAGACATGGAAGAACATCGACCATGGACGACCCCCGCTCCGGACGTAACTACAGCAGTAACTGAAGAAATTGTGAAAAAAGTTGAAAACTCAGTTTTGGCGGATCGTCGTGTCACGGTTCGTTTTATTGCTGAAAATGTAAAGATTTCAACGGGGAGCGTGCATAATATTTTACATGAACGCTTGGGTATGAAAAAGGTATCTGCGCGTTGGGTACCAAGAATGCTTACTGACACGCAAAAACAAACTAGAGTCGAGATTTGTCAAGAAGCTTTGGACCTGATACAGCAAGACCGGGAACTTTTTTTGGCGCGATTTATAACAATGGACCAAACATGGCTCCATAATTACGACCCTGAAACGAAACTGCACTCTATGACATGGAAAAGGCCATCATCTCCAACTCCGAAGAAATTCAAGGTGGGCCCATCTGCCGGTAAGGTCATCGAGGTAAACTCTCGAAAGTTGTGCTGTTCCACCAGGACAATGCCCCGGCACACAAGTCCATCGTTGCAATGGCTGCAATTCGTGATGCTGGGTTCAATATCCTTAAGCATCCTCTGTATTCACCAGATCTCGCTCCCAGTGATTTCTACCTATTTCCGAGATTGAAACAATACCCGAGAGGCCAGAAATTTGAAGACGACGACGCGGTAGTCGCTGCTGTACAAGATTTTTTAAGTACTCAAGATGAGACCTTTTTTGCTAAAAGGTGACTATGTCGAAATATAAAATTACATTTAGTAAAATTTGTTTATAACATACTCATTCTCACTTTTTATTGAACGCCCCTAGTACCTACAAACTTTTAGCATAATTCATCATTTGTCAGTAATTATCATTTCGCATAACCTTTTTTCTCAGAAACCATTGATTATTCAGGAATTTTGAAATGATTTATACTGTAGGACTATAGATTAGGTTAGGTTTGTTTTATAACAATTCTGTACAATATTATTTATTTTATTAGCAGTACGGCTGCTCACCGAATCTAAGATTATTTACGCCACTGTTGGCGTATGTAAGCGATTAAGAATTTCGGGGGAGTCGGTTGGATGCGACGTGGTTCAATTGGTAGAACACCCGTTGGGGCGCATACCCAGGAGACGTGGGTTCGAATCCCACCGGCGCACCCGAAAAACTTTTTTCGCTTTTAAATAATTCTGTACAATTAATGGATTCAGAGCAAAAAGAGTTATGTGAAATGATAATTTCTCTGACAAATGATAAATCCGGACAATAGTTCTTATGACGCTTATTACACAGCCCTGAAATGATGATGATGATAAATGACTAGCGGTCCCCCTCGGTACTTCAAAGTCACCTAACTTTACGATAATATAACCCTTACCACGGGCTCCTGCTCTCCAAACACATTGATGAGACTGTCTCGGAGGCTCCAGACTGGCGTTCGGTCCGTTGTCCTTCCCGGCGTCCGGTCCGTTGTCCTTTCCGGTGTCCGGTCCGTTGTCCTTCCTGGCGTCCGGTCCGTTGTCCTTTCCGGTATCTGGTCCGTAGTCCTTCCCGGCGTCCGGTCCGTTGTCCTTTCCGGTGTCCGGTCCGTTGTCCTTCCTGGCGTCCGGTCCGTTGTCCTTTCCGGTGTTCGGTCCGTTGTCCTTCCCGGCGTCCGGTTCGTTGTCCTTTCCGGTGTCCGGTCCGTTGTCCTTTCCGGTGCCCGGTCCGTTGTCCTTCTCGGTGTCCGGTCCGGTCGGGGCGTCCGGTCGCCGGACGCCACGCCCGGTGGCGGCCGCGGAATGCTGCTGTTCAGATAATCGAAGGAGTCTCTGACCCTGAAAATACACGGTGTCTGTCACCACGCTGACAGGTGCGACGGTTGTCAAGAATCTTCTCCTAGTATATGGCAAGGATCATTTCGGGACTTCAATCTTTTTTTACATAAAACTGACCTGATGAAAAGTGTAGATGAGGCGAAAGGTGTATCTCACTAGTTCAGTAACAGCCTATTCACTCTAACCTTGAAGAGTCCTACGTTGTATTTATCTATAGTAATTGTTGTTTTGACGTGGACCTTGACAGCGGGGCTAATCCATAAATTCAACGTTGCTTAGCGAGCTATGGAGAGAGCAATGCTAGGGGTTTCTTTGAAGGATAAAATCCGCAATCACATTATCCGACAAAGGACGAAAGTCGATGGACATTGCTCAAAGAATTAGTTCGCTGAAGTGGCGTTGGGCTGGCCACGTCTGTCGCAGGGCTGATGAGCGGTGGAGCAGACGAGTCCTCGAATGGAGACCACGGACGGGGAAACGTAGTGTAGGGCGTCCTGAGGCGCGGTGGACGGATGACCTTAAGAGGGTCGCTGGCGGCGGATGGATGCGAGGGGCCGAAGACAGAGTGTTGTGGCGCGCCATGAAAGAGGCCTATGTCCAGCAGTGGACTGCTATAGGCTGATGATGATGATGTTGTTTTAATTCAAATCTTTACCTTATTTCCCTACTGCATCCAGGCGTTGGGTGCTTGTACCCTGACCTGAACATCTTCTGCTTCGACTTACTCTTCGACTCGTAGCACTGTTTCACCAAATCGTCTCTCTGAACATTCTTGATTTTCCCGGGCGGTTGAGTATTCTGGGTATTCTTGGAAGGCGCCTTAGTAGGTTTATCGATGTCATTCTCTGGATTGTGTTTATCGTAAAAGTTCTTCACGCTTTTCGAGTAGTGAGAGGATTTTGAAACTGAAACAAGTTTTTTTTTTAAATTTATCGATGATAACATTAATATATTATTATTTAAGTATAGCGCACACTTTTCTTCATTCATAATAATCAGCAAAATATGTGTGTCATGCAGTTCCTCCACCTCCACGAACAAACACAAATCACACAAACCCAACTATCACCACCAACTCAACCATAGCTCCCACAAGTCGGCCCACGTAACCGAGCCGATTAACGTCTGTTTCGCTCTTATTGCGTTGACATAAAGCATTTCCGATCGGCTGAGGCCGTTTCCGCGTCGATAGATACGGGGAGACCTTTAGAGTACCGTTCACTATGCTACCAGTTAATTTTTGATAAGATAATTCAAGATTAATTTGATTACTGTTTTCTCCTGCGTCTTCTTAATCAACTGCTGGCACAATTCGGAGGTCGGCGAGAGCTCGGCAAGGCTCGAACATTTCCGCAGCAACTTCGGGAAAGCGTCGAAGTCCTTATAGCACCACGGGCAGCAAGTCTTCGGCCTCAGTACAAAAATACTTCTCTTATGTCCGCTGAGTCAGCTGTTGCAGCAGTTCGTCGGACGGCGAGCGCTCGGCAAGACTCGGGTATTTCCGGAGCGATTTCACGAAAGTGGCAAAGTCCTTATAAAGTTATAACACTACGGGCAGCGAGTGTTCGGCCTCAGTATAAACTTACGATACTTCTCTTGCGTTTGCTTAATGAGTTGTTGCAACATAGACCGGGGGATGGTGACACAAAGTACTAGATCATTTGTACCAGTATGGCGGTTCTTCAGGGGTCTGATTACGTAAAGACAAAAAGGAAAATGATGGTGATAGCGCTGGTACCGGCGGCCCAACCGCGTGGGCGTTAATCGAACGTGTCGGATAAATAACGAGAACCGAACGATTTGTTCCACAAAAATTCTTGTATTATCCGATAGTCGATAAAAAAACAGAAGGCGGTAGCGTATTGCCATACTTCTCCGGTGTGGCTTACAGCCCGCCATACCGACGCGAACACGTTAATTTAAAAACAACAATTGAACCATTTGTACCAAGCTAATTGTTGCACAGCTAATAATCGTCCAGTAGCCATTTACGAAAATCACCATGCCATACTTTTCTGACGGTTCCAAATGGGCGCAACGAAGTAATTTTTATTTTTTTTGCAAAACGATTTGTACCAGTATTGCATTTGGTTTTTTGGAAAGTACTTGATAAAATATGACCATTATTATATTTCCCATACCTGTGGGAGGTGGCGAATGTGTACAATATTTTTTCAAAATTCTAAGTTTTATTCGTAATTCAAACGATTTGTACCAGTATGGCACTAATGTTTCCTGTAAGTTTGAGGTTTGAAAAATAGAAATACGTAATTTCAAACATCTAGGTGGCGGCAATCTTGTCTTATAACCAGATATTATGTTGTATAATATTGTACGGCTACCACCGCTCGAAAGATTTCTCGAATTGTAGAGGCCTTTAGGTTCCACACTATTACACGTATTTTACAGTAATATTTTTAAAACTCGTCGAATAGTATAGTAGTTTTTCAAGTATGGCAGCACTTTTTCCCCTTACTAGATGTATGGCAAATATAATAACGGTCACATTTTATCAAGTACTTTCCAAAAATCCAAATGCAATACTGGTACAAATCGTTTTGCAAAAAAAATAAAAATTACTTCTTTGCGGCGGTATGGCACCCATTTGGAACCGTCAGAAAAGTATGGCATGGTGATTTTCGTGAATGGCTACTCGATGACTATTAGCTGTGCAAAAATTAGCTTGGTATTAATGGTTCAATTGTTGTTTTAATATTAACGTATTCGCGTCGGTATGGCGGGCTGTAAGCCACACCGGAGAAGTATGGCATTACGCTACCGCCTTCTGTTTTTTTATCGACTATTGGAAAATACAAGAATTTTTGTGGAACAAATCGTTCGATTTTCGTTATTTATCCGACACGTTCGATTAACGCCCACGCGGTTGGGCCGCCGGTACCAGCGCTATGATCATAATTTTCCTTTTTGTCATTACGTAATTAGACCCCTAAAGAACCGCCATACTGGTACAAATGACCTTGTATTTTGTGTCACCATCCCCCGGTCTAACAGTTCTCGGAAAGACTCGGGCATTTACGGAGCAACTTCGTGAAAGCGGCAAAGTCTTTATAGCACCGCGAGTGGCGAGTCTTTGATATTATACTCACAATACTTGTCTTGCATCTGCTAAATCAGTTGTTGCAGCGGTTCTCGGAAAGGCTCGGGCATTTCCGGAGCGACTTCGTGAAAGCGGCTAAGTCCTTAAAGCACCGTGGGTGGAGAGTCTTTGATATTATACTCACAATACTTGTCTTGCATCTGCTAAATCAGTTGTTGCAGCGGTTCTCGGAAAGGCTCGGGCATTTCCGGAGCGACTTCGTGAAAGCGGCTAAGTCCTTGAAGCACCGTGGGTGGAGAGTCTTTGATATTATACTCACAATACTTGTCTTGCATCTGCTAAATCAGTTGTTGCAGCGGTTCTCGGAAAGGCTCGGGCATTTCCGGAGCGACTTCGTGAAAGCGGCTAAGTCCTTGAAGCACCGTGGGTGGAGAGTCTTTGATATTATACTCACAATACTTGTAGTGCATCTGCTAAATCAGTTGTTGCAGCAGTTCTCGTAAAGTGTCGGGTATTTCCGGAGCGACTTCGTGAAAGCGGCAGTCTTTTTGGAACCGCAGACGGCGAGTCTTTGATATTACACTCACAATACTTTTTATTTTATTTTTTTTATTATGAGAGGGAGGCAAACGAGCAAGCGGGTTATCTGATGGAAAATGATAAAATAACAACAACTCAAAGAGAGTCACTAATCTGTTGCCGGCCTTTAAAGGAAGTACAAACCCTTTTCTTGAAAGCCCCGATGGCATAGTTGTCTGGAAACACTGCTGCCGGAAGCTGGTTCCTCAGTTTCGACGTACGTGGCAGGAAGTGCCGAAGAAAATGTACAGTGGTAGACGCTACTGCCATTCTTCGAGATGGTGGCGTTGGAACTAAGACTTTCGGCGGCTTTTCCTGCATCTGCTAAATCAGTTGTTGCAGCAGTTCTCGGAAAGTGTCGGGCATTTCCGGAGCGACTTCGTGAAAGCGGCAGTCTTTTGGAACCGCAGGCGGCGAGTCTTCGACATTAATACTCACAATACTTCTCCTGTGTCTGCTTAATTAACTGCTGGAGCAGTTCGGCGGACGGCGAGCGCTCGGCAAGGCTCGGGTATTTCCGGAGCGAGTTCGTGAAAGCCGCAAAATCAAGGCTTTGCTGACGGATGCTGTAGGAGGGACCTAAAAAACGACAAAATCAATGTCATTCCACCAAAAACATTTTCATGGAAAATTGGCGAGACCATATACCTCGCACTGTCAAAAAGTTATCAGTGAAATAATACGGATTACTCACGTACGCACGTTGTGTGCACGTTTGGCAGCAGCTGTAGCGTGTTCCTCAGAGAGGAAGGGCTACAGATTAGCCCGATACATGTCGAGTTAAACTCGTTTTGAGACGTGAGTAATCTGTATTATTTCACTCTGAGTGAGTCTCACGGTTGTTTCATGTTTAAAAAGGTATCAGATCTCATGCAGAGCCAAGCTTATAACTCTACATGCCCGAACTCTACAAGCTCTTACAAAATACACTCGCGGTCAAAAAATTCGGCCCACAGTTCACCTTTCATACAAACGAGGTCACTTTGATGTCTTGGTTCTCCACTAGGCGGTGCTTTGGCTGTGATCTGATGATGGCTACTCTTAGCATTGATAAAGGACATTCAGAGTTCAGTATAGATACCCACCTGATTGAATCTGCGTTTAACACTGAAAATATATGTGCAGATAAACATCTAAAATGGCAATAAAATGAATGAAAATCTAAGTGCTGATACAAATTCTCTCGCTGTGGTGCGAACTGCTTGTTGAATCAGTTGTGTATGTTGGGAACTCTGGACCTCCATTATCGATGCTCTGAATTAATATCCATCATCAGACATCAAAAGTGGCCTCGTTTGTATGAAAGGTGTACTGTGGGCCGAATTATTGGACGAGAGTGTATGTGGGTTGGCCCTTTCATACTTAAGAGTCGTGTTATATTGTTGTAAATCATGGGTAATACTTTATTTAGTAACAACGATAGACAAACAACCAGTAAGTATATCAAATCGTAAAAAGTTACTAGTTTCTTTAAGTTTTACCTCTATTAGCAGGCTGCCCTCCTCTGTAGCTCAGGGGTACGGTGGGAGAGGGAGCAGGAGAGAGAGAGGGAGAGGGAGAGGGAGAGCGGCTCCTGTGGGGGAACTCTCTCCCGTAGCTATCCACCTCAAAGTTACCTTGAGCTGGAAAATGAACACGAAATGTATTGACAATTTTTAATTATTACAGATGAAAGCAAATTTCGAGATTTTATTAAATTCCCACGAGAGTGATTCCCGCTGGTTAGAGAGCTAGTCAATTTTTCATTCCTCTGCTAAAGTTAGCAGAGTATTTTTAATTTGTTTTTTTACTATGAGATGGAGGCAGACGAGCAAGCGGGTCATCTGATGGAAAATGATCACCACCGCACATAAATATCAACAACTCTAAGAGAGTCACTAATCTGTTGCCAGCCTTTAAAAGAAGTATAAATCCTTTTCTTGAAAGCCCCTATGTCAAAGTTGTCTGGAAACACTGCTGCCGGAGGCTGGTTCTACAGTTTCACCGTACGTGGCAAGAAGTGCCGAAGGAAACGTACAGTGGTAGACTGCCATTCATGGAACTGAGACTAGGCGAGGTTTGATGGATTATTCTAAATAAATTGGCATACGGATCACGTTACATTAATTATGAATATTCATAATTCTGAATTCCTAGATCTTTTGATCGAACGTATATAATCTTCGGATTTATAACCTACTTATCAGTTAAACATTTTTTCGGGATTCGAAAGTTTCGGTCAAATAAACATTCTGCGTTTCTATGTTTTAGGTCTTGTGAAATTCGGTCTTATGTAGTTTAGTATACCATACATACTTCGGCAGGGTTCGGGCCGTTGTGGAGGGAATTCTGGGAAATCGAGTGGAGGGGATGAGGGCGACATTTTACAGTGGGCTAGCTGGAACAAAATTAATAAGTAAGTTTTTTTTTAAAAAAAGCTGTTTTCGAAAATTTTGTTAAACCCCGGAAGCCCCTTGGGCCAGTTGGTAGGACACGTGGTGCATAAAGCGAGTAGATGCGGGTTCGAATTCTGTCCGGAGCACCCGAACAACTTTTTCATTTTTATACTGCTGATAACAGTAGGTAATAGGTATACTTAAGCTGTTTTCTGATTATACATTTAAAATAACCGATTGATTTAGATTTTGCTTTGCGGAGATCCAAGATAATGGAGAAGAAAGCTAAATAAAAATAATCAATACGATCACTATTTAACAGTGGGTGAAATTTGACTTGCAAGATTTGAACACACTTATATTACATACCTACATACTCGTAGCAATAAGCGTACAAATGAGCGGTGTAAAGATGCGTAGTGAGACTGTGCAACAGTACGCAAATAAACAGTGTGATGCGTAGCGAGACTGGGCAACAGTACGCAAATGAACAGTGTGATGCGTAGCGAGCCTGTGGAACAGTACGCAAATAAAAAGTGTGATGCGTAGCGAGCCTGTGGAGCAGTACGAAAATGAACAGTGTGACGCGTAGCGAGCCTGTGCAACAGTACGCAAATGAACAGTGTGATGCGTAGCGAGCCTGTGCAACAGTACGCAAATGAACAGTGTGATGCGTAGCGAGCCTGTGGAACAGTACGCAAATGAACAGTTTGATGCGTAGCGAGCCTGTGCAACAGTACGCAAATGAACAGTGTGATGCGTAGCGAGCCTGTGGAACAGTACGCAAATGAACAGTGTGATGCGTAGCGAGCCTGTGCAACAGTACGCAAATGAACAGTGTGATGCGTAGCGAGCCTGTGCAACAGTACGCAAATGAACAGTGTGGTGATATGGGTAATTATTTTTTGGTGAGTGTAACATTAAGATTGGGCATTTTTTTTTTGTTTTTGAAGGCTTCTGCTTCTTTTAATAAGTGGAATATTAAAAAAATATTTGCACTAATGTCACTATCCAGGGAGGTAACAGGGGACTACGTTTGTATGGAGAAATAGGTCCCATCGTATCATCTTAAACTACCCACATATACCCACATTACACAGTGTACAGACCTGATAGGTGCTGGTGTAGCTCGCAGGGTAGATCTGTGAGCTTTCGTCGATCTTCGGAACACGCGTATCCACGCCCCTGCTAAGGCGAGACGGAATGGCCGGATAGGAAGAAGTATCTGGAACAACGGATTCAGGTCGCTAAGCCGGTTTGAATTTCTTGCCGGATTCTTCTCAACAGGATTTTTCCGAACCGGTGGTAGAATCTTTGACCTTTATAAGTGCTTACATTGAAGACGAAACTGAATAAAAATATTTTGAAGTCAACGTAGAGGCGATTTAGCGACCACATGCATTGAGTTGGAAATTCAACTTTATTGGCATCACTATACGTCACAATTTCCATTGTAATTATTGAAAATACGACTAGCTTTTAAATATTCTTTGTCAGATATTATTTGATTGCTGCTTTTGATTTTGTGGTAGTATGATCCAAAAGGGGCTTTTATTTATAGAGGCTTACTCCTTATAGCCCCTGCAGCGGCACACATTCCCAGCGCCTACGGGCCGGGGTTACGTGTCCTCACGTCCGCTATCATGTCCTCGTGTCCCACTCTGTACGCTTAGTATAAGTTTTACTTCACCAAAATACTTCTCGATCGCGTTTACGTAAAAAATTCAATTCTATGGAAACATGGACGCGCGGCCGCGGAGGCGCTGTCCATGTTCCCCTTCCCTAGTAATTGTTTTTTTACGTAAACGCGATCGAGAAGTATTTTGGTGAAGTAAAACTTATACTAAGCGTACTGGAAGCAGAGCGGTACAGAGAACACGATCGCTTCGGTGCCCATGCCATTCCATCCTACATTATCTGGTGCAACCATTCTACTTGCCCAATGCCAGCCGGCTCCTGTACTCCTGGTCCCTTGGCCTCCGGTCCAGCAGCATCACCGCCACCGCGTCGGCAACGCCCAGTACCACCACGCCCTCGCCGCCGCCCTCCATGCCTCAGTGCGGGAGGGGGATGTGCTGCCGACATCAAGACATTCACCTTTAACCTATGCACAGCAGTATTTACGTCGTAAAATTTATTTTATTTTTTAGAGACGACTTTAGATTTTTTTCTATCGATCGAACTACAAGTAAATCGTGTTTCGATAAACACTGGTCATTGGAGTGAATCCTCATATCTTACACATGAATTTCAGGACTAAAGCTTTGCTAGTAATGATACAGCATGAGATTAAATGAATGCAATACATGCGCCAAAAGCTCGGTAGGGCCTTAATTACAATTCAGTGCTCAATTAAATAGTAGTTTTGTACACTAGGACATACAGTGCTAATTAAACATTTCGTACTAAATACAAACTGAAATATAGATGCACAGAAAAAACCCCAGAAAAAAGACCAATGCTGGGAATCGAACCCAGGTCCTCAGCATTCCGTGCCGCGTGCCATACCCCTACACCACCACTGGTCTAGAGATTAGACACGAATCTTTCCTATACATCATACATTTCAATCTGCTAAATCATCACCTTATGCAGTGACAAACGCACATCTATGTTACACCCTCATCGAGAGATTTTTGAGATTCGTGTCTAATCTCTAGACCAGTGGTGGTGTAGGGGTATGGCACGCGGCACGGAATGCTGAGGACCTGGGTTCGATTCCCAGCATTGGTCTTTTTTCTGGGGTTTTTTCTGTGCATCTATATTTCAGTTTGTATTTAGTACGAAATGTATGATTTCACGGGATGACCGTAAAAGTAATAAAAAAATGAAGTTGAAAAAATAAGTACAAAAAAAAAGATACTTCATAGCTAACTTGTTTAAAGTGCTAATTAATTTATACTTATGTGCAGTACATTGTAATTAATACGATTTTGCGCTAATGTATCGACATGATATACCGATTTTCTACTTAAAATCCATTGTAGAGGATTTTATTTCGAGTTGAAATATTGGTTATATATAGATGACGTTGTTGGCGTGTGAGGCATTCCATTCGCTGTCACGACTAGATGACGCAAAGGCTACTCCATTGTTCCTCTAAGATGTCGACAGATTTGGATGATGGTACGACACTCACAGACATCTTGATGAGCTTTAGGGAGGAACAGCACGCGTCTGGTCTGCAGCAGCCCTGCCACGTGTCGCAGTGAGGAATGGGCCTGGCGAATGTAAACAATTTGATTTTCTTAACATTTGCTCAACAAAATGTTACATTAAAATTACGGGACTTATTTCTTTTATCGATGCACTACTTTGAGCTGATTATGATATAATAATCTAATATATAAAAATCTCGTGTCACGGTGTTTGTTATCGAACTCCTCCGAAACGGATTGACCGATTTTTATGAAACTTTTTCTCTGTATTCGGTATAGGTCTGAGAGTAGGTCGTAGGCTAATTTTCTTCGCAGACGGAGTCGCGGGCAACAGCTAGTAATAAATAAACCTTTATTCAAAATAGGTTTTTACAATATAAAACTTAAGTCTAATCTAAACCAATTAAAAGTGAAGAATGACACATGCCTGAACTAGGAGGACCCTGTGTTTCAGGCGAATGATGATTTCTGCATCAGAATTTAGGGGCAAAATTTAGTGTCAGCTATGTTCCCTTAACGATCGCTTCGCAATCAGCAATCGCCCCCTTCTTGGTTTGTGAGTCTTTTTGTAAGTATTATTTTGGAGACAATGATTTTAAACAAAGCATATTTTAATTCATACTTATCTAAGTACGTAATGAGTAGCATTGCACTATAACATGGTTACAATAAAGAAGAAGAGAATTGAGTTATTATTTTGTTTCTTTTTTATACTTTCTATAAAAATAATTATAAAATGAACTAAAACAATTACTTCGCCGCGGGTGAGCAAAGTAATTGTTTTAGTTCATTAATATGGACCTCCGCAAAGTAACGCCTGTGTCAATAAAATAATTATATTTTCACAAACAAAACTTGGAGCAATCACAGCATGTAGGAAAATCATGGATGGTTGAGTTTATTCATGTAGGAAAGGAAATCCCTACTTGTCATTAAATTTGCCCCCTAAATTCCGATGTCTGTCTGAATCTGACGTGATCGTTCCGGTTTATATTACACACCTCAGGGGAAAAGTGTCCGTCTATTTTTCTTTCATAGTTTTAAACGTAAACAGCAAATCGTTTCTCGTAAAGTTAAGCTAGGCGCTAAACTTTTCAATATTTCGGTTGTATATTGTATGTATGTAGGTAATAGGTATGTAAAACTGTTCGCTTCGGAGCAAAATGCACAAAACGCAAAATGTAACCAATAGCAAAATCTGCAATACGCAAAATATACACAACGTAAGTATACTTATTGTGAAACACGCAGAACGTTCAAAAAGCAAAACGTACATTCGCAAAATGTGCAAGTTGGAAAATGGATAAATAAATAAATTTTACAATCTGTACATTTTGCGAATGTACTTTTTGCTTTTTGTACGTTCTGTGTGTTTCACAATATGCTACATTTTGCGTTTTGTGCATTTTGCTCCGAAGCGAAACTGTTTATTGTAGGTACATAGAAATTAACAGATAACAAGGGAAGCCATATGTAGCAAGGCTAACTTATCCCTTAAAGGGATATCTTCAAGTTAACCTTTAACCGATTGACATCGCTCTGAGAGGATACCTACGCCCTACCTACAGAGCTGCTGGCTGTCAGACTCGAGATTTCTTCAGATGCCACAAACGCTCATGGGCGTTCAAATGACTACCAAGCTATGGCAGCGGCACGCGGTGAAAGTCACGAAAACGCATATATGCGTTCCTGGCGGTGAATGCGTTTAGGCTGGAGAAGAGTTTCTATCAGTCTACGTAAGTTTTAACATAACTAAAACTTTGCTTAGATTTATCTTAATTTTTCTATTGAAATAAAGGTTATTAATTAATTACGTACCTAGAAACATTTAACCCTTAATAAGGGCCCATTTACTGGAGCAAACTACCACAGAATCGAAAGCAGGTATCGAATACATATACCTGACAAAGTATATTTTTAAAGCTAGTCGTATTTTCAATAATTACAATGGATATTGTGCGGTATTACAAAAGCAATATAGGGTTGAATTTCCAAAGAAATGCAAAGGTATACATACATATATATTCTGTATCAGGTTTAAAATTTCGCCTTGTGTAGATAGTGTGGGTAATGGTTACTTATATTATACCTATACCTTTATAAGGTATAGATATATTATAAAGAAATGCATGTGGTCGGTAAATCGCCTCTACCTTTTTAAGCGTTAAATAAGTTTAGTAAAGAATACATCTAGAATACATTTATTCACAACAACAGAAGACACCTCAATCTCATTGCAAACAGACAACAAGAAGGATCAAGATAGAGCGTGTCATTGCGGTTGCGAATCGGAATATCAAATTACTTACATGATAATTTGAATAACAACAACTTTAACGAAATTTACTTGTAATTATTGTAAAACAATTTAGAATTTTGCCTTATCATATCAAACACAACGCTCATGTCATGGTAGATTTCAATAAAATTTTGACAGGTGATGTTTCTTCTTGATTGTCAAATATCAGGTTAATTCCTGAAAAGTAAAAAACCTGCTTGGTAGAATTCAGTACAAAGCACAAGGTACGGACCGACGGAATTCAGATGGAAGTAGATTGGACATCATTTTTAGGGTTCCGTACCCAAAGGGCAACGGAGCTCTATTACTGAGACTCCGCTGTCTGTCTGTCCGTCCCTCCGTCTGTCACAGGACTCTATCTCTTGAACCGAAGCTAGAAACTTGAAATTTTCACCGATTATGTTTCACTAGGAAGACGTGGTGGCCTAGTGTTTTAATCTATTGCCTCTCAAGCAGAGGGTCGTGAGATGGAATCCGGGCAAGCACCTCTGAGTTTTTCGGAATTAAGTGCAAAATTATATTTGAAATTTACCATGAGCTTTACGGTGAAGGAAAACATCGTGAGGAAACCTGTTCACACCTGACAAGAAATTCAATGGTGTGTGTAAAGCTCCCGATCCGCACTGGGCCCGCGTGGGAACTACGGCCCAAGCTTTTTTATTCTGATAGGAGGCCTGTGCCCTGCAGTGGGACGTACTAAGTATGCTGCTGCCTATGCTGGGATGATGTTTTAGTATGGCTGCTGTAAGAAAAAATACTAAACATAAAATAAAACATGTTTAATATTTTTGTGTTTGGTTTAAAAATGGGTCTCACTGAAATACAGCGTTGTGACTTGCCGCAACATTATGCTGAGTGGCTGATTATGGTGAGTGGGTATTTATATAGCTATCGCCACGAGAGTTGAAGTCACGCACACAACAACATGTCGTGTAATGACAGCGGGTTTTTGACGTGATTGCAAGTTTAACAGACTCAACAGTGAATTGCAACCTATTTCGCTAAGAATTATTAACAAAAATAAGTCTAGTTCAAACAAAACAGAAAATAGAATATTTTTATGTATTTTATTTAAATCAGTTAACCATATTTTTCGCTATTTATAAAATACCGATTTGTTGGTGCCAATATTTCTTATTATCAGTTTCAAATTATTTATTTAAAAAATAGGTTAATTATATGAAAAAATAAATTTTATAATACGCATAATGGGAACCTATCGATGTGTAGATTTTTTTTTCCGAAGGTTTGAAATCCCGAAAACTTCATTTGTCCGAAAGCATTTTTTTCTGAAACTGTAAATATTTGAGGATTTATTTCAGGACCATCGTGTAGAACCCTTTAGGTTAGGTTAGGGTTGTTTTAAAAACCCTGAAATATTTACAGTTTCAGAAAAAAATGCATTCGGATAAATTAAGCATTCGGGATTTTAAATATTCGGAAGAAAATTTTTCGAGGTTATGATAGGTAACCAATTCATTCAGTCACTACTTTTTTGCAATCAGTACTTTATGTAGCTGTGTGTGTAATCATCATTCAACTCAACTCTCGTGGCGATACCTATACTATAGGTAGTCGATGTTGTTTTTGTTTTTTAACATTTCCTTCCAAATGCATATGAGTAAAAGTAAATTTTAATGAGTTCTCTGTAAAAATATATAATTATCTAGTGTAATTAAGAATGAATCATTAAAAACTATTACTTTAGATAACATTTCGTTCTCAGGAACTGTTCCGTGGTTCCTTATTATTATTTAGCCCTTTAAATTAGGCACTGTGAGTTGTTGTGATATACAAAACATACATTTGTTATGTAAATAAGTACTAAGTTTCAGTTAGTGTCTGCCGTTCTGTTTTGTTTTTTGTTAGTAATAACAATTGGACTGTTAGTTCACCGAAATATAGTTTTAATAGGTAGCTGTTGCTCGCGACTCGGTCCGCGAAGAATAGGGTATAAAAACGGGGCCAGACTCGTCGTCACACCTGTACCTCTACCATGAGTTACACTAGTTTACAGTGACCGTACTCGCTAGCGACGGCGTAAATGATTTGTATGGAGAATTGTGTACAGCGCCTCTAGCGGTCACTTACGATAGTACATTTCTCCATACAAATCATTTACGCCGTCGCTAGCGAGTACGGTCACTGTAAACTAGTGTAACTCATGGTAGAGGTTCAGTATGCTTAGTATAAGTTTTCCTTCACTTCAATACTTCTCGATCGCGTTTACGTAAAAAAATCAATTACTAGGGAAACATGGACAGCGTCTCCGCGCGCGCGCTTCCATGTTTCCATAGAATTGAAATTTTTACGTAAACGCGATCGAGAAGTATTTTGGTGAAGTAAAACTCATACTAAGCGTACAGTACCTCTACCATGAGTTTACACTAGTTTACAGTGACCGTACTCGCTAGCGACGGCGTAAATGATTTGTATGGAGAATTGTACTTCCGTAAGTGACCGCTAGAGGCGCTGTACAATTCTCCATACAAATAATTTACGCCGTCGCTAGCGAGTACGGTCACGTAAACTAGTGTAAACTCATGGTAGAGGTACAGGCCTTATACTACGAAGTGCAAAATTCGAACTTCGTATCGTGCCGTTCCGCTCACGCTAATAGCATTTAATACGAGAGCGAGCGAGACGGTACGATGCGAACTTCGATTTTCTAATTTCGGAGTAGCCCCCCAGGGTTTGCGAGCGATAATTCAATCGTTTGGGAGAGGGTAGGAATGGGTTGAGCTTGGGATGAGCCTTGTTTTCCTGTTAATTCGCTTTTTAAATAAATAAACAAATAAATAAGGCTCATCCCAAACTCAGCCCAAACCTCTCGCAAACCAGTGATTTTTGGCGTTCCTCAATAGCAGTTCAAACCAAACCCAACCCAAACGATTGAATTACCGCTACCAAACTCGTGACGGCCCGTTCCTGAATTTAGCCCCTGTTTATCACACCATTGCTATTCGACGAGCTCCTTTTTCTAGCCTATTTGGCCTTCAGGCATCTATAGATACATAACGAACCTGAACCTACCTTTTTTTGCGGAATAAAAATGATTTCTGACGATTTTCTAACGAAAGCGAAAGGATACGTCTCTATAGTGGTGTGAGAGTGTGACCCTATAAAAACAGCCTACGACCTATTCTCAGACCTACCACCAAATATAGAGAAAAAAAACATAAATATCGGTCAAGCCGTTTCGGAGGAATTCGATAACAAACACCTTGCCACGAGATTTTTTTATACAGGATATTTTTTTAATAAGTGCACATGATTTTTTAATATGTGATTCAGTGTCGTTAAAATAACAAATTTCAGTATTTTTCGTTATAATATTAATCACTTATTTTTTTTTGTTTTTCATAGTAACTCGACCAATTATTGGATGAATTACTATGAACAACCCAAATTTCAAAATTTAAAAAAATATTTTTGAATAGATAATCGTGATCTATCAACGATACTGAATCACGTATCAAAATTTGTGCACTGATTAAAAAATTACCCTGTACCTACTTATATTAGATTGTGATGATGATTTACAGTCACTAGATATCTAGTCGTTGCTAGATTATATCTTTTAACGGTCGTTGTCATGCATCACGCGGAAACTAATAAACATTGTCATACCTAACCTCTTGACCAAATTTCGCCGGACGACCGTTATCAATTCGCGAGACGGCTGACCCCAAATAATATTGTCCCAACTACGTAATAAGTAACGGCCATAATAATCAGCATATATCTTCGCTGCGCTTGGCAAAACATATACTTAGACCGTCCTTTTTGATGTCATCATCATCATCATCCCGGCCTAGATATATACGTCCCACTGCAGGGCAAATGCCTCCTCTCGCCCAGCGCGGATTGGGAACTTCACGCACATCATTGAATCTCTTCGCCCGGACATATCGAAGTTAAACCCGTAGCCCGGATATGCACTATTGGCATGGTGGCAACTCTATTCACGGCCCCACCCGCCTTCAGTATGCTTAGTATTTATTCTAAGCAAGTTTTACTTCACCAAATACTTCTCGATCGCGTTTACGTAAAAAATTCAATTACTGGGGAAACATGGGCAGCGCCTCCGCGCGCGCGCGTCCATGTTACCATAGAATTGATATTTTTACGTAAACGCGATCGAGAAGTACTTGGTGAAATAAAACTTATACTAAGCATACAGGTTGACTATTGAAAATGTTCACTCAACGCCACTGCATCACAGCCAAGTCCCGTCATCACTAGGTACTTCGCACCGCAAATTACTTTTATTTTAATGATGGATTGTTTGCAAATGGTAAAAAATCGTGAGAAGGCGGCCCCCGCAACCGGCTCGCCTCGGCTGCTCGTAATTGATATACAATATCCATGTATGACGTTAATACAGCCTTGGTTTGTAGAAACCAGTACTACTACCATGAGTTTACAGTGACGGTACTCGATAGCGACTGCGTAAATGATTTGTATGGAGTCTCCCTACAAATCATTTACGCAGTCGCTATCGAGTACGGTCATTGTAAACTCATGGTAGTGGTAATGTACCACTACCATGAGTTTACACTAGTTTACGTGACCGTACTCGCTAGCGACGGCGTAAATTATTTGTATGGAGAATTGTACAGCGCGTCTAGCGGTCACTTACGGAAGTACAATTCTCCATACAAATCATTTACGCCGTCGCTAGCGAGTACGGTCCCTGTCAACTAGTGTAAACTCATGGTAGAGGTACTGGTTACAGTCTGTTTTAGTATTAACGGAGGCCTAGACAATATTGCTTCTTCGTATCAAAACAAAACCTTTGCATGCGACGATGCAGAAATTCTATGCTGAAAAAGAATTGCACCGTCCCCCCATTTTCCATTACTAATTTTGTAGCTGTGTGTTTTTTTTAATTGTGTTACCTATGTTATGTGTATGCTCGGAGTTTCTCAGCGGGATCGCATTAGAAATGATGAAATCCGCGCAAGAACTAAAGTCACGGACATAGCTCGAAGAATCGCTAGACTTAAGTGGCATTGGGCAGGGCACGTCGCTCGTAGAACTGACGGCCGATGGGGCCGAAAGGTTCTCGAGTGGCGTCCACGGACCGGAAGACGCAGTGTAGGTTATGGCTTCTAACAAGATGGAGCGACGACCTGGTTAAGGTTGCGGGATCACGTTGAATGCGGATGGCGCGGGACCAATCTGTTTGGCGAGCCTTGAGGGCTATGTTCAGCAGTGGAAGTCTTTCGGCTGAAATTAATTCAATTCATTTATTGCACTTAATGGTATTACAGAACTGATTTACTTTATGTTCAAACATACGTGTGACATAATGGCATTGGGGGTTTTTTAAATTTTTAATTTATAGTTATTTCGTATTTGTTGTTATAGCAGTCACAGTAATACAAATCGGTGAAAATATCAAGTGTTATTGGATTAGGGATAGATTTCAAGAGATAGGTCCCTGTGACAGGGGTATTTATTACAATACCGAAGTACGAAAGACCGAATGTATTAAAACATCGAATGAATCAAAAGACCGACACGACTTTTTTCTGAAACCGTAAACATTTCAGAATTTATTAAAACGGCATCATACAGAACCCATTAGGTTAGGTTAGCTTTGTTTAATAACAATCTTAAAAAGTTAACGGTTTCAGAAAAAAATCGTGTCGGTCTTTTGACTCATTCGACGTTTTAATACATTCGGTCTTTCGTACTTCGGTATTGTAATACATACCCCTGTGACAGACAGACAGACGGGCGGAGGACGGGCAGACGGAAGGATAGATAGCCAAGTCTCAGTAAGAGTCCCGCGGCATACCTTTTGGTACGGAACCCTAAAAATCATCAAAAACAAATATTTTTTCTGTTTATTGCAAATTCGTGTTACAAATATTTTTTTTTTATACTTAGTTACAATCTGATTTTTATAACTAGGGAATGCGAAGGTTGCCGAGATCTAATATCTCTATAATGAGTAAACAGTTACCTACTTACCCTCCCCTCTATGTACTACATATTGGAAGTTGTCATGTTTGTTAGGAAAAACATTAAATTGTACAATTATTCGCAAAATCCACGCCGCAAGCACCAGTTAACATTGCCCAACCCAAAACTAAACATTTATAAAAAAACCGGCCAAGAGCGTGTCGGACACGTTCAAGATAGGGTTCCGTAGCCATTACGAAAAAATCAAGTAATATTTTTCTAAGGATTTCGTATGTGTACGGAATCTTCCAAGTTTAGGTATGTTTTATACCTTAGGCTACCTACTATTTACTCTTAAACTACAAATAATTCCCAAGCAATCTTAGCCGCTATAATTTTCTTAATATATTTACTACCATTCTGAATTTTTTCAAATTTTTCCACCCAACATTTTAGATTTTAGAGGGGGGGGGGGACGGTCGATTTTAATGAAAATTTTCACTTTAAGGTTGAATATTTCGCAAACAGATCACTGAATAGAAAAATCATGTTAGCAACCCCCTAATGGTTTTAAAAGAGCTATCCAACGATACCCCGCACTATAGGGTTCGTCGAGAAAAAAAAATCACCCCCACTTTACGTCTATGGCAGGTACCCTAAAAAAAATTTTTTTATTTTTTTATTTTACCACTTTGTTGGCGTAACTGATATGTATATTCATGCCAAATTACAGCTTTTTAGTACTAACGTCTCTGAGCTTAGCCGCGGACAGACAGACAGACAGACGGACTGACATGGCGAAACTATAAGGGTTCCTAGTTGACTACGGAACCCTAAAAAGGACCCTACTACAGCTCAATAAAAATATTTAATAAAATCCCAATTTATTTTAAAAATGAACTAAAAGATAGTAGTTTCTTCAGTAAAATTAAAACAATGCTATTAGAAAAATACTACTACTCAGTATCAGAGTTCTTAGAAGACAACTTGTAGATTCTCAAGAATGGTCGCCTAGAAAAGTGTATACAAAATATATTTGGTCTGTTTAAAATGTTTATATGGATAGATAGATTTATAAATATTATTGTAGACTTTAAGTGACATTTTGTAATTATTGCTATACTTACTTGCTATGTACTATATCCATGGGGTTCATGTAGATCTTTATTTTTTTTTAACACCAGATTTAATACCATGGTTGTAATTAAATAAATAAATAAAATAATGAGACATGTTTCGTTTTTGTTGGTGGGTGGGGACATTGCCCATGGGTCCTTAATTTTTTTTTTTTGTATGGTAGCCCCCCTTAAATATTTGTTATAAAATGTAATTTCGAGCATAAATTCCGAAAACCGGCCAATTGCGATTCGTAGTCCTTAAATATTTGTTTTATTTTAATTTAATTATTTATTTTTAAAGTGAATACACATACATATATAACTAAATATTCTGTGAATATTTCAAGCGTCTACCTGTTGCCGTTATCAATATCGAGCAAAAACGAGTAAAAAAATCACGTTGGCTGTATGGGAGCCCCCTTAAATATTGATTGTATTCCGTTTTTGTTGGACAGCGAAGTCTCAGTAATGGGTCCCGTTTTTACCCTTTGTATGGAACCCTAAAAACGAAGTTAGTGAGCCCGGATTTGAACCCACGTTCTGCTTGAGAGGCCGTAGGTCAAACAAACCAATAGCTTACTAAGATAACGATAATACCGCAAATACCTATTTCGTAAGCTAGGTAGGTATCTAAAGGCACGTTTACCGTTTCAGCACCTTAAGAAACGCCCTTTCGTCATTGTGAAGAAATTGCTGCACTTTCAAACTATCGCATAGACATTTTTTTACAAACAAACGTTCGAAAAACACTAATATTATTTAAAAGCAAAAAAACATAAAACCGTTATGGCGTTTATTGTGAACAGTTCAAAATCACGTATTTTGATAATGCGGTTACTTCAATTTTGAACCTTATGTTCACAGCGCAAAATTTCTTTTGCATTTATGCAATGGAATGTTATACGAGGTTGAGAAAGTAAGTGCATGATTAGCTACTATAAGAAACCAGACTCCATAAAGAATTTGCAATTGGTGAAATTAGTTATGGTTCTTGTGCAGTTGCTTTAGGGTTGAATTTAGCTTGATTTTATGTTTACGACAGGTAGTCGTTAATATGTTTTGATACTGCATTCCAGCAGTTATCATTGGCATATATTTAAGGATTGCTAATATTTTAATTGTCATTTTAATTTTTGTCCATAGATCGTGTATTTAAACAATTAACGTAGGAACTATACAAATACGTAAATAACTTAATTAAGTTTTTAAAAATAAACTGAAGGTCTTAAACCGGATATTTTCTGTAACAAGAATAATAAATTAAAGTGATGATTCCTTATACTATACACTGTCGTAATTATATGGTGATAAATAATGTGTCATTCCACAAAAAACTCAAAAATTCAGATTTAAATACGAAATTGTACCTAGTCGTCTCCTCTACATTTTTATAAAAACGAGTAAAGCACCTATGTGACGTAACACATTCACAATATCGAAATACGGCGAAAATACGTACTTAGTTGCCATAAAAATATTTAGCGGCCATTTTCTCACAATGATATTGTGTACCTACTTTGACATGTTATTGCTGATATATAATATAAGTATTTGCAAACTTTGCCTAGTCTACTTTAGGACTAGGTCAATTGGTGTGAATTGTACCGTGATATTTATTTATTTTTATTATTTTATTAAGTATCCAATTACCATATTTTATTTTAACATTTCAAAGTCGGGACTTCGCAGAGAAAAGCAATAAAATTTTAACTTTCCTTCCAATCAATGTAGATATAATAACAACGCGATATGATCGCATGTAAAGGCAGGTTTATACAGGGTCAGTAACTGACTTCGAATTCGAAACAAGTCAGCGTTGACCCGAGAAATACCCAATGTAAATTGATTTGAAGTCAGTACCTCTACCATGAGTTTACACTAGTTTACAGTGACCGTACTTGCTAGCGACGGCGTAAATAATTTGTATGGAGAATTGTACTTTGTAAGTGACCGCTAGAGGCACTGTACAATTCTCCATACAAATAATTTACGCCGTCGCTAGCGAGTACGGTCACGTAAACTAGTGTAAACTCATGGTAGAGGTACAGTGCAGTGGTGGGGGTCAGCGCTGACTTTCAATTTACATTGGGTATTTCTCGGGTCAGCGCTGACATGTCTCGAATTCGTAGTCAGTTACTGACCCTGTATAAACCTGCCTTAAGACGTCAGGCGTTTTGTTTTGCCGACTTTGCCGTATACAAAATGAGTGAGTCACTCAACTTTGTTAACTTTACTTGTTATCACCTATGTGCAACACACCTACTTTTTTTTTTGTAATAAATAAATAAATATCATGGGACAATTCACACCAATTGACCTAGTCCCAAAGTAAGCTTAGCAACGCTTGTGTTATGGGTACTAAGCAACGGATAAACATACTTATATAGATAAATAAATACTTAAATACATAGAAAACATCCATAACTCAGGAACAAATATTCGTGCTCATCACACAAATAAATGCCCTTACCGGGATTTGAACCCAGGACCTCTTGCTTCGTAGGCAGGGTCACTACCAACTAGGCTAAAGCGGTCGTTTAAATTTTAAAAGGTGCTATCATTTATTACTTAATGTCAAGCAGCGCAATAGCTGTCGGCACTGCTCAGGCATCACACACAACATATTTCACAAAGCACGCTTCCATAACAAAACCTAGCGATCCTCCCAACCGTAGATCCCAGCGCGCACGCAGCGCAGCCAACTTCACGGCGGCCATTCAAAATTCAGTTTCCGAACAACCGCGCGAGGCACGAGTCTCGTGCGTTCAGCCACGGTCCAACTATTTCAAAAACAACGGTTTAAAAAAAAACTAAAGTGACAGTTCGTTTAAACTTTAAAAGTGTTTTTTATGTTGAATTTAAACTCTTAACGTCACACTCGAGTGAATTAAGCCCAAGGACGGGACGGTCTATGTTATGATTTTGTGAACTTAGACAAAATGGAGGATGTTTATACTATTAAAGTTAAATCGAAACCTGATACGAGGAATTCGTATCCTTCTGAGAGGCGATACTCTGCTTCTACCGTGTCGGGGCTGGCTTGGGTGCATTTGGCTTTAGCAGCGACATCATTTCTACTAGCATGCTTGGCACTAGTAAATCCACACTCTGAAATAACAAGAATGACTTTAAATGACACGGAAGAGAGAACTGTTAATACTAGCGATTTGTTTAACTTCACAGACACAAGTGATGTTGAAAATGCGACGAATACAACAGTTATTAGTGACAGCAGCTACATTTTGGTATTAGCTCCTTCGCTGATCACGGTTTTCGCCACTGCGGCTGGCATAGCATCTATTATGGCCTCAGTTAGATGGTACATCGATCGCAACATAACTTGGCTCTTTATTATGTCCGTTTTATCAACATTTATAGCGTTAACATCATTTGTTATGATCATAACCTGGTTTGTTGTAACATCTGACATGGATTTCTCAGAGTTTTATAAGGATAAGATACCATTCAAAGACCAGTTGATTGTGAAACATACCGATGTTTTGGTTAAAAACGACACTCATATGGTGATTGCTTTAAACAATGACAAAGATGACGATTCTTATGTTTTCACTAAACGCGTTCTTTCTATAAATATAATGATAGCTGCGTTTTTGGAGATACTATGGTCGATTTTAAGCGTCAAAATATCTTATAAAGGCATGAGGACGAACTACAAAGAGGACTCTGAACCCAGAGGTAACTGCATAGCTGTAGTAACTACCATAAAAGGTAATAACACAAAGAAATTGCCGAGGAACGCCAAAATATTGCCGCCAAAACCTGATCTGATAGACCATTACCCCAGCAAGAAGATAAAGAAGATCTACCTAGCTCAAAGCGACGAAGGATTCTATTTAAAGAACCAACCAAAAGACAAACCCGATCCAGACATGTACACTGATAGAGTCATGAACTTTCTCAATAGATGCGATTCAGAATCGAACGAAGCCACGCCAAATATGCATTCGGAAACTTTAAACACTATACCAGAAGCCACGAGCGCCCAATTAAATCAAGAAAGAGATCAATCGACTCCTATCAGCTGGGGTGATAGCCTTGACCACACAGTATACAACCAGAACAACATAAACTTCGAAAAGATTTTCGATTTAGGTAAATAAGAGGAAAGTGGTGCGAAAACGGTGAAAATGTGTGATACGGTAAAAAACGTGAAAGTGTTGCATGGATACTGCGGTGCATCAGTGCGTTATGGACGATGAATGGCAAAGACAATCAACAATTCAATTGAGCACGTTTGTTACACGTGGAAATTGCACGAAGCTTTTATTTCAGTGTTTCCTACCTTTTTGTCACTTTAAACAACGTGTACCAAATCAACGATTAACCATAACCTGGCGGGAAGCCCAGTTATGGAAAAATAAGAAAAAATCCATATCAAATAGTTAAGATTTTTTCGAAAACATCTACCTATTATACTTAATACTAAAAATGGCTACACAATGATTTTTAATCTGTGATCAGATCAGGAACCTGTTTTTCTAGATTATTCGGTGGCAATCACGTTTACCTAAGTCGCAATTACGTCAAAAATAAAACATTGATAATAATTATTTGGAAATTAAGTTTTTATTAAAATCATTGTCAGGCCTACACATGATTTAGTCTATGAGCCTAAAAACACTTTGACGAGTCAGTTTCTTAAACAAACTGACGTGAGATACTTGTTGACGAAATCAGTGTGGCCAACAACTCAGGACCTGATGTCGCCATTTTTCAGAGCTTAAGTAGCCTAAAGTAGCCGAATTCGAGCTGAAGTAGCCAAAAGCAGCCTAAATGGTAAAACTTAAATTAAAAACATAGTTTTTTAACCCTTAAATTGGCAAAATTTCTAAAAGTTGGTAATTCAAACCCAGTCTTAAATTTGGAGTCCTTAAAATTCTATAGGTATTTAAAAAAATACAAAAAGATGGTATTTAATCCTTAATTGGGCATAAGCAGTTCTTAGGCTTATGCTCATTTGTTTTGTGATCCTTTCACCAACTGAAAGGACCTTTTACCTTTTCAAGTAGCCTAAAACGCGACCAGTCGCCTTTTAGATTTTTTTTGTCGCTGATTCCCATTCCTAGTAGCCTACATGGCGAAAAATCGCCCACGTTGGCAACACTGGACGAAATCACCTAACTTCAACAGATGTATGTATACCTACTAGTGGCCATAATTCGAGAGAAAAGCTTGACAATTAAGGGGTTACCAGGGTTAGATGATATTAAATAGCGATGTGGCCGATATCGATAATCAGTGTCGACTGGACACTATATGATTTACTATAAGACGGATTTTTTTACTTCCTTTAAAGATATCTCACATTGAAAAGTAAATTGTTAAATTAATTTAATCATATCACCGTAAGTAATGAATAAATACCACAGGTAGCCAAAGCCTTAATGTTTTTTTTAATATCGACACGAACAGCACTACCCTGTCTGTGGCAACATTTGAGCAAAATGAATGAGGGTTTTCTATAATAAATAAATCATTTATTTCAGACAACAACATAAGTCCATACATTAACATCTAAGTACATTATTGAAATATTGATTAAATTAAAATTAAATTATAATTAAAATTGAATTAAATGTTGATTAGTAGCTTAGAACTAAGTGTTAGTGTAAGTGTTAGTGAGTTTCTATGAGAGGCTATTTGGCGCTAGTATCGTCAGGTCCGTTTGACAACTTTGACATTTGTTGTATGGGTGTAACGTCAAATAGACCTTACGATACTAACGCCATCTAGCGATATTCCACCTGTCAGAAAACCCTCATTGTCAAAGTGGTCTCTCGAATTATGGCCAGTGCAAAAAGAATGACCATGCATTCGCTGGGTAGAGGAAGTTATAATAATAACTTTGTTTTATATTAAACAGCCTTAATTGCTTGAGCTCATTAACGTACAATAAAACAACTAGACTCCCAATCGCTTAACAAAAGTTCCTCAAAAAACGTCCGAGCGGCGTTGTGTGTACGTATACATCAATTTATACATATAACATTAACAGCATTCATTCAAATTAACACCTTATTTCGTAGCAGTAATGTCTAATGTCAATTGAATACGATCGTTAGAAGTAGTGACATGACGTCACGCGCTGGAAACCGCCTAAAGTGTAAAGAATGCAGTGGAGTGGTCATGCGAAGCGGAAGCTAGACTGTCTGTCTCTTTTTTTCTCATGAGTTTGATTACGGTGCGAAAGAGACATATGCGAATACGGGGCGAGAAGTGACGTTGTAATCAACGCGCGGTCGAAACACAACTGAACCAAAACACTGCACAATAGACGCGTGTGCAGACTTTTGCTTCGGACAATTTTTGAGCGTGATTGGGAGTCTAGTTGTTTTATCGTACGTCAATGCTTGAGCTATTAAATTCCATTTTGGCTAGGGATTAATATTTTCCCACTCCTGATCACCGATTCAAAATCGTATAACTAAGTAACATGGTGTTTTTTCTTAGTTTACCAGAACTGTTGTAGATTGACAGCCCGTAGAATTTTGGGATACCTGTTTAATCTGCCTCTTCTCGAGATGTAATTGAGGCTGATTCCTCTCTTTTTGTCACTAAGCATCGGCTAAGGTCTTTAAAGCGTGTCGGTGCCGCGCGCGCCAAAAACATGTCACAATTTAAAATTACTTTAACAATTGTATTATGAAACGGCGCTAAAGGCGGCAGTCACATACGCACACGCACCAGTCATAATAAATAAAACTGCAAGAAAGATGGCGCACTAGATGTGTGCACATGGTGTGCCAGTTTCATTAATTACAACTGATGCGTGACACTCATACACATTTGGTCTGCGCCGCCCAGGGAAGCTACTACGAAAATCTAAATTTGAAGTTCATATAGTGCCGTCTCTTGCACTCTTCTGTTTCATACAGTGAGCGTGAATGGAACGGCATGATACGAAGTTAGAAAATCAAATTTCGTGATATAAGGCCAAGGCGTCTGGTTGGTTAGAGGCTGGCGCAGACAGGCTTATTGTCTAACGCGCTGACGCTTGGTTTCGAAATCACTGTTTCTTTCTGTCAAACTGTACAAAATGGTGACACAAAGAGACGGTGAAGCGAATGGTGGGGGAGCCCAAGAAGGGATTTGGGGAGTCAATCGAGCGCGGCAGATTAATATACGGGGGGATACCTTATGCCCTCTAGAGTAACCCCCATTGAATATGAGCACTTCATGTGGGGGTTTGCCTGGGGCACCCTGTCAAAATACATAGTAAAAAAATAGATGCTTTGAAATACTCGAGCGCGTCAGATTTTGATAATTTGATACTCCAGCGTGACACGGATGCCACTTTGCATGGTGGGGGTGGCCATACGGAAGGGTGCGCGTCAGATTTTCATATAGGGGATGTTAATTCCAAAGACTGACGATTTGGAAGTCACCGTGAAATTTTAGTGGTTGTTTTCCCGAAACGAGGTGATTTAGTATCGATTGTACAATCGTCCAATCGATTTATAGTTACTATTTTGACTAGAGTCAAAAATCCAATTGTGAAAAACGAAAGTCGAAAATGACAGCAAACCAATAGTAACGCTTCGTTGGTACAAGTAGCGTACGATCGTACGATAGGTTAGGTACCAACGAAGCGTTACTATTGGTTTGCGGTCATTTTAGACTTTCGTTTTTCACAATTGGATTTTTGACTCTAGTCAAAATAGTAATTATAAATCGATTGTACAATCGATACTAAATCACCTCGTTTCGGGAAAACAACCACTAAAATTTCACGGTGTATATTGTTCTGCTAATAATTAACCCACCTTATCTTAATCTGACGCGCTCGAGTATTTTAAAGGAACTATTTTTATTACTAAGTATTCTGACGGGGTGCCCTAGGCAAACCCCCACCACATGAAGTCCTCATATTCACTGGAGGTACTCTAGAGGGTATAAAGTATCCCCTCGTATATTAATCTGCCGCGCTCGAGTGACTCCCCAAATCCCCTCTTGGGCTCCCCTACTAGAAGGCAAGCGTCCGCGAGACAAAAGGACTCAGGCCCTATACTACGAAGCGCGAAATTCGAACTTCGTTTCATGCCGTTCCGCTCACGCTAAAGGTATTTATTACGAGAGTGAGAGGGACCGCACGATCCGAACTTCGAACTTCGAATTTCGTAGTAACCCCCCTGATGCGTGTGCTTGTCACGCGCCAGTAATGAATGAAACTGTAATAAAAATTTCGCACTAGATGCGTGCACATGGTGTGCCATCTTTCTTACAGTTCCATTTGTTACTGGTCTGCGCTGGCCTTCAAGTTGGTCCTGAGGGCTTATAGTCTAACGCACTCGGAATCAATTGTCTTCACCATTTTATTCTCTCTCAAGGTGTAGAATGAGGGTGGAAAGAGACGGTGAATTCGATCGAGAGAAAAATCAAAAGTTTATTTCTGTAAGTAGACCGTTAAGGGCTCTTTACATCGTCTACCACCGCTTTCGAAATTACCATGATAGCCAAGAAGAATGCGCCTCAAAAAGCTTGGCACTAAGTCATTTTTTCTAAAAACTGAGGCCCTACCACGAAGTGCATAATTCGAACTTCGTTTCGTGCCGTCCCGCTCACGCTAATATGATTTGACACGAGAGTGAGAGGGATAATACGATACGAACTTCGATTTTCGAATTTCGTAGTAGCGCCTCAGATTACACGCATCTTGTTATCAGCATTATGTTACGTTAAATGCTACTAATACTAAAATAATACTGTCACAAACGTGTAATACGCATTAAACATTTTATATAACCTCGGAGCCAATTTTTTAAATCATACACCGTGAAATTTTAGTGGTTGTTTTCCCGAAACGAGGTGATTTAGTTTCGATTGTACAATTGATTTATAATTACTATTTTGACGAGTCAAAAATCCAATTGTGAAAAACGAAAGTCGAAAATGACCGCAAACCAATAGTAACGCTTCGTTGGTACAAGTAGCGTACGATTGTACGATAGGTTAGGTACCAACGAAGCGTTATACTATTGGTTTGCGGTCATTTTCGACTTTCGTTTTTCACAATTGGATTTTTGACTCTAGTCAAAATAGTAATTATAAATCGATTGTACAATCGATACTAAATCACCTCGTTTCGGGAAAACAACCACTAAAATTTCACGGTGTATATTATTTCTGAAAAAAAACAACACTCGAAAGTTTAAAAAAGCATTGCTCAAATGAAATTTTGGACTATTTGATATTCTAATATAATTACATATAATAACTCGTATTTAAAAATTTAACACATATTTGATCATTTTCGAGTGTTATTTTAACTATGTATAGCTCCCAATAATCCCAGAAGGCTATTACAAAATTCGTGTTAAGTGCCAATTACCTAATCATTGATTGTCGATAAAACACATACATTCTTGACGTATGATTTTCGCTATGAAAATAACGCCCCTTGGTAATTAGTGCACACAAACTGTCTAAAAACTTACGTAGTTATTAATGTGATAAGTATATTTTGTAACTTTCCTCGCCGTTACAAACTTCCGTTGTCTACTAATGAGTAACTCGATTAAGTAATGGATTACAATTATGTATCAAGTTAAAATGTAATCAAATACAATCAGGGTGCAGTCCACTACGTTGCTATGGATGTGTCTGATATCCATCAATCATGTTCATTGGTCCACATAGCATAGCACTGGTGTATGTCAGCTTCTTATAATATCTGTGTCCAAGAATGACAGTTTTCGTATAATGTTTGATGTTTGCTTTTAAGAAAATGCTTATTCCCAAAATGTCTGCAACCTCATAATATCCGCCTTCTTACAATTTTGGCATTCCAGAAAGAAAAGTTTTATTACCAAAATGTCTACAAACATGAACATGCAACATTTACCCAATCTTGTATCATTTTAAACTGAAAATCCTACGTCCTACTTAGGGTCTCACACCATCTTTAAACAATTAAGCAAGCAATTAAGTCTTTAACATTTAGAACATTGATTTGAAAATAAAACAGACATTATGGGAAAACAAACATAATAGTAACACGATAGCCTATATAAAAAAGTGAACATAACAGAAAAGCAAAACTTATGGTAATGCTAATATTATAACAATGTAAACGTTATGAATAGACGACTTCCTAAGATTGTACACATTTTAAATAGCAGAAATTTTAAGAAAGCTGACAAAAGGTGCTAACATTGTGAAAACGCAGACGTTTTGAGAATTTATTTCAAAGTAAATACAAACTGAAATATAGATGCACAGAAAAAACCCCAGAAAAAACAACCAATGCTGGGAATCGAACCCAGGTCCTCAGCATTCCGTGCTGCGTGCTTACCCCTACACCATCACTGGTCTAATCTGGTCTGGTCTGGTGGTTTTGAGAATTATACATTTTAGTTAAACAGATATTTCAGGACTGAGCCCATTCAAGACGTCACTGCAAAATTAACTGTGAAGCGTAGCGTAGCGAAGACTCAGGGAAGATGTTTACGACAAAATATCTACAAAGGTGTATTTTACTTTTTACGCCTATTTGGGATTATAATGAGGCCAATTTAAACGGATACGCTGACCAATGTGTGTGTGTGTGTGTGTGTGTGTGTGTGTGTGTGTGTGTGTGTGTGTGTGTGTAAGTGTAATATTTCCATGGTAATTTGCGTTGCTAAAATGCGTTACTATTAAATGAACAATATATTTGCATGTAAAAGTACCCAATTAATAAAGAACGCGACACTTAGACGCGACACTATTGCGAGTGTAAATATTTGTGCAGTACGCTTAGTATAAGTTTTACTTCACCTTTACTTCTCGATCGCGTTTACGTAAAAAAATCAATTACTAGGGAAACATGGACAGCGCCTCCGCGGCCGCGCGTCCATGTTTCCATAGAATTGAAATTTTTACGTAAATGCGATCGAGAAGTATTGAAGTGAAGGAAAACTTGTACTAAGCGTACAGATTGTCAGCCGTAGTGGCCTAGTGGTTTGACCTATGGTCTCTCAAGCAGAGGGTCGCGGATTCATATACCGTCTCGCACTTCTGAATTTTTCGTAATTTATGTGCGAGTTTACATTTAAAATTTACCATGAGAAACGGTGAAGGAAATCACCACGAGGAAACCAGCATACACCTGCGAAGGCATTCAATGGTGTGTGTGAAGTTCCCAATCCGCAATGGGCCCGCGTGGGAACTACGGCCCAACCCCTCTCATTCTGAGAGGAGGCCTGTGCCCTGAGTGGGACGTAATAGGCTGGGATGATGTATAACACAGAGGAGTTTAAAGTCAAGCTATGAAAGTCTAAAAGCCCTTATTTGCCAACCGCCAACTTTTACGAATGATAAAGATTGGACCTTTAAATCTTGTTAATTCATTTGAAGATGTTATCTGTTCAAATTAAATTATATCTAACATTGTATTTACTTACTATTTAATTTCAAACCTTGACACAATGTCTATTAAAATGTGGTATTTAACAAAACCACAGTTTCACCATACACATTAGAAAATGTTTTGTAAAACTAAGAAATTAACAATGTTAATTATGCACGTGGAGGAAATGCGAACTAAAACGATCGCATGCAAATCTGACGTTTGTTGTAGATTTGTGGCGCCCTCGCCGGTGTAAAGAGTGTGACAATGACCTAAAATAATAATGGCTACCTTTTACTTGTTAATTGTAAAATAAAAGGAAACTGTATTGTGCGAAACGGATTGATTATATTGAATCAGAATTGTATGTAAAATGGCGAAATTAAACTTATTGTTTTGTTATATAAGTGGCACAATTAGTGTTTTTTAAATAAACAGATAAGAAGTTGGGGCTCTGGCTCTTTATTACATACGCGTGAGAGTAAAAACATTACGAAGGACAATGCCAAAAAAACAGCGTCGATTTAAAAGTTGAGTTTAATAAATCGAGCATAAAGTTTCATAATAAAAAATTAGTTTGCCTACCTGGTAAGAAGCTAAACGCAGCAGTTAAATTAATTTTAATTATGATTTTTAGACATGTAATCTTTTGGCACTGTTCTTTTCGTACTTTTTCTATTCTCACATAAGGCACTGGAATGTGTAAAATAAAGTATGATACAAAAGTTAAAAAGGTTTAGGGTAACTACCCAGTGCACCAGTGATTGACAGCTTTAAGAAAAACATGTCAAGTGCTGACTGTCTATTGTTTGCGTTTCATTAGAATGCACTAAATGGGTCTGTGATTACTTTATCGTCAAGTTATGTAGCTAATCAAACGAAAATCATAGACAGTTAGCATTTGGCAATGTTTTTTTTAAACGCTCAATCACTGGTGCGTGGGCAATGACTGTGTAGTTTACCCTACCTAAGTTTAATGTAAATATCTACTCATTATGAAATAAGAAACATGACATTTTTTTATTGAATACATTAAATAACCTAAGTGTTATTTTGTCTTTTATTATAAAAATGTCCCAAAACTGAACGATGAAACCTGGTACCGAGAGAGAGGCCAAGTATAACTGAAACTGAAACTGAAAGACGTCCACTGCTGAACATAGGCCTCCCCCAAGGCTCGCCAAACCGATAGGCCCTGCGCCACCCGCATCCAATATGTTCGCGCCACCTTAAGAGGGTACGACGGCTGAGAGACTTTTGAGAAATAGGTATTTTAATGAAATGTCGCTGTCTCGCCCGAACCCCTCCGTGTCAGTACAGCGAGAGCGGGACAACTGCAGCTCAGACCGTTATTAGGCGCGTAAAATTGGTCAAAACCGCATTTCGTAATCCCCTGTTTTCTTCTGGAAAACCGGACCAATAAAATTATTTTTTTCAAAAATAATTAGAGGACAGATTTAGCTATGCCCCTATGTTTTCCTTTTTTTGTTTATATCAGGGATTCTTTTCTGATGAGTGTCTGAAAATGACGTTGAAATTGGGCAATTTTTTCAGTTTTTGAAAGCTCATATTTCTTATGTTAATTGAAATATGGAAAAAAAAAATATATATGTCGTCGCTCCATCTTGTTGGAGGCCTACCTACTCTGCGTCTTCCGGTCCGCGGACGCCACGCGAGATCCTTTCGGCCCCATCGGTCGGTGCCACCACGCACCGATGGTGGTGGTGATGGTTGGGTTTGTGTGATTTGTGTGTGTTCGTACAGTGTGGAGGTGGAGGAACTGCATGAACACGCATTTCTTAAATAAACGAACTATCGTAAGGTCACGGGTGAGTAAAGTAATTGTATCAGTTCTATTATCACTTACCTGAGTGACATGGACTTTTTTCTTATTTTTTCCAGAACTGTTATTATTTATTTATTATACCTCTAGTCCGTTAACATGTCATCGTTGCATTTTGGGACACCCTCTGTAATTTTAACATCCCCTTTTATACAGGATGTTACAAAATTACCCGTAATAACTGTAGGGTATGGAAGTACTCCAGTAAAGAATTAAATTATTATATATTTTTTTTTGAATGGCGGGAGCTCGCCTTTGATAGGCAGGAGTGGAGCAAGAGAGGAGAGGCCTTTGCCCAGCAGTGGGACGCAAAAATAGGCTAAATATTTTTTTTTTTTTGAAAAAAGAACAGCGCGCAAAATTACAGTTTTATTTACTGTTCATGGGGTTTCAGGCTTTAGGGGTTATTTTGTAACACCCTGTAAAATGCACTTAGACTATCGCAACTTTTGCCAAGCAAAAGTTCCAGGTGTGTTCGTATAATTTCGTGACTAAATTTCGAAACTTGACAGAGTTAATTATGAATGTGACATTTAAAGCGTGTTCAATGTCAAACCAATTGCGTGGCCAAAATATTCGCTGCAAAAATAAAAGCTAATTAAGGACTTGACTCTATTTTAATTGGAAACAGCAGCGACAATTTTGTGGAATTTTGAGAAAAATCGTGGTTTGTAAAATACTTAGTATTTTATACAATCACTAGCTTTTGCCCGCGACTCCGTCCGCGTGGAATTAGTAATTTGGGCAGCTTATTTTTTTATCTAATTTGCTTTTTCATCAATTATGGCTCTCCTTAGTTCCTCGTTATAAAAAAAATTAAACCCCCCCCCCCCCGCACCAGCACCCCCCGAACACCCGCACACCCGCGTTCACATTCACCACCGTACTCCCAAGTCAAGCGTGCCTATAGAAGTTTTACTTCAAAAACCCCCGATTTTGAAACATTCTTCCGCTCCGCTCCGCTCCTATTGATGTTAGCGTGATGATAATAATATATATCCTATGTCCTTTCTCAGGCTCTAGACTATCTGTGTACCAAATCTCATTTAAATCGGTTCAGTAGTTTCGGAGCGCGCGCAGACAGAGAGCGGTCTGGAGTTCCGCGTTCCGCGTTCAGAGTTCTGTGTATTGACCGCTCGAGAGTTCCGACCGCCTGCTGTGTGCGTTATCGCAAGGGACTCAGTACATTCGAAAGAACGCAGAACTCGGAACTCGGAACGCGGAACTCCAGACCGCTCTCTGTCTGCGCGCGCTCTTAGCGTGAAAGCGAGACAGACAGACAGAGTTACTTTAGCATTTATAATATTAGTTAGGATTACATAATAGGGATTCAGGGTCGAGTGCCGTGATCGATCAGCCCAGGCTTTGCTAAGTGGGCTAGGCTCCAGCTCGTCCAGGCCATTACCTACATAAAATGTCTGCTTCTTAAAATGGCCTTCTTCCCACATTGTCAGTTTCCTATGATGTGATTCTAATTAAGTGTCTGTTTCTCAATTCGGATCTTTTTTATGTGTACTAGGGGCGTTCAATAAAAAGTGAGAATGAGTATGTTATAAACAACTTTTACTAAATGTCATTTTATTTTTCGACATAGTCACCTTTTGGCATAATACACTTAGTATATCTTTTTTCTAAACTTAAAATTCCATTTTTAAAAAAGGTCTCATCTTGAGTACTTAAAAAATCTTGTACTGCAGCGACTACCGCGTCGTCGTCTTCAAATTTCTGGCCTCTCAGGTATAGTTTCAATCTCGGAAATAGGTAGAAATCACTGGGAGCGAGATCTGGTGAATACGGAGGATGCTTAAGGATATCGAACCCAGCATCACGAATTGCAGCCATTGCAACGGCGGACTTGTGTGCCGGGGCATTGTCCTGGTGGAACAGCACAACTTTCGAGAGTTTACCTCGCCGTTTTTCGCGGATCTCATTGCGCAATGTTGCTATTTGTTTGGCGTATAAAGTGCCCGTAATAGTGGCTCCATGCTCGAGATACTCAATCATAATACCCCTTTACCATCCCAAAAAACAGAGCCCATGACCTTACCGGCAGATGGGCTCACCTTGAATTTCTTCGGAGTTGGAGATGATGGCCTTTTCCATGTCATAGACTGCAGTTTCGTTTCTGGGTCGTAATGATGGAGCCATGTTTCGTCCATTGTTATAAATCGCGCCAAAAAAAGTTCCCGGTCTTGCTGCATCAGGTTCAAAGCTTCTTGACAAATCTCTAGTCTAGTTTGTTTTTGCGTGTCAGTAAGCATTCTTGGTACCCAACGCGCAGATACCTTTTTCATACCCAAGCGTTCATGTAAAATATCATGCACGCTCCCCGTTGTAATCTTTACATTTTCAGCAATAAAACGAACCGTGACACGACGATCCGCCAAAACTGAGTTTTCGACTTTTTTCACAATTTCTTCAGTTACTGCTGTAGTAGGGCATCCGGAGCGGAATTCGTCCATTGTCGATGTTCTTCCACGTCTAAATTCGGCGCACCAACGTGCGACTGTCGAATACGGAGGAGAATTAGACCCTAAAGTGCCCCGCAAATCCAAATTGACTTGGTCCGTAGAAAAATTTTTCAAACACAAGTATTTGATAACGGCGCGCAGTTCAATTTTCTCCATTTTCGCTAACGTACTCAATAGCATTGCAAAGAAATTACCGTATATTTTTTTAAACAAAAGACAGTTAGTTTTTTTTTCATAGCAATCAGCTAGATAGATTAGCTTTACCGGCCAGTATTTAATTTCGTAATATTAAAAGAGTTTGCATCTCATTCTCACTTTATATTGAACGCCCCTCGTATGTATAAATATTTTCAATGTGAACCTATCTTATTCGAAAGGTCGTACCTTCGGACTGGTCCATTCGGATTCGTTAGGAAATTTCATACAACTTTACGGTACAGGTGTCGGGAACAATAAAAGAAAACATTGTAAGAAGCAGACATTGTAGAACACAAATAGTGGGCATTATAGGATGCAGGCCAATTTTCGAAACGATCATTCTAGGACAGTGACAGCATAGGAAACCATTTGCTGACATTACAGGAAAGAGTCATTTCTTGGAAGCACACCTGTTTGAGAAGCAGACATGTTAGCCTGAGCCGTGGGCTAAACAAGGTACTTAGGTACGAAACTCAAAAAAAGTAAAAACTCAAAAATTACAAATCAAATTGAAATTTACTAACGAATCAAAATAAAGTGAATAGGCCATAATTATAATCATTATTTGTATTGAAATCATCCAATATCATTAAAACAAGAAATATAAGTAGGTACCTACAGATAGGTATGTGAAATTCTCACAACTTTCGTTATAGACGTTAAGTATTTGGACGTTACAGTATGCTTAGTATAAGTTTTCCTTCACTTCAATACTTCTCGATCGCGTTTACGTAAAAATTTCAATTCTATGGAAACATGTAAGCGCGCGCGCGGAGACGCTCTCCATGTTTCCCTAGTAATAGATTTTTTTATGTAAACGCGATCGAGAAGTATTTTGGTGAGGTAAAACTTATACTAAGCGTACTGTACGCTTAGTATAAGTTTTCCTTCACTTCAATACTTCTCGATCGCGTTTACGTAAAAATTTCAATTCAATGGAAACATGGAAGCGCGCGCGCGAAGACGCTGTCCATGTTTCCCTAGTAATTGAATTTTTTACGTAAACGCGATCGAGAAGTATTGAAGTGAAGGAAAACTTATACTAAGCATACTGAACCTCTACCATGAGTTTACACTAGTTTACGTGACCGTACTCGCTAGCGACGGCGTAAATTATTTGTATGGAGAATTGTACAGTACCTCTACCATGAGTTTACACTAGTTTACAGTGACCGTACCCTCTAGCGACGGCGTAAATAATTTGTATGGAGAATTGTACTTCCGTAAGTGACCGCTAGACGCGCTGTACAATTCTCCATACAAATAATTTACGCCGTCGCTAGCGAGTACGGTCACGTAAACTAGTGTAAACTCATGGTAGAGGTACAGCGCCTCTAGCGGTCACTTACGGAAGTACAATTCTTCATACAAATCATTTACGCCGTCGCTAGCGAGTACGGTCACTGTGAACTAGTGTAAACTCATGGTAGAGGTACAGTTATATTTTACAGGAACTTAGCTCGGTCGTACATTAACCTCACTCGGCCTGCAACAACCATTATATTACAATTATTACGTCGTACGACTCGACTCGAGTCAAAATATAAACGGTAATTGCCATTTTGTTAGGTAATATAACAATTGTCAAAAACATTCAAAACAAGAAGACAATTTTTACTTACCCCACTTTGCATTCGAAAGGGTAATGTGCTTCGCTTTTACGTAATAGTTTTTGTTAAAAATTATATTTTTAATGCAAGCTTTTTTGCTGACTGTACCTTTTAAATAAATAAATAAATATCACGGGACTATTCACACCAATTGACCTAGTCCCAAACTAAGCTAGGCATATAGCTTGTGTTATGGGTACTAGGCAACGGATAAACATACTTATGTAGATAGATACATACTTAAATACATATTAAACACCCAAGACCCGAGAACAAACATTCGTATTTTTCATACAAATATCTGCCCCGACACGGGAATCGAACCCGGGACCTCAAGCTTCATAGTCAGGGTCTCTAACCACTAACCATCTGGTCATCTGTCCCTGGTTACCAAAGTATACTCGTCTAGACAAATCAAACGAGCCCAAACTTGATGCGGTCGTGTCGTTTCATCACAGAGTTCCTATGGCCACCTTCCAGGGGCTAAATTCAGGAACGGCCTAACACGGTTTGCGAGCGGTAATTCAATAGTTTGCAAGAGGATAGGGATGATCTGCTATTTAGGAACGCCATAAATCACTGGTTTGCGAGAGGTTTGGGCTGAGATTAGGATGAGCCTTATTATTTTATTTAATTATTTATTTATTAATTTATTTATTTACAAAGCGAATAAATAGGAAAATAAAGCTCATCCCAAGTCCCAAGCTCAGCCCATTCCTATCCTCTCCCAAACGATTGAATTACCGCTCGCAAACCGCGTTGGGCCGTTCCTGAATTTATCCCCTGTGTGCAACATCACGATCGACAAATCGCATGAAAAATCATGTGCGTAAATACGGTGGTCGGGCGCGTCATTTTAAATTAGACAAGCTATAACAGACGCGGCAGTCGCTATACTCACCTACCAGACGGCAACGTTTGGTGTATTGACGTTGGTAATGTCAACATCTGGTGTCTAAACGTTGGTCAATGTCAACGTCTGGTGTCTAAACGTTGGTCACTGTTAACGTCTGGTGTCTAAACGTTGGACAAAGTCAATGTCTGGTGTCTAGACGTTGGTCTAAGTCAACGTCTGGTGTCTAGATGTTGGTGTGTCTAGACATTGGTCAAAGTCAACGTCTGGTGTCTAGACGTTGGTTAAAGTCAACGTCTGGTGTCTACACATTGGTCAATATCAACGTCTGGTGTCTACACATTGGTCAATATCAACGTCTGGTGTCTAAACGTTGGCCAAAGTCAACTCCTTGTGTATTAACTTTGGTCAATGTTAACGTATCTGGTGTTTAGACACGTTGGTCAATGTTAACGCCTGATATCAAGACGTTGCTCAATGTCAACGCCTTGTGTCTTGACGTTGCTCAATATCAACGTGTGGTGTCTAGAAATTGGTCAATATCAATATCTCTGGTGTTTCGACTTTGATCCTGTGGTAACTTTACTGGTTGGTGTATAAGTAATCTAAGATTTCTATTGTAATAAACATTAAAACATCAATGTCAACCTAAGGACACCAGATACATCCTATACGCTTTTATGTGAGCATCCTATGAAATGTCAGTCCGTTGCTAGGTATAAGTGCCAAAGTAATTACAGCTAAGTATTAGCTTCCTGTGATTTTCTCGATCTACGTTGTTGTATTAAGTATACCTAACATTAGATAATTCTCGTTCAGACAAACTTTAGATCGTTAACTGGCCACGCTAAGTCCGGTTTATAATAACGCAATCAAAATGTTTTATTCTCATGATTGGATGGGCAATGTGGAATTGATATTTTCATCTTAGGTCCGGTAATAAGCGGTTTCGTAGCTGTTTTCCTTTACCAAAACGCCTGGGAAATTTCAGGTAAGTGTTCAGAGGAACAGCATGCGAATCCGGTATGAAAATATGATGATGATGATGATGATGATGTTAACTCAACAAAATTTTTAACACAGTAGATGTCAGATACACATTTTTTGCTCAGGTCTGTCCTGTGGACATGGAAAAAGTTAAGAGTTTATAGCTCAGACTATTAGAAAGTGATTTCTATGGTCTGAGGTCTATAACCAATATTTTTCAGTCAACCTATATTTCGTTTTTTTAGCATTAAAAAGAAGATAAATAAATAATAAATAAAATAAATATCACGGGACAATTCACACCAATTGACCTAGTCCCAAAGTAAGCTAGGCAAAGCTTGTGTTATGGGTACTAGGCAACGGATAAACATACTTATATAGATAGATACATACTTAAATACATATTACACACCCAAGACCCGAGAACAAACATTCGCATTTTTCATACAAATATTTGACGTCACGTCAGTGGCCTCGACACGGGAATCGAACCCGCCATCCCGCCCCTGATACACACACTGATAATTTGACTAATCAAGTTTATGCTTTATGTTGTTGTTGTTGTGTTGCTTTGCAATTCCCGCATGGTCGCGGGTGAGCAAAGTAATTGTTTCAGTTCATTCACGAATTCAGTAAAGTTGTTCACGAATGGGCCGGCTCGTCCGGGGCAGTACCACCGTCTCACAGAACACCGGCGTGAAGCAGCAGTACTCCTGCTGCGTTTCGTACGGTCAGTGAGAGCGCCGGGGGCCAATACCTCTCCCTCTCCTTTTTAAAGGCCGGTAACAGATCAGTGACTCTCTTTGAGTTGTTGATATTTATGGGCGGTGGTGATCATTTCCCATCGATGACCCGTTTGCTCGTTTGCCTCCCTCTCATACATAATAAAAAAAATATATGGACCTCCGCAAAGTAACGCCTTATTCAATAAATTTATCATATACCCAGTTACTTACTTTTCTGAGAAAAAGCGTGTTTTCGAGTTTTAATCTCAGCAAAAAAATAGTATGATCCATAATTTTGATGTGAAAAACAGTCGAATTTTGCTACCAAAATCATCAGCTGCAGGCACCGGCTTGCAAGTTTTTTTTTTTTACATAAAAGTGACCCGTGATTGACCACTATCTCACCTGATGGAAAGTGCAGATGAGGCCAAAGGTGTACCTCACTGGTTCAGTAACAGCCTATTCACTCTAGCCTTGAAGAACCCTAGGTTGTATTTATCTGGAAACACAGACAATGGGAGCTAATTACAATTAACAAGTTAAGTATGAAGTATCTTTTTCTATTTATTTTTTTCCAACTTCGTTTTTTTATTACTTTTACGGTCATCCCGTGAAACCATATATTTCAAACTAAATACAAACTGAAATATAGATGCACAGAAAAAACCCCAGAAAAAAGACCAATGCTGGGAATCGAACCCAGGTCCTCAGCGTTCCGTGCTACGTGCTTACCCCTACACCATCACTGGTCTAGAAGTTAGCGACGAATTTTTCCCATACATCGTACACTTCAGTCTGTTATAATCACATTATGCAGTGATAAAGCGCGCATCTATGTTATGGGGTACGTATCAAAATATATAAAGTTTAAAATTAATAATGGACGAAATACATAAATGGTCATTTGATATAATGCAATTTTCTTGGAAATTCTCAACTTTACAGGATTTTCATAAAATAAACCTAACCTAACCTAAACCAATCTGTAGATTACACGATTAAAAAAGTTCTATTTTTCAATAGTTTCATTGAAAATTTTAGGATATATTATGACCATTATGTATTTCGTCCATTATTCGTTTTAAACTTTATATATTTTGATACGTTCCCATGTTATGCCCTCTACCGAGAGACTTAACACTCCTTCGGAGCTAACCGCTCACGTGGACCAAGAGATGGCGCTACTAAACCAACTTTAACAAATTACAATTCCCTAGCAGTTTGTATATTATGAAAGATGAAGCGAACCGCTTCGTGCGAACCAATGGAATACTAACCACATAAGGCTGAAGCCGCGGATTCAAAGTCGAAAAGCCGTGTTGGTCTAGTGGTTTGACCTATGGCCTCTCAAGCAGAGGGTCTGAGTTCGAGCTCGGGCTCGCATCTCTGAAATTTTCGGAATTTATGTGCGATATTACATTTCAAACAACAACCTGCACACACCTGAGAAGAAATTCTAGGCCCGCGTGGGATACGGCCCAAGCCCTCTTAATCTGAGAAGAGCCCTGTGCTCTGTAGTGGGACGTATATAGGCTGTGGTGATGGCGGTGATGAAGGCTGAAGACGCTCCCTCCGCCAGGATATAAATAAAATATGTATTAACTAAATAAAAAAAAACAAGATTGGCATACAAAAATATTTTTATTTGGTGGTAATACGAAGGAACATTCAATTCTTACTGTAAAAAATGCGTTTGTAAGTATCAAAAATATTTATCTTACTTGATATAACTATTACTATAAACACCAGCATTAAAATTTATTAAACAGCATTAATTTTTAAACTTATGTGAGGATAATTACAAGAAAAAGGTAAACAAATTAAAAAAAACATCTATGTTAGTTGCATGCAAACATTTAACTTTCATTCAGTTTATTAATTGCCACACTCGGAAACGTTAATTAGTACTTAAGCTTTAACCCATTTTCGCAAATATTCGATTACCAACCATTTGAAAACCAGTGTCGGCTTAGACGACAATACGGTAATACAAAAATGAACCTACCCGCATCCGCATAAGAATCAATTTTGTTCGTAACAAAAACGACGTGTGGCGTTCAAAAGGTATGGCATTTTTGAGTGCAGCAGCCATTTTTAAATTTTAATGCTGCCATTTTGAATGAAACAAGAAACACAACCGCTTCAAAATGTACTTATTACGGAGTAGAAGAAAGAAATCGAGTGGGTGATACTGTTATAGGTAACGCCACAAGAGTTGAGGTCACGCACACAACAACATGTCATGTAATGACAGCGGGATTTTGACATTTATTCGTACCGATAGCAAGTTCAACGGACTCAACAGGGAATTACAAGATTTGACTAAAAATTTCTTCAACCTATTTCGTTAAGAATTATTTAGGAAAATACATCTAGTTCAAACAAAACAGAAAATAAAATATTTTGATCTATCACTACATAGTATAAAACAAAGTCGCTTCCCGCTGTCTGTCTGTCTGTCCCTATGTATGCTTAGATCTTTAAAACTACGCAACGGATTTTGATGCGGTTTGTTTTAATAGATAGTGATTCAAGAGGAAGGTTTATATGTATTGGACACGTGCGAAGCCGGGGCGGGTCGCTAGTTTTATTCAAATCAGATAAGCTTATTTTTCGCTACTATTTATAAAATAAATACCTATTTTTTTGTTACGAATATTTCATATCAGTTTCAAATTGTTTTATTTCAAAAATAAAATGGGTCCTTCCCGAAAACAGGTGATAGTGTTGCTGTAACTGAACAACTTTCTCCAAGGAACATAGGTTGAAAAACGAATTTTTTTTTCACCTTTCCATAGTAAGTCGGTCAGCTATAACCAATACATTTTGTATGGGAGTATGAATTTTTCTTTTCGCTTTTCGACCTATGATCCCCGGAGAAAGTTGTTCAGTTTAAGCAACACTGTCACCTGTTCAAGTAAAGGATCATCGTTTGGTTCCACCCAGTATATGAAAAAAGAAAAAATTATAATATGCATGAGTATGAGCGAGGATGATATAGACTGAATTGGCAGTCGCCATAGTACGGATCAAAGAGTATTGTAATATTATATGAACAAGAGTGGCAACTCTATGGTCAAATATGCATGTATGGAAGGTGCTGCTGCCCTACGCCCTGGTGAAGAACTAATGTGACGTATCTATAGATGTATACCTATCTATATGTATATGTTGGTAGTGATGTACAGCTATAATTACGCGTAATTTTAATTGATAGGCTAATTGCCACTATTCGTATTTTAGCCGTCTAATTCAAATCAGCATATACGAAGTATAAGCGGCTAAACCCGATTTGCACTATACGGCTAAAATACGAACATTGGCAAGTGGCCTATCAATTAAAGTCCTTGACCGTACAATTTGGTACGCCATGGCCATGGCCGATGAATGACAACTGACAAGTTTGACAAGTCAACCAAGATGGCCGCTAATTTAGTTCTTTACCAAACAACCAGAGATCGCTGTAGTCGCATGAAAAGTGTGATATATGTAAGTGTGCCCCCCCTGGTACGGATCGGCCGTGGTTTTTGTAGTTCGATTATTGAATCTAGATGGCGCTGAAATATAGCCAGAGGCTTTGAAGGCAAAACAATAAGACTACAGATGTTTCATATTACTACAAATGTATTATTATGCAATTTTTGAAAAATAATACATTTGTAGTAATATGAAACATCTGTGGTCTTATTGTTTTGCCTTCAAAGCCTCTGGCTATATTTCAGCGCCATCTAGATTTAATCTACATACAAAGTGCGCTCGAGCAACGCACACATAGACACTGTTCACAGACACGATATCTCGGATCAGTTCGGATCAGTCCGAGCGCGATTGCCATCCGCGTGAGGCGCGCGCCGTGGTCGCGCGTCTGTGGAATTTTTCGAGGCGCGCGCTGTGGTCGCGCGTACCTATTTATTTTGTGTCGCGCGTCTGTGAAATTTTTCGAGTGCAATAATGGAGCAACAAAAAAAAGGTTATTATAACTGTTCAGTGGACGGTTGTACCTTTTGACCGCCAGCGTCGGCTATAGACGACAGTACGGTAATACAAAATTAAACCTACCCGCATCCGCATAAGAATCAATTTTGTTCCAAACAAAAACGAAACGTGGCGGTCAAAAGGTTAAATTCAACCCTAAACGGTGAGTGAATGGTCGTTTTTTAAGCTACCAGTGGTTTCAGAGAGGTAAGTTTAGTAGGTATCTGCTTGTATTTCGATGGTTCATTTTTAACGTTACATAGAATAGTTAGGTAGATAGGTATTTATATTTCCATTCTTCCCGTTTGATTATCAACAATAAATCAAACAACTAGATACGAGTGCCACTATCACGATAGTTTTATGTGCATATGCCATAATTGACAACCCTAGAGCGACCGCCGAGCGTAGGTATGAAAAGTGAAGTACATACACTTGATTGACTTCTGTACCTTTTTATTTTGTGGTTAAGGCCAATATTTTTTAATCAAGTCTACATCGCCGTGTGGGACGCCTGGCCAATTTTCGGCCCATTTAAATAAATCTTAAGTTGGCTGACTTGGAGTCGCTAATTTTATGTCAACAGGGTAGACAGCTTTTGTATCATAATTTATGTAATTTTATTATTGTGTCCGTTCTCTCTCTCTCGACCCCCTCCTTATACTCCGTGTTTTACACAAATATAGTTCCCAAAACTTCATAGCTTAACAATCTTAACTAACACAATATTCCCGAACAAGGGATATGAAACGCAAACTTATCAATAATACATTATTATTAGGTATTACAGTAAAATTACATAAAGTTCACCACTGACAGATGGTTTGCCTTCATTTCATATTCAACTTTAACGACCTACAAATAAAGCCAATTTTAGAATACTGTTACCCACGTTTGCAGATTTTGTAATAGCTACTTTATTTGTATGGTGTTAAAGTTGGAAACGAAATGAAGGCAAGCCATCTGTCAGTGGTAAACTAAAAGTAAACGTATTGTAATAATTTTAGAGAACTTTCTCACGCGCCATATATCACATGAACAACTAATTCTGCACACAATAGTACATGATACTCAAATCGAATGCAAGAAAAGTTTCGTATAAATTTATTTGGCACAATGTTTTTTAGGCCGACATATCTTTTCACATAATTTGTATTAGCAAAACAGCATTTTAATGGATTACAAAGTGGATGTATTCAATTCAATTGTATTTTTTTTTGGTTGGCTTTCAATTCTATACCGCTCATTGGAGAAAGGTATCGACGATATTTTTATAAGAGTATCGGTATCGGTATCGTATCGGCAAAAAGGCGTATCGATGCATCCCTACAATTAACATTGAATTTCTTGGTTGAACATACATGCTTCTTCATGAAAGTCTATAAGTTTTAAACTTATTAGTTACTACGATAGAGGTTCATCCGTGAAGTATGGGTGTTCCAGGCAGTCTAGAGCTGTCAGTCTTTTGGCAGGATCGAAAACCAGCATACGCTGAAAAAAAATGTTTTTAATAGGGTCACATCTTTTTTTTTTTTTTATTTATTTAGGAAACAAACAGTCACAATTCAACATAAATCAACTTAAGTAACAACAAACAGACCTTAAGTTCCATAGAAAATAAAACGAAATACATAGTTAATTAACAAATCGAAACGGTAGGTGTTAGGCACCATCTTAAACATCTTATCTGTCACCATACAGGGACTTGAAAACATCGATAAGTAAATAATACTTGCATGATACGGTAGGGAATTTAAACTGGTGTACAAAAACAATATAAAATATTGTCGCTACGGAAGTTACATTAAAGTTTACATGCAAATAATGTATGGTTGCTGGTTACTTAGAAGAAACATACAATATATCTATTAAGAAAAGATTGAACTTCGCAGAATGCTAGAGTATTTACCAAATGATAGTGAAAAAATATCAAGATTAGAGAATTTAACATTATAATCACGACATGCTCGTCGGAAGAAAGTATCTTGTCCTATAAGTACCACAGATGGGCACAAATTTCTCAGAATGCCTTGGGCTGTAGTTCCCACGCGGGCCCAGTGTGAATTGGGAACTTCACAACAATTGAATTTCTTCGCAGGCGTATAGGTTTTACTTTCTTTTTGCCTTTACTATTATGCTGAATGCTTATGGTAGATTTCAAACTTAATTTCGCACATAAAAATTTAAAGAACTCGGTCGTGGTAGCTAAGTTGTTTGCCCTATGTGCTCTTAAGCAGAGGGTCGTGGGTTCAAATCTCGGCTCGCACCTCTTGAGTTTCGGAATTTATGTGCGAAATTACATTTGAAATTTACCATCAGCTTTACGGTGAAGGGAAATTGCAAACACCTGCGAAAAAATTCAATGGTGTGTGTGAAGTACCCAATCCGCACTGGGCCCACGTGGCAACTACGGCCCAAGCTGGGAGGAGGCCTGTGTCCTGCAGTGGGACGAATAATATGATTATGTTCGATACAGCGCCATCTAGAGTTCATTTGCTGAACTAGGCTGGCTTGATAACGATCGATGCCAGTTGACAACCATGCACCTCATTAGTTCCAAATTTAGACACAACGTATTGTGGCGCTAGGCTAGTATGAATATAAATAACGTTTTTAGAGTGTTTGTCTCTGATCCATAACAATTTACCAATTTACCTGAATGAGATCCAAAGCGTGTGGATGGATTCTTGGCAGCACATAAGCCAGGTCCTGTGGGGGGTAGTCCGGGAAACTGTCCACGACTATGGACACGTTCTCTGGCCATTCGTTTCTCGGAGGGCGGCCGATCAGTCTGAAAAGTCACAATTTATTCGCATTGGGTGAAATAATTGTGCCTAATGTTTATATTTAAGATCCTCTTGTATTATTATTATTTCGAGTAATAAATGAATTATGAATTATGAATAGTCATGAAAACTATACTTGGCCGGTTTTTTAGGGTTCCGTAGTCAACTAGGAACCCTTATAGTTTCGCCATGTCTGTCCGTCTGTCTGTCTGTCTGTCCGCGGCTAAGCTCAGAGATCGTTAGTACTAGAAAGCTGTAATTTGGCATGAATATACATATCAGTCACGCCAACAAAGTGGTAAAATAAAAAATAAAAAAAATATTTTTTTTAGGGTACCTCCCATAGACGTAAAGAGGGGTGCTTTTTTTTCTCGACTTATCCTATAGTGTGGGGTATCGTTGGATAGGTCTCTTAAAACCATTGCGGGGTTGCTAACATGATTTTTCTATTCAGTGATCTGTTTGCGAAATATTCAACTTTAAAGTGAAAAATTTGAAAAAATTCAGAATGGTAGTAAATATATCAAATTTACTAGGAAAATTATAGCGGCTAAGATTGCTTGGAAATTATTTGTAGTTTAAGAGTAAATAGTAGCCTAAGGTATAAAACATACCTAAACTTGGATGATTCCGTACACATACGAACTCCTTAGAAAAATATTACTTGATTTTTTCGTAATGGCTACGGAACCCTACCTTGGGCGTGTCCGACACGCTCTTGGCCGGTTTTTTTGTGCAAATTAAGGCACGCGGCACGGAACGCTGAGGACCTGGGTTCGATTCCCAGCGCTGGTCTTTTTTCTGGGGTTTTTTTCTGTGCATCCATGTTTCAGTTTGTATTTAGCATGGAATATATTAAATTAAGGAACTAAAACAATTACTTTGCTCACCCGCGACCTTTGCGGGTGAGCAAAGTAATTGTTTTAGTAAGGTCGCGGGTGAGCAAAGTAATTGTTTTAGTTCATTAATATGGACCTCCGCAAAGTAACGCCTGATTCAATAAATTAAATTAAGGATTTGCAAACCTAAATATGCAATGTAGCTGGTCTGAGTCCGAAGCGCCAGGTAGAAGTGGGGTCCGTGTATGTAGTTGGGCAAGCACGCAGCCCGCCGACCATACATCCACGCCGGTGTTGTATGAGACGCCTAGGAGGACTTCTGGGGGACGGTACCAGAGTGTTACTACCTGGAAGGAATGCAGAATGGAATGATTATAGTATAAATCTTCCCAGGTGAAATTTTCGCTTCGAGCCATTGCATTAAATTTGAACCTTAATACTATGACGATACCGTTTGTTTTGAAAGATAAGGGCTCGAAGCGAAAAATTCACCTGGGAAGATTTATACTATACCAATCAATTTATGTAGTTTTGGGTGCAGTTAAAACACGGTTTCGTTTTGGTCGACCCGGTGAATCTGTGTATGAGCGAGTGCGTGAGTACATGTGTGTGCGCGTGCGCGTGTGAGCGAGCGTTTTAAGAGTGAGTGAGTCAGCGAGTGAGTGTCAAAGAGAGCGAGTGAGCGAATCTGTGAGAGAATAAGTGAGTGAGTGAGTGTGAGCGTACAAGCGAATGTGAGAGAGAGTAATTAAGTGAGAGTAGCAGTAGAGTAAGGAATGGGATATCGATTTGTTAGGTAATTTATTTTGGACTTTTTAATGGACGACAAGAGTGAGCGAGTGGTGAGCAAGTGTGAGGGTAAGTGAATGAGTGAGAGAGTAAGTGAGCGAGCGAGTGTGAGTGTGTGTTTATATCTCACCACGCTGGTCAGCCGCATGTCCTTATCGTAAGTCTTGGCGAGCCCGAAGTCTGCCAACTTGACGCGGCCATCACTCGCCACCAACAGATTATGGGGCTTCAGGTCCCGGTGCACTATGCGGTGAGAATGCAGAAAATCCACCCCGGACAGGATGTCAAATGACATGCTCTGGAATCAAGCACAATTAACAAAGTGAGCCAGATATCTGGGCATCTTCATTTTAAAGTTGATATTTACTTTTTAGTGAATAAATACGGAGAACTCAAGTCTATGATCGAGTTATGTTTCGGGCTAATCTATAGCGCTCATTCCCAATATCAGAATTGCAAAACACTAGATTGCCGACTTACCCTATTTCTAAAATACCAAATTCCCAGAATACCAGTCTTTCCTGTCACCGTGTTTTTCTCTATATCGGATTGCCAAAAAAGATTGTTTTCAATACACCATGTTCCATTCAAAACCGAATTTCTATAGAATAGAATAATTTTTATTTCGGGCTGCATAGGCCCATATAAAAAATACCTTAAAGACTAACATATATTTATATTATAACTTAATTACTAACACGAAAAGTCTGTGACGTGGGCACTTTCGCGGTGTCAGTTAACCGGCCACGAAACCGCCGGTATGCGACACCTTTCGGCCAAAACTCTTCTTTTGTGAAGGTCGACAGTTGATCAGTCGGAACCCTCACCACAAACGAATTAAAATTCACGTCATGGCGGGACTCCAACCGCTCGACCCTCAGAGTGAGCTTGGTCTTCACACGCACATATTCCACGATGTCCGCGACCTTCGTGGAGTGATGCAGGCGGGACACGTACAGCTGTGTCGTCGGTGTCGCGGGACGCAGCAGGTGGTTCGGTCCGGTCAGGGCGGTGCCGCACTGATTGCGACAGGCGGGCTTCTTCTTCCTTTCCACCTTAATGAAGCCATCCATTTCTATTTACCAGATAGTGAAATCACCAGGCTCGTAAAACACGACCCCCTGGCCTCCCCATGACGACCGTCCTGCCTGACGAGCCTGATGATTTCACTAACTGGTATTATGGGAATTCGGTTTTGAATGGAACATGGTATATTGAAATTGAAAACAAGCTTTTTTGGCAATCCAATATAGAGAAAAAAACGGTGACAGGAAAGTCTGGTATTCTGGGGTCTGGTATTTTAGAAATAGGGTAAGTCGGCAATCTAGTGTTTTGCAATTCTGATATTTGCCCATCTTATTTCTATTTTTTCGTTTTTTTTTTCTGCGTTTGGCAGCCGCCGTGGCGTGTCGCTCTAAGAAGGGCTACGGATTAGCCTGAGACATGTCGAACTCGATCATAAACGTGAGTTATCCGTATTTTTTCACTACGAGTGATTCTCACGGTAGTTTGGTTTGGTATTTACTTTTTTGTAATAAGTAAATTTTGAGGTTTAATTATTCAAAATCACGACCATTATTCATAAAGAAAAAAAAGTTTTTTTTTAGTCAGTTTATACAAATATATTTTTTCCCCTTTCATTAAGAGCTCTACATACCCTGATCCTGTTTTCAGCAAGCGGCCCCGGAGCCCTCTTGAGATACGAGTCCAGGTCCTGCTCCACATGCTCGAAGACCAGGAACAGAACCAGCTGTTGCTCCCTCTCCAACGCGTTCCCCCCATGGCATACGTCTAGCAACCTGCAAGAAACTTATTAAGATGAGGCGTTCTTCCGTCTCCCTCTCTTTATCTATCTCTCTAATTGAATCAAAATCTAAACGTTTATTCTGCAAATAGGCCACAAAGAAAAAAGAAAGAAAACATTTATTTTCTCAAACATGCTATGAAATATTGACGTTATGTTCCTTAAAATACGCCACGAACTGTCACGTTGCAGGTGCGGCTAGACGAGAGGTCAATAATGGAATTTCATACAACATTGCTGGCCAAGGCCAGCAAAGTGATTGTCTATTGTTTTATGTGACACAGCACCATGACGTTTAATAGGTCGACGTGGTCGACGTGGATGGATGGATGGACGGACGGATGGACGGACGGATGGACGGACGGACGGAGGGATGGATGGATGTTGATGGATAGATGGATAGATGGATGGATGGATGGATGTTGATGGATGTTGATGGATGTTGATAGATGTTGATGGATGTTGATGGATGTTGATGGATGTTGATGAATGTTGGTTGATGGATGTTGATGGATGTTGGTTGATGGATGTTGATGGATGTTGATGGATGTTGGTTGATGGATGTTGATGGATGTTGGTTGATGGATGTTGATGGATGTTGTTGGATGTTGATGGATGTTGATGGATGTTGATGGATGTTGATGGTTGTTGATGGATGTTGATCGATGGATGGATGGATGGATGTTGATGGATGTTCTTGTTCATGGATGTTGACGGATGTTGACGGATGTTGATGGATGTTGATGGATGTTGATGGATGTTGATGATGTTGTTGGTGATGGTGATGGTGATGGTGATGGTGATGATGATGGCGGTGATGATGGTGGTGATGATGATGATGCATGTTTAAGAAAAACTCTATACAAGCCTTGGCCACGAACAGGGATTGCCCGCCTCGTATCTCTAGATGGCCTCGTTAACACTCGGCCATCTATAACTACTCGGCCGGCAATCCCCTATTTCGCGGCCGCTGCAGTAATGTACTATTGTGATATCAAACCATTTCTAAACAAACAAGATTAACTGGAAGAGATCCCTTTAAGGGATAAGTTCGCCTTTGTACATCTGTATCTCTTGTTAACTAGTTATTTTCATGTTTTATGTACAATAAAGAGTTTTACATACATACATACATACAAGGGGTCATTTCAAACAGATCTACATTGTTATTAAATTACGAGTACATACGTCTAAAATATTGAATACAACTAAATTTTTAAACAGTCTATATGCTATTAGTAGATTCTACCAAATAGTATATTGGAGTTCATCATCAGCATCATTTCAGCCGTAGGACGTCCATTTCTGGACATATGCCTCCCTTATTGACGCCCAATCATTACGGTTGGAAGCGACTTGCGTCCACCCTGAACGTACGGCCTTCACCAAATCATCCATAATGATGTTATCATGAATTATTCTCACCGTACAATATTAGGATGTTTGTACGCTCCCAGCTGCTGCAATAACGCTATCTCCCTCAAAGTGGACAGTGGGATGCCATCCTCAGTGAGAGCCACCTTCACCTTCTTCATGGCCACAATCTGACCACCTTTCAGGAGGTCCCGGGCTTTGTATACTGTGCCGTAGGCTCCTAGAACATAACAGATGAAAGATACACGGAAAGAATATGTCTAGTCAACTCCCCAACGGTTTGAGTTACAGCGGTTTGAAAGTTAGCTATCGCAAACAATTACTATGGTTATCATAACCAAATGAATTAATAAATTTCTTTTTAAAGTGAAAAAATATAATATATTACTAGCTGCTGCCCGAGACTCCGTCCGCGAAGAATAGGAGTATAAAAACTATATAGCCTTCGACTTATTGTCAGACCTACCAAATATAGACAAAAATTTGATAAAAACCGGTCAAGCCGTTTCGAAGGAGTTCGATAGCAAACACCGTGACACAAGATTTTTAGGCTTTCGTCCCAAAGAATGCGTGAGTATTATTAATTATCCGGCACATCGATGTAAAGTTAGATTTCTATTAGGTTATAATAATACAAACTTCATAAATTTATTGTAAACATTACCTGTGCCAATTACATTGAGTTCTTCATATTTCTTGGCCGATTCGAACAATCCACTGACTTCATTTATAGACAAAAGAGGAGCCGATTTAGAACTACTTGCCGAAGTTGCAGACGAATCCGACATTTTTACTGGTTTATAAAATACACATACAGTTTTAAAATCGCGCAATAAATTTACACACACGTCAATAAACACTCTTCATGTTCACTACCTTACTTTTCGTTGTTAATAACAAAGTAAGTACTTATTGTTGCTTTATTTTGTTTAAAAACACTGTAAAACAGGCTTCCGATCCGAGTTTGTTTTATTTTACGGCTGACTGAATTTTACAGCATGCATGGGGCGTAATCAGAGAACACCTGTCGCATAATACGGCTTATTACAAAAGGAAAAATCAAACACATTTTCGAATGCAAGCAATGTATTTTTAATTTAGTCGAACAGCACGCGTAACTGTTTTGATGCAGTAACGCTATCTTGCGGATAATATTAGAACTAGAGACGCTTGAAACGTAGTAATAGTTTGCCGTGAAGATTCTAGATGGCCGCATGAGGCTAACTAATGGCATCCGCCTCGCCTGTAGAAAATCAAATAGTTAATTAGTGTTCTAAATTAGGTTTGTGACAATAAAATTTTTGTCTTCTGATAAAAAGTTGTATGTTATAATATAATAGTGACTTGATATCTTTTGCAAAGAGAATACCTAATATTTTGAACCAGTTTTCTGGATTTAAAATAATTAGCAAACAGATTCAAAAGTTCGTTTCAAACAAACTTACATTCAATGTTCGGTAATCATTAAAAATTTTTTGTCACGAAAAACAAAGATATTAAACAAAACATAGTGCGACAAAAAGGACATTGCCGGGCTCGTCCGGGATTTGAACCCGGGACCTCTCGCACCCGAAGCGAGAATCATACCCCTAGACCAACGAGCCATGCTAAGGCAGTGCGAAATTTAATGTCGGTTTGCGCAAGTTATGACGTGTCAATTTTTAAAGAACGAATGAAATTCAAAACAAGTAAACTAAATCAAAACCGTTCTTAAAATTGGTAATTACACGTGAAAAATTGTACGAGATTTCACATTTAATACAATGCTTAGTTTTTAAATTACCTAGTTACCATTTTTTAAGCATTCCCCAGATCATTTAATTAAGTCATGCCATACGTAGAACTTATAGTAGGTAAACATACCTCCATTGATTCCTGGAGACAGAGATTAGAAGAAAAGGGAATCGTAGAACGGTTCACCGATTGGTACACTCTCGTCCATCACTTCCTTGATCACTAATAACTATTTATTACACAATAAATAGAGCAGCTTTAATACGAACACATTATTTAAATTTTAAAAATGGGTTAGCATGTGTATGCATCAACGACAGTATTTCTTAAATTTTCTAATAGATACCCGTATTTATTAATAATTTTGATTGCTTATTTATGCACACAGAACTTAAACTAAACTTAATGATTAAGAAATAAGATAGAAAACGCTTCGTAAGATTTTAGAAAGTTGCGCGGGAAAGGCGAAAAAAATTACCGCTACATGACACCCGATAGCCGTCTCCCTCACTCCCGTTAGACTTGTATACTCGTTCTCACTCTCGCACACGGTACGCTCGAATTCATTTTGAATGAAGCCAGTCGTATGGTGTGTTCGACGCGCGGATGTTTAAAACATGGTCGTCATTTTGATGTGAAAAATAAACAATTTAACTACTTTTTCAGTTAAAAACTCTTCTAAATCCAATTTTAATCTGTGGGACTGTTAGAAATAACTAAAAAATCGGGATTTAATTAAATTTAGCCGTCAAAGTGTTGATACGTGTGTCAGTGTGAATGTGAAAGTTGGTTTCGTATAAGAAAACAGTGTAGTTCTTTTTTGCAAGTTCATTCTACTTTTTTTATTTAAACAGCTGTATTTTTATTGCTAATTAAACTGAGGTAAGATACGTTTTAAGAATATAAGTTGTCTAATTATTCTATTTTGGCGGGTAGACCGCGTTCACTTTTTAATTTTAAGTGCAATGAATTCTAAATATTTCAGCCTAACTAATTAAACGAACCGCAAAATATCCGATCCATCTCAATCAAAAATTCTTCCTGTTTGTTCTTAAGTAATACACATACTTACTTGTTTTGTTCTGTAAGTATTAATAAAAAAAGATAAATAAATTTAAATTACATATTCACTGAATTGAAGCCCTAAACTCTTCTTTTATCTTTCAAAACCAAAGGGATGTGTACCATTCAACAAGAACATGGTTCCAAAAACGTACTTTAGTATTATTAAGAATAAGAATTTCTTTTGCCGAAGATAGTATCTTTACAAGCTACAACTTTTCTCGTACATTGTAACAAAACAAAGCCAGAGAAAGAATTAAATAATTATGCCATGTTCCAAGACAATTAGTCAAACTAGTTATTATTTAGTTCACCGGCTTATTCCCATACATAAAAAATCATACAGTACTGTTATTGTAGACATCAACAATTCATCATTCTAGTTCTTCATTCATTCATTCTTGTTTTACCTTACAATAGCGGGGTTTAATCCCTGGTATGGTAGGTATGCGGCAAGTGAAAAAAATCGTTCATTCTAGTCTTACTTAACAACTGTTTCATTGGTATAAGCCCAATCATACAAATTAAAAAAAAATACAAGAAGGAGGCCTTAAATTGGGCACGGATCCGTGTCTTAAGCATACGAGGGGCTAAAGTCAGTAGGCATTTCCTACCAGAGCCGATGTCGCCGCTTTGTGTTATCTCCCTGCTGTTAAAAAATAGGAATCACAATTAATTCTGACGCAAATCGGCGTCAACTTTTTTGTGTTAGAGGGGGTGTCCAAATGAGCGACGGTTAACACGACTTTTTTTTTTAAAACGATATACTGCACCACGTGGTACCCGCTTAACCGACGTGAAACTTTAATCACTTGCATGCGTATATTTGAAATAAGTATCTACCTAATCATATAGAATGTGAACATGACTTTTGCAACAAAAAGGTTCCATCCTGGTCATCGATTTAGTTTAGATTAGGTACTTAAGATGATCCTGGTACGCAATTCAGTTTCCTCGATTGTAGATATGTAAGAAAAAATATTTATACTTACGTGATTTCCCACTAAGGTCGATAAGCCAATGGTAACTAAAGACACAGGGAAACAAAGTCCCATCTTACAGACTGGCTAAAACCAAAAAGTCATTTATGGGGAGTCGCATACCTACGGTTTGATAAAAAAATCCAAAAAACTACGACCGATTCAAACACAAGCAAGTTGTGTACCCCATATTTTTACACTTGACTGTACTAATATAATTTAATAAATAACACTATCGGTTTTTTCGAACCGATATGGTAGATTCATTCACAATTGCTCGTTTGAATAAAGATATTTTGGCTTTCAATTTGACTGACAATAAAAAATGATTATGATTATGTTATGTTATGATATACCTACGCCAAAAGGTGTTTTTCGTTTTTCCAAAAATCTTAATTTTGTTGTAGAAACGTACTGTTGACAAACACATAACAATGTAATGTACCGCAATGATGCTGCATTGTTTTAAAGACCTTCCACTCGGTGTGGCTTCTTCAATATTATGCGACAGGGTTGAAAGTTATGCCCCTGGATTTTCAACAGTACCTACTACTTTATTAAAACCTGCTATTCCTCATAATCGTCGCTCCATCTTGTTGGAAGCCTACCTACACTGCGTCTTCCGGTCCGTGGACCGTTTTTTTCCACATCGGTCATCAGTTCTACGAGCGATGTGCCCTGCCCACTGCCACTTGAGTCTGGCGATTCTTCGTCTGGAGATGGAGCGACGACCTGCTTAATGAATTCGCTGCCGGGAACGCATATATGCGTTTTTGAGACTTTCACCTAGTGCCGCAGTCATAGTTTGGCAGTCAGGTCTATGGTTTTGCATAGGTAATTGAACAAGTCAATGTTAACACGACAAGTGGGTACTTGAGAAGTTACAGTGACAAGTTAAAACATTTGGTAGCATAGCATACGGTTGTGGTAACTCTGAAGATGAGCTCTGGTTGAGTTCGAAACGCGTCAGTGTAGCTTGGTGGTGGTGATGGTTGGGTTTATGTGATTTGTGTGTGTTCGTACAGTGTGGAGGTGGAGGAACTGCATGAACGCACATTTCTTGCATAAACGTAACTATTGTAAGGTCGCGGGTGAGCAAAGTAATTGTTTTAGTTCATTACAAGTCAATGTATCATTCATAATCAACGTTAGTCATAATCATAAAGTGATTTAATTACTGAAACAGTATTTTTTCAGAATTGTTCTAAAACAAACCTAACCTAACCTACTAGGTACAGTCAGCAACAAAAATATGAATACACTCAAAGTACCAAAAATATGCATCCACGACTCTATTACCAGGGCATAAAGGCGTGTATACATTGGCGTGATTGATTGAATGATTGATACATATTTTTGGTACTTTAAGTGTATTCATATTTTTGTTGCTGACTGTACCATCGGCCCAGACGCCAGCTAAGCACCTTAAAGGGGGTGTGTAATGATAGATATAACAACATTTGATATAACTGTAACATTTGGTATAATGCAACATTTGACATAATTCGATTTACTCGACCTAAGGTCGCGGGTGAGCAAAGTAATTGTTTTAGTTCATTACTAGGTCAATTGGTGTGAATTGTCCCATGATATTTATTTATTTATTTATTTATTGTACAATCGAAACTAAATCACCTCGTTTCGGGAAAACAACCACTAAAATTTCACGGTGTATATATCATCACGCTAACACCAATAGGAGCGGAGCGGAGCGGAAGAATGTTTCAAAATCGGGGGTTTTTGAAGTAAAACTTCTAGAGGCACGCTTGACTTGGGAGTACGGTGGTGAATGTGAACGCGGGTGTGCGGGGGGGGTGCGGGGCGGGTAATTTTTTATATTGAGGAACTAAGGAGAGCCATAATTGATGAAAAAGCAAATTGGATAAAAAAATAAGCTGCCCAAATTATTAATTCCACGCGGACGGAGTCGCGGGCAAAAGCTAGTAATATAAAAGCCGTGCCAAAACGAGCTCAACTCAACTTGTACTTTTTATTTCGATACCTTCGTGCTGTGGTTGGAACCGGTTCCCCTTTTAGGTCACTAGGTACCTGTCCGCCCTTGCCTCCTAGCTATGTTATAAACATGTAGGAATGCTACAAATATTATGTTTAGCTAGTCTAAAACCTGTTGGGTAAAGCGTTGGGACATAGACTTTTAGAAAATAGCTTTAATCCTCGACTAAAAAACCGGTTGTCTGTAAAGTCGGTTTACGGACGATAGTTTAACGTGACAACGTCATAGCAAAACATTCAAAACACAAAAATGAAACCAGGCGGTCACCCATCCAAGTAGTGACCGCGCCCGACGTTGCTTTACCTCGTTGATCGGACGAGAACCGGTGTTTTGTCAAATATCTTGAAAACGGTGCATCCTACGGCAAAATCAATTAAATTTTCATCCCCCTTTATTACTCCCGCGCCCCTAATTACAGTCTTAACTTAAATAATTATGAGGCTTATAATCTTACTATTATTTTACAGAGTTTTACACAGTAAAATGCATTTAAAACGCACTCAGACAGAGAGCGGTCTGGAGTTCCGAGTTCGGCTTTCATCAGGGTTCTACGTTCTTTCGAATGTACTGAGTCTGTTACGATAAAGCACATAGCAGGGGCTAAATTCAGGAACGGCCCAACACGGTTTGCGAGCGGTAATTCGATCGTTTGCGAGAGGATAGGGGTGGGCTGAGCTTGGGATGAACCTTATTTTCCTCTTAATTCGCTTTGTAAATAAATAAGGCTCATCCCAAGCTCAGCCCAAACCTCTCGCAAACCAGTGATTTTTGGCTTTCCTGAATAGCAGTTCATCCCTTCCTCTCGCAAACGATTGAATTACCGCTCGCACACCGTGTTGTGCCGTTCCTGAATTTAGCCCCAGGCGGCTGGAACCACACTGGAACTCTCGAGCGGTCAAAACACAGTACGCTTAGTATAAGTTTTACTTCACCAAAATACTTCTCGATCGCGTTTACGTAAAAATTTCAATTACCTACTAGGGAAACATGGAGAGCGTCTCCGCGCGCGCGTTTCCATCGATCGAAAAGTATTGAAGTGAAGGAAAACTTATACTAAGCGTACTGAACTCTGAACGTCGAACTCGGAACTCCAGAGCTCTCTGTCTGAGTGCGCTCTTAGAGTTAAAAATTCCAATGAAGGTTTCTTAAATTCTTGCCTTTCAGATGCTCTTATAAAGTCAGGTAACATATTGTATAGTTAAAGTATTATATGTCTCAATCGCATGCCCAGTGTTCCGTCCACCAAAGAGATGGACGGATGATCTGGTAAATGCCTCTGGTTTTGAACGCCAAGTTGCATCCAAATCCGTTCAGCTCTTATTCATTACGTGATTAACCAACGAACATCCAAACATCAACATACAAATAAAGAGTTATACACACATAATGCAACCCGCATAAAAGTGAAAACTACTAAAAGCTGTTCCCAGAGACCTGAACGACCTAGTCAAGTAACTGAACCTAGATAGCAATTATACCTTTTCTAGGTTAGTACATACCAACAAGGACGATTAATATAATCTTTTAAACTTTCGTTTTACCACGGATGATATCTAGACTGGATTGGCAGTCGCCATAGTACGGATCGGCCGCGGTTTTTGTAGTTCGATTATTAAATCTAGATGGCGTTGAAATATAGCCAGAGGCTTTGAAGGCAAAACAATAAGACTACAGATGTTTCATATTACTACAAAATAATGTATTATTTAATTTATTGAATCAGGCGTTACTTTGCGGAGGTCCATATTAATGAACTAAAACAATTACTTTGCTCATCCGCGACCTTACAATAGTTACGTTTATGCAAGAAATGTGCGTTCATGCAGTTCCTCCACCTCCACACTGTACGAACACACACAAATCACATAAACCCAACCATCACCACCACCAAGCTACACTGACGCGTTTCGAACTCAACCAGAGCTCATCTTCAGAGTTACCACAATCGTATGCTATGCTACCAAATGTTAAACTAACAAACCAAAACAAATGTTTTAACTTGTCACTGTAACTTCTCAAGTACCCACTTTATTTTTCTTATTCTCAAACTACCCCACAAAAATTAACATTTATTTGACATATTAAAAAACTACCTTGAACTTTTGTTTATTTATTTATAAGGCATATTTCATTAATACTAACTGTTCAAATTCGACCCAAGCCGCAGTAAAGGAGAAGATACTAAATTTACCTGTTCATTAATAATAGACCCCATAGTGTTGTACCTAATTATTTCCATGCATTCCAGAGCATCCAGACGCAACCCCTTGCCGCAATAATGTAACACTTCATAAGAATCTGAATCTAACAATGAATGATTTGATTCCAACAAATGTTTTGCAAAATTCGATCTATCTGGATGCTCATTCCTATATGCCGAAACATGCTCTTTAAATCTAGTATTAAAACTTCGGCCTGTCTGTCCTACATATATCCCATTGCAGTCATTACAAGTAAGTGTATTATTTTTCAAAAATAATGCATAATAATACATTTGCAGTGATATGAAATATCTGTAGGTTTATTGTTTTGCCTTCAAAGCCTCTGGCTATATTTCAGCGCCATCTAGATTTAATAATCGAACTACAAAAACCGCGGCCGATGCGTACTATGGCGACTGCCAATCCAGTCTATATCATCCTTGGCTTTACTCATAACTATTACTCACTACTATAAACGGACAGACACAGTATGAAGAGAGTCAACTCGTGACCATAGCCATATAATGTGCCCGAAACGTCGAGATAAAGACCAGTGATGGGGGCGCGTCGCAGTGGCGGCGCCCGATAAATCTGTTTTCATACTAAACTAGCAGCCCGTCCCGGCTTCGCACGGGGTAGACAATTATTTATTTTTGGAAATTTGGATATAAAACACTTTTTTTCACAAATATTTTTATTTATTAAAAAAATATTATTTATTATTTATTAATTATTACAGACGTGCACGCCCCACTGCTGTATTTCAGTGCCCCCTCCACCCCGCCCGCCGCGATGCCCGGCGCGCTTTTCAGACTGCATCGCAAACAACGGCCACGGCGCTATGGCGGTTTTGTTTACTGTTTGAATTTTTTAATTCGTAATATCTTTTGAATGGAAAGTCCAATTTAAATAATTTAAAAACTATTTTATAGGTAGTTAAATGGTCTTTACCATTAAATAATTTATTTGGATAAGGATTAATATAAACACATAAATAGCATGGTTTGAATTTGGTTAGCATTTTCATTAATATTTAAAATGAAAAAAGTTGTTGTAGTGACATAACTACAATAGTTGGACATATGCTACCGCGGAGTTTTTTGTAGACATTATGATGTTCTTCAATATTGTTGTACATTATTTTGTTCTATCGCTAATAGTTTCGGCAGCGCATTCGACGAAAGACATTTTAAGACTCATTTTTCTACACCTTCGGTTACATTGTTCAAATTTTACCAAGGATCCCTAATTTTTTTCAAAATGAAATGTAGCCTATGTCAAATTGGAAGAATGTAGCATTCTATTAGTGAAAGAATTTTTTAAATCGGCCCAGTACTTTTTGAGCCTATTCATTACAAACATACAAACATAGGTACAAATCTTTCCTCTTTATAATATTAGTGTAGATGTAGATGTATAGAAGCGTCGCGATCCAAAGCAGACAGAAGAGACGGGGCGGAGACGCGGCCTGCGGACTAACGACGCGGACTGCGACGCGCCCCCGCCCCACGTCTCTTCTGTGTGGCTTGCGCCTTACATGAATAAGTAGTACCGATGACGAAAACTCATCATCTCATCAAGCCACAACTTACTGACACCGATTTGCGAAGTGATTCACAAACGGACGTCCGACATCCTTTTTTAAAGTGTCACTAGCTTTTTCCGCGACTTCGTCCAAAAGTGTACCTACCTACCCTTTTACTTTATTTTGGGGTTTTATCACGAGTAGGTAGAATTAATTTTCATCAAGAAACAAAGTGTCCTAAATTTTTGCGTTAGTTTCCATACACTTTATAGTCGTCACAAAACTTGTGACACTAAAGATTTTTCATTATCATAGTCAATAGCGCTCTCGATTTAAGATAAAGCCAAAAATTTTTCATTTAAAAAAGTGAGTGTACATTTTTAAAAAATTAGTTAGAATAAGTTCCGAAAAATATTATTATATCTATGATGAGTGAGAGACGTCCACCTACGAGTTGGCCGCGAGTTCAAAAGTGGATGCAAGCCGCTTCCAACCGTAAAGCTGCGTACGGACTGCGCGCACATTACGCGTACCCTACGCGAGCCCGGGTACGCGTGTCCTGGAACGCCATGTCCGTACGCTATGTACGCGTACACTGTACGCATAGCTGCAAGTGCGGACATGGCGTTCCAGGTCCAGGACACGCGTACCCGGGCTCGCGTAGGGTACGCGTAATGTGCGCGCAGTCCGTACGCAGCTTAATGATTGGGTATCAATGAAGGAGGCCTATGCCCAGCAGTGGACGTCTTACGGCTGAAAAGATAATAATGACGATGAGAAGATTTAAATATTTTGCTTATATTTAGTTGACACCACTAAGAGAGTTCTTCAAAACTATTTAAAAACATAAATATATAACCAATGGTTTCGCTATTATACAGTTACGTCGTAAAAGTGGTAAAACTCGTACCACTAAAAATAACTAGTTCTAAACACGTTGATAAGAAACCGTTGAGTTCGGCGACCCTGTCAAATGTGTTATATAAACATATATGTATGTAAATATATACGATTAGACATGCAAAATAGAATTTCTTTTTATGACGTAAATTATCCAGATATTAGAAGATTAAGAATAATTGGAAATTAAATCTAAGGGAAATAATATTATTTAATTTCATAACAGCGTACTAAATTTATTAAATAAATAAGTAAAATAAAATAATAATGGGTCAATTGACACCAATCGACCTAGTCCCAAACTGAGCAAAGCTTAGCTTGTACTATGGGTGCCTAATAGACTACGGATAAACATACTTATATAGACAAATTCAAACATAAACACATAATATTAAACATCCAAGACTCGAGCACGAACATTCGTATTTTCACACAAATACATATACTTTTGTTCTCCTATTAGGATCGAACGAGCTCATGATTCTGAACAGAAATCATATAAAATTTTCAAAATAAAAAAACTGGCCAAGAGCGCGTTGGACACGCCCAGGATAGGGTTCCGCAGCTGTTACGAAAAAGTCTTTGCAAATCTTATTAGTTTTACTATTAATTATACTGTCCGTATTAAACAAGCAATATTTTATAGGTCAGGCTGCTATTTACTCTTTACAACTAATAATTCTCAAGCAAACTTAGCCGTTACAGTTTTCCTTGTTAAATTGAGATATTTCCTCCCATCCTGATTTTTCAAAATTTTTATGCCAACAGTTTAGCTTTTAGAGGGGGGGGGGGACGCTCGGTTTTAACAAATAAATCACAGTTGAATATTTCGCAAAGAAATCACTGTATCAAAAATCGTCTTCATAACCCCGTAATGAATAAAGGCCTATCCAACGATATCCCGCACTATAAAGATATATCCGAGAAAAAAAAATTACTCCCACTTTACGTCTATGGGAGGTACCCTAAAAAAATATTTTTGCATTTTATTTTATCACTTTGTCGGGGTAATTGCTATATAATATCCATGCAAAATAACAGCTGTTTAGCACTAATAGCCACTGCGCTAAGCCGCGACCGACAGACATGACGAAACTATAAGGGTTCCGTTATGTCATTTTGGCTCCGAAACCCTAAAAAGTCAAAGCATACAATAAAATAAAAACTGACCCAATTATGCAATGTCAGTTAAGCGGATTTGCACTATCCCTGACTATGTAATTATCAACAAAATTAAGCAAAACCCAAAGCATAGCTAATAGTCTCATAATAGACTTCTCACAAGACGCTACGCATAACGGTGCGGCAGGTGGGGCCGCGTGACCCACATAACTTGCTTTTACCGTATGTCAGGTCCCTTTCGATTAAAAAACGGCCCTCCGTAAAAGTATACACAGGCTTGTCCATTAGGCGGAAGCCACACAGAAGGGACGTGGGACGGGGGCGCGTCTCAATCGCGAGTAGGGCTTATTGCACCTAATTTGCATAATGCCCAATTGACTAAATTTACTAAATTTCAAATTGCCATGGGCTCATAATACCCAAATATCAAAAGTCATAATAACTTTGACCTTAAAACCTCTCATTACATTACATACAATACAATGGTCAATGAATAAATAAACAGGGTTATTAGTAATTCACTGACATCCTCTTAACCCTGAATTCCTATCACTCTAACAAATGTCTTTTGTTTTACGACTTTTTAAAATGAAGCACTTTTTTCCCATACAAATACACAGAGTATCGTAAAAATAAGAGGTAATCTCAAATTTTCAAAACGTTATTACACCAAAATTATTAAGTTATGACAAAAGCCGTAAAACAAAAAAACATTTGTTTAAGTGGTAGGAGTTTAGGGTTAAAAGGATGCTAGTGAATTACAAATAACCCTGAATATGAAATAAGACATGAAAAAAAGTTAGGCATTCTGGATATAGGGTATTTTGACACTAAGTCCTTTTGAAACCTAGGAGTAGGTATTGGAAATGAAATTGAGAGGTAATGAGCTCAAGTACCTAGGTACTTCGTCTCGCGACGCCCCTTCAAGGTCGATTCATATCTACTACAGTCACAGAGGGTGTCAGACATGTGCCGTGGCAGACGAAATATTATTCTTCTATATATAGGTCCCACCCATTGCAGGGCACAGAGCGGGCACGAGCTCCTCTCTATGAGAGGGCTTGGACCATGATTCCCACACGCACGAGCCCAGTGCGGATTGGGAGCTTTAACATACCATTGAATTTCTTCGCCGGCGTGCGAAGGTTTCCTCACGATGTTTTCCTTCACCATAAAGCTCGTAGTAAATTTCGAACGTAATTTCGCAAGTAAATTCTGAAAACTAAGTGGGTGAGCGCGAGTTTGAACCTTCAACCCTCTGCTTGAGAGGCATAATTAGATAACCATTTCTAAAGAAAATCATTTTCTTTTCAAAATGGTCACATGAACTGAAACAATTAAGTAGTTACTTTGCTCACCCGCGACCTTATGATTATTATGATGATTGCTATCATAAGGTAATAAGTAGTACCTAGTCTAGTATTTATCATAAAGGTGAGCGAAGTAATTGTTTCAATTCATTGATATGAACTTCCGTAAAGTAAGGCCTGATTTAATAAATTACGAGTATTTAAATGGTCACAATGTCACCTGTCGCGCGACATTGTCACTCGACATTAATATGTCACTGAAATTGTCACCTTAGTGAAATAGAAAGATTAGATTCGATTAGATTAGATTTATTTATTTCATGATAAATATTCTGGGTCCGCCGCAGAGCAGGCCCAAACTATTAAGTGCCGCAAATACGCATTTCTTTCGAACAACTACATATTTGCGGCACTCGCAATTGAAACTTTGGGCCCATGGTCGTCCGACACAAAAAAGTTTGTAAAAGAAGTGTCGGAGAAGCTCTTCGGCGTCTCAGGCGACCATAGGGCTGGTACCTTCTTTGCCCAGCGCCTAAGTTTGGCGGTGCAGAGGGGCAACGCGGCCTCCGTCCTGGGGACGATGCCCCAAGTGGGCGATCTCCAGGGTATTTTTTATTTGTAATTTTTAGCTTTGTAAAATTTTGTTTTATTCTGTCAAGCTTTGATTTATAAATAAATTGTTTTGTTTGCATGATAAAAATTAAGTACAATATAAATTTGCGTTGATGTCAAAATTACAAGAATTCATACCATGATCGTCAAAATAATAAAGAAAGAAAGAAAGAAAGAAAAACATTTAGGTATATAAAACAACAATAACACGTACACAGGCTAAAAGTAAGAGTACAAACGTAGACGTAGCGTACCTATACTTCATTTAATTTAGCATTGAAAAGCACAACAACATTATTATTGCGTCTGGTCAACTATTTCTTACCTAATGAACTAAAACAATTACTTTGCTCACCCGCGACCTTACAATAGTTACGTTTATGCAAGAAATGTGCGTTCATGCAGTTCCTCCACCTCCACACTGTACGAACACACACAAATCACATAAACCCAACCATCACCACCACCAAGCTACACTGACGCGTTTCGAACTCAACCAGAGCTCATCTTCAGAGTTACCACAACCGTATGCTATGCTACCAAACGTTAAACTAACAAACCAAAACAAATGTTTTAACTTGTCACTGTAACTTCTCAAGTACCCACTTTATTTTTCTTATTCTCAAACTACCCCACAAAAATTAACTTTTATTGACATATTTAAAACTACCTTGAATTTTTTGTTTATTTATTTATAAGGCATATTTAATTAATACTAACTGTTCAAATTCGACCCAAGCAAGTAGTTTTAAATATGTCAATAAAAGTTAATTTTTGTGGGGTAGTTTGAGAATAAGAAAAATAAAGTGGGTACTTGAGAAGTTACAGTGACAAGTTAAAACATTTGTTTTGGTTTGTTAGTTTAACGTTTGGTAGCATAGCATACGGTTGTGGTAACTCTGAAGATGAGCTCTGGTTGAGTTCGAAACGCGTCAGTGTAGCTTGGTGGTGGTGATGGTTGGGTTTATGTGATTTGTGTGTGTTCGTACAGTGTGGAGGTGGAGGAACTGCATGAACGCACATTTCTTGCATAAACGTAACTATTGTAAGGTCGCGGGTGAGCAAAGTAATTGTTTTAGTTCATTAATATGGACCTCCGCAAAGTAACGCCTGATTCAATAAATTATTTCTTACCTAGCAAATAGTACAGTACAATAGTCTGGGAGCCGCAAATTTAATGCCACATTATTTGCGTGTCGTCAATTGTTACTCCAGTATAAATTGTAAAGAGATTACAGTTCACGAGCCGCAATATAATGTTGTTGTGCTTTTCAATGCTAAATTAAATGCAGTATACATATTGATGCTGTTACAAAAGGGTCCCGGCTCAGCGTGTCGCTACGAGCTTGGTCCGACAAGAATCCTTTTAGCAAAGTCGACCCCTTGCAAGTCACTTAGAACCGGTACCTCTACCATGAGTTTACACTAGTTTACGTGACCGTACTAGCTAGCGACGGCGTAAATTATTTGTATGGAGAATTGTACAGCGCCTCTAGCGGTCACTTACGGAAGTACAATTCTCCATACAGTACCACTACCATGAGTTTACAGTGACGGTACTCGATAGCGACTGCGTAAATGATTTGTAGGGAGTCTCCATACAAATCATTTACGCAGTCGCTATCGAGTACGGTCATTGTAAACTCATGGTAGAGGTACTGGTGTAAAATCATGGTAGAGGTACCGGATGACTCAAGACGGATACGACAAGTTGGGCAACCGATCGTACGTCTGCGTCATTGTTGCGAAATAACGGTCGCGCGGACTACCCAGGGGTTTTAGGTCTTACATAACCGTCCATTCACACCAAGATCACATGAAACGAACTGACATCTCATATCTAACTAGATTCTTAGGATTCTGTACCCAATGGGTGTCAATGGGATACCATTGCAATTACTGAGTGAGACTCCACTGTCTATCCGCTTGAGCTTGAAATTTTTACCGATTATGTATTACTGTGGCTCTGTGGCTGCAGTAACAATAAATACTAAAGACAAAGTTATAAATTAAACGGGGTCGTCGTAAAAGAAACGTGATTTTAAAGCGTTTTTAACTCTATATTTATAATGGCGTTACATATAGACACTTGAAATGTTCACCAATTTTTACACTAGGGTGATGGGCATAATGGACATGTTAACCACAGTAGTACCTACCCACCCAGTAACGGATATCAAAGATTCAATGCCCTGTAGCCGGCATTCATGGACTTTACTAGTTATGAACATCAGTTATCTGAGCATACTTAGGGGGTGTTTCACCACCTTATTGTCAAACTGCTGGTTACGTAACCAATGAATAAACTAAGTACTGGACAAATCTGTCAGCTAGTGTTTTTTCAGTTTCACCACTCCGGTCCTGTGCAAACTAAGTACCACATAACTAATCGTGGGTTTAACAAAAAGTCGGAATGGCAACGTCGCATTTCACGACCACGCGTTCCTGTTCGCACACTTTCGTTCAAAGAGTCACTCATTATTAAAGCAAAAGAAATGGTTAACTATATAATTTTTGAATACATCTATTTTTTTTGCATAAACAAATATGTAACATTATAATTGATCCAAAAACGGTATTTATTTACGATATTTTGTAAACAATAACAAAGAAAAATAAAATCACGTAAAACGAATCGAAAAGTGGCGCCAAACCATTTGACAGATAAACTTTTTTTTAATGGCGACATACAAGTTCAGGTAGAACAAACGATTGAGCCACTGAAAAAAAGTTTGTTATTAAAAAATATTACGAAATTTTGGATTTATTTTTACATACTAAAAGTGTACCTACATTTTTTCATTCAAATCTTGATATTTAAATTATTTTATGCAATTTAGCATGACCTCTTTCTTTAAAAAATAAAAAATACTTTGATTTATTTTTCTGAAACCGGCTGAAGGGCTCTCCAACCATGGCCACAAAAAAATAAACTAACTTTATGTGACGGATAAAAATGCTAAATGCCTCCTGATCTGATGGTCAAATTAAGAAACAGTTTGTCCGTCACTTAGCGCTAATCGAGACTGGTGAAACAGAAATTTTAATTCCATCTGTCAAATAAGGTTATGATTAAGCTGATCCGAACTTTAAGAAAAGTGGTGAAACAGCCCCTTAGTGTTGAAAGTTTATAAATTAAGTGTTGGTTTCTTAAAATTTGGGTTTACGGAAAAAGTCCATAATTAGTTCTTGTTCATTACTGCTGGAGGTGCTGTCACAATACGTAAATGAAGGCGGGCCGAAAATGACAAAACGCCGCCAATATATATTACGCAAATACTAGGGGCGTTCAATAAAAAGTGAGAATGAGTATGTTATAAACAACTTTTACTAAATGTCATTTTATTTTTCGACATAGTCACCTTTTAGCATAATACGCTTAGTATATCTTTTTTCTAAACTTAAAATTCAATTTTTAAAAAAGGTCTCATCTTGAGTACTTAAAAAATCTTGTACTGCAGCGACTACCGCGTCGTCGTCTTCAAATTTCTGGCCTCTCAGGTATTGTTTCAATCTCGGAAATAGGTAGAAATCACTGGGAGCGAGATCTGGTGAATACGGAGGATGCTTAAGGATATCGAACCCAGCATCACGAATTGCAGCCATTGCAACGGCGGACTTGTGCGCCGGGGCATTGTCCTGGTGGAACAGCACAACTTTCGAGAGTTTACCTCGCCGTTTTTCGCGGATCTCATTGCGCAATGTTGCTATTTGTTTGGCGTATAAAGTGCCCGTAATAGTGGCTCCATGCTCAAGATACTCAATCATTAATACCCCTTTACCATCCCAAAAAACAGAGCCCATGACCTTACCAGCAGATGGGCTCACCTTGAATTTCTTCGGAGTTGGAGATGATGGCCTTTTCCATGTCATAGACTGCAGGCCCTATACTACGAAGCGAGAAATTCGAACTTCGTTTCATGCCGTTCCGCTCACGCTAATGGTATTTATTACGATAGTGAGAGGGACCGCACGATCCGAACTTCGAACTTCGAATTTCGTAGTAACCCCCCCGTTGCGTTTCAGGGTCGTAATGATGGAGCCATGTTTCGTCCATTGTTATAAATCGCGCCAAAAAAAGTTCCCGGTCTTGCTGCATCAGGTTCAAAGCTTCTTGACAAATTTCTAGTCTAGTTTGTTTTTGCGTGTCAGTAAGCATTCTTGGTACCCAACGCGCAGATACCTTTTTCATACCCAAGCGTTCATGTAAAATATTATGCACGCTCCCCGTTGAAATCTTTACATTTTCAGCTATAAAACGAACTGTGACACGACGATCCGCCAAAACTGAGTTTTCGACTTTTTTCACAATTTCTTCAGTTACTGCTGTAGTAGGGCGTCCGGAGCGGGGGTCGTCCATTGTCGATGTTCTTCCACGTCTAAATTCGGCGCACCAACGTGCGAGTGTGTGACAACGAAAGAAATTACCGTTTATTTTTTTAAACAAAAGACAGTTAGTTTTTTTTTTCATAGCAATCAGCTAGATAGATTAGCTTTACCGGCCAGTATTTAATTTCGTAATATTAAAAGAGTTTGCATCTCATTCTCACTTTATATTGAACGCCCCTCGTAGTTGTTTAGCTACATAAGGTAGACACCGCGATGACAGCGCTACAAACAGTCCGCCATTTTGCATCATCGCTTTATTTTTTGTTGCCAGTGTAAATAAATAGTGTAATTTGGTAGAAATACAGAAGTGGTCCAATTTAAGCGCCGGTTCAATATAGCTCGGTTCAAAATTAAAAGATTTTTGAGCTTCGAGTCCTCACGGCCAATAGCAAAAGCCGCAAATAGGGGAGAGTAACCTATATTGTATGGCGCTTAAATTGGGCCACTTCCGTATTTCTACCAAATTACACTATTTATTTACACTGGCAACAAAAAAATTAAGCGATGACAGCGCCACAAACAGTCCGCCATCTTGCATCATCGCTTTATTTTTTGTTGCCAGTGTAAATAAATAGTGTAATTTGGTAGAAATACGGAAGTGGTCCAATTTAAGCGCCGGTACAATATAGGTTACTCTCCCCTATTTGCGGCTTTTGCTATTGGCCGTGGGGACTCGAAGATCAAAAATCTTTTAATTTTTTTAAAAAGTAAACTTGTCCGTTCCACAGGTGACCATAGGGCTTGGCACTTTCCTCGGTTAACGTATGGCATTTCCATTTTACCAGGAAACGTAGCCAGCCTTATGGGAACCCTGCCCATTAGCACCGATCTGTACGAGATTTGTTGATATCGGTTTGTAGGTTTAGATTAAGTTAGCGAAAGTTTTTTTTTCTTTTTTACGTAACATTCTGTACACATATTTAACTTAGGTAGATATAATTTCCAATTTAAGCCCGTGCCGTCTTAAAAACGTCATTTATGTTATGAGTCACATAATAATGAGTCAACGTCAAACGTCAGTTAATTTTGCGTAACCGTGTGCACCAGGACCTAATTATGAAAGCAAAATTACGCTTCTCATAACTCACAACTAAACAATGAGGGTTTTCTATGAGAGGCTATTTGGCGCTAGTATCGTCAGGTCCGTTTGTCAACTTTGACATTTTGTTGTATGGGTGTAACGTCAAATAGACCTTACGATACTAACGCCATCTAGCGATATTCCACCTGTCAGAAAACCCTCACTACGCTTGTCCGGCAGTCATCTACGATTTTCGAATAGTATTTTCATATGCTTGGTTTCAAAAATTTAAATTCTGTCAAAATTAAAATTACGCTTTTTTATTCAGTGCCATTCGTTTGTATGACGGAACTAAAACCAAACTTAACGGAACTTTTCAAAATTTGAAGACATAATTCCATTCAAGAGACGCAACCACTGACATTTTCTTCTTTAATTTCTCTTTTGTTGGTACTGAAACTAGATCCAAAATCAAAAAGCGACTCGTTGAGGGTTGGATCGTTTTCGTTAAACTACGTCCGATTATTTGTTGGCCAACATTCCAATGTTGGATCAAAACATACAGCTAGCTTCACGGTTGAGTTGCCTGAAGTGCGTGTGTGAAAAGAAACCATAGGACACAGATATAGATATAGAAAGTATTTAAAATAACTGATCGTTTTAGGCGCCATTTTCTGGAGGTCCATATCAACGAACTTAAGGTAGGTAACTTTTTATTTTGCTAATTCGCGACCACACGACACGAGACACGAGCAAAATGGTTGCTACACCTGCCCGATACATGTTTTACTATGCAGAAATCTACCTTTCACTAATTTCACACAACATTATGTCACACAAATCCAACCATCACGGTGTGGTTTATGTAAACCGTAATAAAATGAAATTAAGTCAGAATAATCAGCTTAGTGCAGTCATTGAAGCATTATTGCTCCGAATTTTTTTACTGTGAACCGAATTGCATACAATTTTGGAATTAGGTTCATCTTACCCTTAACTTCAAAATTGAAAATGATTTGAACTCCGCAACCACCCTGGGGGTGGTTGCCACCCCTTCTCGGGGGTGAATTTTTTTTTCAAAATAACCTCGGATATCGATAGAAAGCCTAATTTTAAGCAAAAAATCATCTATAAAGTTTTACAAATAATCCAATACTTTTCAAGTTATTGGCATTGACCTATAATAACAACAAGACACCCAATCGCTTAACAAAAGTTCCTCAAAAAACGTCCGAGCGGCGTTGTGTGTACGTATACATCAATTTATACAGATAACATTAACAGCATTCATTCAAATTAACACCTTGTTTCGTAGCAGTAATGTTTAATGTCAATTGAATACGATCGTTCGAAGTAGTGACATGACGTCACGCGCTGGAAACCGCCTAAAGAGTAAAGAATGCAGTGGAGTGGTCATGCGAAGCGGAAGCTAGACTGTCTGTCTCTTTTTTTCTCGTGAGTTTGATTACGGTGCGAAAGAGACATATACGAATACGGGGCGAGAAGTGACGTTGTAATCAACGCGCGGTCGAAACACAACTGAACCAAAAGCCTGCACAATAGACGCGTGTGTAGGCTTTTGCTTCCGACAGTTTTTGAGCGTGATTGGGAGTCTAGTTGTTATTATAGGTCAATGGTTATTGGCAATTGAAAATTCGCAATTTTTTCACGTTTTTCATCGGTTTTTTGCAAGTATCTCCAAAAATATACGTTTTATCAAAAATTTTATAAAGAACAAAATTGTAGCAGGTAAAAAAAATTAATTAATTTTTATAAAGTATTCTAAGTGCAATATTAAGCTAGATATTAAAGATCAAATCCGTTTTTTATTTTGTCTGAAATTTAATCGATGTGGTCAATGCCATCTAGCGGCGAGCAGATGCATTTTATGCATTCTAATACAAAAGGGTTTTGTAGTGCTTGAAATAAGCTTTAAAATGAGCACTATTAAAAGTCTTTTGCACGTAAAATAAGTGAGCTGTATTGCAAATAAGGGGAGCATCTAATGTTTTTTCTTTTAAATCAATGGGTTTCATTAAGTGCCATTTCCACCAAAATTAAAATTAATCGTATTCCGCCTAGAATTAACTTTATTATGAAGAGATTGATAGATAGTATCAGTTTGGCTGCTTCAAGACACATATTTTTCAAAAAAGTCACGATTAAAATAAAAACAAAATTTCAAATTTTTAAAAAACCCACTTTTTTTCAAAATATCTCAAAAATGACGACAGATACGTATAAAAGTGTTCGGATAAAAAATTTTGGTATTTTTCTGACAAACAATTTGGTTTTTTTTGTTTTTTCTGTCAAACAAAAATTGACGGAGATATGATTGTTTAAAGAGCGCGTGGCAGCGCAATCACAGCCTCTCTTAAGCCCTTTAACCCTTCACCGTTTTAGAAAAAGGTTTTTTACTATATATTGCAATAAAGGATGTTGTAGCTCTCTTAATTACCTTTACAATGGTTTTTTATAAATTGTGATAGCATGAAAATTGAAGGAGTTATGGTCCAAAAACTTATCATATTTTTTTCTACTTAGTAACTGAAAATTTCGGAGTGTGAATATTTGGAGCAATGTGAAAGTACGCAGTATAATAGAGACCCACAACTATTTTAATGTGTATATATATATATACATAATATGGCTCATATATTTTGGAAACGTAGGCATGAATACATACCAACGTTCTTATACAGGGTTATTTGTAATTCACTAGCATCCTTTTAACCCTAAACTCCTACCACTTAAACAAATGTTTTTTGTTTTACGGCTGTTGTCATAACTTAATATTTTTGGTGTAATAACGTTTTGAAAATTTGAGATTACCTCTTATTTTTACGATACTCTGTGTATTTGTATGGGAAAAAAAGTGCTTCATTTTGAAAAGTCGTAAAACAAAAAACATTTGTTTGAGTGATAGGAATTCAGGGTTAAGAGGATGTCAGTGAATTACAAATAACCCTGTATATAACACATTTGAGTGAAGGGGCCAACGAAAAAGTCATGTGATCAGCTGTGCGTGCTCCGTTTATTCGTTATAATAGAATATGAAAATCATTTTCGAGAGTGTGGAATAATATTTAAATCCTTTTCATTTTATCAAAAAAAAATTTTTAACAATTTTTTATCAAGGGGTAGTTATCAAGGGTTGAAAGGGGGTTAAAAATTTGATAATTATTTTAGAGAATATAAAATATTACTTACTCTATACTTACATCTTTTTATGTCATACCAAAGTATTTTTTTGTGATTTTTTCAATTTAGGGGTTGTTTGCAAGGGTTGTAAGATTTTCAAGGGGTTGAAAATGATTTTAATATGAGGTAATTATGTTAGAAAATCGAATTTCTAGCGATAAAATGGCTCAATGACAATTTTTCCATTAAGGGGTTGTTTACACCCCTCAAAAATAATAGGCGGAGTTCAGATCATTTTCACTTTTGAAGTTAAGGGTAAGATGAGCCTAATTCCAAAATTTCATGCAAATCGGTTCACAGTTAAAAAATTCGGAGGTAAGACCGTATTTTTCGCTTCAATGACTGCACTAGCTATATTAATTGGAAAATTGAATAATCTTGAGATTGCTAAAATTCTACCAGCCAAAAAATCCTGTTAGGAGCTTGAAATCCTGTAATATCTAAACGTATCATGTCTGTGAAAAGGTAAAATTAGTATAAAAGCAACTTATAAGTAAGTAAGTAAGTTTTTTTATTTGCTTTAAATGTGGTTAACAATCGACTATGACCCATTCCCCCGTGTAAATTATTTTTTTAAATTGTTTGTTTGCAGAGGTTCGATGACTATGAAATAAAATATCGACAATTTTTGTTTGAGTATGTATGATGTAAAAGGGTCATACACACCGAAAGAAACAGAAGTCATCTCCCCTGTGGACATAAAATTAGAGACTCCGAGTCAGCAAACTTAATGTTTATTTAAACGGGCCGAAAGTTGGCCAGGCGTCCCCCACGCTGATGTAGACTTGACTAAGAAGTATTGGCTATGGACCCTTAACTTTTGCAATGTCCACAGGAGAGACGCGAACAAAAAAATGTGTATGACACAAAAATTTGTTTTTGAACGTACGTACACTTAATTACTTGGTCTGCTAAATATATTATTTACCGTTTCAAAATACTGATAAATCAAGGACTGTTTTATTGGCTTTTCTTTTAGTTTATCGAACTGGGATATTTTGATGGTTGCTTTTAAAATAATCCCAAAAAGCTAAAAAAAAATTATTGTGAGTACCTAGAACATTACGAAATATTTTCAGTATGTTGTACCTATATCTTCATAAGTATGAAAAAAGCAACATACATGTAGAAAAAAATCCAAAAAGCATTTGATGTTTTTGCAAAAATTGAATCAATATCCTGGAGCGGGACGAAGGGTTCCTCTTTCTTTCTGCGCCCGAGTAACCTAAACTAACCCAGCTTAAGTCTAAACTGGCCCAGCCACTTCCAGCGGCTATGCGCGTACGCAGACTGTTATGTATTTATTATTCAACAGGCTTGCGCCCCACATTGCTGTTACTGCGCCGTGGATGCCGGCCAATACTGCTATTGTTTAATAATTTACAATCAAATTTGTGTGTAGCAGTGTTGCTGAACTATCGATAACCTCGAAATCTATTCAGGATATCGATAGTACAGTTAACGTCATAAATAAGTGATCACTTTATACCTTGTTGCCTGGAAGATATCGCTTTGAAGCTTTTATATATTTTTTCATGTACGTACTTGTTTTTCTGTATTGTACCTATTATTTGTGGTGTACAATAAAGAATCATTGTATGGTATTGTTATAAAGCATTATAAGAATAAGAATAAGAAATCTTTATTTCGCATAAGTAACATGTACATGCTAAGAAGAAAAATAAAAAACAATAATTAAAAATAGAAATAAGATACCTACATATGCAAAAAAGGAGTCCACTTAGCACTCGTCGGGTCACTAAAGATGGCTCAACGCTGATATTATGTGAATCCTGGTTGGCATCCGATACCGAACCGTACGGCACACGGGCCAAACTCTCCCAATATGACTATATCTGTCTCTCTTATTAAACAACAATTTCATGGATAAATTTCATACAATAAAGAGTTTCACAAACATACATAACACAATTCGCTCAAACAGCACCCCACACAAAATTATTGTAGCCTGGTGAAATTGTAACTCAAACCGCAACACGGTAACTCCAACCAGCATCCATTATTGTTCCAGACACAAATGTGAGCCCTTACGGAAGTGTCAGAGATGTAGTGCGGATGGACCATAGTCAACCAGGTGCACCACAAAATGGCCGCCGGGGCCACAAGATGGCGGAGGTATCGCGGGGCGGTACTGTTCGCTATACTACTGCAAGTTGTCAATGGTAAGATTATTTTATTTACTCTGTTATGCAAAACGTATTCCACCAAAAACATTTTCATGTAAAATGTCGCCAAGACGAGATAATATTCCTTGCACCGTCAAAAAGTTATCAGTTCTCATATGGAGCCAAGTTTCCTAGCTCTACACGCCATATCTTCGCAAACTTTACACCTTAGTCAAAATATGTGGCTCGGCCGTTTGGCTACCATCACACGTAAAGAGAAAAACTTTTTAACATAAAATTGAACCTCCGAAAAAACTGAAAAGCAAAAAATAATAACTTTTTTGTTTGACCTTAATCTAGGTACCAGTTTGAAGTCGGTGCCTCAGCACTTAGCCAGGAGGAGTGGACCTATAATCGTCTACCTGATTGGCTTCTATCACTCCTCCTGGCTCGCGCTGAGGCACCGACTTCAAACTGGTACCTAGATTAAGGTCAAACAAAAAAGGTATTATTTTTTGCTTTTCAGTTTTTTCGGCGGTTCAATTTTTTGTTAAAAAGTTTTTATTTTATACCTACTTTTTTTCCATCCTTGGGGTAATTTTTTTTCCAAATTTATAATACCAACTTCAAGGTATACCCTATCTATCCAATAAAAAAGAATTATGAAAATCAGACTACTCTGTAAAAAGTTAGTCAATCATCCCCTGTTTTCCTACCCTTAGGGTAGGAATATTGTTTCCAAATTTAAATGGGACCACCCTCGGGGTATACGCTTTCCAATAAAAAAAGAATCATCAAAATCGGACTACTCTGTAAAAAGTTATGCGTGATCATACATAAAAAAAAAAATATATATATACACGTCGAATTGAGAACCTCCTCCTTTTGTTTTCGTCGGTTGAAAAGGGATTTCATTTCTTTTTGTAAGTTACTTAAGGCACTTCCTTTCATAAGTTCCCAGTTTTATTATTTTTTTGTTGTTTGCGTATTTACACTAGCTTACATACAAAATTTCAGCTTTCTAGAACTTTAGGAAGTATCCTAAGAATTTTGATAATCATCAGTGACTCAGTGACGAAATCAGGGTTTTTTAGATATCAATAAAGTTTAAATTATAAGAGCTATGCAAGCGAAACTTGATATTTTTAATGAGTCTACTATTGACATCATATCCCGAGAATTTTGTTTATATGCTACAATCCAAACTCAAGTTATGAGGGTTCAAAAAAACTACGATGTGCTTCGAGAAAAGGTATGCCCTTGCGTTTCGCTTGGTTTTAAAATAATCCGGAGTATTTAATTTCCCATTTTTGGTGGTTGGATCGACTTCAAATTTGGCACGGATGTGTAGATAGTACGACAGTGCTTACATAATCGGCAAAAAGTTCGTTTCCAAAGTTATTTTTTTACAAAAACTCATTTGAGTTATTATTTGCGTAATTTGGTTTCATAAAAAACCGTCGACTCATGCATCGTCATTTGAACCAAAATTTAGGAGTATAGTTTAGTATTAGAGGAGTTTTATATAACACCGAATAAATAAATAAATAAATAAATAAATAAATATCATGGGACAATTCACACCAATTGACCTAGTCCCAAAGTAAGCTTAGCAAAGCTTGTGTTATGGGTACTAAGCAGCGGATAAACATACTTGTATAGATAGATACATACTTAAATACATATTAAACACCCAAGACCCGAGAACAAACATTCGTATTTTTCATACAAATATCTGCCCCGACACGGGAATCGAACCCGGAACCTCAAGCTTCGTAGTCAGGTTCTCTAACCACTAGGCCATCTGGTCGTCTAAATCAACCGAAATTACGTCATTCATAACACGCAACTCAAAAAAGTAACGCTCGGTGAGCTAAGCCCTAAGAAAAGATTTCCCAAATTACCACGGGATAGGGAATCAGCTCTTTTATTTATATTTTTCCACGGGGTCGTGGTTCAATGCTTTTTATGAAGTAACTACCTGGTTATTTAAAAGCGAAAAAGTTTTTCGGGTGCGCCGGTGGGATTCGAACCCACGTCTCCTGGGTATGCGCCCCAACGGGTGTTCTACCAATTGAACCACGTCGCATCCAACCGACTCCCCCGAAATTCTTAATCGCTTACATACGCCAACAGTGGGTTTTTTCGCTTTTAAATAATCTTAGATTCGGTGAGCAGCCGTACTGCTAATAAAATAAATAATATTTAACTACCTGGTTATTTTTTAATACAACGTAAGCAAGCAAACAAGGCAAGGTCACTCAGAGGGCGATGGAGAGGGCTATGCTTGGAGTTTATCTGCGGGATCGCATTAGAAATGATGAAATCCGCGCAAGAACTAAAGTCACGTACATAGCTCGAAGAATCGCTAGATTTAAGTGGCAGTGGGCAGGGCACATCGCTCGTAGAACTGACGGCCGGTTGGGCCGAAAGGTTCTCGAGTGGCGTCCGCGGACCGGAAGACGCAGTGTAGGTAGGCCTCCAACAAGGTAGAGCGACGACCTGGTGAAGGTGGCGGGAACGCATTGGATGCGGATGGCGCAGGGCCGATCTGTTTGGCGAGCCTTGGGGGAGGCCTATGTTCAGCAGTGGACGTCTTTCGGCTGAAAAGATGAAGCAAGCAAGCTTATTGTCCGCCTGACGTACCATTTCCGCAGCCTACGGACGCTTGCAACTTGAGGAGACTCGCAAGTGCGCCACCGATTCTTTAAGGCACTTAAAACTAAAGTCAACACAGTCTCCGATGTTCTTTCGATTGAAGGACGCGCGGTCATTTGCCCCCGATGCGTCGGCGCACGGCCGAAATAGTTCGATGTATTGCTAACGGTATTTTGTTTATTGCTTTTATCTATGGTCATGGAAGAATACGGATGTTACGAAAGTAATCAAGTTTTTTGACAAATCATTTCTTTTATTATTTGGTCGACCTGTTTGGTGGACCAGTTCGAACTTAATTATATAAGTAAAGATTGGTATGAAGTATCTTTTTGTATTTTTATTTTTCAACTCCATTTTTTTTTACGTTTACGGTCATCCCGTGAAATCCATATATTTAATCTAAATACGAACTGAGACATGGATGCACAAAATAAGACCAGCTCCGAGAATCGAACCCGGGTCCTCAGCATACCGTGCTGCGTGCTTTTACCCCTACACCACAACTGGTCACTGGTGGTGGTGGTGGTGGTGGTGGTGGTGGTGGGTTTTGACCAGTTGTGGTGTAGGGGTAAAAGCACGCAGCACGGTATGCTGAGGACCCGGGTTCGATTCCCGGAGCTGGTCTTTTTCTGTGTTTTTTCTGTGCATCCATGTTTCAGTTCGTATTTAGTATAAAATATACGAACTAATTAAGTTTATAATTAAACCAATTGACCTAATTTTAACCCATTTTCGTACGGTGTGAAGGTGGAGGAACTGTATGATGAACACGTATTGGGACCCTATTACTGAGACTTCGCTTTACGTCCGTTCGTCCGTCCGTCCGTCTGTCACCAGGCTGTATCTCATGAACCGTGACAGCCAGACAGTTGAAATTTTCACAGATGATGTATTTCTGTTGCCGCTATAACAACAAATACTAAAAAACATAATACAGTAAATATTTAAGGGGGCTCCCATACAACAAACGTGATTTTTTTATCGTTTTTATAGGTAATGGTACATAACCCTTCGTGTGCGAGTCCGACTCGCACTTGGCCGGTTTTTTTGGGTGTTTTTTGAAGGCCGTTTTATATTTAAAAAAAAATGCATTTAAACGTAGCTATCATAAGATCGCGGGCGAGCAAAGTAATTGTTTCAGTTCATTAATTTTGTGGCATTCATTTTGGCTCCATTTCAACTGTACTTAGCTGGTTTTTAATCCCGCGCATAATTAACTCGATAACTACACAGTTAAGTTAATTGTTATCCGTTTAAGTTAACTGTATCAGCGGTAAGCAATTGCGTTTTGATGTAAATAATGGTGTATGCATCAGCGATCGCCACGGTGTTTGGGTTAGCGGTGATTGGAGGTTAAAAACATGTTAGTGTTATGTAACTAGATCAAGAAAGAGAACTGCTGTTTAGCCCTTATAAGGTAGAGGCAATTTAGGGTGAGGCCACACGAGCGTAATTTTGTGAGTTGTGGGCGGCAGAATTTCGGTTGCGCCATACATTGTGTCACGTGATGGCCCGCATATTGTATGGCGCGAACCGAAATTGGGGATGTCAAAAAAAAAAATACCCATGGTTTTTATTTTTTTTTGTATAGAAAAGTCAATTATAAGAAACTTATTTCAATATTTTGTCATTTGGTTCTCTACTTTTTTCAAAATTAATTATTGAAACTATTTTAGTTGATGACGTCAGATTATAATTGAGGGCTCCCACAATGCCAAATTTCTAAATCTATCTAAATGCGTACGATAAGGCAACCCCTTTAATTATTTTTTGCGTAGTGGTACACTATACACTGTGTCACTTTACTGGCACTGACAAAGTGCTAGATGTCAGACAGCGGGTCCAAATCAAACTCCGTAGTATAATCCACGCGTAAATTGTGAAGAATTCTAACCACACAGAATAAAGTACGACTTGAACCGGTCACGCAATTTACACCAATGTCAAATGAAGGTCATTGCTTATTTGTTATATTATAAATTCATTACGTAATATTAAAATTAAATAACTACAGCAAACGAGTTAAAAAGCATTTATCTCGAAATGGTTTTCGATTTACTATACATTGCAAAAAAATAGACATCCCCAATTCTGCCGCTCACGACTCACAAAATTACGCTCGTGTGGCCTCACCCTTAGCGACTACATGCATTGACTTGGAAATTCAACCTTATTGTTTTAGTAATAAGTTACAATATCCATTATAATTATTGAAAATACGACTACCTAGCTTTAAAAATATCCTTCGTCAGGTATGTATTCGATAGCTACTTTTGTTTCTGTGGTATACATATAGTATGCTCTGATAAATGGGACCTTATTAAGGGCTAACATAGTCTGTTCTGTATCAACTTGTGTTATGGGTGTCCATAGGCTGCGGTGATTGGTTTCCATCAGGTGACTCGCCTGCTTGTTTGCTCCCTATCATAGAGATAGATCAAGAGTTGGTTGTCTGGAAGAGATCGCTTTTGATTGATAAGACCGCCTATTCTCTGCCTCACTTTTTTATTTTGTTAATTTATTCAGTACCTACTGTTTTTGATTTTCAATAAAGAATGTTTGTATGGTATTGTATTGTCCGGAAACATCGCGAGAAATTACATTTGGAATTTACCGTGTGCTTTACGGTGAAGGAAAACATCGTGAGGAAACCTGCACACTGGAAGAAATTCAATGGTGTATGTGAAGTTCCCAATCCGCACTGGGCCTGTATTATAGAATATACGATTATTACTATAACTATGCATTTTTTATAAGGATTTATAAGGTAATGTTGAAGCTGTACACATTTTTTAAAATCTTTAAAATTCATCACAACATTTGACGCAATGAATGAGTTAGAGATGATAAATAAAAATAAATATCACGGGACAATTCACACCAATTGACCTAGTCCCAAAGTAAGCTAGGCAAAGCTTGTGTTATGGGTACTAGGCAACGGATAAACATACTTATATAGATAGATACATACTTAAATACATATTAAACACCCAAGACCCGAGAACAAACATTCGTGTTTTCATACAAATATCTGCCCCGACACGGGAATCGAACCCGGGACCTCAAGCTTCATAGTCAGGTTCTCTAACCACTAGGCCATCTGGTCGTCAATGATGACGATGATGATGATGACATAGGCCTTGAGCGCGATGAGTCGGTCAACTCCAACTTATTGGACGTGTTTACCAACTGTTTAGGCTGCGGAATGCGCTAACGGTCGGGCCTACATACGGGTATAGCCGGTGCCGCGCCTGCGCGCGAACGGATTTAAACATTAAACTATCGGTATGTTATAGCTATAAATTAAAAACCCCCAACGCAATTTGGTAAAGTAAAGTAAAGTAAAAATCTTTATTTGTTTACACCAGTGGTTCCCAGCCAGTGGTCCGTGGACCGCACCAGTGGTCCGCAGAAGCCAAAATATGGTCCGCGAATGATTTTTAATTTATTTTTATGTAATTTCCTATTGAGTTTTTCATTAAAGTTTCAATTTGATTATTACAGTTTATTATTTTTATTAAGTACTAGCTGTTGCCCGCGACTCCGTTGTAATGTCGTCGTAAGGATGGGTGTATTGAAACGTCTAAGTCCGAGTAAATACTGCGTATATTAGAGAAATCAAGACTTATTATATAGATACATAATGGGAGAGTGTGTGTGTGGCGCAGCTCACACTACACCTCCCCCGTTGAAAAAGAAAAAAAATTGCCAATTTTTTTTAAAAGAATCATTAAAATTTAAAAAGTTCAAAAACTAAGAATACAAATTTAGGATACACAAAAAAAACTTTTACACTTAAAAAACTTTGATTTTAAACTATTTCACGTAATTAATTGGAATAAGTACTAAACATAACACATTTTTAAACTAAATACCATTAACTAGTAGGTAGGTATTTTTTTTTTTTACTTCTAAATTTGCACGCTTTGCTGACGATATGAGATAAATTGTTTATTAAAAAATACTACCGATTATCCGTACTCTAATACTCGTAATGATGTGTACTGTGCTCTCTTTACCTACGTATTTTTATCATAACATCATAAACATAACACTTTATAAAAAAAATTCTTGTAACTTCAACTGTCTGTTTCTAACTACTAAGGTATAATCCTTTAACGTCTTTTCCTTATGTACTTTTTTTTTCCATAATCTGTCCATACCTACTTTGCACAATCTTTGACTCTACCTAACTCATTTCGTACATTTTATACTTCTTATTTATATAAGTGTGCTACTTTGGCATCACTTCGTCATCAAGTCAACATCATCAAGGTCCACAACACTTTTATATATATTTCGTGTCCGGCCGGACTTTTACTTCATATTATTTACTAGTTCAGGATATAAGGATATTATTTATTCACTTTCGTGCGCGCACATTCATAATAATCATTTATACAAAATTTACCTAGGTAGATCATTTAACACTTCCTTTCTTTCTTTTGTCATACCTTGTGTCCAAGAATTGTCACGAGTGGTAGCTCGACCGAAACATGATCCAATATCAAGGATTCAGCTACCTAGCCTTATATCCTGGTGGACCTTGGAATTATTACTACTTACTATCCTATACCATCTCAAAAAAACACACTCAAATATCTCTCAAAAAAACTCATTCCTTTGAAAACTTCAACTCACAAGAATTCCATCAACTTTTAAGAGTGGCCTTCTTAACAGTTAATGAAAATCTTGATTGTCTCCGCTTCCCCTAACACATACCTATCTTTCAAAATCATACGATAACCTAATCTGATAAAACCTTTCCTTTCCTAACTCAATACATACCCCAAATTCTATTCAAAATTCATTACTATACCGACGTTTCCTTATTCTCGACTTCAAATCTTAAAATTGTTATACAACCAATTAAACCACCAATAAAAAAAATCATCATTAGACCGACTAGGAATTTCTATATATAAAAAAAAACTGTGTACTGTGTGTGTTTTCAAATAATGTAAACTATCTATTGACCTTGTACTAATAATTTGAAATGGAAGCCAGGTGATCAAGCTAGCAACAATAACAAATTATTTTCGGATCGTCCTTTTTATCCGTCTGCAGCTGAATAAAAGTGACAATCTTGGCTATTTGAATACATCCTAATAAATAAATCAATTATGTTGTAAAAAAAACATGTAAAATCAATTTCATAACGATCTAATTAAATCATTACTTAAAGAGCGCACAGTACCTCATTTGCCTAGTGAAATGTGAGACGAAATAACACACCTCACATTCCGATCCATACTTGTCTTGATGACACGTATGGTATCATCCGACTTTCTGCGCGTGACCTATTCTATTTTTAGACTGCATCTGCGACTACAATAAAAGTATTGTTACTAAGCACAAAATAACTCTAAAAAAAAAATATCTGAAATTGATGCAATTGTGAAATCTCGACAACAAGCGGCATTTTCTAAACATTATATTCTCTTAAAACACAAATATAGGTACCTACTTGAATTAATAATACTTACGAATAAAATTAACACTTTTTAAAATTCCAAATGAGTAGTTAAAATAAAATAACAAATAGCACATCTCTTGTTTGGCTGGTCCTACTCCCTGCAGCTCGTCCGAATCCATCAGCTCGTCCTGGACTCCATCGTCTCCCTGCTGCATACCGTAACCACTCCAACAACTCCTCGCAGCCAGTCTCCTTAATTCTTCTGTCATACCTAGTTTTCTTCTTCAATTTCTTCATTCTTTGTCTAAGTTTTCTCTTCTGTTTTACTTAAGTATATTCTTCTTTCTTGATTATCATTTAATATATCGTATTCTTCTTTCTTACATAAGTTTATTAACTTTACTTCTTCATTTTATTTCTTCTTAATTTTTTCATTCTTCGTTTTCATTAATTTTATTCTTCTCTTCTTACTTCATTTTCTTTTAAGTATTCTCTTCATATTTTATCTTCTTTCTTCCTTTATTTCTTCCTTAGTTTTTTCCGTATTAGTTCTTCTTACATAATTGTCTCCTTTGTCTGTCTTATATCGTAGGTATTCATATATTTATTTAAACAAACTAACACAACTATTTTTATTCTATACACTTATTATTAATTTTAATTGTCTTTTTTTTTAGTCCACACTTCTTAAACTGTCCACACTTTTAATTGTCCACTTTTCCACAATTTTCGAAGTCCTTTATACTGGTGGCGCAGCGCGCCGCCAGCACCGCACGAGGCAGCGGCACTGGCAGGGTCGCCATGTAATGTCGTCGTAAGGATGGGTGTATTGAAACGTCTAAGTCCGAGTAAATACTGCGTATATTAGAGAAATCAAGACTTATTATATAGATACATAATGGGAGAGTGTGTGTGTGGCGCAGCTCACACTACACCGTCTGCGTGGAATTAGTAATTCGGGCAGCTTATTTTTTTATCCAATTTGCTTTTTCATGGCTCTCCTTAGTTCCTCGATATAAAAAAAATACCCGCCCCCGCAAACCCCCCCCCCCGCACTCCCCTTTTAACCCCATCCCCCACCGAACCCCCCGCACACCCGCGTTCACATTCACCACAAGTCAAGCGTGCCTATAGAAGTTTTACTTCAAAAACCCCCGATTTTGAAACATTCTTCCGCTCCGCTCCGCTCCTATTGGTGTTAGTTAGCGTGATGATTATATAGCCTATAGCCTTCCTCGATAAATGTGCTATCTAACACTGAAAGATTTTTCAAATCGGAGCAGTAGTTCCTGAGATTAGCGCGTTCAAACAAAAAAAACCTGTTCGATAAATTCTTAAAATAGACGTATCTTTCTTATTTGTGAACCGATTCAAATGAAACAACCACTAAATGTTAATCCAAGAAAATACCAACATATCAGTGAAAACCGCATCCTTCTAGGTTAAGCCGTTTCTGAGATTAGCGCGCACAAACGCACAGACAAACAGACAAACAGACAAACAGACAAACAGACAAACAGACAAACAGACAAACAGATAAACAGACAAACAGACAATAATTCTAAAGATAATTGTTTTGAGTTCTAATGCGCTAATAAATAGCCCTAGTGACTGTTTTTCTCAAATACCTTCAATGTACAGACACCGACTTGTTACAGATTTATTATATGTATAGATACACCTACATAGTGGTCCCTGCTAACAAGAATAATATAAAAGTGGTCCCCCTGACCAAGAAAAGGTTGGGAACCCCTAGTTTACACAAATCATACACAATATTTAATAACTATAAATTAATAATTTTTTAAAAACCCCCAACGCAATTATGTCACACGATGTTTGAACATAAAGTAAATGCCCATTATGCGTCTAAGATCCCTTCCGCAGCTAACAAAAGAGCCGATAACTTTGAAACGGCTAAACCGATTTTGATGAAACATATCTAAAAACCATCGCCAAGAAAACTGCTGTCTAATAAAAAAAGACCGCATCCAAATCGGTTCACCCGTTTAAGAGCAATGCCTGGGCCACACTAGCGGCTAACGTCAATGCCCTTAGCGCGATAATTATCGCGTTGTCAAATTTAGGTCAAATTATTGCCAAATTATCGCGAAGTCGTGGCTACACCTACGGTTAACGTCCATTATCGCGATAATTAATGGCATTTCTCGTTAGCGTGGCCCAGGCATAATAGGATCCCGTTGGCACGCTTTGGGTACCTACGAACCCTAAAGCTGCGTAAGGACTGCGCGCACTCGGGTACGCATACCCCGGCTTGCGTGTCCTGGAACGCCATGTCCATATGCCATGTACGCGTACACTGTACACGTACACGTACACTATACGCGTACATGGCGTACGGAGGACATGGCGTTCCAGGACACGCAAGCCCGGTACACGTACCCGAGTGCGCGCAGTCCGTACGCAGCATTGACCTATAATAACAACAAGACACCCAATCGCTTAACAAAAGTTCCTCAAAAAACGTCCGAGCGGCGTTGTGTGTACGTATACATCAATTTATACAGATAACATTAACAGCATTCATTCAAATTAACACCTTGTTTCGTAGCAGTAATGTTTAATGTCAATTGAATACGATCGTTCGAAGTAGTGACATGACGTCACGCGCTGGAAACCGCCTAAAGAGTAAAGAATGCAGTGGAGTGGTCTTGCGAAGCGGAAGCTAGACTGTCTGTCTCTTTTTTTCTCGTGAGTTTGATTACGGTGCGAAAGAGACATATACGAATACGGGGCGAGAAGTGACGTTGTAATCAACGCGCGGTCGAAACACAACTGAACCAAAAGCCTGCACAATAGACGCGTGTGTAGGCTTTTGCTACCGACGGTTTTTGAGCGTGATTGGGAGTCTAGTTGTTATTATAGGTCAATGACGGCGTATTAAGATGATAAATAAAATAATGGTGACGCGATCTCACTAGTTCTAGTTGTTCTAGTTATAAAAGAGTCCGTCATGCTTTGCCTTTCGGCGTACAAATTCTATACACATATTATATTACTACACCAAATAAATAGGTACATACTAATACAATTGATTATTCATGTCATTTAAAAAAAATCAATACTATTTCTATTCTACACTTACTAACTACACGTGTTAGGTAGGTACATATTGATACAATTAAAAATCCATGTCATTCAAGAATTCATTGATATTATAATAACATAGTAATAGTTTCGTCCCAATACGTTTCAACGTACTTTATTTTGTATTAATTCCGCAACAAAACCGCTCATTAGGCCTAATGCTTACAAGTTTCACCATTTATTTGCTCTAAAAACAACGTATCATAATAAAATGGGAAGTATTTACTTTCACTGTCTGGAGTCACGATTGTGTAGTACTTTCTTCGAATGCTCGGCATTGCTCGGCTTAGCTGGAAATTATGACGTTTCCGCCGATATTGCACGAAACGAAATGTACAGTCAAGGTATTTAATTTCCTACCCACCTAAGTTTGAATATCGTACGGCAAACTGTCACCATAAGAACTAGCTTTTGACGTGTTCTAATTGATATTTCGACCTTGGATTCGATTTGTAGCATTCGAACATGGCGGATGTAGACAGTATCTAATTTTGGTATTTCTGTTTCTTTGGCTAGTTGAAGTATAATTTTGATAGTGTTTTATGCGGCGATTAACCTTAATTAACAGTGATCACAAAATTCTATATTGCTCCCGTGTCTGACATTTTTTAATGCGCAAGTTGTCTCCACGTGGTCTCTGGAATTTTACTATCAAGTTGCAAGAACTATAATCACCGTACAACGTCGCTCCCAAAGAGAGTTTACTTTGACACTGGCGAAATTGTCCTTATATAGGACAGTACCTCTACCATGAGTTACACTCGTTTACAGTGACCGTACTCGCTAGCGACGGCGTAAATGATTTGTATGGAGAATTGTACTTCCGTAAGTGACCGCTAGAGGCGCTGTACACAATTCTCCATACAAATCATTTACGCCGTCGTTAGCGAGTACGGTCACTGTAAACTAGTGTAACTCATGGTAGAGGTACAGAAGCCATATTTTAAATCTACATCTACACTAATATTATAAAGAGGAAAGATTTGTATTTTGAATAAACTCAAAAACTACTGGACCGATTTCAAAAATTCTTTAGGCGTTAGAAAGCTACATTATCACTGAGTAACATAGGCTATATTTATTACTAGAAAAAATTAGAGATCCTCGATAAATCTTACTAAAACCAACCCAAGGTGTAAAAAAATTAGCCATAAAATGTCTATTATCGCATGCGCTGCGGAAAGTATTGATGATAGAACAAAAAAATGTTCTACAATATTATAGAACGTATCAATATCTACAAAAAACTTCGCGAGACCATATGACCAATTATTGTAGTTACGTCACTATTACTACTTTTTTACATTTTATAAGATGATAGAAATGCCTATCAAAATCAGACCATGTTTTCCACACCTTTGTATTAATTCTTATACAAATTAATTATTTCGTATTCAAGACTGGTTCAATACCTGTTGATTTCTTTTTAATTATCGAAATCGGACATTCCGTTCAAAAAATATTACGAAATTAAAAATGTCAATATAAATAAATGCCTTAGTTTTTAATTTTGGAAATTATGACAAACTAGCGGCCCGCCCCGGCTTCGCTCGGGTGCAATTATGCATGTATTATACATTATAAACCTTCCTCTTGAATCACTCTATCTATTAAAAAAAACCGCATCAAAATCCGTTGCGTAGTTTTAAAGATCTAAGCCAGACAGACAAACGACAAGACAAGCGGGACAGACAGACAGCGGGAAGCGACTTTGTTATAATACTATGTAGTGATAGTGATTGAGTCATGTAGGTACGTTATAATTAGCATACTTATATATAAGTTTAATTATCTGTATTTATCCCAAAATGTTTATAAAGATTATAGATTAGTGTAGATAAAATAAACATTCCAAATAAAATACAGATAATTTCGGTGGGACCTGCCTGCCAATTAAAAAAATTAGGGTCAATTTATGATTGCTCACGGACATGAGGTTCAAAGTAGCTTTACGTTTCGCTAAGCATGACATTGAAAAGGTTAAAAAAGCCACTAGAGAATTATAAGAGTAGATTATTATAGCTAGACCGTTTAAATGTGTCTTCGCCCGCGCGGTACAGGGGCTGGGGAGTATGATTAGAAAGTGGCCGAGAGAGGTGCGTTTCATAAAACAATTTCATAAAACTCGCGAGATCTACTACAGCTCACAGAGCCAGCAGTCTATCCATACTAATTCCATACTAATATCATAAATCCGAAAGTGTATCTGTCTGTCTGTCTGTCTGACTGTCTGTTACCTCTTCACGCTTAAACCGCTGAACCGATTTAGATGAAATTTAGTATACAGATAGTTTGAGTCCCGGGAAAGGACATAGAATAGTTTTTATCCCGGAAATCGCCCTTTAAGGAGGTGAAAAGGGGGGTGTATGGAGAATCAATAACCACTTAACCGATTAAGACGAAACTTGGTGTGCTTCCACGCATCCTTGATTGCTCGCATGCTTGCTTGCTTGCTTGCTTCCATGCCTGCTTGCATGTCTGCTTCCATGCCTGCTAGCATAGCCTGCCTGCATGCTCGCTTACATGCCTGCATGCCTGCTTGCATGCTCGCTAGCATGCCTGCTTGGATGCTCGCTTGCATGCTCGCTTGCATGCTCGCTTGCATGCTTGCTTGCTTGCTTGCTTGCATGCTTGCTTGCATGCTTGCTTGGATGTTTGCTCGCATGCTCGCTAGAATCCTGCTTGGATTCTCGCTTGCATGCTTGCATGCTGCTTGCACGCTTGCTTGCATGCTTGCTTGCATGATTGTTTGCGTGCTTGCTTGCGTGCTTGCTTGCATGCTCGCTAGAATCCTGCTTGGATTCTCGCTTGCATGCTTGCTTTCATGCTTTCTTGCAAGCTTGCTTACATACTGCTTGCATGCTTGCTTGCATGATTGTTTGCGTGCTTGCTTGCGTGCTTGCTCGCGTGCTTGCTTGCATGCTTGCTTGCTTGCTTGCTTGCTCGCTAGAATCCTGCTTGGATTCTCGCTTACATGCTTTCTTGCATGCTTGAATGCTTCCTACCATGCTTTTTTGCAAGCTTGCATGCTTGCTTGCATGCTGCTTGCATGCTTGAGTGTGTTAGATTTTGCTCTATTCATATTAGATATTCTATATACCTATCGATATTCTTTTACTTAGAAATATATATGGAAAGTGACAGTTAATAATTTATCTTGCTTAGCTGCTTTATAGTCACATGTTTTATGTTAAACGAGGAAATAACTTATTTTGATGTTTATCGGGGCCAGGAGTTAACGGAGTATAAAATAATCAGTCTATGATGGGTTAACATATATATTTGGTAAGTAAAACAAACAGATCAAATCATATTTCGAGAAATCGCTTATATTGAAACAAACCTTATTTTCCAATGAAATAATAGCCTTTAATGATAACGAATAACAACAACACAAGATTCTCGATATATATGAATATTATTCAGTTACCAACATAATTCAAGTATTCATTAATTTATAGCTATACACGTAGATATATAAGCTATACGATAACTATTAATATATTTACATATGAAAGATATAGAAACCAATTATAGCCATTTATTAATTATACAACAAGTAAGTACTTAACTGTCAAGTGACCACGGCGACGGCTCGTAACAAAGTGCCTCTACCTGGCCTAAGAAGGCCTTTTATAAGTTTGCCTTGCCGTCTGGGTGAGTCGCAAATAACTGACGTCACCAGAGTAAGACGATCGGAAAGTATCTTAATTATTATTTCGCTTGTCTTTAGAGCCAAGCATTACCTAAATTATCAATTCCATTATTATATTTCATTTACTTACTTATTTTAACAATATATTTTATCACCTTACATATCTAATAATGTTATAACAGTTTCTATTACTTAGTATATCTAACACGTGCATGCTTGCTTCAGGCTTGCTTGCATAATTGTTTGATTCTTTGAAATATTTATGTTTCACGCTAGCAATGCCGCGGGTAAAAGCTATATTAGATAAAGTGATTCAAGAGGAAGGTTTATAAGTATAATACATGCATAATATAGTTGTACCCGTGCGAAGCCGGGGCGGGTCGCTAGTAAATAATAATAATGTACTCGTAGGTATGTAAACTTTGTATCAACTATTATAATTTACTAGCTGTCCATCCGCCATGTGCGCGACTCCATTGCATCTGAAAATGATAAAGCCTGCGACCTATTCTCAGACCTACCAATATAGAGAAAAATTTTCATAAAAATCGGTCAAGCCGTCTCGGAGGAGTTCGATAACAAACACCGTGACACGACATTTTTATATATTAGACTAGCCGTTGCCCGCGACTCTGTCTGCGAAGAATAGCGGTATAAAAAATAGTCTACGACCTATTCTCAGACCTACCGAATATAGAGAATACATTTCACAAAAATCGGTCACACCGTTTCGGTGTTAGCACCGTGACACGGCCCGCGACTACGTCCGCGAAGATAAAAAAAGCCTACGACCTATTCTCAGACCTACCGAATACAGACAAAAAAGATTCATAATAATCGGTCAAGCCGTTTCGGAGGAGTTCGGTAACAAACACCGTGACACGAGATTTTTATATTATTAGAAAGAACATACTTAATGCTGGCACAACACGATGGGTCATCGTGATGGTCCATTATGATGGGCCAGCGTGTGGAGGGAGTAGTGTCGGATGGCTTATGGCGCGTGCGATGGTCGTGGGATGGCCGCACATCAAAAGAATCAGAAGAACGTTGCCATCGTGTAGAATGCTTTATGCAAGCAAAACCGCGGTTTACAGCTAGTATGTATGTATACATACGTCTATTGTACAACAACATTCTCGAAATGTGAATGGTTCGTGAGCAGAGTTCTGTAAAAAAACTTGACAATCTATGAAATGACATGTCACGCAAAACATGTAACTTTTACAATTTTAGGATTCCGTATCCCAACAGGAAAAACGAAACCAATAGGCGCAAGTGACACAGAAGAGACGAGAGACGGGGGCGCGTCGCAGTCGGGACGCTCCTTGTACCAGTTTTTATATATTTAGGTAACGCCACGAGAGTTCAGGCGAATGATTACACACACAGCTACATAAAGTATCTATTGATTACAAAAAAAAAAATGTGAGTTATATGGTCTTATGGTGAAATACCTACGCAATACTATGCATATTATAATTTTTATTTTTTCATATAACCTATTTTTGAAATAATACAATTTGAAACTGATAAGAAATATTCGCAACAAAAAAATCGGTATTGATAAATAGCGAAAAATTTGATTATCTGATTTAATAAATGGTTTATTATTACAAGAAAACATAAAAAACACATAAAATTAACTAAAACGGGGCTTCCTCTTCCAAAGGTAGGGCAGCGCGGGGCATTGTACCTAAGACGCTAGCCGCGTTGCCCCGCTGCACTGCGAGGCTCAGTTTTTGGGCGAAGAAAAAACCTGCTCTTGGGTCGCCAGAGACGCCAATTAGTTTGTCCGACACTTCTTTAATAAACTTTTTTGTGTCGGACGACCAAGGCCCAAAGGTTTCGACCGCAAGTGCCGCAAAAAAGTAGTTTTCTCTAAGAAAAGCATATTTGCGGCACTTGACGGTTTGGGCATCGTCTGCAGCTGTCCCTGGCTTCCGCGCAGAGCGTTGGACGTGGGACGGGGCCAACGTATCCACGCATGTAACATCCCACGCCAACGGCTGCCCCAGACGCCACGGCACCAACGTACAACCGTCTGGCCTCTTCCCGTCCGCAGCAGAAAGACCAGTAGGCTCTAGGGTCGCGGGGATGGACGCGGAGCCGAGAGCCCGACGGACGAGATCGTTGAGTGTCGCGTGTCTGTAGAAACGGCCGGCACTAAGTTGGCAATGAAGGCCGTGACGGCCGAGAGCATCAGCCGAGCCACCGCAGCGACAGCAAGGATGAGGTTCGCAGGTCTTGAGGCCCAGACGAAGGCACACCGCGACTCGTAACGATCCCGGGTCTAGAAGGGACCCTATATTCCGAGAAGGGAGACCGTGAAGCCAGTGTCCCGACTCAGCTTCTGAAAAAATCTGATTTATATAAAATGGATCCAAATATTTTATTTTCTGTTTTGTTTCAACTAGATGTATTTTCCTAAGTAATTCTTAAAAAAATTTTTAGTCAATCTTGTAATTCACTGTTGAGTCCGTTGAACTTGCTATCGGTACGAATAAATGTCAAAATCCCGCTGTCATTATATGACGTGTTGTTGTGTGCGTGACCTCAACTCTCGTGGCGATACCTTTTAAATGTATAGAAGCGTCACGATCCAAAGTAGACAGAAGAGACGATGACGTGACCTGCGAACAAACGACGCGGTTTGCGACGCGCCCCCATCCCACGTCTCTTCTGTATGGCATGCGCGTATAGAGGATCAGTTTGTTGTACGTCTGTTCGTCTACCTTTCGCTACCTGCAAAATACGGAACCCTCAGTGCGCGAGTCAGCTTGGTTTCTCTAAGTAATATCGTCTATAGGCGAGACGAATGGTAATCACAAAGCGACGGAGGCGGCGGCGCGTGGCGGGAATCGAACCCAACACCGTGACGAACACGACGTCACGCTTATTTAGGATTCCACGAAAACTTGGCAATGTGATGACGCTAAGAAAATTGGGAGTTGAACCTGTGTCCTTGGCATTATTCAAGCTTGGTGGCATAGGTAACGCCACGAGAGTTGAGGAATATGATTACACACACAGCTATATAAAGTACCTACTGATTGCAAAAAATATAGTGAATGAATGAAATGCCTGAGTGAATGAAAATGTGAGTTATGTGATCTTATGTATGATGAAATACTTACGCAATACTATATATTTTTCTTTTTTCATACAACCTCTTTTTGAAATAAAACAACTTGAAACTGATAAGAAATAACCGCAAGAAAAAAATCGGTATTTTTATAAATAGCAAAAAATATGCTTATCTGATTTATATAAAATAGATCAAAATATTTTATTTTCTGTTTTGTTTGAACTAGATGTATTTTCCTAAATTATTCTTAAAGAAATAGGTTGAAAAAAATTTTAGTCAGTCTTGTAATTCTATGTTGGGTATGTTGAACTTGCTATCGGTACGAATAAATGTCAAAATCCCGCTGTCATTACATGACGTGTTGTTGAGTGCGTGACTTCTACTCTGATGGCGTTGCCTATACTATATGTTAGAACAGAATCATCTCTTATCAATCTCATTATCGTTTCGTTGCGGCATAGGCATTTTTTTTTACATAAAACTAACCCGTGCGTGCAGTGATTGACCACTATCTCACCTGATGAAAGGTGCAGATGAGGCCAAAGGTGTATCTTGAGATTGAGATGACTTGGGCTCAGTTTTACCTAGCCCTTACGGGCCTAGTGGGAATTGGGAACTTCATACACACCATTGAATTTCTTCGAAGGTGTAAATAAGTAATACCATCAAAAACAAAACATGTAAAAAAAACCAAGTCTCGCAACTCAGTTCTTCTACCGTAAAAAGTTGTGAGATCCATGTAATACCAAGTCGGTTACTTTATTAAGTCCCTACTTAATGGACCTTCTGTCTTAAGTTATTACGTAATTAGCTAACCTAACAAAATCTTATAGTGACCATATCAATATTAAAAATCTTTTATGTTTTAAATAAAAAGATTGACTTGGTCATCGCATGAAAACACAATGTATCTCACAAGTAATACATAATATATTAAATAAGATTGTTTATCTAATATATAAAAATGTCGTGTCACGGTGTTTGTTATCGAACTCCTCCGAAACGGCTTGACCGATTTTTATGAAACTTTTTTAAGAGGGTACGATGGGCACCATTTCTCCATACAAACGTAATCCCCTGTTTCCTCCCTGGATAATGGCTTTAGAGCCAATTTTTTTTACTGCGTAATCTGTATCTACCACAGCTATGTCCCTATGTTTAGTTTTTTTCCATATTTCAATTAACATGAGAAATATGAGCTTTCAAAAACTGAAAAAATTGCCCAATTTCAACGTCATTTTCAGACACTCATCAGAAAAGAATCCCTGATATAAACAAAAAAAGGAAAAAATTAGGGGCATAGCTAAATCTGTCCTCTAATTATTTTTGAAAAAAATAATTTTATTGGTCCAGTTTTCGAGAAGAAAACAGGGGATTACGAAATGCTGTTTTGATCAATTTTACGCGCCTAATAACGGTCTGAGCTGCAGCTGTCCCGCTCTCGCTGTACTGACACGGAGGGGTTCGGGCGAGACAGCGACATTTCATTAAAATACCTATTTCTCAAAAGTTTCTCAGCCATCGTACCCTCTTACTGTATTCGGTAGGTCTGAGAATATGTAGTAGCCTATATTATTCGCAGACGGAGTCGCGGGCAACAGCTAGTATTGATATGGTCACCATCACATGTCTGATAGTCTAATAGGATCCCGTTTGCACCCTTTGGGTACCTACGGAACCCCAAAAAAACAATCCTTTTGTGAACAAAACATTACATTGCACCAGATGTCCTCAAATCTTGCATTAACATCGCAACGATGCGCTGACGCAACGGAACAGTACAGTTGACAACACTTTCACTAACGACGTACAGTCGGCATGTCACATAGTTTCACTTAACGATCAAAATAAAATTACGCACGCTAAATGGCGTTGCGTAATTTGGAGTTTGACGGATTTAATGGATCATTAAGTTCTTTAGTCATGCTTGGAACTGTAGTACCTTTAGGGTTCTTTAGGGTTTAGGGTTCTGTAGGTACTACAGGGTTATTTGTAATTCACTAGCATCCTTTTAACCCTAAACTCCTACCACTTAAACAAATGTTTTTTGTTTTACGGCTTTGGTCATAACTTAATATTTTTGGTGTAATAACGTTTTGAAAATTTGAGATTACCTCTTATTTTTACGATACTCTGTGTATTTGTTTGGGAAAAAAAATGCTTCATTTTAAAAAGTCGTAAAACAAAAAACATTTGTTTAAGTGATAGGAATTCAGGGTTAAGAGGATGTCAGTGAATTACAAATAACCCTGTATAACTATAAATTAAAAAAATTAAAAACCCCCAACGCAATTAAGTCTAAGATCCCTTCCGCAGCATACAAAAGAGCTGATAACTTTGAAACGGCTGGACCAATTTTGACGAAACATGTCTAAGAACCATCGCCAAGAAACCTGCTTTCTAAAAAAACCGCTTCCAAATCGGTTTACCCGTTAAGAGTTATGATGCCACGGACAGACAGACACACACACACACACACACACACACACACACACACACAAACACACACACACACACACACACACACACACACACACACACACACACACACACACACACACGTGGCCTAGTGGTTTGACCTATGGCCTCTTAAACAGAGGGTCGTGGGTTCAAATCCCGGCTCGCACCTATGAGTTTTTCGGAATTTAAGTACTTATGTGAGAAATTACTTAAATTTGTAATTTTACCATCAGCTTTAGTGAAGGAAAAAATCGTGAGGAAACCTGCATACACCTGCGAAGAAATTGAATGGTGCATGTGAAGTTCCCAATGCGCACTGGGCCCGCATGGGAACTACGGTCCAAGCCCTCTCATTCTGAGAGGAGGCCTGTACCTATTGTGGTCAATTTATATTAGTAAGATTTCTCGCTCAGAATTTTATTGCACTTTTTACATAAGCAACGTGCACTTTCTTAATGATATGCAGTTTCAAAGGCGAGTCTCGCTTTCGTATTTTTAATTGGTTAAATTCCAAGTGAGAATGACTCTTCATTTTTAAAACTAATAATGGTAGAAAATATTTGATATGCTAAATGCTGTTGGGTAATTTAAATTGGGTACCCTTCCATGGAAACGGATTGGTGACGTGCGGAATTACGACAAAGCATTCTAGTTTAGGCCTCCAACAAGATGTTGCGCTCGCGGATAGACGAGTGCTATGTAATGGATCTTCATACAGAATTGCAGGCCTAGGCCAGGAAAGCGATCCTCTATTGTTTCATGTGACACAGCATCATGACGTCTGTAGGTCTATGGCATCATGGCATTCAGACCTAAAAAAAAACATAAGCAATAGTTGCTTTCTTTGCAATTTTAATTTCTTGAAGCTTTTTGTTTATTTCATTGCATGTTTGAGAAAAGCACTATACAAGCCTCGGCTGGAACAGGGGTTGCCGGCCTCGTATCATGTCAAACTTACTCGCCCGGCAACCCCTTGCTTCCAGCCTCTGTAGTAATGTACTATTTTATTTCTTATTTTAACCGTGCCAGATGTCACTCTCACTTTAACATGTATACAGAATAGATCAGTGGCAAACAATGTATCAAAATTATTTGGGGAGCTTTCCCGGGAAGCACGAGATTAAGTGACATTGTGGTTAATATTTTACAAATTTTTGCTTACACACGTTAGGGGACGGGGGCCTCTGTAGCCCGGGGCACCCGTACCATTGATACGCCTGATACGGCGGTAGCTACGCCCCTGGAATAGATACATGTTCACCACAAGTAAACCCCACCCAACTACGTAACTTGGAATAACTGTACCAATTGTTATGATATCTTACATTAATAACAATTTGTTTTTCTTTCCAGGTTACGAAGAAATACACACAATATCCCAACTCTCACCAAAATCGGTAGGAGCTGATCAACCTTTGGACGCCATCTTGCAAACAACACAAACAGAAAACCTAGCTTTTAGAATAGAACCTAGCATCAAATACGATGACATAGACGATATAGCACTAGAAGACATTATCACTGATGAAGAATCAGAAAAGCATGTGATCATAGCCAGATCAGCAGCTCCAACTGATCGTGAGTCAAGATCGATCAACTACGAAGAAATACCGTCGTCAAACAACGAAATAGACAACGAACTAGAATTACACAATAAAAGGAAATACTACGAAATACATCCAACGAAGACAACAAGTCACAGTCGAGATAATGAAATAGTGATGTCCTCGGGTGACAAATTTGAGTTCAATTTTCCGGGGGAAGCCAGGAGGGCTCCAAAGGCCAGAGCACTGCCTTTGGGGCCCAGAATTCGGCCTACTGCAGTGCAGCCGATGTATGCTACCCTAAACCCTAACGAACCAAGACAGAACACAGAAATACAAAACATAATAACTGGTATAGTAAAGCTGTTAAACGGAAATGTCAACGTACAAGCAAACACACAGTTACTAAGGCCAGGGAGACCTATGAATTCTAGAATAAACAATAGAGGCCCACCAAGGATATCTGATGTTGCTCCTATAGACTTCGAGAAGCCTATCACACCACCGACGCATGCGTACCATCCTACCAAAACTCCTCCCCCTTACCCATTCGATCGACCGCATCATGGTGTCAATTTGCCTGAACAAATTGTACCACCACTGAACTATAGACCTGGTTTAACCAGACCTATACCTCCATGGCAAAGACCCAGACCTAGGCCACCTAACAAACGGCCTAACCCTGGTCTACCTATATACAGACCTATCCCTCCACCTATGCCTGTAGATATACCAAACTTAGACGATGAAGATTTAAAAGAAGACGCTGAAAATGATACAAACCATGATAATCATTTAGTTCACGATGATAAAGAAGTGCCTCTTACCAATCTGCCTGTAGCCAATACTACTGAAGAAAACGAAAGAGAAGATAACAAGCTTACTACAGCCCCTGATACTACTAGTAGTACTAGTACAAGCACTAGTACCACAACCACTACTACTACTACTACTTCTACGACAACAGAAAGAACTACAACTTCAACGACTACTGAGAAACCAGAAACAACTACAGAAACTCCGACAACAACCGAGAAACCAACAACAGAAAAAGCCAAAACTACAACAGAAAAACAAAAAACAACAGAGCAACCAAAAACAACAGAAAAGCCCAAAACAACAACAGAAAAGATTAAAACAACAACTGAGAAAGCTAAAGTTGAGAAAAAGACTGAAAAGGATAAGAAAAAGGAGCCTTTGGATAGTAAAAAAGATAAATTTAAAGTTGATGATAAACCAACGAATAAAACAAAGATGGAAACTCTTATAGATATGATTGAGTCGTCTATTGAAGAGAATAAGGCTGCTCTGGCAGCATCCATTGCTGCTGCAACTCCTACTGAAGGTTTAATGTCTCATGCTCCTACCGTTAGTGGAATTGAAAATGCGGATAGCATCATTAAGACTTCTTCTAGCAACGCTCATCCATTACCATGTAAGTCATTATCTTAACCTATATGTATCCTACTGCTGAGCACAGGTCTCTTTTCAAAATGAGAGGACTTGCGTTGTAGTTCCCATGCTGGCGCAGCAGGGGTTGGCAACTTCATACACATGACTAGTGATTTCCGGGACTTAACCACGAACTAATAATTGCTATAATTACTTTGATATTTCGACCATATTGCAGCGGCCGTGGTCACAGGTGTGTGCAGGTTTCCTCACGACGTTTTCCAGAGTTTTCCTTCACCAAGCAAGCTCTGGTTGCGTTCGAAACGCGTCAGTGTAGTTTGGTGGTGGTGATAGTGGGGTTTGTGTGATTTGTGCGTGTTCGTACAGTGTGGAGGTGGAGGAACTACATCAACACGCATTTTTACATAAACAAAGTTATCGTAAGGTCGCGGGTGAGCAAAGTGATTGTTTTAGTTCATTAATATGGACCTCCTGATTCAAATAAATTAAATAAATTTTGTTTTGTGTAAATAATTCTCTCTCTCTCTCTCTCTCTCTCAGGCTCAATTAATTGGAACTTAGTTTTAGTTTACCCCTACTTTTTTCAGCGTCCCCCTACCGCCCCTACCGCCGTCCCGGCATAGTGCTAGACGACACAGACTTCAAGCCGACGGGCAGCCGGTTCCGGCCCGACGCGCCGGTCGTCACTGCGCCGGCCTACGGCGAAATATTTGACGTCACCCTGTCAGCCATACAGGGGCCCGGGGAAAAGGGGGCCACAGGTAAACTTAGTATTAGTTTAGTATAACTTAGTGTAAGTTATTTAGTGAACTTTAGTATCAAGCAAACACAGTTTCGATGGCTTTAAATTGTGTTTAAGCAAAAATAGTTAACGAAATTACAATAAAGTTAAAGAAATCACTTTAACTAACCAAACCAACCAACCACCACCATTACGGGGAACCGGGCTGAATGACTGTACAAAACGATCGACAGCCCGCCTGACTCAGCAAGGCGTCCCTATGGGGATGATGTATGCATCATCATCATCATCATCATCATCAACCACCACCATTATTTGTTAACCATTTTTGCTTAAACTAAGTTAAATATAAAATAAAAGTAACTAAACTAAAATTAGAAAAAAAAATCAATGGTTCTTTACATTATAGTAATTTTAGTTTACTTAACTGAGTTCAAATCTCTATGTCTAAAGGGCACTGGTACAAGTTATTTAAGTAAACTTTAGCGTAAATTACGTTAAGTAAATGTAAGTTGAAGCTATTTTTGTCTTAGGAAACTTAATTTAGACAAGTTAGCTATGAAGTATCTTTTTTTTTTTGTACTTATTTTTTCAACTTCATTTTTTTTTATTACTTTTACGGTCATCCCGTGAAATCATATATTTCGTACTAAATACAAACTGAAATATAGATGCACAGAAAAAACCCCAGAAAAAAGAGACCAATGCTGGGACTCGAACCCAGGTCCTCAGCATTCCGTGCCGCGTGCCATACCCCTACACCACCACTGGTCTAGAGATTAGACACGAATCTTTCCTATACATCATACATTTCAATCTGCTAAATCATCACCTTATGCAGTGACAAGCGCACATCTATGTTACACCCTCATCGAGAGATTTTAACACTCCTTCGGAACTAACCGCTCACCTGGACAAGAGATGGCGCTACTGTGCAACTTTAAACAAGTTAGCTATGAAGTATCTTTTTTTTTTGTACTTATTTTTTCAACTTCATTTTTTTTTATTAGGTACTTTTACGGTCATCCCGTGAAATCATATATTTCGTACTAAATACAATAGTTTGTATTTAGTACGAAATATAACTTAATTTAGATAAAGTTTAAATTAGCGTACATACATAAACAGTACATACCATCACACCTGCAAAAGAAAGGAAAACAAAACCCAGTAAAAGGGTAGTCAGAGACTATTTGTTTCCACTTGCTACGATCCTGACATACATCTTTCGCTACTCTTGATCTTACCTTTCTCCCCATCCCCAATCTGGAATAGAATCATGGAATGTTCCTTCTTGGTCACCCTCATCCAACATTTCCATCTACAGTCACTTTATATTATCTCTTACGTAATACTTCTTTCATCTATCCTCTGCACATGCCCTAACCAGCTTAACATTCCTTTTTCTATACGAGTCACATTTAAATTGAATTATTGAATTAGCTTTTTTTTAGTTAGTTCACTTTTATTGTATTCATCACAGATATAGAGAAATCTTACCTAAAGAAACTAAGTTTAAGTTAACTTAGTTGAAGTTAAGCTTAAGATCGGGATCGCATTAGAAATGATGAAATCCGCGCAAGAACTAAAGTCACCGACATAGCTCGAATCGCCAGACTCAAGTGGCAATGGGCAGGACACATCGCTCGTAGAACTGATGGCGGAGCCAAGAGGTTCTCGAGTGGTATCTACGGAGTGGAAGGCGCTGTAGGTAGGCCTCCAACAAAATGGAACGACGACGTGGTTAAAGTTGCGGGAACGCTTTGGACGCATGGCGCAGGACCGATCTGTTTGGCAAAACCTGGGGGAGGTCTATTGTCAGCAGGTGACGTTTTTCGGCTGATGATGAGTGATGATGATGAAGCTTCAGATTTCTTTACTTTCAGTAAAAATTATTAGGGACTAGTAAATTCTAGAAATACGTTTTTTCCAGTTCGCATTGAAAACGTAAACCCTATTTACGGTCACGGGGATCGCGACGATATCATTGTGACGGCGTCCGGCGAACAAGGATTCGTGTCTATCGATGGCAAGCGGACTTATCTGAACTTGTTCGACACGGCCAGCAGCGCTGAAGTCAAGCCGACTAGAGTGCAGAGCTTGCCGCACCACTCAGGTTGGTCTACGTGTCTCTTTCCTTCTATCTTGATTCTATCTCTCTTGCACTTGCCTTCCCTGTGTTTTCTGTCCCCTGCTTTCTCCCTCTTTATATTCACCTGCGGCCTGTGCCCTGCTGTGGGACATGTATATGCCTACTCTCTCATACTTTCAGGTGTCTCTTTTTCTTCCCCTTCCTAGCCCTGCCTTCCTTGTCGCCATGTGCCGAATACTATACGATGTCCCTTCCCATTTTACCTTATGGTGGCACTTCACTTGGCGTTGCGTGTTCGCGTTGCGCTATTGCCATCTCAGTCTTTCACGCTAGAATCGGCATAGTGCTCCTCTCTCGCACACGCAACTATGTCGTGAAATACGCCAAGTGAAGTGCCAGCATTAAATTTACATCTGTCATTGTTTGTTGTTTCTCGATGTCTTCTTATGGTCCCAAAGAAAGATCAGCGCCGTTCACAGGACCAGCACTTGGCTGATTTGGGAACATTTCGTGACATGCGCATTTTTTGTTTTATTCTTGTTTTTTCCATGTTGTCACCAATGTTTACTTTCTTTCTATATATCATAAGTTTTTCTATTCCCAGCGCCCCCAGTGTTACCGGAAAGTCCATCAGTGGGTACTGGAGTGGCCGTGCCAGCTGACGATGTCCCACTCCCGATACCGCCGCGACGGCCGACCCAGCATCGTCCGCCGCCGTATAGAAGACCACAGCCAACAGTTAGGTTAGTATTGTTCTTATAGCATACTAGCTTTTGCCTGGGACTTCGTCCGCGTGGATTTAGTAATTCATCAATCTACTATTATAATTTTGGGTACAAACACTGTTCTATATCCTTCCCCTCAACTCTTGAGTTTGTATGGAGCTTGCTATCTCCTTACCACATCTAAACATCATACCACCCCCTTTTTACCCCCTTAAAGGGTGATTTCTCGGATTAAAACTATCCTATGTCCTTTTTCAAGACTCAAACTATCTGTAGACCAAATTTCATCTAAATCAATTAGCGCTTTAAGCGTGAAGAGTTAACAGACAGACACACGTGCGTATTTATAATATTTGTATGGATATGGATTTAGTAATTCATTGAATCAGGCGTTACTTTGCGGAGGTCCATATTAATGAACTGAAACAATTACTTTGCTCACCCGCGACCTTACGTTACGATAGTTACGTTTATGTAAGAAATGCGTGTCCATGCAGTTCCTCCACCTCCACACTGTATGAAAGAATGATACACATAAATCAAATCACACAAAGCCAACTATCACCAACACCGAACTAACACGGTGAACGGTTGCGGAGACTTTTTATTGTAAAACGCTTTAAAAAAAAAGTAATTATTACTTATGAAACCAAAAGTTTATATGACCATGTTTCCTTTCAAATTGTTACATATTAGCTGTGACTTATTTTTATATAGCTATTCAAAGAGGAAACGCTGCCAGTATCTTCTGCGGTAACGACCGCTTTAGCCTAGTTGGTAGTGACCCTGCCTACGAAGCAAGAGGTCCTGGGTTCGAATCCCGGTAAGGGCATTTATTTGTGTGATGAGCACGAATATTTGTACCTGAGTTATGGATGTTTTCTATGTATTTAAGTATTTATTTATCTATGCAAGTATGTTTATCGTCGCCTAGTACCCATAGTACAAGCTTTGCTTAGTTTGGGACTAGGTCGATTTGTGTAAGATTGTCCCCTAATATTTATATTTATTTATTTATTTATTTTTCAAAAATGTTATTCAACAAAAAGACACTTCATGAGCGCTTACCTTCATTCTACTCGTAATGCTAAAAAAAACGATTATAGATCGAGACATAAAATACTTAATATCTTAGTAATGCGTTTTCTTCGGAGTTTGTTTTTTTCACATATAATTTTATTTATTTTCAGGATAGACACTTGTATAGTCGGCGACGATTCTACGTGTGATCAAGCGCAGAACGAGAAATGCAGGACTGAAGCAGGTAATTTTATATTGAATGTTGAATATGAATATGTTTGAGAGACATATAAGGAGAGTTTGCGGGAGCCTGTGTGCCGCGCGGTTCTGTTTTGGATGCTACCAGGATCCATATAATATTAGCGTCGAGCCACCTTTAGTGCTGAGTGGACTCCTTTTTTAGGGTTCCGTGCCCAAAGGGTAAAAACGGGACCCTATTACTGAGGCTCCGCTGTCCCTCCGTCTGTCACCAGGCTGTATCTCATAAACCGTGATATTATAGCTAGACAGTTGAAATTTTCACAGATGATGTATTTCGGTTGCCGCTATAACAACAAATACCAAAAACTAGAATAAAATAAATATTTAAGGGGGTTCCCATACAACAAACGTGATTTTTTTGTCTTTTTTGTAGATAATGGTACGGAAGCCTTCGTGCGCGAGTCAGACTTGCACTTGGCCGGTTTTTTTTTATTTTGCCCCATGTTTTGCCCCAGGTATATCTTTCGGCTGAAATGATGATGATGATGATTTTTGACGTGACAACGTCTAATAAATCGATGAACGCCGGCTGATTTTGCCGAAGGATTCACCGTTTTCAAGGTATTTGACAAAATACCGGCGTCCAATCACCGAGGTTAAGCAACGTCGGGCGCGGTCAGTACTTACTTGGATGGGTGACCGCCTGGTTTCATTTTTGTTTTTCGAATGTTTTGTTACGACGTTGTCGCGTTAAACTATCGTCCGTAAGCCGACTTTTTAGACAACCGGTTTTTATTTTGCCCCATGTTATGCCCCAGGTATATCCAGCTGCCAATGCCGTCCGGGCTACGCGCGCCGCGTGCACCGCGACCCGTGCCGCCGCGTGGTCGCGCTCATCCTCAACCTGAGGGTCGACCGGCTTTACAAACGGAAGGTGAGTCACTTTTGCCCCAAGTAATGTTGTTACCCCATTAATATTGAGCTGCCATATTGTCGTTGTATGGTCCGTGTGACATTTGTGTCATGGTTGGGGTTATTTTTTAACCAAATAAGCCAATCTAAACTCCAGGAGAGTCCAATACAGGGTTATTTGTAATTCACTGACATCCTCTTAACCCTGAATTCCTATCACTCAAACGAATGTTTCTGTTTTACGACTTCTTAAAATGAAGCACTTTTTTCCCATACAAATACACAGAGTATCGTAAAAATGAGAGGTAATCTCAAATTTTTAAAACGTTATTACACCAAAAATATTAAGTCATGACAAAAGCCGTAAAACAAAAAACATTTGTTTAAGTGGTAGGAGTTTAGGGTTAAAAGGATGCTAGTGAATTACAAATAACCCTGTATAATAACATTTTCAGGATGCTGATGAGGCATTCCAGATTCTTTAGCGCCTCGGGCATGTTCACAGATGCAGACATAGATAATTTCTATGCCATTTTACCTACGTAAAAAAACAATATCAATGGTGTTGCGAATGTAGGGGAGCTCCAAGGGCATTCTGAAAATGATAGCAGGGAGATGGGATTATTTCATCCTTAGGAGATTTACAGACCTTCATGTAAAACGAAAGAAGTGATGGAAGTGCCTTTTTTCGTGTCTTTCGATTATTTTCAATTTGCATGTCTACTAACCTAGTTTTAAGATATTTTGACACTAACATTATAGCGCTTTCCGAAATAAATGATTTTTATTTTATTTTTTATTGAAGCAAAATTTTAACGTCGAACGGATCTCGACAACTGTGCCATCCAGCAACATTTTGTTTATCAGAAAGTCATGAAAAATTATAAAATTCTCTCGATATTTCGACCGCTAAATCTCTGTCGTGAAATTAATAAAATGTGCATGCTTGCGTGCTTTTCAGATTGCATGGGACGCTAAATTGGCGGACAAAGATTCTGAACCCTATCAGCAACTCAGCTACGAAGCAATAAGAGCTGTAAGTATATTACAAACGTCGAAATACATAAAAGAAGAGTCATTGTATTGTATGTATTGCAGTATGTATCTAACTATCATTTGAGTATATTTTAGCCGTTGCTTAGAACCCATAAAATTGTTACATTTTCCCCAGATTTTCGTATTTAGTATTACTAGCTGTTGCCTGTGACTCCGTATGCGAAGAAAACATACAAAATAGTCTACAACCCATTCTCAGATCTACCAAATAAAGACAAAAAAGTTTCATAAAAATCGGTCAAGCCGTTTCGGAGGAGTTAGTTACAAATTCTGCAGTCGGAGGCTCGAAGAAAACCAGGAGAATGAATTAAAACTAATTTAATTACAATTAATAACAAATGGGAGGCAGTAACTCACGAGGGGGGATTAATTAACTATAGGTAGTTAGTTATAAGAAACGCTTCTTCGTTATAGTTTTTTCTTTTGCTGATATTGTAAGAAAGAAAGAAAACCTTATTGTACACCAGAAAATACAGATAAAAATAAAACAATTAAGAATACAGTGAATAAAACTTAACTATAAACTAAATATCTAACTATTACAAACTAAATTAAATTAAAAACTAAACTAGATCTAAAAATGGCCCCTGCGGCAATGTGCCGAAGACGCTGGCAGCATTTCCTCGTTGAATCGCAAAAATTAATAACTATTTCTACATCTTAAATCCTAAATAACGATAGTTCGATGTGAGAACGTAAAGTGATTTTGTTAACAATATCTAATCTTAAATGAGGGGTTTACACGGCTCGATTTTCGCCAAACCACCAAAGTCGGATGCTACCCAACTTTAGCTTTAGTCTAGCCGAATTGCCATTTAGAGGGTCGATTTTAGCAGCGCGGCAAAAATCGCGCGGCTCTAGTCACACGTGTAAAGCCCGCTTTAGGTAAACGCGAGTCACATTCTGCTGATGCGTCGCCTCACGTAGTGGTTTCAATGTCAGGCTGCTATGCTATGTGACACGAGATTTGTATAGACCGTGAAATTTTAGTGGTTGTTTTCCCGAAACGAGGTGATTTAGTATCGATTGTACAATAGATTTATAATTACTATTTTGACTAGAGTCAAAAATCCAATTGTGAAAAACGAAAGCCGAAAATGACCGCAAACCAATAGTAACGCTTCGTTGGTACCTAACCTATCGTACGATCGTACGCTACTTGTACCAACGAAGCGTTACTATTGGTATGCGGTCATTTTCGACTTTCGTTTTTCACAATTGGATTTTTGAGTCTAGTCAAAATAGTAATTATAAATCGATTGTACAATCGAAACTAAATCACCTCGTTTCGGGAAAACAACCACTAAAATTTCACGGTGTATATTAGACTAGAAGATTACGATTGCCCCATCTCATCTTGATCCTTATCGATGCACTTCGACCTATATATGTATATTTAAGATTGCCCTATAAATTTGTTACGTTTTCTCCAGATCGATTCTGCGTTCTCGATGACCCCGTTCTCGGATGACTTCGTGAGTGGCGCCGTCAACTCCGTACACAGAGAGCTTGGCAACCAAGGGGTTTATGTCAACTACACTATATTGGTAAGTTGGCAATGTACCTATATTTTAGAGTTAAAGTTTGCACACAAAGGATTTAATTGAAACAAAACTATTTAAAAGCGAAATAGTTTTCCGGGTGCGCCGGTGGGATTCGAACCCACGTCTCCTGGGTATGCGCCGCAACGGGTGTTCTACCAATTGGGGATGTCTATTTTTTTGCAATGTATAGTAATTCGAAAACCATTTCGAGATAAATGCTTTTTAACTCGTTTTCTGTAGTTATTTAATTTTAATGTTATGTAATGAATTTATTACATAATAAATAAGCAATGACCTTCATTTGACATTGGTGTAAATTGCGTGACCGGTCCAAGTCGTACTTTATTCTGTGTGGTTAGAATTCTTCACAATTTACGCGTGGATTATACTACGGAGTTTGATTTGGACCCGCTGTCTGACATCTAACACTTTGACAGCGCCAGTAAAGTGACACTAGTTACAGTGTACCACTACGCAATAAAAAATTAAAAGGGGTCGCCTTATCGTACGTATTTAGATAGATTTAGAAATTTGGCAGTGTAGGAGCCCTCAATTATAATCTGACGTCATCAACCAAAATAGTTTCAATAATTAATTTTGAAAAAAGTAAGTAGTGAACTAAAGACAAAATATTGAAATTAGTTTCTTATAATCGACTTTTCTATACAAAAAAAATATAAAAACCACTGTTACTTTTTTTTAGACATTCCCAATTGAACCACGTCGCATCCAACCGACACCCCCGAAATTCTTAATCGCTTATATACGCCAACAGTGGCGTGTGTGTGTTTTTCGCTTTTAAATAATCTTAGATTCGGCGAGCAGCCGCACTGTTAATAAAATAAATAATATTTAAAACAAAACTTAATTGATTCCTCTGTGTAACGAAAGTTAACCATATAGTTTGTGTGACTAACTTTCGTTACGCAAAGGAAGCGATCGTGATTTTGTTTTTAGTAGAGGAGACGTGGAAGATCGACCTTCACCAATCTGATAACTCGATGAGACATATTTTTTATTAAATATAATTTATAAACAAATATGCCTATGATAACTTGCCTATCGAAAAGTGTTCATAGCTATCGAGTTTGGACTCGTTTGATTCGTCTTGACGAGTACTTTGATCCCAGATGGTAACCAGGGTCTGATGATGGAGCTGGATGGAGTGGCTAAAGGCAATCCACAATAAAACAAAAAAAAAATCTATGAACACTTTTCGATAGGCAAGTTATCATAGGCATATTTGTTTATTAAATTATATTTGATAAAAAATATGTCTCATCGCGTTAACAGATCACGACAAACCTCGTTCTTGCAACTCCGAAATCCGGCAAGCAACGTAAGTCAAAATTGAATTGTGCCAGATGTAAAACTGGGTATCCACATTCGCACGAATATGCGAACCGACATGACATTGTAGGATATCTTCTCTCCTTTATATTTATTTCAGACTGACCAGTTGGTGCAGTACTTAGCTTTAAATAAAATAATAATGTATTTAAGTTAATATAATTTTTCCTATTATATTTTTTCAATTTGCCCCACTCTTTTGCCCCAAGACTGGCTTAAAATAAAATTAAAATAAATAAATATCACGGGACAATTCACAGCAATTGACCTAGTCCCAAAGTAAGCTAGGCAAGCTTGTGTTATGGGTACCAGGCAACGGATAAACATACTTATATAGATAGATACATACCCAAATACATATTAAACAGCCAAGACCCGAGAGCAAACATTCGTATTTTTTACACAAATATCTGCCCCGACACGGGAATTGAACCCGGGACCTCAAGCTTCATACTCAGGTTCTCTAACCACTAGGCCATCTGGTCGTCTATCTGGTTTGTCTGTCTAACAATAACCTTATTGGCACAGATGCAAGAAACCCCAGAGACCATTCGGCCAGCGGTGGCCGGGGACATCCAGAGGCACATACTGGGAGTCCTGGATCGGCGCTCCAACAACGTTGGCTCCTCTGAGCTCTGGGTCGACAGTCCTGCTGGCAGCGTCGCGCCTTTGAAAGGTTAGTCATCATTCCAACCTGCAGGCTTATTGTCTAACGTTTCTGACGCTTGCCTTCATCATCATCATCATCATCATCAGCGTATAACAGTCCACTGCTGGACATAGGCCTCCCCCAATGAGTCCCGTTTCGCCCTGTCCTCGGCTAGACGCATCCAGCTTCCACCAGCAGCGTTTCGCAGATCGCCACTCCACCTGGCCGGAGGGCGTCCTACACTACGCTTGCCAAGACGCGGTCTCCACTCAAGAACTCGTTTACTCCAACGGTTGTCGGTTCTTCGACAGATATAAATAAATAATGAACTAAAACAATTACTTTGCTCACCCGCGACCTTACAATAGTTACGTTTATGCAAGAAATGTGCGTTCATGCAGTTCCTCCACCTCCACACTGTACGAACACACACAAATCCGCAAAGTAACGCCTGATTCAATAAATTATAAATAAATAAATAAATAAATAAATAAATATTAGGGCACAATCTTACACAAATCGACCTAGTCCCAAACTAAGCAAAGCTTGTACTATAATGTGTGTCCGTACGTGTGAGAGTATTTAAATTTCATCATATTGTAGTGTGTGTTGTAGTTTAGACGACCAGATGGCCTAGTGGTTAGAGAACCTGACTACGAAGCTTGAGGTCCCGGGTTCGATTCCCGTGTCGGGGCAGATATTTGTATCAAAAATACGAATGTTTGTTCTCGGGTCTTGGGTGTTTAATATGTATTTAAGTATATATCTATCTATATAAGTATGTTTATCCGTTCCCTAGTACCCATAACACAAGCTATGCTTAGCTTACTTTGGGACTAGGTCAATTGGTGTGAATTGTCCCGTGATATTTATTTATTTATTTATTTATTTGTAGTGAAAATAAACGGATCACTCACGTCTTAAAACAAGTTTGACTCGACATGTTTCATCATATTGTTTTAAATAATCGATTCAAGTGATATTGAAATGGTTCTTATTATTTTCAGATGTTGATGAGTGTGCGTCGCCTGAATACAACGATTGCCACAAACTAGCTCACTGCATGAACACTTGGGGAGGTTTCAGGTAGTTTATAGTAAATATATATCTCAAATATTCTCTTTCAATGCGCCAACTGTGGAACTTCTCAATTAAAGATCTAGGTTTGTTGAAATAGTGATTAATACCGAACAGATAATAGAGATGTTTGCGTCATAAAAAAATAATTCGAAGACACGACTCTAGTAAAAAAGTTAAGTATGAAGTATCTCTTTCTATTTTTTTTTTTTTTTTTTTTTTATAAAAAAAATGAAGTTGAAGAAAAAAAAAAATAAATAGAAAAAGATACTTCATACTTAACTTGTAAAAGTTGGCCTAGTAGCGCCATCTCTTGGTCCAGGTGAGCGGGTAGCTCCGAAGGAGTGTTGAAGTCTCTCGGTAGAGGGCATTAACATAGATGCGCTTTATCACTGCCTAATGTGATTATAACAGACTGAAGTGTACGATGTATGGGAAAGATTCGTCGCTAACTTCTAGACCAGTGATGGTGTAGGGTTAAGCACGCAGCACGGAACGCTGAGGACCTGGGTTCGATTCCCAGCATTGGTCTTTTTTCTGGGGTTTTTTCTGTGCATCTATATTTCAGTTTGTATTTAGTTTGAAATATCTAGTAAAAAAACACTTAATTTTAGCCCTGAAAACCAGATTAATTTTCGATTAACTGCAAAATTAGATTTCTTGTTGCTTTAAAGCAAATAAATAGTTGATTGAGTCGGCGAACAAGTGACGTCATAAGTTGCTATTGACATTCAAACTGTATGGGAGAATTGTGTTTTGACAGCTCATAAAAAGTGCGTCAATTGATTGGTGGTGTCAACATCCCTATTGTCGAAACTAGTTTTGCATAGAAACAATAAAACATGAGCAAAAGTTTATTGAATACATTAAAAAAATGTACCAGCTTTAGGGTCGACTGACAATACATCAAAAACTGAACATTGGCTAACGTATCGTAATCCTTAAATACCTGTGTTAAATGCAAATAAAGTTTTTTTTTAATCAGAAATCAGAAATCTTTATTTATTTGCTTGAATACAGTCAATAAGATGTTAAAGCAATAATGTCCAGTGTATTCGGCCTGCATGCAGGCGTGCAAATGATTACAATTAAATTAATTACATTTAATATAAATTAAAAAAATGTCATATATTAAACAAAAAAAAAAGTCAAATAATAATTCGTAAACTGAATAATATAGCGAGAAATAGAAAGAGAGAAACAACATATTAAATTACTTATTAATATTACACATTATTATCATTGTTGTCGCTCGAGGTACATATTAACACTACAAAAACAATTGCCCAAAAGCCAGTCCGTAAGGCAACGTCTAAAATTGTTTCCTTCTCGAGTTTTTTAAATCATACAAAACTAGAGCGTGAACGGAGGGCTCTGTCGGTCCGCGCGAATATGATAGCTCGTAAGTTCGCACGCTGTACCAGGGAAGTGAAACTTCACTATTTAGAGCGTACTGTACCTCCCTGTACACGTGCAGCTTGTGGCGTGCGTATGCGCAAAGGACCTATGGAGCCCTCCGCGTCCAATACAACAACGCGTTCCGGGTGCTGGTGGGGCTGCCCCGCTTCTGTAGCGCATCAGGGATGTTCGCCGAAGCCAGGGTGGACTGTTTTTACGCCACCATGCGCAAGAGAGCCGCATCCCTGGTGCGCCGGGTGCGCGACAGCCCCAACGCCATCATGAAGATGATAGGGGTCAGGCTGGACTGCCCCTACTTGCTCCGCTGCAGTCGGCTACATGCGCCGTACTCGGCTAGTGTATCTTAGGATTTAGGTATTAGTTAAGTATTTCAACTAACATTATTAGAAGTAAGCTTTACTAACAATCTATGAGTGTACATTACTTGAAATAAATGATTTTTCTCAAACATCCAAGGAAATGTGGTCCTTATAGTCGTGACAATAGAACACGAAGTATGACATTGTATAGCAGTTGAGGAAGATTCGTTCTAATTTCAAATTAGACGACAATAATGGAATTTCATACAAACATTGCTGGCCAAGGCCAGCAAAGAGATTGTCTTTTGTTTTAGTGGGTTGTATTTTCTTTTATTGACTATCAATGACATACTGCCAATTAAGAAAAATTTAGTTTGTGAATTTACTTTTTAATATCTTACTTGGCTAGATTTAATAAAATAAATAAGGATTGGCGTTTATTGTTAACAATTTATTAAAATAACCAATTAATAAGGTCGTAATTTTTTAATAAATATAAATCATCTCAAGATTTTGCGTCAAAAACATTAACTGGAACAGCTTACAAATAAATTGCTGGAAAAAAAAAATATTTTGGCGGGAATCAAAAAAAAAACATGTTGAATTAAATATGAATATATAAGTTGAACATTCGTGTCATTTCCTTGGATTTATTTGAGAAAAGCACTATACAAGCCTTGGCCACGAACAGGGATTGCCGGCCTCGTATCTCTAGATGGCCTCGTTAACACTCGGCCATCTATAACTACTCGGCCGGCAATCCCCTATTTCGCGGCCGCTGCAGTAATGTACTATCAACTAACATTATTAGAAGTAAGCTTTACTAACAATCTATGAGTGTACATTACTTGAAATAAATGATTTATTATATTATTATTATAAAACTTAACCTCAATAAATGTCATGTACACAGATGTGAGTGCCCCGACTCTACGTTAGACGCGAACCCGTCTCCCCTGGTCGCGGGGCGCGAGTGTCGCGCCTGCTCCAGCAGTCACTGCAATGACCGCGGCGCGTGCAGCTACAACAACAAGAAACCAATCTGCAGGTAATACGATTTCTCAATATTTTTTTGTAATGACATATATTTCTCAATTGATTTTTCACTTCTCATGCTCGTCAAGTTTCTCTTTATGTGGAGATGGCTGCATAAAATGGCTTTTTATGATCTACTACATAAATTTCAAACTAAATACAAACTGAAATATAGATTATTTAAAAGCGAAAAAGTTTTTCGGGTGCGCCGGTGGGATTCGAACCCACGTCTCCTGGGTATGCGCCCCAACGGGTGTTCTACCAATTGAACCACGTCGCATCCAACCGACACCCCCGAAATTCTTAATCGCTTACATACGCCAACAGTGGCGTGTGGTAACATCCATCGCAACTATTAGAATTGCATAGATAACCTTAGATTCGGTGAGCAGCCGCACTGCTAATAAAATAAATAATATTTGAATAAATAGATGTGGTACATCATTTCTTACGCATTTCCAATGTAATTTGGAACGTAGGAGTCGTAGCTTCTAATAGTTGCGATGGATGTTACCACACGCCACTGTTGGCGTATGTAAGCGATTAAGAATTTCGGGGGTGTCGGTTGGATGCGACGTGGTTCAATTGGTAGAACACCCGTTGGGGCGCATACCCAGGAGACGTGGGTTCGAATCCCACCGGCGCACCCGAAAAACTTTTTCGCTTTTAAATAACCTTAGATTCGGTGAGCAGCCGCACTGCTAATAAAATAAATAATATTTGAAATATAGATGCACAGAAAAAACCCCAAAAAAAAGACCAATGCTGGGAATCGAACCCAGGTCCTCAGCGTTCCGTGCTGCGTGCTTACCCCTACACCATCACTGGTCTAGAAGTTAGCGACGAATCTTTCCCATACATCGTACACTTCAGTCTGTTATAATCACATTAGGCAGTGATAAAGCGCATCTATGTTAATGCCCTCTACCGAGAGACTTCAACACTCCTTCGGAGCTACCCGCTCACCTGGACCAAGAGATGGCGCTACTAGGCCAACTTTATAACAGACTGAAGTGTACGATGTATGGGAAAGATTCGTCGCTAACTTCTAGACCAGTGATGGTGTAGGGGTAAGCACCTTCACCCGAAGCCGCAGACCCTTCGCCCCGCTGTCGGTAAATTTGCGCACATCAAAGGCTAAACTAAACTCTGCGGCATTGCTCTCTATAAGCCGTAGTATAATAACGTCGACGTATGTAATACATGCAATATTTTTTTTTTTAAATAAAATTTAAGATTTAAAAGCGAAATAGTTTCCGGGTGCGCCGGTGGGACTTGAACCCAACGTAGAACGTAGGAGTCATAGGGAACGTGTAGGAGTCATAGCTTCTAATAGTTGTGATGGATGTTACCACACGCCACTGTTGGCGTATCTAAGCGATTAAGAATTTCGGGGAGGTCGGTTGGATGCGACGTGGTTCAGTTGGTAGAACACCCGTTGGGGCGCATACCCAGGAGACGTGGGTTCAAGTCCCACCGGCGCACCCGGAAACTTTTTCGCTTTTAAATCTTAGGTTCGGTGAGCAGACGTAACTGCTAATAAAATAAATAATATTTGAAAAAAAATTTACATGTACGGTCGGTTCCCTGACTTAAGTATCCGTAAGTCGTATAGAAAAGTTGGATACTTATGTTAGGGCACCGACTGTGCGAGTCCTGCTCGCACTTGACCGTTTTTTTATTTTGCCCCTCGACAGCTGTATGTCAGGCTACTACGGGTCGACGTGCGAGGTCGACGGCGAAGTGGTCGGCGTCGCCGTCGGCGCGTCGCTCGCCGCTGCGCTCGTCATCGCGCTCACTCTGGCAGCACTGTTGAGTTGGAGGTAACTATTTTTTTTTTGGGCTCGGTAATGACCGAGCCACCAAGGTCAGGCTCGTGCGTACACTTGTATTTCCCATTTTTCTCTACGCGGCAGAGACGTGGACGGTACGTGAGCTGGAAAAGGGGAAGATAGACGCCCTTGAGATGTGGTGCTGGAGAAAGATGCTCAAAATATCATGGACTGAGTTTCGCACCAACGCTTCAATACTTCAGGAGTTGGGCATCAAGCAGCGTCTATCGACAGTAGTACAGTCACGCATACTGCAGTACTTTGGTCACGTCTCTAGACGAGACAAGAACTCTATAGAACGATTGGTCGTACAGGGAAAAGTGGAGGGCACTAGATCGCGTGGCAGGTCACCTATGCGCTGGACTGACCAAGTGAAATCCGCATTAGGGAGCTGCGTATCTGATTGCGCTAGACAGTCCGCCAACAGGGAGAGGTGGCGGGAGATCGTGCGGAGAGCTGTTTCCGCCTCTACTGATGTGGACGCCTCAACGTGACCACGACCACTCTGCCAAGAGTGAAACGACAAAGAAGAAAAATGACCAATGAGCTGGTTATTTATTTATTTTAATTCTTCAATTTACAGCCGCAAATGGTCCCGCGAACAAAAAGCTGCTGGCATGGGTTCTCCAGTCTTCAACTACATGGCAGCTAACACCATCAAAACGCCTCCAGTAGGAGCACCACCTTATCAGGTATTTCATAAGCTCATAGCCTCATCCCCTCTGGGGGATGTCGGTCCAAGTGTCAAAACATCCAAGGTTACAATACCCAGCTGTGAAATATCAATTGGTTAAAACAGCCAAATACGGAACGCCCGATTACTAAAATATCTAACTGGCAGAATGTCCAGTGAACAGAACCTACAGTTATCAAAATGTCCAGTTGCCGAATCATCTAATTTGCCATTTAGTTTAGTGAACAACATGCCCAGTTACCAAAACGTCCAATTGCCGAATCATCTAATTTACAAAAAGTCTAATCGTCAGAACATCCAGTTACCAAAAGCCATCATCTCATCACAGGAGACCGAAGAGCTGGCAACCTTGCCCAACGTATCGCATTGCTATCTTTATATTAGTATCTTTGGGTCCATGTGGGGGAAACCTTTGTATTTTCTAGTTTGAGCTTAGTTATTAGACGACCAGATGGCCTAGTAGATAGAGAACCTAACTACGAAGCTTGAGGTCCCGAGTTCGATTCCCGCGTCGGGGCAGATATTTGTATGAATAATACGAATATTTGTTCTCGGGTCTTCGGTGTTTAATATGTATTTAAGTATGTATCTATCTATATAAGTATGTTTATCCGTTGCCTTGTACCCATAACACAAGCTATGCTTAGCTTACGTTGGGACTAGGTCAATTGGTGTGAATTGTGCCGTGATATTAATTTATTTATTAGTTAATTTTCTTTAATCATCAATTAAAGTTCTAATTTAGTTTAAGTTCTTATATAATTTGATTAATTTTATTTCCGTTTGCTTTTTGTAAATAAATTGCACTCCCATATTATAAACTGCGTAAGGTCTAAATTGGAGCCGTGGTGGCCTAGTGGTTTGACCTTTTTCCTCTCAAGCAGAGGGCCGTGGGTTCGAATCCGGGCTCGCACCTCTTGAGTTTTTCGAAATTTATGTGCGAAATTATAATAAAAATGAATCGCCGAATGTGTTGCTAACCGCTAAACTCGAGAACCACTGCACCAATTTAGATAAATCATTTTTTGTTGTGTTCTTAATTGTCAGGACAAGGTTAAATAAATAAATAAATAAATATCAGGGGACAATTCACACCAATTGACCTAGTCCCATAGTAAGCTAACAAAGCTTGTGTTATGGGTACTAAGCAACGGATAAACATACTTATATAGATAAATACATATTTAAATACATATTAAACACCCAAGACCCGAGAACAAACATTCGTATTTTTCATACAAATATCTGCCCCGACACGGGAATCGAACCCGGGACCTCAAGCTTCGTAGTCAGGTTCTCTAACCACTAGGCCATCTGGTCGTCTAAGTCATCTGGTTGTTATGAAAAAAAACTTGAGCCGGCATCAACTTGTTATACTTACCTAAATTTAAAATATTTCCAGGTGACATTAGAAGAAAGAATGCGCTGGGCGCAAATCGCGGAAGCTATGGCGCAATCCAACCACTATGCGGTGAGATATACTTTTCTTTGGCGCGTTTTTCCACCGTTGGGCATAGCCTCTCCAATGTTCCACATTTTGTTATTTTTCACGAATTACCCCATGAACCTGCATGAAGGGCATTTCATTAATTGCGTAGGGAACAAAAAAAAAGATTCTTTTGTCAATCAAACTGAAAATAATTAAGAAAAAGCGCTTCAAAGTCCGGTAGTGAGACTCCGGGCCCGTGACGTCACAAAACCGAGACGTAACGTGACTCGGAACTTTATCTAGCTATAATTTGTCATTGGAGTATTGTATGTATAGCTATACAACTTACTATCTTGACTACAAGTATTTATATTAAGAAAAACAAAAAATACCTAATGGGAAGTAATAACAGATAAAAATGGAATCTAATAAATTAATAAACTATGAAAAAATTGTCAAGTCAGTCTGTCAGTCGGAGTGTGGTAGGGCAGCACCATCATCAAAGCCAAACAGCTTCGCTGCTGGCTTCCACTTATGACGGGTGCCTCGAATGCACATGCTAGTCGCTCTAAAATATAGAAGTTATTATCCGAGCTCTTAGCCAGCCCAAGACGCAAGACAAAGAGAGGTCCCAGCGAGATGCAAGTGCTTTTTATCTGTTATTACTTCCTAATGTATTTTTCTAATACATTTGTTGTTTGAGATAAGGGAACTAGATCGGGGGTATACAAGCTTACTTGTAATGACTGCAATGGGATATACGTAGGACAGACAGGCCGAAGTTTTAATACTAGATTTAAAGAGCATGTTTCGGCATATAGGAATGAGCATCCAGATAGATCGAATTTTGCAAAACATTTGTTGGAATCAAATCATTCATTGTTAGATTCAGATTCTTATGAAGTGTTACATTATTGCGGCAAGGGGTTGCGTCTGGATGCTCTGGAATGCATGGAAATAATTAGGTACAACACTATGGGGTCTATTATTAATGAACAGGTAAATTTAGTATCTTCTCCTTTACTGCGGCTTGGGTCGAATTTGAACAGTTAGTATTAATTAAATATGCCTTATAAATAAATAAACAAAAAAAAAATTCAAGGTAGTTTTAAATATGTCAATAAAAGTTAATTTTTGTGGGGTAGTTTGAGAATAAGAAAAATAAAGTGGGTACTTGAGAAGTTACAGTGACAAGTTAAAACATTTGTTTTGGTTTGTTAGTTTAACGTTTGGTAGCATAGCATACGGTTGTGGTAACTCTGAAGATGAGCTCTGGTTGAGTTCGAAACGCGTCAGTGTAGCTTGGTGGTGGTGATGGTTGGGTTTATGTGATTTGTGTGTGTTCGTACAGTGTGGAGGTGGAGGAACTGCATGAACGCACATTTCTTGCATAAACGTAACTATTGTAAGGTCGCGGGTGAGCAAAGTAATTGTTTTAGTTCATTAATATGGACCTCCGCAAAGTAACGCCTAATTCAATAAATTATTTTTCTAATGTATATAGAATATGTGTAAATCTATCTATATATATAAAAATGAATCCCTATTTCCCTTGGTCACGGCATCACGCATGAACGGCTGGACCGATTTCACTAATTCTTTTTTTGTTGTGTTCGTCATTGTCAGGAGAAGGTTCTTATGAAAGAAAAAAATAAGAAAATTGCGCGGAAAATTAGAAAATATAAGAAAAATTACCGTCCACAATAACTTTTCTAATGTAACCTTATGGCGTTTGACATAACTGCCATGCCAGTCGTTTGACAGTTGGCGTGATTAACAGAATACGATCATTTAAATTAAATGTACGGGTCGAAATTTTATTCATAAAACTAGCGACGCGCCCCGACTTCGTGTGGGTGTAGTTTGGGGAAAAAGAGGTAAATATATAAACTTACCACCTTAAATTATAGACTTTCTTTATTTTTCACACCTATTTTTCAAAGTTACACCCGTGCGAAGCCGGGGCGGGTCGCTAGTAAATTATATTTAAAAAATACTTAATTGACAAAATAAAAAATTAGTGTCTAATTTTTTTAATAATCAACCTAACGGACCAATCACATTTCTTTAAGAAATAAGACCTATTAAAACTTACTTTTGTATATGTATTGCAGGCGGAATCAAACCAGATGGCGACACGTCCTTCATCCGCCATGTTTGGTGGCTACCCCACCTTACCACCTGTTCCGATGCCAAGGTAAACAATTGAACATCAAACTCAGAAATTTTACTCCCCGGGGAAACATTACAAAAATGGGGAAGATGATTTTTTCAGTTTTCCCCTCACATTTTTATTCTTAACCAAACTGGGGCACATTAAAAGAAATCAGAAAAACGTAGTTGGTGATATAAGTAAGAACCGGTTCCTGAGTATTTCTGAAAAAAGCCACTTTTTTTGAAACATCTAATAATTTTATGTTGTTCCTACACAGAATCACGAGCTCTTTCAATCTTAATATGACAAAAATGTCCTTATGTTTTTTTTCCTATTTTGTCAGTATTCTATGGATCTTTGTACGGCGTAACGAAAAGGAAAAACCGTAAAAGTACATAAATAGTCCTAGCCTACAACAATAGTCCAATTTTCATCCTTACATTATTCTTAAAATATGATAGCTAGCTAGACTTTGAAGCAAATTATTTTAGGCCTCACAACATAATTATATACCCAGAAATAATAGCAGTAAGTATAATATTTTAAGGATAATATAAGAACGAAAATTGGACTATTGTTGCAGGCTAGGACTATGTTTAGTTGTGTAGTTTTACGGAACATAAAAATTTTTTGTCATTTTTGGGGTAATTTTTTCTCTCATAATTCTGAGTAGAAATAACATAAAATTGGTGGGAATATAAAAAAAAGTGGAATTTTATTGAGAAATATTAAATTCCTTATCAATTCGTGATGCTTGCGTGTTATACGTTAATTAGGTTCGTTTCCAAGCTTTCTGGTTTTTTCAATGTGCTAGTTCCAGTAAGTAAATATCGGTTTTTAGATATGTACTAGGTTGTGTGGGGCTGATACTTGTTACGCTTCCAGAAAAAACTAGTATTAAAAAAACATTTTTTTTAAGGTTGGGTCTCCACTCCGGCCACCACACAGGAACGATAAACACAATTGCTTCAAGAGTCAACACAGCATCTCATCATAATTTATACGGTAAATATTCTTGATTTAAATTCATACGGTAAATATTTTTGATTTAAATTTATACGGTAAATATTCTTGATTTAAATTTATACGGTTAATATTCTTGATTTAAATTTATACGGTAAATATTCTTGATTTAAATTTATACCGTAAATATTCTTGATTTAAATTCATCATCATCATCATCCCAACCTATATACGTCGCACTGCAGGGCATAGGCTCTCTCAAACTGAGAGGGTTGAAGCCGTAGTTCCCACGTGGGCCCAGTGTGGATTGGGAACTTCACACACACCGTTGAATTTTTTTTCAGACGTGTGCAGGTTGCAGGCAAACTCTCACGATGATGATTTAAATTGCGCACCAAATGTGTAAACGTGTATTGTTTATAAATCTCTCATTTGATTTGAATTTCTCCACCTGTTGGCCCCTATTTCACCAACGTGACAATAGGGATGTTACCTAGGTAAAAAAATAAAAAATCTTATTAGTCCGTATTTTACATTACCAAAAAATATTAGACACGTAATTTTTCTTTTGACAATTAAACAAAAAATGACGAAGATATGGCGCGTTGAAGTTCCGCGTGACGAGGCGTGACGTCACTTGTTCCTAAAACGCTCATACAAAGTGTAGGAACAAGTGACGTCACGCGAAACTTCAACGCGCCATATCTTCGTAATTTTTTGTTTAATTGACAAAATAAAAAATACGTGTCCAATATTTTTTGATAATCTAAAAGACTGACTAGTTAGGAAAGTAGCCTATTGTCAGTGACAATGTCGAGAGTCTATTGTACCACTAGCGGGTTCTTGGCAATAACAATTGTTGTGAAACGAGATTATTTTTTTTAGTCGACATGTTTGTAGATTTGTCGGTAAATGACATGAGATCAAAGCTGTGTCAGTCTTCCGTTAATTCCCAATTAATTGGGAATGTCTAAAAAAAATTACCAGTAGTTTTTATATTTTTTTTGTATAGAAAAGTCAATTATAAGAAACTAATTTCAATATTCACTAGTTTTTCAAAATTAACTATTGAAACTATTTTGGTTATGACGTCAGATTATAATTGAGGGCAACTGCCAAATTTCTAAATCTAAGTGCGTACGATAAGGCAACCCCTTTAATTATTTTTTGCGTAGTGGTACACTGTAACTAGTGTCACTTTACTGGCGCTGTCAAAGTGCTAGATGTCAGGCAGCGGGTTCAAATCAAACTACGTAGTATAATCCACGCGTAAATCCATTACATAATATTAAAATTAAATAACTACAGAAAACGAGTTAAAAAGCATTTATCTCGAAATGGCTCAAAAAAATAGGCATCCAATTGTTGTGAAACGATTTTTTTTTCTAGTCGACATGTTTGTAGATTTGTCGGTAAATCTAGACATGAGTTCAAAGCTGTGTCAGTCTTGCGTTACAATTGCAGTATGTAGTTAACATACGCATATGTCTTAAGGGCCTACCGTGTTTTTGGCGTTTATTGCATTCATTTAATCTCATGCTGTATCATTACAAGTAAAGCTATAGTCTTGAAATTCATGTGTAAGATATTTGAGGATTCACTCTACTAGTGACAAGTGTTTGTCGAAACACGATTACTTATAGTTCGCTCGATAGAAGAAAATCCAAAGTAGTCTCTAAAAAATAAAATAAATTCGTAGTACGACGCTAATACTGCACGGCAGGTCATGACTTTTTGAATGTTAATAAAACAAGATGTTTTCTAGGGCGTAGTGTTGCTACTTTTTTAAAATAATGTATTTGTTTTAGTAGTAAGATGAAAATACCCAAAAACACGCGCAGTCCAACCCACCCAACCTATCTTGAGCCAACGTGCCTCCCCCACGCCCGAAATCGCCCACCCAAAATCGATTAGCTCGAAAAGCTCGGTAGGCCCTTAATATTATTCGCATGTAATTAGGGTGCGACAATTGTCATGTTGGTGAAATAGGGGCCTGAAATTAATCTGGAACGTTGCTCCAAAATTGCCATGGAATGGACGGACAACTAAATATTTTTTTATTTTCAGGCTATACAAACCACATGGCGACTGAGTCGACCAGTTCCGAAGCTTCAAGCCATGTCCAGGAGAGGGCTGACCTGCTGGTGCCTAGACCTAAGTCTAGGGCTAGGAGTATGCATGTAAGTTATACCTGAACTAATTACATTTAATGCGTTGATTCGTTGCGATGACGTGTTGCAACGCAACGCACCAGTGGAGACTCACCCTATGGCACCTTATCCTACTAAAATTGTAAGCGCGAAAGTTTGTAAGTATGGATGGATGGATGTTACTCTTTCACGCTAAAACGGTTTGTCGGATTCTGATGAAATTTGGCACACAGATAGTTTATAATCCGGATTAACATATAGGATACCTTTTATCCCGGAAAATTGCATAGTTCCCGCGGGATAGCGATAAACGAATTCTTCGCAGACGGAGTCGCGGGCAGCAGCTCGTTTACTATAATGTCACTTACTCGTTTGTCACTCTATTTTATTAAAAAAAAAACTTTTTATTCCAGAACCAAACCGGCATATACTATGACGTTGACTACGAGAACGCACCAGAAGCTATATATGGTACGAAAGGTATCCCGCTATCAACATACACCGTCAGTCGAGGGCCTCCTTTCTATAGATCATAGTATTTCTAGTATCGTTGGTCACTCTACTTTGTCCTAAACAGGGGCGGATCTACAAGGTAGAGCTTGTCTAATAGTGTAAGTGATGATAAAGTAAATAAATAAAAATAAATAAATAAAATAAATAATTTAAAACGACGCGCGCCCAACCACCGCATTCACGCACATCTGCCAAGATAAATATTTCTCTATTGTAGCTTAAATTGAGTTTCAAATCCTGTGCGTAAATGCGGTGGTGGGGCGCGTCATTTTAAATTAGACAAGCTCTAATTCAAAATGTATCCGGAGAATTTCTTCCAGTGATTGAGAAAGTCCAAATGTACATCGTAAAATATTTTCACCAAAAAATAAAAGTGAACGGTAGATGGCGTTAATATCGTTGAACTCTAGATGGCGTTAATATCGTTGAAGGCTAGATAGCGCTAATATCGTTGAACGCTAGATGGCGTTAATATAGTTGAACGCTAGATGGCGTTAATATCGTTGAACTCTAGATGAAGTTAATATCGTTGAACGCTAGATGCGTTAATATCGTTGAAGGCTAGATGGCGTTAATATCGTTGAAGGCTAGATGGCGTTAATATCGTTGAACGCTAGATGGCGTTAATGTCGTTGAACTTTTGGGTTTCGTTTGGTATAGGTGAAAAATTTTAGTAAAGGACCCAGAGCACAGTAGTGCGTGGTGGGTAACGCACGGGCTCTTGCCTTCGCTCTCACTATTTCTTTCTGTCAAACGGTATAAGACAGTGACATAAAAATGTTGAAAGCCATGGCAAGCCCCCGTGCGTTAGACAATATGGCATATGTATGGAGTAGGGCACAAAATTGATATGGAGTTAGTAATTTTTCTAATTTGTAGCGTCAATTTGTTTATACGCACACGTTACTACTCGCAACAGGCTCTTCATTTAAAATTTTCACCTATACCTACTTCATTTTTTTTAGCATAGGTAAACAATCTTGATGAGTCTTTTTATTGAGAAACGCCTTTTAAAAAATGAAAAATATTACCAAGGATGATATAGACTGGATTGGCAGTCGCCATAGTACGGATCGGCCGCGGTTTTTGTAGTTCGATTATTAAATCTAGATGGCGCTGATATATAGCCAGAGGCTTTGAAAGCAAAACAATAAGACTACAGATGTTTCATATTACTACAAATGTATTATTTTTCAAAAATATTGCATAATAATACATTTGCAGTGATATAAAATATCTTTTTTTTTATGTTAAAGAGGCCAGACAAACGAACTAGTGGGTCACCTGATGTTAAATGATCACCACTGTCCATAGACACCCGCAGCGCTTTACACGATGCCAGTGCGTTGTCGGCCCTGGGAAAAGGAGAGGGAATAGGGGAGGGGGAGAGGTATTGGGCCCCCGGCGCTCTCACTGACCGTACGAAACGCAGCAGCAGTACTGCTGATTCACGCCGGTGTTCTGTGAGAGGGTGGTACTGCCCCGGACGAGCCGGCCCATTTGTGATGCAGCGGCTAGCTACAACATGGCTCTACCACTACAATCTGTAGTCTTATTGTTTTGCCTTCAAAGCCTCTGGCTATATTTCAGCGCCATCTAGATTTAATAATCGAACTACAAAAACCGCGGCCGATGCGTACTATGGCGACTGCCAATCCAGTCTATATCATCCTTGCTATTACTTATGAAACCAAAAGAATGTAAATGACCATAAGTCCTTGTTACCCGTCCTACGATCAATGACTTTTCAAAGGTTAACTGGAAGAGATCCCTTTAAGGGATAAGTTCGCCTTTGTACATCTGTTTCTCTTGTTAACTGTTAATTTTCATGTTTTACGTACAATAAAGAGTTTTACATACATACATACATACTTTTTTGGAAATATTTTTCTAAGTACCCTATCTATTTTAAAAGGTGATCGAAACAAGTAACAAAAATTAGCAAATCGTGAACAGTTAGTTTAGACGCACACGTGTGCGCATAAATCGCTTGACGGGTTAATTGTTACATATTTTCTGTAATTTATTATTCAAAAGTGTTTTTCAATAAAAAGCCATGTCAAGGTCGCTTACCTTCTTTCTAATGCTAAAAAAAAACGACGAATATATTGCGTAACTAAGCTAGAGCAAGACGGCACCATGTCGTAATATTATAAATTTTATAAAAAAAAATCTTGAAAAGCATTTAATTTACAAGTTTATTCAGTTCACCAAAATAAGCAAGCACTGCCTGAAATGGTCCGGATTCATTCTAAGCTTTGCATAAGGGCTTTTTGGTCTACCTAGATAGATAATTATCAAAGTTCCAGTTTGAAGACAATGGACGACATTTTGATATTTTTTTTAGGTAAGCCCCCAGACAATACAATCCTAAAGTATAGGTTCGTCCCTTGTCCCAAAAACGGGTCCATATTACCCATGATTTTCGGGAAATATAGGTTTACAATATTCTGTTAGACCATTTTACTGTCTAGTAGTAGAAATAATACTAAAAAAAAATTATTTCCAGAAATTCAGGGATTCCGTAATTTATACCACGTTTTAGAAAATTGCTAGTTGGAAAGCAGTGTTTTATATTGAAATTTTTACATGATTTTCATATGAAATAAATAATGTCGAGTGGAAAAGAGTGAATGATGATATGGGGAAAACGGTCAAAAATTTTGTATGTAGCGGTTCCCATTGCCCCATGATCATGATCATGATAAATATTTTTGTTTTTGCCCCATTGGGTCATATTTCCGTTTAAAAGCAAAAATATGGTACTTAATTAAAAAACAATTGATATCGAAATTGTGAATGAAGACTGTCCGTATGTATTCTTCTGGAAAACTACAATCAAAACAGTTTTATAAAGAAAACAGTTTTAACCGAAGGGTTCGGTCATAAAAGTTTACTAAAATTAATTTCTATTTATCTATTGTGATTTAACATAGATTTGAACGTCAAATTTAAGAAATTATACGAGTATCTAAATATTATGTTACTTTTAATTAAGATAAGTGAAGAAATGTTAGCGAATGTACATACTTATTTAATTTTTAAGTAAGTTAGATTTAAGAAACTGTTTTCCTTTTATGGGCCATCGATACATTACAACAGATTCTTTTTTTTTTACTTTTTCAACGAAATTATTTAGACTGATCTGTTTTTAGTTTAAGGAGAAGTATAAAGTGGTAAAAAGTGGTTTTATTTTGCGAATTCGTAACAAAAATTTTTTTTGTGTTTTTTTATGGCTGGATTGGAACACAAGTTATGTTGGCTTGTATGTTGTAAATATTTCGGAATGAAATGAAGTAACATAGTCATTTTAAACTAAGAAGGTGCATTTATATTGTAAAATCACTTTTGTGTTATTTAATAGGTTTAGTAAACTATATATTGATTATATTATTTAATATTAAAATATAAAACTGTTTTTTTTTGTTTTGTTTCCCCTTCCATCCTTAGAAAGTAAATAAAAATAAACAAATAAAATAAATAAATATCACGGGACAATTCACACCAATCCGGGAATCGACCCCGGGATGTCAAGCTTCGTAGTCATAGTTCTCTAACCACTAGGCCATCTGGACGTCAAAATCAATCAATCAATGAATAAAGGGTCAATAAAGGGATCATAAAAAAAAGCGTGCGAACCGATAGCCGAGCGACGACCCACTGCCATACTCCTCCCCGGGAGGCGTGCCGGCCGAACATACCTAAACTGCGGATTGAAACTGCCCTGGCTGGTCAAGTCAGGAAGCTGCCTTAATTCACACAATCGTAGTCATAATTGTCATCAATGACATCACATGAGAGATTTAGGTAATCCTTTAGGAATCGATTTGTTAGGGAGCCAGGCCGCTGCTAGGTAGTAAGAAAATGGTCAAATACAAAATGATCTTGTATTGCTTAGTAATTAAAATATGAAAAATGTACCTTACTTTAATGCATTAAAAAAAATTAAAAGTACTTAAATGGAATATGAAGAAAACCCAACAATTGTCAAAGATCATTTATTAACTAAATAAACTTATCTAATGGACAAATTATAAAATACAATTGGCACGAATTAAATGCACGAAGTTTTATTACTACATCTTAAATATCAGTCAAACATACATCGGCTGGATATATTACTGTGGGGAAAAGTCACAAAAATACTTGTCAATTTTCCCCGTAGCTTAAATACACTCTAATGAGCTTACATAATTACAAACCAAAAGAAAACCTCAATCGTTTATAAATAACGTTATCTTTTCATGGGGCAAAACTAACAAATTTATTTGATAGAGTTCCCCATGGAAATAATACAGTACAGCCGAGGTGCGACTTAGTGAACTACCCTTGACCTACAAAAGTTCATTTCTTGAGATGACAATTATTCAGAACGTTGTAGTTGAATCGGTATCCATTTTCATTGATGTCATCTGTCACTAAGTTGTCACTGTGGAAATGCACGTAGATCGGGCCTGGCGGAGTAGCTGTAAAAAACAAAATAAAATGTAATTTATTTTAGGAAAAATACGTTAGCTCTGATTCACCGCCTCCATCAGGCTGTCTTGCAACGTAGGCTGCTTCCTTGAATTCCTACCATTTTTACCTTTCTATCAAAGTTTAAGTAGCTTTATACGGTTCGAAAAAACCCTGTTGAGAAGAATCCAGCAAGAAACTCAACAAGCTATATTTTTTTCATAACAGTTCTACAATACATTTCGTACTAAATACAAACTGAAATATAGATGCACAGAAAAAACCCCAGAAAAAAGACCAATGCTGGGAATCGAACCCAGGTCCTCAGCATTCCGTGCCGCGTGCCATACCCCTACACCACCACTGGTCTAGAGATTAGACACGAATCTTTCCTATACATCATACATTTCAATCTGCTAAATCATCACCTTATGCAGTGACAAACGCACATCTATGTTACACCCTCATCGAGAGATTTTAACACTCCTTCGGAACTAACCGCTCACCTGGACAAGAGATGGCGCTACTGTGCAACTTTAAACAAGTTAGCTATGAAGTATCTTTTTTGTACTTATTTTTTCAACTTCATTTTTTTTTTTTATTACTTTTACGGTCATCCCGTGAAATCATACACGACGATATATCATTGTATGATTTCACGGGATGACCGTAAAAGTAATAAAAAAAAAAATGAAGTTGAAAAAATAAGTACAAAAAAGATACTTCATAGCTAACTAGTTCTACAATGTTATTTAATAACATTCAAAATATTTAACACAACTGTTTTTATTTAACTTAGTGGATATGCTATTTCAACTGGATATTCTTCTCAGAATGTTATCCTTCCATCTTTTTTGTGGTCTACTTTACGTCCTTTCCTCGAACGAACTCAATGAAGAATCTAAACAGAGATGGCGCTATTGTACTAAGCAGCGGTCAGAGTGACACACAAAATTAATGGTGTAAAAACTTCATACCAAAACTATCTACAGCAGGCTTATAACTTATAAGTTTAAAGGAACACGACATTATCTAGATATTAATGAACTAAAACAATTACTTTGCTCACCCGCGACCTTACAATACCTTACAAATGTGCGTTCATGCAGTTCCTCCACCTCCACACTGTACGAACACTGTGGAGTTTAACGTTTGGTAGCATAGCATACGGTTGTGGTAACTCTGAAGATGAGCTCTGGTTGAGTTCGAAACGCGTCAGTGTAGCTTGGTGGTGGTGATGGTTGGGTTTATGTGATTTGTGTGTGTTCGTACAGTGTGGAGGTGGAGGAACTGCATGAACGCACATTTCTTGCATAAACGTAACTATTGTAAGGTCGCGGGTGAGCAAAGTAATTGTTTTAGTTCATTAATATGGACCTCCGCAAAGTAACGCCTGATTCAATAAATTATCTAGATATTGGCAATCATCTCTTTAACCGTTGCTTGTACATACAAGCGATAATCTGGTTAGCTGCGCTGGTCCCGCAGAACTTGGATCCTCTCAGTCCATCAGCGGTTTCTGACTCCGGAACGAAGAGGTAGTCCTCGCTCTGAGCTGCCCCCTGGGTGAAGGGGTTCATCTGACAGTCTGTGTCCAAGTACAGGTTGTCTTCAGAGCGGTACGCCATTTCGAAGCTTGCTGCTGTCAATCTGTGGAGGATTTGAAAAATATAGTTTGTATTAAGGAAAAAATCGTTTATAGTTATACTGCGGGAATTGTGTAATTTTCAGGGATAAAAGTATGCTATGTCCGTTGTAGAAGTTCAGAGTAGTTTCAGTGTGATAGCGTAAAAAGTAACCCACATTCGTATTTATAATATTGAAGTTAGGATTTAGTCTTTGTTACCTAAAATGGGTTTGCACAATACGGAGTTTCCCGATCTAGAATGTGAATTGCTGCTAAACCCTTCTGTCAATCAATCTGTTAGTCTGTATTCTTTTTCTTTTGGCTAAATTATTACTTTTACTATTTGTAACTAGTAACCCGTTTTGGATTTGCACGGGTGAAATGATTACTGTTTTTTAACAAAACAAACAAAATAAAATTTAGGGTGCAGCCGACGCAACCGTTCCAAAGTATTGCACTGACATACATTTGCCAATTGTTTTTTATTTCTAAGAAGATAGATATAGTAATAACTTACTTGATGCCACAAACATCAGAGGTACGCTTGAAGCACGTAGCGTAGGCGAGGTTGGCGATGTAGGGCCCAGCGCCTCGGTTGTAGTTAAACGACTCAAACGAGCCAGAACGGTCGGGGTAGTATTGCAAACACCCTGCTGGCGCTGGGGAAAATAAAAAAAAAAAAAAAATAAAATCATCTCCAGCTAGATTATGAGGATCTAAGATTGAAAAGGCTTGAAATGGGATTGAAAAGAGTGTCTACATGGGCCAAGTGCCGATTTAAAATTTCACCCACACCATAGAATTTCTTGGTAAGTGTGGATGTTTTTTAATTGTGTGTAATTTAAAACAAAAAATCTGAAAAACTTAGGGACGAATGTCCAGGTTTGAACCTATGTTCCTCTGTTTGAGAGTGAGAGGCTATAGATGACCATGTAGCTATTTTCACCACATTAGTAAATGGTCCAATAAATATACTACAGTAAATAACTTACTTAGTCATTGCTACACCTATTTAAGTAATTTGAATTCAAGTAGATGTCTTACCAATGAGATATTCGTCTCTGTCTGCGGATGAGGTCAAGGGCGACGACGGGAGGGACGACGTGATGGCTTGTAGAAGTCCATCGCGGTATTTTCTAAAAAACAAACAATCATTTATCACAAGGAAGTTAATAGGTTCAAAGATATTAAAGCTAAAACACTTGTCGCGTATCACAGCTGCCAGTACTTACTCGGTATGCAATACCATAGTTTAGTCGACCAAAGTTTATTTAACATTGCTTGTCACACACGCGATTAAAATGGTTTATGTTTAGTTTGAAATGATTTGTGCCAGAGTAATTAAAGTATGACAAGCGATACCTGACACAACCAATCTAAATCAAACTTCGTTTTGGCAACCCCAAAAATTAATCAGAGTAGGTACTTAGGTATCAGCAATGTAAACCAAAACTGAATCGTGCCAAAGGTAAAACTGGATGTTCACATTCGCAAAAATACGCGAACGAACAAGACGTAGTAAGACGATATTAATTTGCAAACGATCTATGTCGACATTTGGCGTATTATCAAAGCGCACGAACCGCGAACGTTTGATAACGCGTGCAAATTTTGTGCTAATTAAGTACACCGTTGGTGGTAAGGGTAAGTCGGCTGGTAGATAAATATAGCAGCTATTAAATCTGTTACATACTAACAATTTTTTACACTTACCCTAAAGTGTTAAAGCACTCGAGCTGAGTGACTTTGATCTTCCACGTAGCTTGGGGCAAGTTTGGCTGCGTGTTGCGGTCGGCAATGTTGAAGTGGATGCGGATGGAACGGCTGTTCGTCGATGCGTTTACTCTGACGTACACTGTGAGAAAGAAAACGTTGTTTAGTATTGAGAGGAAAAAGGGGAATAAGTTTTTGTTAAAAATTTAATTTTAAATGCAAGCTTGTTCACAGGCTGTACTTTTTGTTGACTGTACTTGCATTGTCATCCAACCTACATATTAAGTGGGTATGTATTACAATACCGAAGTACGAAAGACCGAATGTATTAAAACATCGAATGGGTCAAAAGACCGACACGATTTTTTTCTGAAACCGTTAACTTTTTAAGATTGTTATAAAACAAACCTAACCTAACTGGGTTCTGTATGATGCCGTTTTAATAAATTCTGAGAAGTTTACGGTTTCAGAAAAAATCGTGTCGGTCTTTTGACCCATTCGATGTTTTAATACATTCGGTCTTTCGTACTTCGGTATTGTAATACATATTACCCATATTAAGTATACCAAATTTCGAGTGAATCCGAACACTGACACAATAAATACTCTGAAGATATAGCATTACTTTGTATGTAGTTATGGGTATAGAAAGAAAAACTAGGGGTAAGGTGAAAAAATACTTGGGGAAAAGTGAGAAAAATTATTTGGAACAAACAAAAAAGCTTAGATGGGGTGGGGTTCTATTATACAAAATATTTTCTTCATTGATCTTATTAATGTAAACTTTTAAAATCATTTTTTTTTTATATGTCACTATTTTTGTCTTTGGAATAAATTGTTTTTGCTCTACAGTACAGTTGTGGAATAAACAAAAATACAATACAATGACTCTTTATTGTAGACCCTAAATCATCAAAAACCTTTAATATTTGTTGTAAATACTTACTGTGCTGTCCGTTATTGTCACCGCAGAGAGGCGGCAAGAAGTCCGAGTTGGCTTGCAGGTTGGTTACCTGGAAGATATCGTTTCTGCACGTGTAGCCCGGCCTCTGTGTCACATTCTCGACGGTTTCCACCTAAAAAAAAAATCATTACAGCGCCATCTATGGGGGAGTAGAAATTTGCAGACACTAAATGAGTTACAGTTAAAGTGAAGTCAACTATTTTATTGATTGTACTAAGTTAAGTACGTTCAAGCAAGGAAGATTAAATCAAGAGGATTGCCAATTTAAAATAACAAATCCTGCTGTAACTAGATTCGCTATAGAGAAGTTTCTGTATCATTCATTTTGTATGTTAGTTACATCGCTGCTGAACACATACACTGTCCCCAAATGATTTGACAAAGTAATACATCCAAGTGTGCTTTCATTCTGAAGTTTTGAACCCATAGTTTCATAGTAAAGCACGGACTCCTGAAAAAAAACTCCATGACCCCACATTGGGGGCACCCGCAAAGTAATTGTGTAACTTTTTGACACTCGGCATCGGTTTGAAATTACAGTTTTTGTGTGGGTATGACAGCTGGCTGTTTCCGATACCAATTGTCAGCCCATACAAGAACTGTCAAAATGAACGCGATGGCGATTGCGAGGGAGTTAGACAATTAGCCTACCGGGCAGGGAAGGTATTAACGCTATAGCTCTCTCTATTTAGATTCTTCATTGGTTTCATAGATGGCGCTATTACGTTAAGCAGAGGTCATAATGCTATACAAAATGAATGATGTAGAGACCTTTCTATTTTAAAAGTCTTATTATTTTAAAAGATCGTTACGTGAAGTTATATAAACTTGACATTCTTCTTGAATTAATCGCCCTTGGCTCAATCAATTAATTGATTGAGTTCTCATGAACAATAAATAAATTGATAAATGAAACATCAGTCTCAATAAAATTTAGATTGGTATTAGTGCCATCTATTGTCGAGCAGCAAAACTCACCGTAGTCGGCGGAGCCAGGTTGAAAGTTTCAAAGTCGATCCTTATCTGACAGACGTTGTTGTTGTTGATTTCCACGTTGTAAGAGCATTCTAAGCCTGAAGACTCCCTGTTTAGTGGAGGATTGATGAAGACAGCCACCTTCGTGTTCGTTCTGACGTCACACGCGTTCACTGTGAACAACGACCTCTATGTTTTAATGATTGGAATAAAGTGTGAAAGGTTTTGAAGCATGGATAGTTCACTAGATAGCGCTGTTTTATGCAGACGGTTTCTTGGTTTATGCAAAAAGCTTTTGCGTAGTACCAAGGATGATATAGACTGGATTGGCAGAAAAACTCAATTTTTTTTTAACAATTTGCACGACACTAATTGACGTTATCAATCGATTATTATTGTAGCAAACTCTTTTTTGCATTTTTGATAATTTTTCTTGTTTATTATATTTTTTTTAGTTCTTCTATGTCAGTCAGTATAGTTTTGTTGAAGTTCATTACGTTCGTATGGTTTGATTTAGTTTTTAAATTAAAATAATTTTACCAGTATTTCAAATCACATCGTTTCCATTTAAGTCAACCCTTTCGCACTTTCTTTTATTATAGGTACATAGTTGAATAGTTAAGCGTCCTTAAACTATAAATTTCTGTGGCTTGATATCACTCGAAAGCATTCGAAATTGGTGAAAAATACGAGGAAATCAGATGGAGTGAGGTTGTGTTGTTACAATGCACATTCACAGGAATAAAACCTAGAATTCCGCTATGCATTAACTTACAGTATCTGTCACAGTAACCCCCAACCAAACAGTGAACTTACGTGAACAGCACGTAGCGAATACCCCGCAGAATCCAATGGCCTTTCCTCCCTGCGTGTTGCACTGGTTGCGAGAGAGACAGACGCCGCCCGTGGAGCGATCTGAACCGAGACACTGCTCGCCGTTGCCGACCGTAAAGATGCTGCCGGGAGCCTGTCTGACGGCTGTTGACAGAAGAATTGACACACTTTTGGTTTTGAAAGTAACTTATACATTGACGAACGACTATTTTTTCATTTCTTTTGTTAGTAGCTGTTGCCCGCGACTTCATTTGCGAAGAATTGGTTTATCGGTATCCCGTATGAACTATGCAATTTTCCAGGATAAAATCTATATATGTTCTTTATAGAGTGTCAAACTATCTTGACATCAAATTTCATCTAAATCTGTTCAGCGGTTTAAACATGAAGAGGTAACAGACAGACTGACTGACTTTACTTTTGCATTTATAATATTAGTAAGGATGAATAGGTTACATTATAAAAGTGAAAGTTTGTCTGGATGGATTTATGGGTGTTTTTATCTTTTTCGCGCTAAAACAGTTTGACGGGTTCTGATAAAATTTGGCACACAGATAGTTTAACTTGGTTGTTAATCCAGGTTAACACATAGGATACTTTTTACCCCGGAAAAATGTATAGTTCCTGCTATAGCCACAAACGAATTCTTCGCAGAGGGAGTCGCGGACAAAAGCTAGTTTATATATATATATATATATATATATATATATATATATAATAAATAAATAAATATCACGGGACAATTCACACCAATTGACCTAGTCCCAAAGTAAGCTAAGCATAGCTTGTGTTATGGGTACAAGGCAACGGATAAACATACTTATATAGATAGATACATACTTAAATACATATTAAACACCCAAGACCCGAGAACAAAATATTCGTATTATTCATACAAATATCTGCCCCGACGCGGGAATCGAACCCGGTACCTCAAGCTTCGTAGTCAGGTTCTCTACCTACTAGGCCATCTGGTCGTCATATTTATTTATTTAGGTTGCATGAAAAACAACTGTGCAAAATTTGATGCCTTTAGACGGATTCTATGAAAATTTTAAAATAAATACTGTGTCTTACGCCCAAGTTCCAACTGCAACATACCAAATTAAATTTAAAACCATTCAGAGACTGTTTGTAACAAACACACATGCAGACGCACGGGCACGGACGCACAAAGCATCAACCTCTAAACATTTCTGATACGGCATTCGGACTGTGATAATTATGTATCGATAAACGTGATTGCCCAATGTATTATTGTTCTTTCTGTCGTCATTTCACATGTAATTAATACAATACAATACAATACAATGACTCTTTATTGTACACCAGGAATAGTAAGCAATACAGAAAACAGGTACACAGAGAGTAAGTTACAAGGTAAGCAATAGGCGGCCTTATCGCTTAAGAGCGATCTCTTCCAGGCAACCCTTTACCAGAAAGAAGGAAGGACTAGTTTACAGCAGGTGGTGCATCAACAGTGGATCAGAAAATTAAAACGCAACAAAAAATAGTACATCTACTCATACATATATCGTACATATAATAAGTACACATCTAAAACAAATATAAGCATTGGGATAAACAGCCACATATAAATAAATAAACTATAACAAAGCTAATAATTACAAGAAGACAGATAGTACACCTTAAGCATTGATTTAAAGATTGACAGGGATTTTGCCCGTCGTAAGTCAATCGGCAAGGCATTCCACAACCGAATAGCCTGGACAGTATAAGAATAGACATAGAATTTGGAGTTAGAGAGAGGCACGGTAAGGAGAAAGTAATAGAATAATTAATTTAATAATAGTAGAATAATTAATTTATTATTATTGGTACTTAAACTTCAATTCTACACGACACATACCATCTCCACATTTTTACCAACATTTCTTATTACAGCGCCATCTGTCAACAAATCAGGGTACTCACTTCTCGACAGTTCTAGTTCTGACGCCTCACTGCTGCAGGCTACGGCGAATAGCAGAACTAATCTGCTTATTGAGTACAGCGCCATCTTGAGTCGAATAGCTGTAACATAAAACGCGAATGAGTTCGGGAATGACGTTTATAACGATACTAGCTGTTTCCCGCGACTCTGTCTGCGAAGTCAAGAGTAGGGGTATGAAAAATAGATGTTGACCGATTCTCAGACCTACCCGATATGCACACAAAGTTTCATAAGAAGCGGTCGAGCCATTTCGGAGGAGTTTGGTAACAAACACCGCGACACGAGAATTTTATATTATTAGATGTAGGTACATAATATTATTTAAAAGCGAAAAAGTTTCTCGGGTCCGTTGTTTTAAATAGGTAATCTTAGATTCGATGAGCAGCCGTACTGCTAATAAAAATAAATAATATTTGTACATAATATGCCCTTGACTGTACAAGACATCCTATCGAGCACCGCTGTGTGTAAGAAACATAATCACCATCATCATTCCAACCTAAGTTTATGCGTCCCACTGCAGGGCACAGGCCTCCTCTCAGAATGCGAGGGCTTGGGCTGTAGTTACCACGTGGGCCCAGTGCGGATTGGGAACTTTACATACACCACTGAATTTCTTCTCAGGCGTGTGAAGGTGTCTCCAATGAAAATTATGATACAATACAAAATTACTGCTTTTAAGTATATAATTTTTGACAAACTATTTGTAACCAGTGTGTATTGCCAGTGATGACATATTATGGATCCGAGACGTGGTGCTTCACTATAGGCCTGAGGAATAGGCTCAGAGTCGCTCAACGAGCTATGGAGAGGGCTATGCTTGGAGTTCCTCTACGGGATCGAATCAGGAATGAGGAGATCCGTAGAAGAACCGGGGTCACCGGCATAGCCAATCGGATTAGCTCGTTGAAATGGCAATAGGCATCATATAGCACGCAGAATAGATGGCCGTTGGGGCCGATAAGTTCTCGAATAGACCACGGACTGGCAAGCGCAGCGTGGGACGTCGACCAACGAGATGGACGATTTGATAAAGGCTGCAGGTTCAAGGTGGATGCAAGCCTCCAACCGTAATGACTGGGTATCAATGAGGGAGGCCTATGTCCAGCAGTGGACGTCCTACGGCTGAAATGATGATGATGAGTCCAAACCGCCTCTGCCCGTGACATTGCGCTAACAGTCTTGAACTATTATTAAACCATAGTTGTTTTGATAACACGTTAAAAATAACTGTTGCTCCCCATAACAAACCGTTAACTGAACCTCTGGTTAAAAACACACCACACAAAACGTGACTTTCTGATCCGTGTCATAAAACTCAATTTCAAACGCCACAGCAAAAATTTTAACAATTCGAACGTCCCAAATAAATTCTACTCAATTTCTAGAACATAAGATTCAATTTTAAACGATAACCAATTTGACTGGTAGCAACGCCAAATAATTTAAATTCTATAGTTTCTCTCATATGGTTGGTTTTCGAATGTGGTGTTTGGCAAAATGTTAGGTAAAAGTTATGATTGGTACATTAATAGAAGATAGTGTAACCGGTTGGGGTCGATGAACCCGATCCAATGCAGTTGCACGGAAAGTCTAACGAACAGTTCAAGATATATTGACTCTCATTCATTCATTCATTCATCTCAGCCTACTTATATACGTCCCACTACAGGGCACAGGCCTCCTCGTAGAACTCCTCCCGGGCCCCGGCGGATCGGGATCTTCACACGATTTAGTTTTCGCAGGATTTCCGCGCCATGTTTTCCTTCACCGTAAAGCTCTTGGTAAGTTTCAAATATAATTTCGCACATACCTAAATTTGGAAAAACTTAGAGGTACGAGTCCGGGCTCGAACCCTCGATCCTCTGCTTGAGAGGCCATACATTGGTCAAACCACTAGGCCAGCACGGTTTGTGGCCGACGAATAATCCGACAGATTTAAGCCAAGTTGAAAAAAATGTAAATCAAAAGTCCTATGGTCATTTAAAGTCCAAAATGTAGTAAATATTAAAGGTCATCACAGCGTAAGAAAGGTCCATGTTGTTGGAGGCCTACCTACCCTGCTTCCGATCTGTGCAGGACGCCACTCGAGGACCTTTTGGCCCCGCCATCAGTTCTATGTACGGGAGATGTGCCCTGCCCACTGGGTGAATCTGGCGACCCTTCGAGCTATGTCGGAGACTTTAGTTCTTGCGCCACATTTTCATTTGCAATGGGGCAAAAAGGTTCTCGAGTGGCGTCCACGGACCGGAAGACGCAGTGTAGGTAGGTCTCCAACAAGGTGGAGCGACGACCTGGTTAAGGTTGCGGGATCGCGTTGGATGCGGATGTCACGGGATCTGTTTGGCGAGCCTTGGGGGAGGCCTATGTTCAGCAGTGGACGTCTTTCGGCTGAAATTATGATGATGATTGAACACAATACAAACTGGACTGTATGCTGTTCAAACAATGAAAGCGCGTCGACATTTTGAAGTCACTCTTAAAGTTTACTGTATAACAGTACAGTACCTACAGAAACTTTAAACTGTCTGTCATTTCGCTTGTAAACAAAAGATCGTTAAGTTGTTCGGAATTTGACAGTATGATAGTTTATTGTCGTGAGGTTGCTTCCTGGCTGACTTAAAAAAAGGAGGTTGTAAATTTGTCTAAGTTAGTATGTATTTTCTTGTATTTATGGATGAATATTCCGCGTTTTTACGACGTGTTATTTTCATCTTACCGATTCAGCAAATGTTTTTAAAAGACAATTAACAGCGAAGAGAAGGTTAACTTTTTATGAAAACTAAAGACAGTATTATACAGGATGTCCCAGAAACCGACGATAATCCGTTAAGGGCTGATAGACCTACTAATTACCTACCAGAATATCAAATTTTAGGTTTAGTAAAAATCTTTTAGTTTTCTCCCTCAGTTGAGTTTTTCGTCTGCCACAGCCTCAAATGACTGAATTTAGTAAATCTGATTACCTACTGATAAATATTGCAGAAAAGATGGGCTTTTAAACGTGATATTACTTTATTTTAATATTTAGTTCAACTGAGGGAGAAAAATCGAGATTTTTGCAAAAATGTCAATATCTCGAAAACTAAAAGATTTTTACTAAAGCTAAAATGTGATATTCTGGTAGGTAATTAGTAGGCCTATCAGCCCTTAACGGATTATCGTCGGTTTCTGGGACACCCTGTATAATACTAAGTGGCAGCTATTAAAAACCAAAAATACTACCAAAAAAATTAAAAATCCATAGCCGTGGTGGCCCAGTGGTTTGACCTATGGCCTCTCAAGCAGAGGGTCGTGGGTTCAAATCCCGGCTCGCACATCTGAGTTTTAGTCAAGTTACATCGGCGTGTGGGACGCCTGGCCAACTTACGGCCCATTTAAATAAATCTTAAGTTTGCTGACTCGGAGTCGCTAATTTTATGTCCACAGGAGAGACTCTTGTTTCTTACGGTGGGTGTGTATGACCCATTACACGTAACAAACAAACATACACACACAGACTCACGCACACACATTCACAGAATCTTCCACATTTATAATATTAATGTATAAGTCAAGCTGTTGCCCGCGACTCTGCGAAGAATAGGGGAGGGGTATAAAAGATAGCCAACCTATTCTCAGACCTACCAAATATAGATAGAAAATTTCATAAAAATCGATCAGCCGTTTCAGAGGAGTTCGATAGCAAGCACTGTGACACGAGATTTTTATATGTATATAAGAAGAAGAAATTTTAAAATTAATTTATATCTAGTTTTAGTTCAGATTAGTTTTATTTTATTTATAACCAAGCCAATACACATTTTAAAAATTTTACTATTGTTTAGTTAAGTACATAACGTATCTTTTTGTGATATTATTTTTAATTTAGACTGTTTCACATAATTTTTAATCAAATCGTAGTTAAAGACAATGTTTATTTATATCATGGACGTGGTGTTTGGAAATAATATTTTTTTTTATTGTTTTAAATACTTTAAAGGACCGCTTTAGCCTAGTTGGTAGTGACCCTGCCTGCGAAGCAAGAGGTCCTGGGTTCAAGTCCCGGTAAGGGCATTTATTTGTATGATGAGCACGAATATTTGTTCCTGAGTTATGGATGTTTTCTATGTATTTAAGTATTTATTTATCTATATAAGTATGTTTATCGTCGTCTAGTACCCATAGTACAAGCTTTGCTTAGTTTGGGACTAGGTCGATTTGTGTACGATTGTCCCCTCATATATATATATATTTTTTTAGAAGTAATTAAATAACAATGTAGATCTGTTTCGAACAAATATACGTCGTTAAGTTTCTGGCATGATTCTTCCTCTTAGATTTTTCCGAACCGGTGCTAGATTTTTCGACAATAAATTAATATGGAGATATTTTGACTTTAGAATTGATTCATAAACTACTACTGCACTAAATTATCCGCAGATTGAATCTTATCATACCTATTTTGTAAATTTTTCAAGATAATTCTCACTAAATTAATAAAATTCTAATTGCCTCTATTAAAATCTCTACCATACCTAATTAGTTTTTATTCTTAATTTTAAACTAATCGATCGTCATCTGTGAAATAATTTATTAATGAAACATCTTGATTAATTGAAAATTATTCTCAATAACCGCTTCGAAGCACTTTTTTCCACGGAAAGCACTTTTTAACACGTAGATAAATGAAAAGTAGATACGTACGGTTTTGTCGGCGCTGGTTGGCGGAGAGCTTAGCGGCGGCGCTTGCTCGTGCTTTTATACGGACCTTGGCATTGACCGGACCCTACGGTCAAGTCCACTAGTTGTTAATATAGGTCTTAGATGAACAACACAACACGCTCGGTGCTCAAAGATACAGTCAACCAATTTGATTCCTAGGCCACTATACAACCCTTTCATAATGAATCAATTTGTTTATACAATACGATAAGTACAATACAATGACTCTTTATTGTCCACTACACAAAGAAAACAATACAGAAAAACAAGTACATGGAAAAAATATATACGGTAAGCAATAAGCGGCCTTATCGCTTCAGAGCGATCTCTTCCAGGCAACCTTTTTATTAAAGAATGACAGCAAGGAATATATTACAGCAGGTGGTGCAAATATATAAAAATAAATAGTAATATAAACAAACATTATACAAAAACAACCTAATATGTTACAGCGTGAAGTAAACACATAGATAAAAACAATATACTTACCTACTTTTAAATATATAAACAGGCTATAATTTTTATATACAAGATAGTAAATGATGATGATAATGATGATGATGATGATGATGTGTTCCTGTTATCCCTCATTAGTGACATAGGGCTCGTAGAAGAGTGTTCCATTTGGCTCGATCTTGCGCGGCTTCTTCCAGCTCTTCCCAGCCGAGACCAATTGAGCCAGCCTCCTTCTCAACTGATCGCCTCCACGTGGTCCGAGGTCCGAGGACGTCCTGGCCGTCTTGTGCCAGTAGATTGCCAGCGGAGACCCTGCTTGGGCAGGTGGTTATCTGACCCCCGAAGCGTGTGTCCAATCCATCGCCACTTCCTAGACAGTAAATAGTACTCCTTAAGCAAGGTTCCGAAGATAGGCAAGGATTATGCACGCCTTAGGTTTATTGGTAAGTACCTACCTACCTCAGCCGAATAGCCTGGACAGTAAAAGAGTATACATAGAATTTAGAGTTGGAAAAGGGGACAGTAAGGAGAAAGTTTATCTTATACGACAGTGATAACTGCGTGATGTATTATCATGATGGCATCTCGACCTTTGAAAACATGGGTATATAATACCGAAGTGGGCCAATCTACTTTTAAGTAACCATTAATCTTTTGTGAAATATAAGGCATACCTGGTGATTTTTTTCAAGTGTAAATAACTTATATACAAACTGAAACACCTAAATTTAATGTTTTAAAGCAATAAAACTTTAAGTTCAAAGAAATTTTGTGGAAAAAATTGGTAACTCAGCGGAAAATACATCAATTTCCATACAAATGGTGGGGACATGCATGTCCACTGTGTTACCTACTTTATAGATAATAATGATTACTTTTTATACGTAGTGATAATTTTAAATGTAAGCTTAATTATGTGTCTATTTATAGTATTTTATGCAACTGTTGTATAAGTGAGGTCTTAAAAGGCGAGTGACGTGAGTTGCGATACGAGCGAATGCGAGTATCGCAATGGAAGACGGCACGAGCCGTTAAGACCAAATTATACACCGTTGCATACAATATTTTTTCTACGACTCCACTCTACTGGTACAGTAGGGTACAGTAGGGTAAAATAGGGTACAGTAGGGTACAGTTGGGTACAATAGGGTACAGTAAACAGGTAAATTTAGTATCTTCTCCTTTACTGCGGCTTGGGTCGAATTTGAACAGTTAGTATTAATTAAATATGCTTTAATTTATTGAATCAGGCGTTACTTTGCGGAGGTCCATATTAATGAACTAAAACAATTACTTTGCTCACCCGCGACCTTACAATAGTTACGTTTATGCAAGAAATGTGCGTTCATGCAGTTCCTCCACCTCCACACTGTACGAACACACACAAATCACATAAACCCAACCATCACCACCACCAAGCTACACTGACGCGTTTCGAACTCAACCAGAGCTCATCTTCAGAGTTACCACAACCGTATGCTATGCTACCAAACGTTAAACTAACAAACCAAAACAAATGTTTTAACTTGTCACTGTAACTTCTCAAGTACCCACTTTATTTTTCTTATTCTCAAACTACCCCACAAAAATTAACTTTTATTGACATATTTAAAACTACCTTGAATTTTTTTTTTTTTTGTTTATTTATTTATAAGGCATATTTAATTAATACTAACTGTTCAAATTCGACCCAAGCCGCAGTAAAGGAGAAGATACTAAATTTACCTGTTCATTAATAATAGACCCCATAGTGTTGTACCTAATTATTTCCATGCATTCCAGAGCATCCAGACGCAACCCCTTGCCGCAATAATGTAACACTTCATAAGAATCTGAATCTAACAATGAATGATTTGATTCCAACAAATGTTTTGCATAATTCGATCTATCTGGATGCTCATTCCTATATGCCGAAACATGCTCTTTAAATCTAGTATTAAAACTTCGGCCTGTCTGTCCTACGTATATCCCATTGCAGTCATTACAAGTAAGCTTGTATACCCCCGATCTAGTTCCCTTATCTACCTGTTCTTTGTGGTTACATAGCCTAGAGTACAAAGAGTTGTTAGTCTTAAAGGCAACATTAATATTGTTTGATTTTAAAATGCCATAAATCTTATCAGACAAACCCCCGACGTAAGAGATGCTAGATCTATATTTGTTAGTAGACTGAGAAGGTAACGCAGCGTAAAGCATGCTATTTACTAATCGTGCCTGCTTCTTTTGAACTAAACTATCTACCATTGATTTTGTATAACCATTTGAGATCGCTATCTGATAAATAGTACTCAACTCTAAATCATAATGTTCCTTAGAAAGAGGCACAGTCAACAATCTATTAACATAACAATGGAAAGCAGCCAGTTTATGCTGCCACGGATGATTAGAAGATGCTGGTATAACAGCATCTGTGTACGTGGGCTTACGGTATATTTTAAATTGATGTTTACCATTTAATTTTGAAATCGTTAAATCCAAAAAGTTCAACGAACAATTTTCCTCCAATTCTTTTTTGAACCTTATCTTTACGTGCTTGTTATTCAAACCATTAATAAACACGTCAAGCTGTCTCATACTCCCTCTCCAGCATAGGATCAAATCATCAACAAACCTAAAATAGTACACAATATTACTATTACCCACAATATACTGATTCTCAAAATGATCCATAAATATATCTGCCATTAAAGGACTCAGAGGTGAACCCATAGCTAAACCATCACTCTGTAAGTAATAAAAACCATTGAACCGGAAATAATTTTGTTTCATGCATAAAGTTACCAAATCTATTAATTCACAAACTTCACCCGGATGCAACCGCTTCCTTTCTAAGTGGTCTTTTAGAATTTCTAGTGTCTCACTATATGGTACGTTAGTAAATAAACTGTCTACATCCAAAGAAAGCAACGTTGCATTCGGCGGTATGCTGATGTCCTTAATTTTACTAACCAAATCTAAACCATTTTTTAAACTATAAGAAGGTTTAAAGGAAGCCTTCACACGAATAATACTATTTAATTTCTTCGCCAATTTATATGCTGGAGCACTCACGTATGAGACAACTGGACGAACAGGCACATCATCTTTATGAATTTTAGGTAATCCATATAGAATTGGCGCCTGCGGATTCATGGGAATTACAAAATTCTTTTGTTGTTCGGTTTCAAAGGCAAACAAAGAACCCTTTATTAGTCTCTTTAGATCTTTGTGAAATGCACATTTCTTGCATAAACGTAACTATTGTAAGGTCGCGGGTGAGCAAAGTAATTGTTTTAGTTCATAAATATGCTTTATAAATAAATAAACAAAAAATTCAAGGTAGTTTTATAATATGTCAATAAAAGTTAATTTTTGTGGGGTAGTTTGAGAATAAGAAAAATAAAGTGGGTACTTGAGAAGTTACAGTGACAAGTTAAAACATTTGTTTTGGTTTGTTAGTTTAACATTTGGTAGCATAGCATACGGTTGTAGTAACTCTGAACATGAGCTCTGGTTGAGTTCGAAACGCGTCAGTGTAGCTTGGTGGTGGTGATGGTTGGGTTTATGTGATTTGTGTGTGTTCGTACAGTGTGGAGGTGGAGGAACTGCATGAACGCACATTTCTTGCATAAACGTAACTATTGTAAGGTCGCGGGTGAGCAAAGAAATTGTTTTAGTTCAGGAAAATAAGGCTCATCCCAAGCTCAACCCATTCCTATCCTCTCTCAAACGATTGAATTACAACTCGCAAACCGTGTCGGGCCGTTCCTGAATTTAGCCCCAGTACGTCTCTCAGTTAGTTTATGCCCTTACCATACTTGTCATAACTGACATCACGTAAAAACTAGATGACCCGGTAGTACCTAATCTAGTTGTTATTACAGTACGACGCCACTGCCTCTCGTATTTTACCTACGATGCCGATCTCCGTAGAGAAGGTATATGCATTTGGGGTGAGAGGATCTTTGTGCAAACCAATGTTGCCATCTATATCTGGATATCTTTTAGCGTGTAATAAAATTAAAGAAGTCATTAACACATCATTAAGTCCGTATTTTCGTTAATTATGCAACGCAACCCTTAATAAATCTTTATATAAACCAATCAAAAACATTTATTTTTAAGAATAGGTATACAGTAGGTAAAAAAAGCAAGCGTACAAAATAATATTTAGTTTTTAGTCACTAGAATAGAATTTAGTATACAATTTTCGTCGATATTCTTTTTCTATACTTTCATCATCATCATCATCCCAACTTACATAGGTACGTCCCACTGCAGGGCACAGGCCTCCTATCATAATGAGAGGGCTTGGGCCGTAGTTCCAACACGGGCCTGCCATTGAATTTCTTGTCAGGTGTGTGCAGGTTTCCTCACGATGTTTTCCTTCACTGCAATTCAGGGTTTCGACATTTTTTAAATCATATTGTATTTCGTAAATTTATAGCTCATAATGTATGCTTTTAGTTTTATGAATAAATATATTCACTGCAAAATTCATGGTAAATTTCAAATGTAATTTCGCACATAAATTCCGAAAAACTCAGAGGTGCGTGCGTGTGTGCATTTTCACAACTCCCTAAATATGGGTATCAAATGAAAGGGCTTGACTAGTAGAATACTATACACTATGATAAATTTCAAATCCAACATAGCCGCCACCACAAAATGGCGAATTACATTTTTTTTCACAACTCCCTCAATATGGGTATCAAATGAAAGGAAAGAGTTTTTTTTATTATTTTGTGTCGGGGTTTTTAAGGTTCCGTACCCAAAGGAACACGGAAAAACGGAAACCCTATTACTGAGGCTCCGCTGTTCGTCCGTCCGTCCGTCCGTCCGTCTGTCTGTCCGTCTGTCCGTCTGTCACCAGGCTGTATCTCGGGATAATTGTACAGAACCCTTCGTGCGCGAGTCCGACTCGCACTTGTTTTTATTTAATTTTAATTTATTTATACAGGGTGGTCAATCCAATTGGGTCAGTATGGAGAAGTAGAAACTATGAGAGATAGCGAAATCTGTTCTTAGGAACCATGACTTAGATTTTAGATTTAACAAAAATGACATTCATATTTTTTTCAACTCTCATACATAACCGGGAATCGAACTTGGTTAAAATTCTGTACCTAAGTAATCGCATGTCGTTTTATTATTAGATGATCCTTAGAGTATAAAAGGACCAACTTTTGCTATGAAATTTTACTTAAAGTAGTATAGGTAAGTATAGTTTAACTGGCACTGTTCGTTTGGGTCAAATGTTGGAAGTTGAATTTAAACCACGAATGTTATGGATATGATATTTCGGATGATACGGATATGGATATAGGAATAAAATTATATCGGTTTCAGATACGGTTACGGATATGTAATTATTTCGGATTATCCGCTAACTTCGGATAGTTTCGGTTACGGATATTAGATTGAAGTAAAATACATACAGGGTGTTACAAAATAACCCCTAAAGCCTGAAACCCCATGAACAGTAAATAAAACTGTAATTTTGCGCGCCGTTCTTTTTAAAAAAAAAAAAATATACTAATTTCCATACCCTTCAGTTATTACGGGTAATTTTGTTACACCCTGTATAAAAATAAATATTATTTAATAATTTGGTTTTATTTCTAGGCTTTATCTAGTCTAGGTTATCATTTGGTATTATAATCAATCACTATTTCCCCCCCGTTCCCACTATGTCGTGTGTCGTTCCGTTTTTTAATCGGGCGTTCCAGTGGCAGAACATTTTATATGAAGCTGTTCACATTTTGTCCGACACGATTCGTGTCGGACAAGTGTGAACAAAGGGTTCGACTCCGCCCTTATACGAAACTATCCGAATCTTGTGAAACGGATACGGTTACGGTTACGGATATTTTTTTATTTCGGATATCCGATAGTTTCGGTTACGGTTACGGAGCTCCATAACATCCCTGATTTAAACCACTTTCAGTGGTCGGATTGATTTGAAATATGGTATACTTATGTAGGTTGGACGACGGTCTGCCAGTAGTCTAAAAGTTTATTTTTAATGCGGGTTGTTTCGCCCCCCGAGCCCTCCCTCTGGAGGCCTTCGTTCCCCCGCCGTCCCCCCTTTTTTGTAGGTGTCGTAGCAGAGTTTAGTGTAATTGTAGCCATTTTAATAATAGGTGTATAATAATTTTAAACATGAAACTACCGTGAGACTCACTCATAGTGAAAATAAACGGATCACTCACGTGCGTAGTGCACTTTTGGCAGCCGCCGTGACGTGTGACTCCGAGAAGAAGGGCTACGGATTAGCCCGAAACATGTCGCGTTAAACTCGTTTTAAGATGTGAGTGATCCGTTTATTTTCACTGTAGGTAGGTAGGCACAATAATTGTTAGGACAATTAATATTAGGAATATTACGTTTAGGTAATTCGATGTTAGATTGATCAATATTAGGACGAACATGCTTTAGGACATTTAAATGTGTATGCGCAAAAATGAATAAGATAAACGAGTACCTAGGTAGTATCTATGCCATTCGACAGTATGTCAGACATTCTCGGCCAAAAAAATTAGGACAATAAACATTATGCGATGGCACCCCTTTCCGTGTACCCTATATATATTTTTTAGCCAAAAACTTTTTTGTAGATCTCTTCTCTCCGATATCGCTAGAAGCATGCTTTCCAAGTCAACGGCCAAACTGTGTGCTTCGGCTTGCGTAAGCGCATCTATCCAAAAGTCAATGATTCTAGGAGATCTCTGGACAAACACTCAGACAGACAAACAACGGGCTTGTTTGGACAACACATTTCGATTCGACGGGCGCGTAAGAAAATTTGATAACTGTAGAATTAACAATTTTGAGCGAAAGAAAGCTGTACATTTTAATCCAAGATTTTTTTAAATGAACATATTTGGGGAGAGATTTCCCCGTCCTATATGCGTCCCACTGGAGGGCACAGACCTCCTCTCAGAATGAGAGGGCGATTGGGCGGTAGTTCCCACGCGGGCCCAGTGCAGGTTGGGAACTTCACACACACCATTGAAAACGTCATAGTCATAGTCAACTCATAGTCAACTTATTGTTAAAATTATTTTAAACTTACACTTAAACGTGTACGGCAGAGTAGAAATAAACATAATTATGCTTTAGAAACTAATTAATTAACATAAAACATAATCTTACTACAAATTACATATGCATTTAGTTTAGATCGTTAACCGAACCACAGTGTAAACCATGTAACTGAGCTACGATCTACTACCATTGTAGTTAGCACTTTAATTAGTTACTTACTTATACTGTGTCGATCGAAACCACTCATGCGCTGGAATCTGACCAGCAGCAATAGGTCGAATATTACAGCAAGTTTTTGTACCCTATGTCAAAGTGTATAGGGTTGAATTTAGCTTAATGATTAATTAAAGCCGGTGATTTGAATTGAATATTGATTTTCTATGTTTAATATCTATTAGATATAAATAAAACTCGTTCGTAATTTTGTACGTGTGCGTGGGAGAGTAGACTTTTTATGTTTTATGATGCCCGCTAGCTGTTGCCCGCGACTCCGTCTGCGAAGAATTTGTTTATCGCTATTCCGCGGGAATTATGCATTTTTTGGAATAAAAAGTATCCTGTCCTTCCCAAGGTCCCAAAATATCTCCACACCAAATTTCATCTAAATCGGTTCAGCGGTTAAAGCGTGAAGAGGTAACAGACAAGCACACTTTCGCATTTATAATAAGTAAGGACTACCCTCCGCCCGTGCCGTTTCGGGCTAATCCGTAGCTCTTCATCTCGGAGCACACGCCACATGGAAACATGTTGACTACACTCGATTATAGACGTGAGTTATCCATATTTTTCACTATCACCATGTAATATTAGTGTGGTTTGTTGTAAAATATTTTTTGACTTACCTCGTTTCACCCTATGGGTCAAAACCGTCAAGTACCTAGTTATAAAATTGCTCACAATTGTGGATTCGACAGCAACAGTTAAACTGTTTGTGCGATGCTGTCTATATCAACTGCGGACGGTAAACGTGTCAGTTTGCGGAGCCTCTTAATTGCTGCATTCAGAGACGTCAATTAAGATTAACAGAAACAGAAAGAAGATTAAGTGGAACAGAAATGTACTGACAGTATCTTTTGCTGACTATACTTTTGCCTGACAGTAGTTTTTACTATCTCTATTTTGCTGACTACTTTTTCTGACTGCAGTTTTTTCTGACTGTGCCTTTTACTGACTACTTTTTTCTATCCGTACTTTTGTCTAGATCTGTGCTTTTTGCTTACTTATAAAATTGCTCGCAATTGGGGATGTCTATTTTTTTGCAATGTATAGTAAATCGAAAACCATAACGAGATAAATGCTTTTTAACTCGTTTTCTGTAGTTATTTAATTTTAATATTATGTAATGAATTTATAATATAACAAATAAGCAATGACCTTCATTTGACATTGGTGTAAATTGCGTAACCGGTTCAAGTCGTACTTTAATCTGTGTGGTTAGAATTCTTCACAATTTACGCGTGGATTATACTACGGAGTTTGATTTGGACCCGCTGTCTGACATCTACCACTTTGAGAGTGCCAGTAAAGTGACACAGTGTATAGTGTACCACTACGCAAAAAATAATTAAAGGGGTTGCCTTATCGTACGCATTTAGATAGATTTATAAATTTGACATTGTGGGAGCCCTCAATTATAATCTGACGTCATCAACTAAAATAGTTTCAATAATAAATTTTGAAAAAATTAGAGAACTAAATGACAGAATATTGAAATTAGTTTCTTATAATTGACTTTTCTATACAAAAAAAATTAAAAACCATGGGTATTTTTTTTAGACATCCCCAATTGTGTATTCGACAGCAACAGTTAAACTGTTTGTGCGATGCTGTCTATATCAACTGCGGACGGTAAACGTGTCAGTTTGCGGAGCCCCTGAATTGCTGCATTCAGAGACGTCAATTAAAATTAACCGCAGAAGTAATAATACGACGATCAGAAATATACTGACTGTACTTTATGCTAACTGAGATTTTTGCTGACTATACTTTTTGCTGGCGCGTATTTTGCTGACTGCACTTTGTACTGACTACTTTTTGGTGACTGGACTTTTTTCTGCGCTTTTTGCTAACTGTATTTAGCTGACTATGCCTTTTGAAGACTACTTTTTCTTGTTCGTTCCTTTAGCTGTCCATACTTTTTACTATTTGTACTTTTTGCTGACTGCTTTGTGCTGACTGTATTTTGCTGACTGCACTTTTTGCTGACATTGCTTTTTGCTTACTTATAAAATGGCTCACAATTGACAACCTTTCATTTTTTTGACACCTGAAAACTACTGCAGGAATCGAAAGAGTTTCGCCTCCTGAACACGGAAAAATATTTATTATAATTTATTTCTCCATATTTAAAAAATACAACAAATTTAAAAACATATATGTACTTACAAATACTTCCACAGAATAGATATGTTTCCTTTACCCTTTCCACTAGAAAAAAGAGCTGTCATAATTTTAAATTTGATAACAACCTTAACGTCAAATTTACGTCATCACTTTTTTTTAATAGAGACTAGACAAAAGTAATGGATCTATTCTATCGTTACGCTCTTTTAAAATAAGCACATCTTTAAAAAATTGTAACAAATTAATTAAAAAAAAAAATATATCCTAGTGATAATTTAAAACTATCAGCGTCTTTCTCTTTCCAAACAGAATACAGAGAACGAACCAAATTATAGTCTTAGAAATATGAAATTTTGTCAATTGTGTATTTGACAGCAACATTTGTGTAATGCTGTCTACATAATATCAACTGTGGTCGGTAAACGTGTCAGATTAAAGAGCCTCTTAATTGCTGCATTCAGAGATGTCAATTAAAATTAAACACAAAACTGACTATAAGAGGAACAAAAACATACTACTTTGGCCCATGCAAGGCAACTTTTTGACGACCGCGCGGATAGCTAATTGGTTAGAGAACCTGACTAAGAAGCTTGAGGTCCCGGGTTCAATTCCCGGTCGGGGCAGATATTTGTGAAAAATACGAATGTTAGTGCTCGAGTCTTGGATGTTTAATATTATACGCTATATACTTCTTGCAGGGATATATTGACACCTTAGTTAAGTATTTCATTCAAAACATGTTAGAGCTACTCTCTACCGATACAGTTTTATACTACTTAATCCTAATATTAATAATAATGGTAGTTAACTGCTAATTTACAATAGCTAACTCTGATCCACGCAAGCCTAACGCAAAGTAGCGTCAGATTCAATAAATATCTCAAAGATCGCTAGAGAAATTAAGTAAATCATAAGATAAGAATTGGTATTCTGGAAAAGTAAAAAAAGCTCATTCAAGTAAGTACATAGGACGTGTCAACAGACGCCGGCAGCTAACTGTACTGAGATTGGATTACGTTAACCTGTTTGTGGATGCCGCCACGAAAACAGCGGTTAAATAGGTTCCCTATTGAATCGCATAAAATTTTTACGCATATTCATTGTTTGGCATAATTCATCATTTCGCATTTTCTCAGAAACCATTTATTATTCAGACTTGTTATAACCTAACCTAACCTACCGAGTCCTACAGGATAACCATTTCAAAATTCCTGAATAATGAATAGTTTCTGAGAAAATAAAGTTATGCGAAATGATGAATTATGCCAAACGATGAATATGCGTAAAAAATTTATGCTATATAAGGGGATCCCGTTAAATAAACATCTACACCAGTGATACCCAAACTAGTCAATACCTACCCCTAGGGGTCAACGAAGATCTGCGAGGAGTTTACGTAGGCAAAAACTAACAGATTAGAAGTCGATTCATTATCATCACACACATCAGAGCATGACATGAGTGCGTGTGAGCCAACTTTGGGGGCGGCAGGCGTAAGCTTGCCTTTGAAATCCAAAAGTTTAATGGTTACTTGACCTGAAATGTGTTTTAACACATTCATTTTTAATGATTGTGACATTGGAAGACTATCTCCGATATATATATATATATATATATATTTTTTAACTATGGGACCCAATACATCCCTGTATTGTTTTTTTATAAAATTATTATTATTTTTTATTTAATTCTATATTTGTATGGTTTTTTACTTTGTAATTTGTTATATTTTAATTTGAAAAGATGACTTCCTGCCAAGTTTCTTGCGGCGCATTCTTCTTGGCAATGATGGTTTAAAAAAGTGACATGTAAAAGAGCCCTTTGCGGCCTATTTGCAGAATAAAAGTTTTGATTTTGATTTTTTTTTGACATACAGACACGCGACACGTGTGCCCGGACCATTTTGTAACAGCATTAGGAATCCATATTGTGCAGAATAGCGAATAGGACGAAACAACAATGGCATAAACAACCATCCATATTTACGGATTCTATGTCTATGTTTGTACTTTTACTTTTAGCCTGTGTATGTGTTATTCTTGTTATAACGTTTGCCATTCTTTCTTTCATAATAACAGCCGAAAGACACTTGACTGCTGAACACAGGCCTTCCACAAGGCTCGTCAAACAGATCGATCCTGTGTGTATACCTGAACGTGGCCGTCACTCGAGATCCTTTTAGCCCCATCGGCCATCAGTTCTACGGGGGTGCGCCTCGATAGATATAACAACATTTGATATAACTGTAACATTTGGTATAATGCTACATTTGATATAATGCGATTTACTCAAAAAGTAAACTTCGGAGGATTGATATTAATTCTATTTGATATGCATTAGGTTAGGTTAGGTTAGTTTATTTTATAAAAGAATCGTAGAATGTTTACTTCTCGAGTAAATCGAATTATGTCCAATGTAGCATTATACCAAATGTTACAGTTATATCAAATGTTGTTATATCTGTCATTACACACCCGTTCTACGGGCAGTGTGCTCTACCAGCGAACATTGCGACCTTCTTTGGGGAGCCCTATGTCCAGCAGTGGACGTCTTTCGACTGACAATAATGATAATTTATAAGCTGCAGTGTTTTTGTTATAAGTGCAATAAAATTTATTTCTATTTCTATTTCTACAGCAAGTAACATCCATTTTACCAATGGATATCCAGGCCAGAACAGCGTCTTTTTATCTATGTGGTTAGTATTCCATTGGCCCGTACGAAGCGGTTCACTTCATCTTTCGCAATACAAACTGCTAAGGAATGGAATTCGCTCCCATTGTCTGTATTTTCAGATACCTAGGTACAAACCTAGGGCTCATCAAGGCTGGAGTGAAGGCGTTACTGAACCAGTGAGATACCCCTTAGCCTCATCGGCACTTTTCATCAGGTGAGACAGGAATTAATCACAGGTCAATTTTATGTTTAAAAACCGCTACCGCTCATCGCTCCGCTCGTCCCTCCGCTCACTCTCCGGCCCCAAATAATTGCTCAGTAAGCAATGTAAGTTTTTTTCTTAAATACTAGTTCATTGCCTCGTATTTCAACATTATTTGGATATGCTATTTGCATGGTTCTGTAGGGCCCATAATTATCACTTGACAGGGCATCATTATAACATAGTACTTTTAAAAGACCTTTTATTTTATTTAATAACTTAATTTGTTCTTTTTAAAGTTTCCAAAGAAGCTGAGATACCTGTTACGATCCCACTATGTAAATAGGTGGGAATCACTATCGCCATTCAACGAGGGAATGCTGCCAGCCTTTTAGGTACGATACCACCAGGGCCTTTTTTAGACTAAATCTAGTAGTTTTTAAGAGGGTGTGTAATGTTCGTCATAAGAAATTTTGCATAATTCATCATTAAATTGTCCGAAATGATCATTTTGCATAATGGCTTTTTACTCTGAGTCCGTTAATTATTCAGAATTGTTATAAAACAAACCTAACCTAACCTATAGAGTCCTACAGGATAACCATTTCAAAATTCCTGAATAATTAATGGATTCAGAGTAGAAAGCGATTATGCAAAATGATCATTTCGGACAAAATGATGAATTATGCAAAAGTTTGTATGACGATTGAACGGCTCCCGTTTTTAAGTTACATATTTAGTTTATAATTAAGTTTTATTCATTGTTATTTTTTTCTTAATATTTGTAATCTTAGTTTCAATAAATCTTAATTGGTGGGAATTTATGTCATTTCGTCTCAGTTAATGATACTGGCAGCGTTCTCCCTTTGAATAGCTAAACTAATTCTTTGTCCGAGGTACTTGCCAGCTCTTCGGTCTACTGTGACGTCGACTAACCTCTTTGCTATATCGTTAAATAACCTCATAGCTCTACCACCCACCCCACGGACCAAGGGTCTCTCGACATCGAATGGGACAAAGTATTTGCTTGCTTTCGCTTTTTCAGCGGCTTCACAAGCTGCGCCAGCTCCTTGTTGGCTCCATGTAGATGGGAAGGGGCCAGCGTGTTTGAACAGGTTGCATCCCATTCTAGCACCCGACGCATCTTCCATGGAATCAAACTCATACCATCTGGTCTCTTGCCATCGTTTCTTGCAATACCTGTCGGCTCAGGTAAACTTGGCGCGCTGACGGTGGCAACCGGCGTATGATATAGTTTGTCGGCGTATGCCCTGTAGTCCTTCGTGGTAAATAAGCCGTGATAAGTAGATGGTTTTCACGCCATCTTAAGGAAGCGATCCGATCGCGCCAGCCGCAGAACCATCCTGGGCGTGCTGACCGACCGGTGGGACTCGCCGTGGCTGAAGCACCCCGAATGCACTGCCCTTCTTCGTAGGTTGTATCGATTTTTTACTATTTTTTTTATTTCTTATATTTCATTTTTTATTTTTGTTTTATTTTTTTATTTCTTAGAACTTGTGCGTAAAACGTTCTGTTCACTGTTCATCATCATCATCATCATCATCATCATCATCATCACCCTATGCTCGTCCACTGCTTGACATAGGCCTCTCCCATAGGACGCCACTGAGCACGATCCTCGGCCACTCTCATCCAGCTCTTTCCAGCCGCCCTGCGAAGTCGCTTCACCGAGTCTGATTACGTCCACTGTTACTAACACATTATAGACTACGTCTGAAATAAAATATTTATTATTACCTATTATTATTAGTGGATTGACCTATGGTCCTTCAACCAGAGGGCCTTCGGTTCGATCCCGAGCTCGCACCTCTGAGTAGGTATTTCGGAATTTAAATTAAATTAAATTACAATAAATAAAGAGGTAATGCGGCCAGTGTGGAGTCAATGCCTGTGGCGGAAAATCTTGAAGATATTTTTATATTGTTGTTTTAGTTTTATAATTGTATTTTATTATATTCACCGTATAAATATTGAACCTTTAATTAATGAGTAGGTAGGTTAAAATCGACTTTTATATATATATTTTTAAATAAATTTATCATGTATTATAAAAATTGTGTAATAAATGGGTTTGATTGAATTGAAGGTTTACTTTATTATTTTAAGCTTGTTTATAAAAATGTATCTTTACTTTTAATTTGTTATTAGTAATTTTATTATGAACGTGTCTAATGTCGATTTTCATTCAAAGATTATTTAAGTACCTCGTTTCGAAAGTACAATGTAAGTTGAGCTCAAGTTTTCATTTTTATTATGACTGTGGTCTGAATGAAGCCTAGCCAATTGTAATGCCTGTTTGTCCTAGGTATAGGGCTGGATTAGCCGAGCCTACAAAAAGGCCGGAGGGGGTTTCAAGCAGCCACTGAAAGAAAACCCAAGTCTACGAATGCATATTTAATCCTAAATTATTACTAAGTGAAATATTGCATGGAGATGTTATTACCTCCACGTATTTTTACAAGCTTTTCACCTAGTCATGGATATTGAAATTTGTTTTTTTTAGTTATTTGTTATACAAGGGGGGAAAGTTGTATTTTACCTGCGAGTGTTCATTTTGAAACACGAGCTATCGAAAGGATTCTATGATTGACCACGAGCGAAGCGAGTGGTTCAAAAATAGAATCCTTTCGATAGCGAGTGCTTCAACACACGAGACGTAAAATAACTTTTCACCCGTGTATAACACAAAACTTTTCACCTCACTACAGCGAGGAAAATAAGAAAAAGGGTTTGTACTATCAATTATTATTTATTTACCTCTTTGCCAATACAATAATTTTGAAGTACTTATAGAAATATTGGTAAAATCAAAAATGATGCAAAATAGCCTAAGCATATCCAGTCTTTATGGAACTATTCCAATACCGACATATCGTCACTACTTTGAAAAAATCTCGTATCTCCAATCAATGAATAAACCAAACTGAACTAACTTTATTGCACATCGAGTAAAGTTCAATTAGGCAGATTATCGATTTTGAGATACGAGCAAACTGTATTACTGTTAAATTGTATACTGGCCCTATACTACGAAGCGCGAAATTAGAACTTCGTTTCATGCCGTTCCGCTCACGCTAATGGTATTTATTACGAGAGTGAGAGGGACCGCACGATCCGAACTTCGAACTTCGAATTTCGGAGTAACCCCCCTGGTTTGACTTAAGTTTTTTTATTATTATTTCGGATGCGTTTTGTTCGCACATCGACTTACTAGGACTGTCAGAACTTTTTATCCGTTTTTACAACAAGAATGAAGGTTAATGTTAAATGCTCATATTTATGAATTAAAATAAAGTTGTAAAACTGTATTTAGTGTTTTTTACTCGATGCAATTCATTAATTGTGATGTTAAAAATTCAGCACTTTTAACGTTTTACGTTTTGTTAGCTGTCAAATATCACTTAAGCTGCCTTCAAATGTCAAAACTCTTTCTTCACTTGTGGATAAAAAGCGATTTTCTCAATAGATGTCAAACAAACAAAAAGGGCTTTCCGAGCTAGTGAGGTGAAAAATATATTGCTTTATTGAATTATTATTAGTAGTTAATATAAATAGTCACCTAAGCATAGCCTAAGCAACATTTTGAATTACAGCGGTTTGAAAGTTAGCCATCACGAACAATTACTATGGCAACGTATAAATCTTCCCAGGTGAATTTTTCGCTTCGAGCCCTTATCTTTCAAAACAAACGGTATCGTCATAGTATTAAGGTTCAAATTTAATGTAATGGCTCTTTAAAAGTGAAAGTGAATAAAAAGTGAATAATATATATACAGGGTTATTTGTAATTCACTGACATCCTCTTAACCCTGAATTCCTATCACTCAAACAAATGTTTTTTGTTTTACGACTTTTTAAAATGAAGCACTTTTTTCCCATACAAATACACAGAGTATCGTAAAAATAAGAGGTAATCTCCAATTTTCAAAACGTTATTACACCAAAAATATTAAGTTATGACAAAAGCCGTAAAACAAAAAACATTTGTTTAAGTGGTAGGAGTTTAGGGTAAAAAGGATGCTAGTGAATTAAAAATAACCCTGTATTAGGTATATTATATTATTTTCAGATATCCATATTTAATCCAATGGTAAGTTATAGTACTTTGCGAGCTCTATATTGATTTAAATCTCATTTTCAAAAAAGGTGACTAGACATGTTATTTTCGTGTACCCGTCATTATGAGAATGTTTTTTAACATAGACCCTTCATAATGAAAATGTAAAGCCGTCACAAACGTAAGAAAAACTAGAATCAGGGGCTAAATTCAGGAACGACCCAACACGGTTTGCGATCGGTAATTCAATCGTAAACGCCTAAAATCACTGGTTTGCGAGAGGTTTGGGCTGAGATTGGGATGAGCCTTATTTATTTATTCATTTATTTATTTACAGGAAAATAAGGCTCATCTCAAACTCAGCCCATTCCTATCCTCTCACAAACGATTGAATTAACGCTCGCAAACCGTGTTGAGCCGTTCCTGAATTTAGCCCTAGGTGGTAATATCAGTTCTATATGTGTCCCGCGCATCGTGAATGACACGCCGCAGTCATTCCGCAATAAGTCTGGATTTGCTACATTCGTGAAAAGCTGCCGAGTGGCGAGTGCTGAATACGGAGAAATACGAAATGGCTGAATTTACATGTTTTACTTTAATAAAGTAAGATCTTGCGAACGATGCTTTACGAGCAAGTTTGTGTGTTTGTGTGCGTATTTGTGATGCCTTCACGCTGAAACGTCTGGACAGATTCGAATGAAATTTGAAAGAAAAGAAAAAAAAACATTTATTCATGACATTGGTTTTTATAAAAACAAAGAAAATTGAACTGAGACAAATATTGTCACTAAATGGCACCAACTCAGCATAATGTCAACCTTGCAGTTAACGCTGGTCCTCCGTTGGAACCATTTAAGCCATAATTTAAAAAAACTGCAACAATGAACATGACAGCTAAAATTTGTCACTAAATAATACACTAACCTATTAATATGTATGTATGTATGTAAACTCTTTATTGTACAAAAATAAGGAAAAAAAGAAATACATTATTGACAACCGTTGAAATGCATGTACATTAATATAAATCACAAAAAAAAACAATAATACTTAAACTACAAAAGAAAAACAACATGATTACATCAACAACAGTGTCTCCATACATGCATTCCCTTTACCACTTAAAAGGTTAAAAAAGAAAGCGTTGAAAACTTTATGACGTGGCATGTCGTGGGATTATAAGGTCAGATAAATATTTTTCAGAGTACAATATGTGTAAATGGCGAATGGGGATGGGTGCAAATACTTTTTCAGAACAGAATGAATGCTCCGTCTTCGCATTCGAAGGTCTTGATAATAATGATTAATTATGATAATGATTAATTAATTAATGTTCATTGTTAATTCTGACTTAATTGTTAAATTATTATTATATTATGTTTTAGAATTATTTATTGTACTAACATGTAGCTGTAATGAAATATACTAACAATTTTTATGCAATGAATGTTCTAAAATAAAGACATTATTATTATGAGTCTTCTAGTGCCTCTCACCCTCATGGAGACAGCTCGTATTACTGAGATTTGTACTTTAAATTTTAACCAAAAAAATATTTGTGAGTAGGTTTTAGTTCAAGCGCGATTAAACTCATCATGTGACATGATTTCGGTTCATAACAGTGTGAATATTTTTGTGTTTAGGTTAGGTATTAAATGGGCCCACTTACAAAATGCGTTGTGACTTGCCACAACATTATGCTGAGTGAGGCCCAATGTAGATTCGATTTGTAGCATTCGAACATGGCGGATGTAGACAGTACCTATCTAATTTTGGTATTTCTGTTTCTTTGGCTAGTTGAAGTATAATTTTGATAGTTTTTTATGCGGCGATTAACCTTTATTAACAGTGATCACAAAATTCTATATTGCTCTCGTGTCTGACATTTTTTAATGCGCAAGTTGTTTCCACGTGGTTTCTGGAATTTTACTATCAAGTTGCCATATAAATCACCGTACAACGTCGCTCCCAAGAGAGCTTACTTTGACACTGGCGAAATTGTCCTTAAAATAGGACAGAAGCCATATTTTAAATAAATAATAATAAGAGGCCCAATGTATACTAAGTATTCTATGTTTTTTATTTGTATCTTTTCCTGCCAAATCAATTTTTTTGCGTCTCTCTCTATCTCAATTCAGGCCTAAGTTCTAGACATTTCAAGTTTAGTCTAACAAAATAGTTTGCAGCGACATATCCTGTAAGTACCGCATGAGCTGATATTATTGAAACTGAAACCTAGACTCAGCTAACTGCTTTCTACTAGCTACTGTTCTTTTTTAGTTATACTAGCTTAAGCCTACGCCTTCGCCTACAAGCGCGCGGACTAAGCTATATGAGGGTGATAGGTATAAGTTTTAATGTTAATCGTTATTTAATTTCATTTTGCCTTTATTGCCTGCGACTGTGTTCCCTGAACACTACAATCTGGCCGCTTTCAAGTCTAGGGTGAATGAGCATTTACTAGGCAAGCGTGCTCCATCGTAGGCCTCGTCTTCGCTTTCCATCAGGCGTGGTTGTGGTCAAACGCAAGCCTATATTGTATAATAAATAAAAAATAAAACCTCCTTCAAAAAACCCCCAAAAAAACATAAAATAATAATTGATTGAACCGACCACAATAAGCATGAAAATATCTTTCTACTAATCTGTTTGAAGTTGGTGCCTCAGCACGAGCCAGCAGGAGTGTAGAAGCCCTATAATAGGTATGTAGGTAAGTTAGATTACTAGGTCCACTCCTGCTGGCTCGTGCTGAGGCACCAACTTCAAACAGATTAGTAGAAAGATATTTTCATGCTTATTGTGGTCGGTTCAATCAATTATTATTTTATGTTTTTTTGGGGGTTTTTTGAAGGAGGTTTTATTTTTTATTTAATTTTTTTTTATTTCCAAGTTTTTTTTGGGTGTTTTTTGAAGGCGGTTTTATTTTTTATTTCAAATTTTTTATTTTTTTCTTTTTAGTTGTTGCTAATGGCCTGGACTGGCACTCTTTACTGACTGTACTTTTTGCCTCTGGTTACCAAAGTACTTATCAAGACGAATCAAACGAGACCAAACTTGATGGGGTTATGTCGTTTTACTACGGAGTTCTTATGGTCACCATCCAACTTCATTGTCAGACCCTGGTTACCATCTAGGACCAAAGTACTCGTTGAGACGAGTCAAATGAGTCCGTACTCGATGGGGTAAGTGCCGTTACTTTATGGAGTAACTTTGGCCACCTTCCAGCTCCATCATCAGACCCTGGTTACCATCTGGGATCAAAGTGCTCGTCAAGACGTTTCAAATGAACCCAAACTCGACGGGGTTGTGTTGTTTTATTACAGAGTTTCTATGGCCACCTTCCAACTCCATCATCAGATTAGCTCCATGTCACAATAATATTGCATTGTCACATGCATGTAAAATATGAAATCAATCAGAAACCGGGAAGTGAGTCAAATTCAACTTGCAAGATTTGACCCGTTGAGGAGTTCCGTTGGCCATCTGCGGTCTTCTTCATCAGATCTAGTTTACCAAATGACACTTTATGAATGCAAATGCTCGATTTGTCACTGAAAATACTAAAATCGCTTTACATTTCCCTTGAACTTTTGAAGAGTTCCTTCAATTCCTCATGGATCCCATCATCAGAACTGGATTCCGGTAACAACGGGACCAACCTTGAAGCATATGCTTTCAAACAACGAAAGAATTTTCCAAATCTGTTCATAAATGACGGAGTTCTGAGGTAACACACGTTAAAAAAAAAAAGAAAAAAAAAAAAAAGAACATACAACCGAATTGAGAACCTCCTCCTTTTTTTGAAGTCGGTTAAAAAAGGGAATTTTCTTTAAGTATAACATAAACAAAAAATGGTAATTGGTCACAGACAGCGGGAAGCGACTTTGTTTTATACTATGTAGTGATTATAACTAAAAAATATTCTGAACGGTACTCCCCTTAGGCAAGGTGCCGAATATGCTGGCAGCGTTTCCTCTTTGAATAGCTAATTAAGCTAATTCTTTGTCTGAGGAAGCTGCCAGTTCTAAATAACTATTATTTATTTATTTATTTATCGTATGGCTTACAAATTACGCTTAAATCATAACTAAAATTTACAGTTCCTAAGATATTCTGCTGCTTCGCTCGTGAGGGTTTTGAAGTCCTCTATCCTCCCTCCATATTTTGCTAGTGTTTACAATCTAATAATTCTTTATTACTGTGCACCAGTTTGCTGTGGGAAGTATATAGACTAAAATGTTATGTGCTATGTGAAAATAAATCCCTGTTTTCATTAATTATTTAAGTACCCACCAATTCAATTTAAAGGTCTCCTCAAGTAATATATAAACAATATACAGGACGGTTGGCAAAAAAAGGACAAGTCACTCATACGATATTAACGGAACACCTGATCCGGGCCGTTGGTACAGTCAACCGGAGTATATACGAGGGGTGTTCAATATAAAGTGAGAATGAGACGCAAACTCTTTTAATATTACGAAATTAAATACTGGCCGGTAAAGCTAATCTATCTAGCTGATTGCTATGAAAAAAAAAACTAAGTATCTTTAGTTTAAAAAAATATACGGTAATTTCTTTGCAATGCTATTGAGTACGTTAGCGAAAATGGAGAAAATTGAACTGCGCGCCGTCATCAAATACTTGTGTTTGAAAAATTTTTCTATGGACCAAGTCAATTTGGATTTGCGGGACACTTTAGGGTCTAATGCTCCTCCGTATTCGACAGTCGTAAGTTGGTGCGCCGAATTTAGACGTGGAAGAACATCGACAATGGACGACCCCCGCTCGGGACGCCCTACTACAGCAGTAACTGAAGAAATTGTGAAAAAAGTCGAAAACTCAGTTTTGGCGGATCGTCGTGTCACGGTTCGTTTTATTGCTGAAAATGTAAAGATTTCAACGGGGAGCGTGCATAATATTTTACATGAACGCTTGGGTATAAAAAGGTATCTGCGCGTTGGGTACCAAGAATGCTTACTGACACGCAAAAACAAACTAGACTAGAGATTTGTCAAGAAGCTTTGAACCTGATGCAGCAAGACCGGGAACTTTTTTTGGCGCGATTTATAACAATGGACGAAACATGGCTCCAACATTACGACCCTGAAACGAAACTGCAGTCTATGACATGGAAAAGGCCATCATCTCCAACTCCGAAGAAATTCAAGGTGAGCCCATCTGCCGGTAAGGTCATGGGCTCTGTTTTTTGGGATGGTAAAGGGGTATTAATGATTGAGTATCTCGAGCATAGAGCCACTATTACGGGCACATTATACGCCAAACAAATAGCAACATTGCGCAATGAGATCCGCGAAAAACGGCGAGGTAAACTCTCGAAAGTTGTGCTGTTCCACCAGGACAATGCCCCGGCACACAAGTCCGCCGTTGCAATGGCTGAAATTCGTGATGCTGGGTTCGATATCCTTAAGCATCCTCCGTATTCACCAGATCTCGCTCCCAGTGATTTCTACCTATTTCCAAAATTGAAACAATACCTGAGAGGCCAGAAATTTGAAGACGACGACGCGGTAGTCGCTGCAGTACAAGATTTATTAAGTACACAAGATGAGACCTTTTTTAAAAATGGAATTTTAAGTTTAGAAAAAAGATATACTAAGTGTATTATGCAAAAAGGTGACTATGTCGAAAAATAAAATGACATTTAGTAAAAGTTGTTTATAACATACTCATTCTCACTTTTTATTGAACGCCCCTAGTATTATAATGATCGGTTAACCAGAGTTTAACAAAAAAAACTTTTTTATATGATAATAATAATAATAAATAATACTTAAGCTTCATTTATTTCCAAAAATAAAGTTAATTTTACATATAAATTGTTAGTACTTACTTACTCCGTTGGCTCAGCGACCCGAAGTAGATCTTGGCCTACAATACGAGTTGACGCCAACGCGCCCTGCTCTCAACGATCTCCTCCCAGTCTTGTGCGTGTAGAGCGCGCAGATCCTTTCCCACTTCATCTTTCCAGCGGTACTTAGGCCGGCCGACCGGCCGCCGACCACCAGGCCGCCCCGCGTACGCTCTCTTTACCGCCCTGTCTGCTGGCATCCTCTCAAGGTGACCTAGCCAACAATTGTTAGTAGGGTTTTTGTTTTTGTAGTGGATCCCTATTGGGTAGAAGCCTCCTCTTCCATCATTTTCCATCTTACTCTGTGCTGGGCGGTGTTAATCCAGTTTGTTCCTGCAATCTTTATTATGTTGTCAGCCCATCGTTGCTTTGGTCTTCCTTTCGATCTTTTACAAACTGGTCCAGCCCATTTTGTAGATTCCAGTGTCCACCTTCTTTCTTTTAATCTAGCAATATGGCCTGCCCATCTCCATTTTAGGCGTCATAAGCATCAGTAATATTAGTTCTTCAAAAATAAAAAAATCAAAACGTTTATTCTGCAAATAGGCCGCAAAGGGCTCTTTTACATGTCACTTTTTTTAAACTACCAGCGCTTTCGTAAGGACCATCATTGCCAAGAAGAATGCGCCGCAAGATACTTGGCAGGAAGTCATCTTTTCAAATTAAAATATAATAAATTACAAACTAAAAAACCATACAAATATAGAATTAAATAAAAAAAAAATTATATAAAAAAACAATACAGGGATGTATTGGGCCCCTTAGTTAAAAAAAAATAATAATAATAATTTCATCTTCTTCGTAATTCTTCATTTCTGGTGTTTTGAATTTTTTTGAGCTTCAAGATACTTCTCTCCATGGAGCGTTATATGATAGGGGATAGATATTTTTGGGGTCGAAATCGCTCGCGTCCGTAGGTTCTGTTGCCGGCCTTTAAAAAAGAAGAGGGAATAGGGAAGGGGGAGGGGGTGAGGTGTTGGGCCCCCGGCGCTCTCACTGACCGTACGAAAGTTTTGTGAGAGGGTGGTGCTGCTCCGGACGATTTTTTTTTTGCTGAAAATACGTGCAGCTTCCTCCATCTTGGCTTTTATACGTCCTACTGCAGGGCACAAGCGTCCTCTCAGAATAATTAGGGTCCAGTACGAATTGGGCACTACAGACACCATTGAATTTATACACAGGTCTGTGTAGGTCACGATGCTTTCCTTCACCGTAAATCTCTAATACCTATAGAAAAATCTCGTGTCACGGTGTTTGTTATCGAACTCCTCCGAAACGGCTTGACCGATTTTTCTGAAACTTCTTTCTCTGTATTCGGTAGGTCTGAGGGGAACCTATCGATGTTTAGAAAATTTTATTTCCGAAGGCTTAGAATCCCGAAAACTTCATTTGTCCGATAACATTTTTTTCTGAAACTGTAAATATTTCAGGATTTATTTCAGGACCATCGTGTAGAACCCTTTAGGTTAGGTTAGGGTCGTTTTATAAAAATCCTGAAATATTTAAATATTTCAGAAAAAAATGCATTCGGATAAATGAAGCATTCGGGATTTTAAATATTCGGAAAAAAAAATTCTAAATTTTGATAGGTAACCAGGTCTGAGAATAGATAGTAGGCTATTTTATAATGGCAAAATAACGTTTTCGGGGTCAGCTAGTTTCAAATAATATTATATTATAATTACGCGCATGTTTTTTTTTGTATATTTTTTCCACGTACTTATTTTTTGTATTGTTGTCTTTGTAGCGTACAATAAAGAGTCATTGTATTGTATTGTATTATAAATCCCAAAAAACACACAGCCCGGACTCGAACCGTTCTCTCTTGAACGATTAAATGGAAGGCTCTGACTGACTACGTCATCAATCCTCAGCTCGGACCCTTAGAAAGTGCAATGAGGGATTGACATGGCTTAGATGTTTTTTATTTTAGTGAGTTTAGTTTAGTTTTTTGTTTTGTATTTTAAACATCAGCTAAACGCCCGCGCCACCGGCCACCTCGGTAAGCTGTTCCAAACTTTGCGACCGCATTATTTATATACGCCATTAATTTCATACAAATTAGACTGTCATGGCGGTACAACAATTGGGGATGTCTAAAAAAAATACCCATGGTTTTTATATTTTTTTTGTATAGAAAAGGCAATTATAAGAAACTAATTTCAATATTTTGTCATTTAGTTCTCTAATTTTTTCAAAATTTATTATTGAAACTATTTTAGTTGATGACGTCAGATTATAATTGAGGGCTCCCACAATGTCAAATTTCTAAATCTATCTAAATGCGTACGATAAGGCAACCCCTTTAATTATTTTTTGCGTAGTGGTACACTATACACTCTGTCACTTTACTGGCACTGTCAAAGTGGTAGATGTCAGACAGCGGGTCCAAATCAAACTCCGTAGTATAATCCACGCGTAAATTCTAACCACACAGAATAAAGTACAACTTGAACCGGTCACGCAATTTACACCAATGTCAAATGAAGGTCATTGCTTATTTGTTATATTATAAATTCATTACATAATATTAAAATTAAATAACTACAGAAAACGAGTTAAAAAGCATTTATCTCGAAATGGTTTTCGATTTACTATACATTGCAAAAAAATAGACATCCCCAATTGGTGTTTCATTCAACTTCCAGAGACCTTCTAGGCTTCTAGAGACACATATGCCTATGCACCCCACTGTTGGGCACGGCTTCAAAATTACGAGAGCTTTGGGCTATAGAATGATATTTACAAGTAATGTGGTCCCTCTGCATGGCACAGGATTTTATGAGGTTATATGTCACCATCATCATCCCAGACTATATACGTCCCACTGCAGGGCACAGGCCTCCTCTCAGAATGAGAGGGCTTGGGCCGTAGTTCCCACGCGGGACCAGTGCGGTCGGGAACTTCACACCCACCATTGAATTTCTTCGCAGGTGTATGCAGGTTTTCTCACGATGTTTCCTTCACCGTAAAGCTCATGGTAAATTACAAATGTAATTTCGCACATAAATTTCGAAAAACTCAGAAGTGCGAGACAGTATTTGAACCCACGGCCCTCTGCTTGAGAGGCCATAGGTCAAACCAGTAGGCCACCACGGCTTCTCTTCTTGAGAATATATATCTATTCTATTTAATAAAGAATTGTATTGTAGCTTTCACTACATTATTTATGACTTTTGAATTCACTCCTTGCCGGTCCCTTACTAAATGCTCCTCTTATTCACTTAAAGATTGACTAAGGGCACGTTGTTTGATCAATAGTTAAATAAACTAATAAGTAGTTAAAATGTACGGCAAAGATAACAATAGTTAACGCATTTCAAAGGTAATTTGACTATTAGCTTTTTTAACTATTGATCAAAAAACGGGCCGTAAGTAGAAATAAGTTCTCCTTTGGACTTGTATTTTGACGGTTGTCAATAGCGTTACTTTTTTTATGAATAAACACAGTCAATGTCATAAATCGGCTCGGCTGGGCAGCGTTCGGGAAGCTCCGTAATATCTTGTCATCCAATATACCGCAGTGTCTCAAGTCAAAAGTATTTGACCAGTGTGTGTTGCCAGTGATGACTTATGGCACTGGTACATGGCCGCTAACAATGGGCATCATCAAGAAGCTCAAGGTCACTCAGAGGGCGATGGAGAGGACTATGCTCGGAGATTCCCTCCGGGATCGCATTATGAATGATAATATCCGCGCAAGAACTAAAGTCACCGACATAGCTCGAAGAATCGCCAGACTCAAGTGTCAGTGGGCAGGGCACATCGCTCGTCACTGATGGCCGATGGGGCCGAAAGGTTCTAGAGTGGCGTCCATGGACCGGAAGACGCAGTGTAGGTAAGCCTCCAACAAGATGGAGAGACGACTATTAACGTTGCTGGAACGCGTTGGATGCGGATGGCACTGGACCGATCTGTTTAGTGAGCCTTTGTACAGTGGACGTCTTTCGGCTGAAATTAAAATGATGAATGTCATAAAAAAGTGATCGCTTTTGTAGCTTGTCGATTTCAGTACTTACATAATTTCGTATGGCTTTTCAAACATGACGTTAAAGTGACAAAGTATTAGCGTGATCACTTATTTGTGACGTTGACCCTACATTATATTTTTGAGAATATCTTGACTTTGACTTTGAAACGCCTCAAACCCTTTCACCGCAATCTCATTCCAAAGAAAAAACGTACTGTATGTTAATGTAATGGTGTTAGGAACACTAGGCGTCGCCGGCTTATTTAGCACGTGTTTATGCGGGGACACGAGCCCTACAATCACCAGGTAACTTGTAAGTTACAAGCCAGGTTTTAAAATGATACTAATATTCATCATCATCATCATCATTTCCAAATCCAAATCCAAATCCAAATCCATTTATTCACTTGAGAAGCGGTTACATCAGTTGTTTTATAGCAATAAAAGATTTTGTACAGCGCTCTCGCCAGCAAGCAACACCAGCATGTAAATATGTATGTAAAAAAAAATTATAACAATGATAAATAAAACCTAAATTCAATTCAATTCAATTATCAAATGTCATGCCGCAAAAATATTATTATTCAAAATCAAAATCAAAAAATCAAAATCAAAACGTTTATTCTGCAAATAGACCGCAAAGGGCTCTTTTACATGTCACTTTTTTTAAACTACCAGCGCTTTCGTAAGGACCATCATTGCCAGGAAGAATGCGCCGCAAGAAACTTGGCAGGAAGTCATCTTTTCAAATTAAAATATAATAAATTACAAACTAAAAAACCATACAAATATAGAATTAAATAAAAAATAATAATCTTAATATATAAAAGAAGAAACTGACTGACTGACTGACTGACATATCAACGCACAGCCCAAACCACTGGGCCTAGAGATTCCAAATTTGGCATGTAGGTTCCTTATAAGGTCTAGGGGTGCACTAAGAAAGGATTTTTCAAAATTCACTCCCTAAGGGGGTAAAAAGGTGGTTCAAAGTTTGTATGGGGAAACAAGATTAATTTGACTATTTTATTCGAAACTTCACAGAAGTACTCCTAATGATAAATTAGTAAACACGTGTTTCAGGTTTTTTGAGAATTCAACCCCTAAAAGGGGGAAAGGGGTAACAAAGTCTGAAAATCAACATGGGTGTTGTTTCTATGGTTTATCGGGTCGCTGGTTATGAAAACAACAACGGTTTTAAAATCCGATGTGGCATACGTAAAATACCATCTCCCTGGATGGGGTTGAAATGTCTAAATATCAATATGGGTGTCGTTTTTAATGTATAGCCCAAACCACTGGACCTAAAAACTTGAAATTTTGCACATAGATACCTTATACAATGTAGGTATTCACTAAGGAAGGATTTTTGGGAATTCCCACGGGAACGGGAAAAAACGGGATTTATATATTGGATTCCGAGTGACCCTATCTCAGTAACTATAATAACTAGACTCTTCAAATTTGATACACAAGTAGGTATTACATTAGTTAAAACATTAATTTCAGGATTTTTCAAAATTCTCACGGGATAAGGAAAAAACAGGATTTATATATTCAGTTCAACGGAATCCTATGAACTATAATTACTAGACTCTTCAAATTTGGCATAGAAGTAGATAATTATAATAGTAAAAAACAGTTTTAAGGATTTTCGGAAATTTCCACGGGATAAGGAAAAAACGGGATTTTTCGTTTTAATGGTCGTAGAAAGCTGAAATTCGGCATGTAGATTGCTTGGGAAGTATAGAGGAGCATTGAGAGAGGACTTTACAAAATTCCCACGGGAACGGGAAAAAACGGGATTTTTCGTTTTACTGGTCGTAGAAAGCTGAATTTCGGCAAGTAGGTTGCTTTGGGAGTGTAGAGGAGCATTGAGAGAGGACTTTCCGAAATTCCCACGGGAACGAGAAAAAACGGGATTTATATATTCAGTTCAACGGAATCCCATGAACTATAATTACTAGACTCTTCAAATTTGGCATAGAAGTAGGTAATTATAGTAGTAAAAAACAGTTTTAAGGGCTTTCAGAAATTCCCACGGGATAAGGAAAAAACGGGATTTTTCGTTTTACTGGTCGTAGAAAGCTGAAATTCGGCATGTAGGTTGCTTGGGGAGTGCAGAGGAGCATTGAGAGAGAACTTTCTGAAATTCCCACGGGAACTAGAAAAAACGGGATTTTTTGTTTTACTGGTCGTAGAAAGCTGAAATTAGGCAAGTGGGTTCCTTGGGGAGTGTAGGGGAGCATTAATAAAGCATTTCCCGAAATTCTTACGGGAACGAGAAAAAACGGGATTTTGCGTTTTACTGGTTGTAGAAAGATAAAATATCAAAATTCTAAAGTTTATACTGTAAATAGGCCACAAAGGGCTCTTTAACCGACTTCAAAAAAGGAGGAGGTTATGCATTCCACTGTATGTATTTTTTTTATGTAGGTATGTTCACCGATTTTTCGGTCAATTGTGGACCGATTTTAAAAATTCTTTTTTTATGCGAAAGACTTACTTTATACACTTACATATACTCCTGAGATGGTCCCATTGTCACCAAATCAGGATCTGATGACGGGATCTCAGGGAAATCGAGGGCAACCTTCAAATTTTGTAGGCACGCATACGTTTTTCATATATTTTCTCAAGCTATTTAAGTGATTGCGTCTGGTAGACATCATCTGTCATGTTTATGAGCTGATGATGGAAGGTAAAACTCCTTAACGGTTAGGAGTTGAGGATATTTTTTCAAATATTATAGGTACGTATAGACCGATAGTTGTATTTTTGCAGGTTATCCAGGTGAGCTGATGATGGAAGGTTAAACTCCTTAACGGTTAGGAGTTATAGGAAGTTTCTTTAAATATCATATGCATGTATAGACCTTTAGTTGTATTCTTTCTGGTTACACACGCGAGCGAAGCCGCGGGCAAAAGCTAGTATTTATATAAAAAAAACAATACAGGGATGTATTGGGTCCCTTAGTTAAAAAAAAAAACTAAAACTATACCTACATCTTAACTAACTATATCTATGTTCAGTGGAAGTGTAGAATGCTTCCACCGTCAAAAAAGAAAAAAAAAAGAAAAAGAAAAAAATAAAAAATAATAATATTGGAGATACCTAGTCTTCCAATGTCACAATAATTAAAAATGAATCTGTTAAAACACATTTCAGGTCAAGTAACCATTAAACTTTTGGATTCCAAAGGCAAGCTTACGCCTGCCGCCTCCAAAGTTGGCTCACACGCACTCATGTCATGCTCTGAAAGCAGAGCGGTACCGCATTATCATTAAAATATTAAAAAAAATATATATAAAAAACTTTATACTTACAAATATAGTTATCAAATGTCTATCAATTTACTATCTAATTTTCCCTGTACTCCATAAATTCCTTGACTGAGTAGGAACACTGTTCCTTAAGCCATCTGAGAAGCTTGTGTTTCAGTGCTCTCATAGGCAGATCTTGAAATTGTCTTGGCAATTTATTAAACACCCTGATCGCCATGGGAAAGCAGTTATTTTCAGCCCATATAAGGTGAATATTGTTTATACTAAATACAAACTGAAACATGGACACACAGAAAAAACCCAGAAAAAGAGACCAGCGCTGGGAATCGAACCCAGGTCCCCAGCATTCCGTGCTGCGTGCCATACATACCCCTACACCACCACTGGAAAAAGAAATAAAAAAAAATTATAATGAACATCCCGCATTTAACCACAGTAATTCAAAACAATTGAGTTTTTGCATTATCTATGTTGTCCAGAAAATCCAGGATTAACAGAAATCCAGTGGTGGTGTATGGGTATGGCACGCAGCACGGAATGCTGAGGACCTGGGTTCGATTCCCAGCGCTGGTCTCTTTTTCTGGGGTTTTTTCTGTGTATCCATGTTTCAGTTTGTATTTGGTATAAAAAATATTAAGATTTCACGGGATTTCCGTAAAAGTAAAAAAAAAATTTGGAGTTAAAAAATAAAAGACTCCAAAAACCGATCTCTATATAAGGTGCTAATAAATTAGGTACCAATATTTCCAGGGCGTAACTTACTCATCAAAACAAGTCACTTTAACTCAGACATCTTTTAAAAATTAAAAAAAAACGCAAACTTTTCACACATAGGTACAATACAATACAATGACTCTTTATTGTACACCACAAATAATACAATACAGAAAAATAAGTACATGAAAAAAGAAATAAGCTAAGCAATGGGCGGCCTTATCGCTTATCTCTTCCAGTCAAGCAACCTTAAAAAAAAAAAATAAAGCAAGGAATGCACTTCAGCAGGTGGTGCAATATAAAATATGCAACATACATATCTATCCAAACGGATTACTGTTTTAGTAACGGAAAATTGAGATTTTTTAAAATTTTTAAAAAGTTAGAATAAAAGTGACTTTTTTGATGAGTAGATTCAGCCATAGAAGTATTGGTAGGTACCTAATTTGTTAGCATCTGTATAGGCACAGGCCCCTCTGCAGATTGCTTCACACATCATTCAATTTCTCCCAGGTGTGTGCAGGTTTCTTTACGATGTTTTACTTCACCGCAAAGCTCATGGTAAATTTCAAATTTAATTTCTAGCACAAAGTCTGTATAACTCAGAGTATACTTACTTAAATACATATTGTTCATGTTAAACATCTAAGACTCGAGCACAAACATTCGTATTTTTCACACAAATATCTGCCCCGACCGAGAATCGAACCCGGGACCTCATGCTTCACGCAAAACGGTTTTAAAACGCTGCAAAAGTGGCCTAAAATGGCACTTCCCTATTTTTAAATTGAAAACGCTTTACAACCCTGTAACAGACAGACGAACAGACAGCGCAGCGCCTGTAATAGGCATCCCTTTTTCAAATCAAATCAAATCATTTATTGCCACAAAGTAGTACAAAGAAAGCACAGATAACAAAGCTCAAAATATCCTTACCTACTACATCATAGTAGATTGTACACCAAGGGGATAAAGCACTGCATTATGTCACGGGCGCGATATTGAATTCTGAACGAAACGTGGGACTCCAGGTTTAACTCCCGAGCGTAGCGAGGGGGTCTTTAATTGATTCCCGAGCGAAGCGAGGGAATTAAGATGGAGTCCTGAGATTAGTGAAGGATTTAAGCGCGCCCAAGGCAAAATCAGTTTTATCCCCGAGGAGTATACTCTACTTTTCTCGGGTATGTATTACAATACCGAAGTACGAAAGACCGAATGTATTAAAACATCGAATGGGTCAAAAGACCGACACGATTTTTTTCTGAAACCGTAAACTTCTCAGAATTTATTAAAATGGCATCGTACAGAACCCATTAGGTTAAGTTAGGTTTGTTTTATAACAATCTAAAAAAGTTAACGGTTTCGGAAAAAAATCGTGTCGGTCTTTTGACCCATTCGATGTTTTAATACGTTAGGCCTTTCGTACTTCGGTATTGTAATACATACCCACTTTTCTCACCTTTTGCGAGACAATAAAAACCAAGGCTACTAGAAAAATACTCGAAATAGACCCAGAAGCACCGATTCCGACACAGATTTTGCGCCTTTCGCAGTTTTCCATTTGTCGAAATCGTCGTAAGCTTTTAAGTATTTTTCCTTCGACTTCTCTGGAATTAGATTATTAACAATGCCTAAGGCCGGCTTGCGCGGACCTGGGTTAGCTACTTAACTCCGAGTTAACTGCTGACCTAGGATTAACAAGTGTTGGAGAACCGAGCCCGCGCTTAACGGTGTCAGTGAGGAGCCCCATCCCGGGGTGGTCAGTGGGCGATGCGGTGTCTCTTATTCTCCCGCGGCGTTCACAATGACAAATAAGGGAATCCGTGTGGTCGTTAGTGGGTATGCCTGTTGAGAGGAGAGCCCCACATACTCCCCGTTTCCCTGAACGGGAAGATGCATAAGGTGCATTTTCCACAAAAAAAAAAAGGATTAAGTGTTAAAATGAATGGAACTGTCATTCTTAACCCAGGGTTACTGATTTCCTTTTTTAACCCTGAACTGTGCAAGTGGCCCTAATTTCTAGGCGCCTAATTTAATGGAATCCGGAGTGAAATCACTTTCGTCACTCGATATTTTCTTAATTTTGTATTTCCATCCATCCATCCATCCGTCCGTCCGTCCGTCCGTCTATCCATCCATCCATCCATCCATCCATCCATCCATCCATCCATCCATCCATCCATCCATCCATCCATCCATCCATCCATCCATCCATCCATCCATCCATCCATCCATCCATCCATCCATCCATCCATCCATCCATCCATCCATCCATCCATCCATCCATCGATCCAACGATCCATCGATCCATCGATCCATCGATCCATCCATCCATCCATCGATCCATCGATCCATCGATCCATCCATCCATCGATCCATCCATCCATCCATCCATCGATCCATCCATCCATCCATTCATCCATCGATCCATCGATCCAATCCAATCCAATCCAATCCAATCCAATCCAATCCAATCAATAACGACCATGAAACGAACAATAAGAACTATGAAAAGTGAGAATCACATTACTGCCCGGCGGGTTATAATGAAATTCAGTACAACATTACTGCCCGGCGAAAGCCAAGGGCTATAATGATTTACTTTGAAAAAGGTTTGCATGGCATATAATAAGGCATTGTCGAGCAGGTGGTGTGAAAATTAATTAATTGAGTCCCATACCAGTTTCAAAACAAATTTGCTTGCAGCCTTGCAAATTTGATTTTCAGCTTTCGCGTGTTATACCCCTGTCTAGCAGTAATATTATGTTTTGTTACTTATTCTATCGTGCGTTAGATGGCGCTGTACTGATAATCGGACCAGCTGAATCGCGCTGTTAAGATTTTTCCGTGACAGTATATAGTGTGTCAAAATTAAATAAATTGTCATTCGAAAAGCAACCGTCGTATCATTCACACCTAAGGCTGTTGTTGAGGTTGAACATGGTCCTTCAGAAGTCGGATCTCCAGTTACCAAGTGGATTGCGGCGCTACTCGGAGCCATCAAGCGGCAGTCCGGGCTGAAGAAGCCGGACTTGCAGACGGAGCCACGGGACACGGCGACGTAGGGGCCCGAGGTAGCGGCGTCTACTGCCTTCCGGGACGAGGAAGGAGGAAGGGAGAGAGCGGAGTGCGCGCGCAGTGTCGTGAGGTATAGTGTGCCAAACAGGAATAAGACTGTAAGTGACCAGCCATTTAACTATTACCCTTAGTGTTTCGGACAGAAGAGTCAAAATTCTAAATTCAGTACAGTTAGTGTAAAAATTCAAGCAAAAGTGGACCTTATTGTAGTCAGTGAATAAACTTAGTAAATTAGCTAGAACTAGACTTGTAAAATTTAGCAAGAAAAGTGGTTTGGACGGGGAACCTACGCCCGAGTTTCGTCAGAGTCTAAAAGTTCAAACACTTGTAAAATTTCAAGAATAATTTTGGGACTTAAGAAAATTTGCATTTCGGGACTTTGAAAAATTTCGAAAAAATTGTACTTGAATTTTCGGTCCAAATGGAAGTAATTATCAAAATTCAAATTTAAAAATGTAACCAAATAACAAAAGATTTAAAAAATTATAAGAAATCACCAAAAGATCGGATCACCAAACCATACGTTGAGATTAGACTCCAACGATTGGAAGAACTATGGAAAAAGTTCTGTGAGGGTCACGACCGTCTTTTGGAACAATATTCGGAAGAGTACGACTCAAGCATTTACGCACAAAAAGAGGTTTATGATGTCACCAGCGAAATTTACATGGAGTATAAAGAGGAGTTAATGACAGCTGCACAATTGTTTATTGGTGAAATTATGTCTAAAGATTCAAAAGGCCAACGTTCGGAAGACACGGTTTCAAAACAAGTTTGTATTAAACTACCGAAGATTGTAATTCCAATCTTTTCGGGTAATTATTCGGAGTGGGTAACGTTTAAGGATTTATTTGAATCTCTGGTCCATAACAATGCTTCGATTAAAGATGTTGAAAAATTACATTATTTAAAGGGATATCTGACTGGCGAAGCGGAATTATTACTTCGTCAGATACCGATTTCTAATGCTAACTATTCAAAATGCTGGGAGCTTCTAAAGCAGCGCTACGACAATAAAATATATATATGTAACATGATTTTAAAACGCTTTTTAAGTCAATGAAATGCTGCTGTAGAATCTTCAACATTCTTGAAAGAGCTCATCGATACCAGCTCAGACTGCTTGAGTGCCTTAGCTAATATCGGTATTGATGTGAGTACATGGGATGCTATTGTCATCCATTTGCTCACTCTGAAATTAGACCAAGAGACTCGCAAGCAGTGGGAATTGAGTGCAACTGGAGGTACAGAATCCAATAAATTACCATCGTTCCAGGAATTCAAAGATTTTATTACCAACCGATTCAGAGCTTTAGAGTTTGTCGAGACGAAAAAACCAACAAGCGGGATTCAACATTTTACTCCGGCTAAACCTCGTGTTTTACACACCATCCAAAACACTCAATGCCCCTGTTGCTCTGAATTACACAAAATTACATTTTGTAAACAATACGCTACCTTTGATGTTAATGCTCGTCGTAATTTCGTTCAGGAGAAGGGGTTATGCTTCAACTGCTTAGGCAATAATCATTCTGCTAAGCTTTGTCAGAACGCGACTTCATGTAGGATCTGCAAGCGCCGTCACCATACCTTGTTGCACCCTACAGACGCTACACCAGCAAATACATCTGGTGCTAAGATTAGCAACATAGGTACAGTCGAAGCAGGAGAACCTCCACAGGTTACAAATTGTTTTGCAAGAGGTACGGAGCAAGTTGTACTACCAACTGCGATAGTTAAAGCTAAATCTGAGAGCGGGGAGTACATGGGAATACGAGCATTATTAGATCAGGGGTCGCAGGCCTTTTTCATAACAGAGGCTGCCATGCAATATCTAGGCTTAGAAAAGAAAGCAATCAATGGAAACATTTCGGGTCTTGGTAGGGAAAATAACCTATAATCAAGGGCTATGGTTGCACTAAACCTGCAGTCTGCGGTATATCCGGGGATAAAAATCTCTGTGAAGGCTTACGTGTTGGAAACGATCACGGCATCACTTCCAGCAACAGTAGTAGATCTAAACGGTTTAGATACAAAGGATTTGAAGTTGGCAGATCCAAACTACCGCACACCTAATAAAATTGATGTTTTGTTGGGTGCTGAGGTTTTTAGTCAGGTAATTATGGATGGTGTCAAAAAAGATAATCGGGAGTCTCTTGTGGCTCAATCTACAAAATTGGGATGGGTTATTTCTGGGGTTGTCAGTTCAGAAAGAGAGGATAGATTCAGTCAGTTCAGAAATGGAAATAAGAGGCAGCGACAGGACTATAGATATAATCACGCTCAGGGAAATTTTGTAAAGCGAAATTATTTTGCTGAAAATAATGGTTTAATGTTTTGCCACGGTGGGCGGCATTTTTTAAGTTACAGATAAGGGGATTTATACAAAAATGAATTGTATTGTTATGTTTATCATCTAAAGTTATTGTTTTATACTATGGTTTTGTTTATTCTTTTAAATGTGTTTAAGTGATTTATGTCGGAATGTACCTATCCATTAGTGAGAAATAGAATAATTTGTTATTAACGCTTTAATTTTGGTTCTAATTTTAAAAGTAAGTATGTGTAATTTAAAGTTTTGTGATGGTGTAAGTTTGTAACAAAGTGTATTTTAACTAGTTACGGACATATTGTCCATGGTGGGCGGAATGTCTAGCAGTAATATTATGTTTTGTTACTTATTCTATCGTGCGTTAGATGGCGCTGTACTGATAATCGGACCAGCTGAATCGCGCTGTTAAGATTTTTCCGTGACAGTATATAGTGTGTCAAAATTAAATAAATTGTCATTCGAAGAGCAACCGTCGTATCATTCACACCTAAGGCGGCGGTTGAGGTTGATCGACCCCTAATTAGAAGGCCACACAAATAAATGATATCTGTCGTGTCAGCTATTGCATTGACGTCAATGCAATAGGAGAAATCGAGGCGATTTACGCCTTACATCATAATTATTTAGACAGATTGGTTTGGACTTCCGTCGGGCAATCATTCATTTTGCAAATAGTAATTTCTTTGTGTATTTTTATAATAAAGGGTTTGGGTTAAAACTGTTTTTTAAAAAGCTATTCCTGAACCACCCCGTAACAGAACCCTATAAATACATCCAAATCGCATGGTTCATCTGAATATTGGACTAAAAACTCTACTTAAGCATCATGGTGCTCAAACATACAAACATACTCACTTTGGGCATTCACGCCGTGTTAGAGTAGGGAGGAGATAATTCCAGCCTATCGATATCGATAATTAAAGAAATAATATAATATAAATAATATATAAGTAGACATACGGAACAGCAAATCAAGCTGGTGCAGCAGCAAAGGCGGCGAAAAAACTCAAGGCAAACAAATACAAAGGTCTCGGCTCTGAATAGGTACCTTCGATTTAAATAAAATAAAATAACTAACCTAAAAATAACCTACCTATATATACAATTCGCCTAAGTCATGTCCCTGCGGAAAAGTGCCCATAAGGCTAGCAGCATTTCCGAGCTGGATTGTAGTATTTTTCTAAGGATTTCGTATGTGTACGGAATCATCTAAGTTTAGGTATGTTTTATACCTTAGGCTACTATTTACTCTAAAACTACAAATAATTTCCAAGCAATCTTAGCCGCTATAATTTTCCTAGTAAATTTGATATATTTACTACCATTCTGATTTTTTTCAAATTTTTCCGCCCAACAGTTTAGATTTTAGAGGGGGAGGACAGTCGATTTTAATGAAAATTTTCACTTTAAAGTTGAATATTTCGCAAACAGATAACTGAATAGAAAAATCATGTTAGCAACCCCACAGTGGTTTTCAAAGACCTATCCAACGATACCCCACACTATAGGGTAAGTCCAGAAAAAAAAATCATCCCCACTTTACGTCTATGGGAGGTACCCTAAAAAAAATTGTTTTAGTTTTTTTATGTAATCACTTTGTCGGCGTGACTGATATATATATTCATGCCAAATTACAGCTTTCTAGTACTAACAGTCTCTGAGCTTAGCCGCGGACGAACAGACAGACAGACAGACGGACAGATATGGCGAAACTATAAGGGTTCCTTGACTACGGAACCCTAAAAAGGGATATAAAAAGGTTATTCGGTAACCAATATAAAACGCCGTGATATCCTAGTGGTTTGACATTATGGCCTCTCAGGGAGAGGGTTGTGGGTTCGAGGCTCGCACCTCTGTGTTTTGCGGAATTTACGAGCGAAATTGCATTTGAAATTTACCATGAGCTTTACGGCGAAGGGAGACGTCGTGAGGACCTGCTCACACCTGCGAATAAATTCAATGGTGTGTGTGAAGTTCCCAATCCGCACTGGGCTCCCGTGGAAACTTCGGTCCAAGTCCTGTGCCCTGTAGTGGGACGTATAGCTTCCTGAGTCCTGACTTATTTTAACAGATTTAGTGTTTACTTGCTTTTGCCCGCTACTCCGTCCGCGTGGAATTAGTAATTTGGGCAGCTTTTTTTTTTTTTATCCAATTTGCTTTTTCAACAATTATGGCTCTCCTTAGTTCCTCGATATATAAAAAAAATACCCGCCCCCGTACCCCCCCCCCCCCCCTCCCCATCGCACACCCGCGTTCACATTCAACACCGTACTCCCAAGTCAAGCGTGCCTATAGAAGTTTAACTTCAAAAACCCCCGATTTTGAAACATTCTTCCGCTCCTATTGGTGTTAGCGTGATGATATATAGCCTATAGCCTTCCTCGATAAATGTGCTATCTAACACTAAAATATTTTTTTCAAATCGGAGCAGTAGTTCCTGAGATTAGCGCGTTCAAACAAAAAAACCTGTTCGATAAATTCTTAAAATAGACGTATCTTTCTTATTTGTGAACCGATTCAAATGAAACAAACACTTAATGTTAATCCAAGAAAATACCAACATATCAGTGAAAACCGCATCCTTCTAGGTTAAGCCGTTTCTGAGATTAGCGCGCACAAACGCACAGACAAACAGACAAACAGACAACAGCCAATAATTCTAAAAATCATTGTTTTGGGTTCTATTGCGCTAATAAATAGCCCTAGTGACAGTTTTTCTCAAATATCTTCAATGTACAGACACCGACTTGTTAGTCTTGTTACAGATTTATTATATGTATAGATGACCTAGACGAGCGTCACCAGTTATGTCGTTATGGAAATTATTAGGTACATTATACTTTAAGTTATTCATTAACTGAACAACTTGTTCTTCATGTAGACATTCGGGGGTTATTTTTAGTCTTGATTTGTTCTTTATAAAGTATACTAGGACTTCACGAGGATATAAGCTGGGATAATGATGACGATGATGATGAAACGCTAGAAAAACATACAAGAACACAGAAGAAGTCGTGTTTTCTGGGTTTGAGCTTAGTTATCTTGTACCTACCTACCAAATAAACTGCCATATCTTTGGCTTGCTCTTCCGCCACCACACGCTTGTATTTATTGCAGCAGAGAAGCAAGTTTAAGACATCTATAGATTATCGATAAAATAGAACTATCGCATCCCTTTATATTTTTTCCAGCTCTCGACGCGCATTCACGAAACCCCTATATTTCGTATTTCGTTCGCAAACAGTTGCATTCATTTTGAATTAAAAATATATGTTTCAAACGAGCTGCTAATTTGTAGAGATATTTTTTTATATATTTTCATGAAAAATGGCCTTGGTAGCCCCGTAGTTTGACTGCAAATTGTAGGTAACTAAGGCTTTATTTTTATATACAATATAAGGTAAACGTAAGCAAGACACCTCAACGCCCAGCAGATGACACCTATCTGTCACCTCTCTTACTATGACATAACATTAAACGTGCCATATATTGGGTCAGTGTCGAGCACAGACTACCTTACTTAGGCTTGCGTTTGGCCAATTTAAATTACGCAGAAAAATATTTTTTTCATGAGGAAATTTTAATGTAAATGTACTCAGAATCACACGTACTTTTAATTTTTATAAAGAAAAAAGTTTCCTTATTTTTCAATCAGATTTGTGACTTTTTTATTTAGTTCAGACACAAAAAATATGTATTGAAAATTAGGACACTTTTTTTAACATCAAATCTTGCTCGCTCTTGATTAAGAAAACACAAAAATTACCTCATTCAATTTTTTTTTACTCTATATCATCATCATTCCAGCCGAAAGACGTCCACTGCTGAACATAGGCCTCCCCCAAGGCTCGCCAAACAGATCGGCTCTGCGCCATCCGCATCCAACACGATCCCGCAACCTATCTTGTTGGAGGCCTACCTACACTGCATATTCCGGTCCGTGGACGCCACACTTTGCTCCATATAGATCGAGTCATTCATGATGACGTGTGCCGTGGTTCTTATTGCAATGTCATTAATGTCTAATTTTGACAAATTCACGCGTCTCCGTAAATTACTCTAGCTATAAAGTGAAAATGCTCCCTTACGAGATCATTGAAATCTCTTTCAATTAGCCTTTGAACGATTGGCAGAAGCTCAGAAAACCTTGGCGCCTAATTGCTTTGATCTTACATGTATGTAGGTAGAGTATACTTTATGCACTAAGAGCCCGAACGCGACCTTTATGATCATGCAGTGAGAAAAATGATTTATCTTAGGCCTTTTAAAGGTTCCTCAATGAGAACGCAGCTCTTAAAAAGACCTCAATAACAGATAATATGCTTGAAAAAATACTTCTGTAGCGGATCGTACAGATATTATTAAAACTTTATCTTACAACTTTTCCGTACGGCCTCTACGAACAAGTATACCGACATACAGACTTCCTGGTTCTGCATGCACTATTATTATATATTTTTGAGAATAAATAACATTCTTAGTAAAGTTCGAGGGGACAGGAATCCGTGGAGTCGGTAGTGAAATAATTATTTATATTTTATGGTATTATTACTGGAGCGCGATACACGCTTGTGCGAAGTATCATTAGATTATGCACATTCATAAATACCATCACGCCTTCATCCCAGCAAAAGCGTAGGCAGACATACTGCATAGCACAGGCCTCGTCTCAGAATGAGATGTTTTAGGGGGTAGTTCGCAAGCATGCCTAGTGCAGATTGGGAACTTCACACACACCAATGAATACCTTCTCAGGTGTGTACAGGGTTCCTCCCAATGTTGTACTTCACCGTAAAGCTCATAATAATAAAATAATTTTTTATTTACCAACACACTAAAAGTTAAAAATTTACGAAATTAGTACACCATTATCTAGTTTATAAGTATGAGATAAATAGTATTTTTTTTTACTTTTAATAGTAAATTAGTTTTCAGTCTCCATCCTAACTAAAACTAACTTAAACAACTAAGTAACTATAGGTGAGGCCGCTGCCAGAGCGACACAATGACTACCTATCTCATGATAGAAATGTAATTTCGCACATAAATTCCGAAAAACTCAGAGGCGCGAGCTCGGACTCGAACCCACGACCCTCTGCTTGAGAGGTCATCGGTCAAACCACTGCAACCACGTCTTCTTCAAACATGCGTAATAATGCCGTATTATTTTTGTAGTCAGTTAGGGCAAGTACCTTGAGCTTCTAAAGACCATCAAGCAAAGAAAGTTGTGTTAGTTTGGGCATGTGATAAGAAACGCCAAGTACAGAGTTCTCCAGCTTATTATCCAGGGGAAGATTGCCGGAAAGAGAAGCGTGGGCAGGAGAAGACATTCGTGGCTGATGAATTTAAGTGACTGGAACAACTGCAGTACCACTTCCTTGTTTACAGCAGTGGCCTCCAAAATCAGAATCGTCATGATGTTGTCCAACTTCCGATAGGAGAAAATTTTTAAAGTATTGACAGGATTTGAAATTATTGTAGCGATTAAATTATTCTGGTCGACACCACTGGAGACCAAAGGGCTGGCAGCAATCTCTCTCAACGAATCACAATCGCAATTCAACGAGGGAATGCTGCCAGCCTTTTGGGTACGATGCCACGGGGGCCTTTTTTAGACTTAGGGGGTGTTTCACCACCTTATTGTCAAACTGCTGGTTACGTAACCAATGAATAAACTAAGTACTGGACAAATCTGTCAGCTAGTGTTTTTTCAGTTTCACCACTCCGGTCCTGTGCAAACTAAGTACCACTTAACTAATCGTGGGTTTAACAAAAAGTCGGAATGGCAACGTCGCATTTCACGACCACGCGTTCCTGTTCGCACACTTTCGTTCAAAGAGTTGCTCATAATTAAAGCAAAAGAAATCGTAAACTATGTAATTTTAAAATACATCTATTGTTTTGCAGAAACAAATGTGTAACATTATAATTAATCCAAAAACGGTATTTATTTACGATAATTTGTTAACAATAACAAAGAAAAATAAAATCACGTAAAACGAATCGAAAAGTGGCGCCAAACCATTTGACAGATTAACTTTTTTTTGTAATGGCGATGTACAAGTTCACGTAGAACTTGCGTAGAACAAACGATTGTGCCACTGAAAAAAAGTCTGTAATTAAAAAATATTACGAAATTTTGGATTTATTTTTACATACTAAAAGCGTACCGATATTTTTTTATTCAAATCTTGATATTTGAATCCTCGTTTGCAATTTAGCATGACTTCATTCTTTAAAAAATAAAAAATACTTTGATTTATTTTTCTGAAACCGGCTGAAGGGCTCTCCAACCATGACCACAAAAAAAATTACTGACTAATTAAAAAGTTATGTGACGGATAAAAATGCTAAATGCCACCTGATCTGATGGTCAAATTAAAAAACAGTTTGTCCGTCACAGGGGGTGTTTCACCACCTTATTGTCAAACTGCTGGTTACGTAACCAATGAATAAACTAAGTACTGGACAAATCTGTCAGCTAGTGTTTTTTCAGTTTCACCACTCCGGTCCTGTGCAAACTAAGTACCACTTAACTAATCTTGGGTTTAACAAAAAGTCGGAATGGCAACGTCGCATTTCACGACCACGCGTTCCTGTTTGCACACTTTCGTTCAAAGAGTCACTCATTATTAAAGCAAAAGAAATGGTTAACTATATAATTTTTGAATACATCTATTTTTTTTGCATAAACAAATATGTCACATTATAATTGATCCAAAAACGGTATTTATTTACGATACTTTGTTAACAAATAACAAAGAAAAATAAAATCACGTAAAACGAATCGAAAAGTGGCGCCAAACCATTTGACAGATAAACTATTTTAATGGCGACATACAAGTTCAGGTAGAACAAACGATTGAGCCACTAAAAAAAGTTGGTTATTAAAAAATATTACGAAATTTTGGATTTATTATTACATACTAAAAGTGTACCTACATTTTTTTATTCAAATCTTGATATTTAAATTATTTTATGCAATTTAGCATGACCTTTTTCTTTAAAAAATAAAAAATACTTTGATTTATTTTTCTGAAACCGGCTGAAGGGCTCTCCAACCATGGCCACAAAAAAATAATCTAACTTTATGTGACGGATAAAAATGCTAAATGCCTCCTGATCTGATGGTCAAATTAAGAAACAGTTTGTCCGTCACTTAGCGCTAATCGAGACTGGTGAAACAGAAATTTTAATTCCATCTGACAAATAAGGTTATGATTAAGCTAATCCGAACTTTAAGAAAAGTGGTGAAACAGCCCCTTAGTCTAGTACCTAGTTTTTATGTTAGATATTTGGTTTATAGTTAAGTTTTAATTATTGTTTCTTAATATTTGTATTCTATGAATAAATGCTGTTAGATTGTAGCGAGCTACTCCATTCATTTTCTGTCCAGATAAATATGCATCCGTAGTTGCCCTAGGGTTGTACCAATTAGCGGGTTCCGGCGGCGCGGGCCATTGTCGACACCGCGGCAACCCTAGCTGACGTTTAGTCGGCGTTAACTGTAGTACTCAGAGACATCTCGCAAGTAATTTTGACTTTTTGCCTATATTTTTAAATCTTCTTCTTTCTACTAGGTTTGGCGGAAGAGAACCGTTATTAAAATCTAATATACAAAAATCTCGCATCACCTATGATATCACTAAGCGGTGTTTGTTGTCGAACTCCTCCGAAACGGTTTGACCGATTTTTATTAAACTTTTTTCTCTATATTCGGTAGGTGTGAGGATAGGTCGTAAGCTATTTTTTTTTATATTTACCCCTATTCTTCGCATACGGAGTCACGGGCAACAGTTTGTTTAATATATAAAAATCTCGTGTCACGGTGTTTGTTATCGAACTCCTCCGAAACGGCTCGACCGGTTTTTTGTGAAATTTTTTCCTCCACACTCAGTAGGTCGTAGGCTATTTTTTTACTCCTAGGCTTCGCAGACAAAGTCGCGGGCAACAGCTAGTAATAAAAAAAATAGCCGCGGTGGCCTAGTGTTTGACCTATTGCCTCTTAAGCAGAGGGTCGTAGGTTCGAATCCGGGCTCGCACCTCGAAATCTATGCACGAATTATATTTTGAAATTTACGGTGAAGGAAAACATCGTGAGGAAACCTGCACACACCTGAGAAGATATTCAATGGTGTGTGTGTGAAGTTCCCAACCCGCACTGGGCCCGCATGGGAACTACGGCCCAAGCCTTCTCATTCTGATAAGCGGTCTGTGCCTTACAGTGGGACGTATATTGGCTGGGATGATGATAATGAAATAATAATAATTTATTTCAGACAGAGGACCGAGACCAATGCTTTTTATCTATATAAGGTAAATGTACCAATGCTCGACACCTCAACGCCCAGTAGATGACACCCATCTGTCACCTCTCTTACTATGACATAAGGTTGAAGGTGCTATGTATTGGGTCAGTGTCGAGCACGCACAGCTTAGGGACGTTTACCTTAAATATAATTTATTGAATCAGGCGTTACTTTGCGGAGGTCCATATTAATGAACTAAAAAGTAAGGTGAGCAAAGTAATTGTTTTAGTTCATACCTTAAATATGTTTATCCGTTGCTTATCCGTTGCCTAGTACCTATAGTACAAGCTTTGCTTAAGTTAGAGACAAAGACCATTGGTGTCAATTAGGGATGCATCGATACGCCTTTTTGCCGATACGATACCGATACCGATACTCTTATAAAAGTATTGTCGATACCGATACCGATACCGATACTCTTATAAAAGTATTGTCGATACCGATACCGATACCGATACAAACGATTAGTGAATTAAAATTAAATTAAGGTAAAATATATTAAACACACAATTTCGGTTAAATATTTTTAATTTCTATTAAAATATTTAAGCAGTTACAGACTTTTAATAAGATTATTAAAATTAAGAATTAAGGGTAATAATTAAAATGAAATCAATAACTGTTAATAATTAAAATTAACATTAACAAGATTTTTGTTTTGCCTCGTTTGCAACGAACTAGATCAAACAAGATGTGCGTTTACATTACTTTTTTAAAGCGCGAAATTTGAAAAGTATCGATTGGCAATAAAAATATCGCCGATATATCGGTATCGGTATCGGTATCCCTAGTGTCAATCGTCGTTAAATTTATTTTTATTCATTTATTCTACTAGAGTGCTCTTGCTCTGATAATGTAAAATACAGAATGAGCGGAATATACTGAATGTGGTATTGCAACAAGCTCAATTTTAAATGACACACAAATTGATTTTCTGTGTTATTTGTAGAGCCTCCAGCGTGCAGTTGGACAATGATCGCCACTTTAGTATTAACTACTGAATATTACGTACATTTAAATAAAACCGCTCAAGTGTGACTAGGGCTCGTACGTGGAGGGCTCTGTACCTCCGTACAGTAGTACAGACTTATATGGCGCGTCGCGCACTAGCCGAAGATACGATGTAAACTTTAAATCAGTCGTATGTCATACAGTCACATGGTGCAAATTACAGTGCACCTGTTATCCGTCTCACTCACTCGGAAGTATGGCGGCTGACTAACATGGCACGTGACGCGCGCTAACATGGCGGCTGCAACCCACCAATAGCGGCACAGGAAAACGGCGCGCCGTGCGTGGAGCATGCCGATTGGTCAATTGCTTTTCCCGCGCTTCTAAAACGCGTCTTCTGCGCAGGTACATCGGTGAGCCATATCAGTTGTGTACTATACCAGGGGGGTTTCACTCCGCAGTTTAGGTATGTTCGGCCGGCGCTCCTCCCGGGGAGGAGTATGACAGTAGGTTGTCGCTCGGCCTTCAGTTCGCACGCTAGCCGCGTCGCGCGTAACAAAGCATCTTTTTTTCTGTGATTTTTGCACCAAACAATGGCTTCTACACGATCTTACGAGGGGCGTTCAATATAAAGTGAGAATGAGATGCAAACTCTTTTAATATTACGAAATTAAATACTGGCCGGTAAAGCTAATCTATCTAGCTGATTGCTATGAAAAAAAAACTAACTGTCTTTTGTTTAAAAAAATATACGGTAATTTCTTTGCAATGCTATTGAGTACGTTAGCGAAAATGGAGAAAACTGAACTGCGCGCCGTTATCAAATACTACTATTTGAAAATTTTTTCTACGGACCAAGTCAATTTGGATTTGCGGGACACTTTAGGGTCTAATGGTCCTCCGTATTCGACAGTCGCACGTTGGTGCGCCGAATTTAGACGTGGAAGAACATCGACAATGGACGACCCCCGCTCCGGACGCCCTACTACAGCAGTAACTAAAGAAATTGTGAAAAAAGTCGAAAACTCAGTTTTGGCGGATCGTCGTGTCACGGTTCGTTTTATTGCTGAAAATGTAAAGATTTCAACGGGGAGCGTGCATAATATTTTACATGAACGCTTGGGTATGAAAAAGGTATTTGCGCGTTGGGTACCAAGAATGCTTACTGACACGCAAAAAGAAACTAGACTAGAGATTTGTCAAGAAGCTTTGAACCTGATGCAGCAAGACCGGGAACTTTTTTTGGCGCGATTTATAACAATGGACGAAACATGGCTCCATCATTACGACCCAGGAACCAAACTGCAGTCTATGACATGGAAAAGGCCATCATCTCCAACTCCGAAGAAATTCAAGGTGAGCCCATCTGCCGGTAAGGTCATGGGCTCTGTTTTTTGGGATGGTAAAGGGGTATTAATGATTGAGTATCTCGAGCATGGAGCCACTATTACCGGCACATTATACGCCAAACAAATAGCAACATTGCGCAATGAGATCCGCGAAAAACGGCGAGGTAAACTCTCGAAAGTTGTGCTGTTCCACCAGGACAATGCCCCGGCACACAAGTCCGCCGTTGCAATGGCTGCAATTCGTGATGCTGGGTTCGATATCCTTAAGCATCCTCCGTATTCACCAGATCTCGCTCCCAGTGATTTCTACCTATTTCCGAGATTGAAACAATACCTGAGAGGCCAGAAATTTGAAGACGACGACGCGGTAGTCGCTGCAGTACAAGATTTTTTAAGTACTCAAGATGAGACCTTTTTTAAAAATGTAATTTTAAGTTTAGAAAAAAGATATACTAAGTGTATTATGCTAAAAGGTGACTATGTCGAAAAATAAAATGACATTTAGTAAAAGTTGTTTATAACATACTCATTCTCACTTTTTATTGAACGCCCCTAGTATAAATAACTTACTTAATTGGGGATGTCTATTTTTTTACAATGTATGTATGTATGTATGTATGTAAACTCTTTATTGTACAAAAATAAGGAAAAAAAGAAATACATTATTGACAACCGTTGAAATGCATGTACAAAGGCGAACTTATCCCTTTAAGGGATCTCTACCAGTCAACCCTTGAGTGGATGAAAGGTGCATTTAGTAAGGGACCGACAAAGAGTAAGTCAAAATAATACAGTCGGACAAAGCAAAGGCTACAATACAACTTTTAGTAAATATAATACATAAACTCATAATATAAAGAAACCTAATAAAAATATACTACTATATACAACATATATATGCAAAATACATATAATAAATAAGCAGTGTTCTCAATATATTAAAGTGATGGTGTGAGCCACATCTTCTTCAAAGCTTCCCTGAACGACACCACGGAGGGAGATTGCCTAATGGAGGTGGGTAATCGATTCCACAGTCTAGCAGATTGCACAGTAAATGATTTTGAGTAAATTTTGGAAGAAGTAGAAGGACAGGCCAAAAGAAGATTGGTACTCGACCGCAAACGATGCTGGCTTCCTTCAGCCAAGTAGCTGAAACGCTCGGAAAGGTATAAAGGGGCGGAAGGATTAAAAAGAGTGTTGAAAAGCAATGACAGAACGTGGATGTTCCTACGCTCCCTGATGGGCAACCACCTCAGCTGCGCGCGAAAGTGAGAAACGTGGTCGTATTTACGGAGACCAAAGATATACCGGATACACACGTTTTGAAGGCGGTCAAGCTTGTCAAGCAACCCCTCAGCAAGGTCCAAATAACCAACATCACCATAGTCGAGCAAAGGAAGTAAAAGAGACTGAGCTAGGGTAATGTATAGTAAATCGAAAACCATTTCGAGATAAATGCTTTTTAACTCGTTTTCTGTAGTTTTTTAATTTTAATATTATGAAATGAATTTATTATATAACAAATAAGCAATGACCTTCATTTGACATTGGTGTAAATTGCGTGACCGGTTCAAGTTGTACTTTATTCTGTGTGGTTAGAATTTACGCGTGGATTATACTACGGAGTTTGATTTGGACCCGCTGTCTGACTACATCTAGCACTTTGACAGTGCCAGTAAAGTGACAGAGTGTATAGTGTACCACTACGCAAAAAATAATTAAAGGGGTTGCCTTATCGAACGCATTCAGAAAGATTTAGAAATTTGGCATTGTGGGAGCCCTCAATTATAATCTGACGTCATCAACTAAAATAGTTTCAATAATTAATTTTGAAAAAAGTAGAGAACTAAATGACAAAATATTGAAATTAGTTTCTTATAATTGACTTTTCTATACAAAAAAAATATAAAAACCACTGGTAATTTTTTTTAGACATCCCCAATTACTAAAGGCAGTTTACTGAATTAATACACACTTATCTTTCTTGATTTATATACCTACCAAATATCGGCGAGTGGGAACCCTGTGTCACTGTGTCCTTGGTTTCGGATCAGCGGTGCCCAACTGAATATGAACGCTCGTATCACACGATAAGTTTCAATTTCGCGTGCAAGCACTAAGAGTAGGCAAGTTTTTATACCTAAAGTTGACTTTTGTTCGAGTGATCCTTCTGTACGTCAGTACTATTATTACTTGTTCTGTGACTATACTGTACAATGTTTGAAAAACAGTTCAGTAAAAAATCGCCCAAGTGTAAGCACTAAACTAGCAGTTTCCGAAAAACATCCAAACAGCATAGGGTCGCTCGCTCGTATGCGCGCGGCCATAACTATGGCTGTTATTCGTTGCTTGGCAACTGTCAGCTGTCGCCTAGCAACCAGAGTCGTAGTTAAAACGCTGAAAAAGACTCGATTCTCGTATGACGACCCCTTTAATTTTTAACTTTTTTTTAGTATTTGTTGTTATAGCGGCCACAGTAATACACAATCGGTGAAAATTTCAAGTGTCTAGCTATTACGGTTCAAGAGATGAGCCCTGTGACAGACGGACGGACAGACAGACAGCGGAGTCTCTGTAATGGGTCCCGTTGGCACGATTTGGGTACGGAACCCTATAAAGTTTATTTTATTTTTTAACCTCCGACACAAAAAGAAGGGTGTTTGACCGCTATTTGTGTGTGTGTGTGTCTCTCTGTCTGTCTGTCTGTGGCATCATAACTCTTAAATGTGTGAACTGATTTGGATGCGGTTTTTTTATTTGAAAGCAGGTTTCTTGGCGATGGTTCTTAGATATGTTTCATCAAAATTGGTCCAGCCGTTTCAAAGTTATCAGCCCTTTTTTATGCTGCGGAAGGAATCTTAGATTTAATTGCGTTGGGGGGTTTTAAAATTTTTAATCTCTCTTAGCCAGGTTATCTTAGATAAGAGAGATTAAAAATTTTAAAACCCCCAACGCAATTAAATCTAAGATGTAATGACGTATACGTATGTAATACGTACAATAATATATAATATAACATTGTCGGTCTCTATGTATTTTGTATAGATATGCGATCTGACCGTGCGGACCGCAAAACGCATCCAGTGTGGCAAATCCTTTAATCTTTTAAGTGTCTGCAATGAAGCTATCATAGATCGATATAATTATAAATAAATATCACGGGACAATTCACACCAATTGGCCTAGTACCAAACTAAGCAAAGCTTGTACATATGGATACCTGAAAAAAACAAATTAAACACCTAAGACTCGAGAACAAACATTCGTGTTTTTCATACAAATAATATCTGCCCCGACGCGGGAATCGAACCCGGAACCTCAAGCTTTAGTCAGGTTCTCTCTCTAACCACTAGGCGATTTAATGGTCGTTTATATTTATATTTATTCATGTTGTGCGAACGATACTTTAGAATCGTGTTTTTATTTTGATTTTATAATACTTACCGTCTCTTTTTCATTCCATGTGTACTTACCTACTCTTTTTCTGTTCAGGCTACCCGGTTGTAGAACTCCCTACCAATAGACCTAATGCGTGCTAAATCTTTACCTATTATTAGGCCTATGCTTAAGGAGCACTACCTGTGATCTTCTGCACGAGAATTATATCGACGGTTAAAAGGCAAAACGCATGAAGCGACAATTTTTGAACTTTGCATGAAACCCGGCTCAAACGACGGAGAAAAATTCGCTGATTTCAAATATGTAGGTATATAAACTAATTTTGACAAAAAGTGTCGCTTCATGCGTTTTGCCTTTTAACCGTCGATATGTTCATTCGGCTTAAAGTAAATTGAAATTTACTTACCTACCCAAAGTCGCGGGCAGCAGTTAGTCGAATACCTATGTGTAAATAGAACTCTCTCTCTCTCTATCTTTCTTTCATATCATACTACGAAAGCAATTCGGTTTGTCAGTTACAAAATGTCGCGTTCCTATAACTGACTAAATAAGTTTTTGTTAAAAAATCATTTCTAAAGCAAGCTTTTTAGCTGACTGCACTTTTTGTTGATTGTAAGTACTATTGTATTGTCATCCAACCTACATAAGTATACCAAATTTCAAGTGAATCCTACCACTGAAAGTGGATCAAAATCGACTTCCAAGATTTGACCCGTACATACATAGATACATTGAAAGTTAAATCAAAGCTTGTAATAATAGGCCTGCTGTACCTAGTTCTGCTATAGAGTCTCTGTAGGTTACCATTCATTTTGTGTGATACGTAGATTTCTGCTTAAGAGTCCACCAATGCCATTCAATGCTATTTTTAAAAAGACTTTGTATAAAATTGGTCTAAGGTAAGTATTTTATGGAAGTAAAAAAAATATACCTAAGGATAATCTTGATCGTATTTATTCCTTAATTCGTGTTTGCTTCCGAAACACGATTAAACATTGTCTCGATAGATTTTAATGCCAAAGTGAGCTCTTACTTTGATTTTGAATCCGAAAATACTCCGTTATTTAATATGGCACCATAATCAAACTACTGAGTCTGATTTATAATTTTTTTTGTGGGTTTTGATGAGTAAAGGCTTGCGCCACGCCGAAGCCATTTGCCGAGCGGCGTTGGTGGCCTCTTAATACAACAGCGCCATCTCCATTTAGATTCATGGAGTTCAAAGATGGGCCTATAGTATTAGGCACAGCCACACAGAGAGACGTGGGACGGGGGCGCGTCGCAGCCCGCGTCGTTTGTTCGCAGGCCGCGTCTCCGCCCCGTCTCTTCTGCCTGCTTTGGATCGCGACGCTTATACATTTAGTATGAAAACTGACTTGGGGCGCCGCGACTGCGACTCGCCCCTGTCCCACGTCTCATCATTGTGGCTTGCGCCTTGAGCAGAAGTCAAAATGCGAGATTAATGATCCAGATACTTCTGTGTAGTAAACCTAGCTAACGCAGGGTTCTTTTAAAGTAACGCGACGTTATAGAGACATTAGACATTGACATCCCTCTTGATTTAATTGCCCTTGTCATCCAATCTGCATACACATACCAAACATGACGTGGGTGAAAATATACTTGCAAGATACGATCTAAACATACACAAGATAGTGAAGTTGTACGGGAGGTTGAAAATTAAACATCTGTTTAATCAAATCCATTTATTAATCCATAAACATTTACTTAAATACATGAAATGTCGTATGAACATTAATTAATGAAGGTTACTGACTTATTGCTAGATGGCGTTAGTATCGGGAGGTTTGACGATTGTCTTGCTTGCGATTGGCTCGTTTAGTAACAAACCAATCTCAAAAGTGACACTAGTTGCGCCACACACACACTCTACTTGCGCCGCAATAAACTCCATAGGTATACTTAGTTACAATTTTATAAGCTGGGGGTTTAGGACTCCAGAACTCGTTCTGGTAAAGATAACATTGTTCTCGTTTGTTGAAACCTACCGCTAATAACAAATCAGAACAAGTAACAAAAAATGCAAACAAATAGTAGACTTCTCTAAGCTACAAGGTTGAAATTGCAAAAGCTTATCTCATTAAGAAAGGCCTTTCGTCATTGTGAGCGGTACTCGGGTGGATCGTCTGCGTTGTAGTGCGCCCATAATAGAACAAACGAGAACAATGTTACCTTTACCAGATGAGTTCTGCCGTTCTAAACCCCCAGCTTATAAAATTTTGACTATAAATGGCTTTCGATATTTTCTTGAACTATTTGTTTTCAACTTTATAAAAAGAACGGACAACTAAACAATTATTGACGACATTAAACAGAACAAAGAGTTGAATCTGCAATACAATTGTAAAGATTAGAGATAAAATTTACACGGCTCTTGTACAAAACAACTGGGATATTGACACCACCAATCAACTGGCATACCTACTTTTTATGAGCTGTCAAACCCCATTGTCCCATAGAGTTTGAATGGCAATAGCAACTTTGACGTCACTTGTTCGCCAACTCAATCAACTAACTATTTATTTGTTTTAAAGCAACAAAAAATCTGATCTCACAGTTAATCGAAAATTAATTTGGTTTTCAGGGCTAAAATGAAGTGTTTTTACTGGAGTCGTTTCCTAGAATTATTTTTAATGGCGTCAACATCCCTAGTCAATGACACTTTATCAAACACAATTTATAAACATGATACATGAAAATTTACAAGGTTAACAATAGGCGGTCTTCAACACAGAAAGAAAGACGGAACAGACAGTAAAGAAAATGTGATCTATAAAATTTTAACTCAATACACGTACGTCGTTTTCATTGACAACGAAATTCTTTTTTCTCATAGGTACCTACTTAATAAATAAAATATTGAGTTCACTGTCATTGTAAAAGTTCTCTAGGAGCAAAAAGCTAATGTCAAACATATGACAGCGTTTTAACTTCGCCAACACATTAGTTGTAATACATGATTATACCGCGCATACTTAATTAAATTTAATTAAGTTAGCTATGAAGTATCTTTTTTTTGTACTTATTTTTTCAACTTCATTTTTATTACTTTTACGGTCATCCCGTGAAATCATACATTTCGTACTAAATACAAACTGAAATATAGAAAATTTCTATATTTCAGTTTGTATTTAGTACGAAATGTATGATTTCACGGGATGACCGTAAAAGTAATAAAAAATGAAGTTGAAAAAATAAGTACAAAAAAAAGATACTTCATAGCTAACTTGTTTAAAGTTGCACAGTAGCGCCATCTCTTGTCCAGGTGAGCGGTTAGTTCCGAAGGAGTGTTAAAATCTCTCGATGAGGGTGTAACATAGATGTGCGCTTGTCACTGCATAAGGTGATGATTTAGCAGATTGAAATGTATGATGTATAGGAAAGATTCGTGTCTAATCTCTAGACCAGTGGTGGTGTAGGGGTATGGCACGCGGCACGGAATGCTGAGGACCTGGGTTCGATTCCCAGCATTGGTCTTTTTTCTGGGGGTTTTTTCTGTGCATCTATATTTCAGTTTGTATTTAGTACGAAAATAAGAGTTAAAACACCAGTGTCTTAGACATGTTACTTCATAATTTGTCCAATTTAACGCTCCCTTAATTAAAGAAAACCCAAACTAACTGTAGATAAAAAAGACAAGTATTCTTCATTTCTTCACGTCCCACGATGTTATAGTAAAGGGCATGCCCTTATCAGTTCTCCGTCCAGTAGTATAAAAACACAGGGCAAGGAGAATGACAAGGGCACATCACAATACTTAAATCTTCGTTACAGCGCCATCTGTGATCCGATAGTAGAACCTGATGCGACATCTGGCGGCGAGTAGCAAGACTTGTAGTTCCAGAATTGCAGTGTGCAGTGCACCCTGTTACTTAAAACCATAGGCTTAAGTCCTACCGAGGGTTAAAACCCCCTTGTCTAGTCTAGTTTAAGTATAAATAAGGACCAAGGTTTTATGAATAGAGGCTTTTGTTTGGAAACAGTTGTACTAAATAAAGTGCAGAATAATAAGTTTCTTGATGGCTGATCTTGATAGGTTCTGACCCGTTTATCTGTAACAAAAAAAATTTTTGTTATTTTCATAAAAAAAATAGTAAAGCTAATTTTTTCGCTTTTAATTGTTTCTATGAAGTCTCTTTTTTAAAAAGATGCACTAATGTACATTTGGCCTAAGAAGTCGGTGAGCACTTAGTATTTAAGTACTTTATCACTTTCACTAACGTAATATATTTCAACTTCACAGTATAACCTACACGTACACTACATGTGTATGTGTGCATTTTAAAATTTTGGTGACACGTGTTTGAAAAAAAAAGTAAATGCCCATTATGCATCTAAGATCCCTTCCGCAGCTAACAAACGAGCTGACAACCTGTACCAATTGTGATGAAACATATCTAAGGAGATCTTAAGAGCTATGCTATGCTATGGTGCCACAGACACACATAGTGGTCAAACTTATAACACCCCTGTTTTTGCTTCGGGGATTAAAACATAGTTTTGAGGGTCCATAAACTGAATCACTAACTAAGCAGACTAACTCAACTATACTCCCAAGACGTCCCAGCACCAATGATTTATTACGATCACATAAAAAAGCACTAAAAGGCAAACATTGTTAATTCCTAAGCCACGGCCGTCGCGTACACTCGCCGGCAATTTATAACCGCGGGCCGTTCATGGCAGATTTTTCAAGCACGCTCTATTAGTTCGACTGTACCCAATAAGGGGATTGTAAACTTATTGGGAACCAGTCTTCAGCTTATATTTTAGGTGATTTTTAATCGGCGATCAGGAGTTGAAATATATTGATCGCTAGCCTAAATGGAATTTAATAGACAAGGTCTAAAAGCAATGAAATCTCTGTTTCATTAAAATAAAGCTTTATTGTTAAAACTTCCTCCATCCACCAAATGCTTGGTCATCCTACATTTGTTGAAGCTAAGTAGTTTCGTCAAGCGCCATCGGCGTCATCGCTTTGGCGGGGAATTTGACAGGTGGTAAATTAAATGAAAATAAACTGTTTAAATAATAAATACGTTTTAATGAGAACTTGCACGATCGGCTCGCATTTGAATGTGACAGTTAGGACACAAGAGACAATTTACAATACTAAAAAGATAAAGCTCTTCAATTGGTAGAGGTTTTTCCAACATTCATACATTTCTGAAAAAAAAGCTTTTTGATCTTTTGACCTATTCGGTATTTTAATACATTCGATCTTTCGTACTTCGGTGTTATACACCCCTCCCGTTAAAGCTCTGTGGTCGTGGACGTCCAATACTATCCGTTGTTAACATTCAACTGGCAAACTGTAAGCCAATCATTTCACTAATGAGCACCGTTTGACGAGGGTACTGCCATCTATCAGTCGACGCCGCAAACTGATGGACGCTTAATATCTACTGACGTGTGTAAACTCTACAGTTGCTTGGTGTAACAAGAAATTGATTTAGCTGGGGTCAATGACACTGATTGTCAAATCGCTATAAAACTCCCTAAAATTAAAACACGAATTAAAAAGTCGGTAAAATATCAACAATACAATATCATGGGACAATTCACACCAATTGACCAAGTTCCAAAGTAAGCATAGCTTGTGTTATGGGTACTAGACAACGGATAAAAATACTTATATATACATATTAAACACCCAAGACTCGAGAGCAAACATCGTATTTTTCATAAAAATATCTGACCCGACGCGGTAATCTTGCTATTGCAATTCAAACTCTATGGGAGATGTGTTTTGAGAGCTCATAAAAAGTACGTCAGTTAATTGGTGGTGTCAACATCCCTATTTAAACCTTCATATTATAGCTAAGCTACAATGATTCAAATCAGGACTTGCATTAACTACTGTCGTTCTTTCACAGTCGACAATTAAGCGGTCGTATTTTAACTGCCGAAAAACTCAGAGGTGCGAGCTGGGATTTGAATCCGTGACCCTCTGCTTGAGAGCACATCATTTATGTGTGAATTTACATTTGAAATTTAACATGAGCTTCACGGTGAAGGAAAACATCGTGAGTTTCCTGCACGCACCTAAAAAGAAATTCAATGGTGCGTGTGAAGTTCCCGATCCGCACTGGGCCCGCGTGGGAACTACGGCCCAACCCCTCTCAATCTGAGAAGAGGCCTGTGCCCTGCAGTGGGTCGTATATAGGCTGCCCCCCCCCCCATTTCAGTTACAAAAGCCTAGTAGTTAAAAAACAGTCCAAACTTTTCGCATACCTACCCTCTAAACATTTTACGGGGCACTTACGTACATCAACTAAAGTCTACAGAGTAAAAACCCCGACCCCCACAAATCACACCAAATTGACACAAGCCATCGGAACGGCCGAAAAATTAAAAACTGATTTAGACCAATAACACCCCTTAATAGCTCCTGGGATCATTTTGTACCCTTATTAATGACCCTTATGACCCCTTCTGTCGCTGTTTAGTGCCTTATATTATTAACGGCAGCCGTAATGAGAGCCAGGGATTGTTACGACCTCCATATTTTCTCGGTAAATATTTTTTATTACGGCCATATAAAATTTATCTTTGTGTTAACAATTTTCTCTTTTTCAGTACGACGCTTCTTTAGCAATAAGTGTTTTAAAAATATTTGTTTTTATCAGCAGTACTTTTGTTAAACGAGGAGTTAGATTTTTTTTTAAATTGCAATTAGAAACTTAAGAATCTTGACTAGACGTGGTAACTGGTAGACTTTGTCTAATTTAAAATGATGCGCCCGATCATCGCATTTACGCACAAGATTTTTCATGCGATTTGTCGATCGCGATGTTGCACACTGATCACAGTTCACTGAATAGTCGACGCTTCCAAACAGATGCAGGGTTGTAATTAATATTTGCACGCACACATCAAAATCAAGTGGTTCAGTAGCCCTAAAGGCGCGCGTCATTCTAGCTTAGAAAAACTCTAGCATAGTGGTTTGACATACGGTCTCTCAAGCACATGGTTGTCGGTTCAAGCCTGGGCTCACCACTGTGAGTTCTTGAAAATTACATTTTGTAATTTACTATAACTTTTACGGTGAAGGAAGACATAGTGAGGAAACAGACACCTACGAATAAATTTAATGATGTGTGTAAAGTTCCCAATCCTCACTGAAGCCGCATGGAAGCTACGTCTCAAGTCGATATAGGCTCGAGACGTATATAGGCTGAGTGAATTTAAATAGAGCCCGAGCTTTATAAAATAACAATACGGATCATTACCACTTCGATATATATCGTGAGATGCTATTCCAATAACCAAAACGCAGAATTTTGACAAATCGCCGCAAAAGAATTCCAAGTGTTAAACAAATCGCATTTCCCCGGGATTCGATTTAGGCTGTACTACCCTCGGAACTGCCCTGGACTGGCCTCGGTCCATTAGAGGTGAATTAACGGTATATTTGAGTCGCGGGTTGGGTCCCGTCCGTAAATCACTGGGGTCCATTTGCGTTCACGCCCGCTTGCGCTTGTTTTTTGAGGGAAACGTGTAACATACGTGGTTGCATGCGGATTTAATAAGTAAAGCGTTTGCCCCGCTTTGGGGAACTTTAAGACACCTGAACATATTCCAACAAACTCCGCCGTTATAATTTATCGAGCAAAATCGTTTGAGCCCGTATATTCTTGAAAATATTTTTGGATGTTACTTTGAAGATCAAATTTATCGAGAAAATTTTCACCAATCGTATTTTCCGACTCCGAATTCGGTAGAATACCTATATGATAAAAGATTACATATTACAATTTCATTCACATACTTTATCTATCCAAGAAAATATACAATACAATTCCTCTTTATCGAACGCACAGTAAGCAATACAGGAAACTGATAGTTTCCAGCTTACACACGTACCTCAGAAGGCACTAAGCTACCGTGGCTTTTATTTGCTCAGCATTTAATTACGTTTTTAGAAATAAAGTGCAATGTTAATTCATTTCAAAACTAGGGACTCTGAGCAGTAGTAGGGAGATCGCGCGAGTTTTTCACAATGTATGAAATATGTTTTTTATCAACAGACGGCTTTTTGGGTAATTTTGTGCAAATACCTTAAAAGATGATCGAAAGTTATAACATAAATTGGAAAATCACGAACATTTAGTTACGCGTTGTCGCGCGCGAGATGTCCCACGAATTGTCTTAAAAAAAATCCAAAAACTAAATCAACAAAAAGTTCCGTATAATAAAACAGCCAGACAGACATATAGATAGAATCATTTTTGCCCAAACTGAAACTGTGAAGCTTCGCTTGAGCTTCGTTCTCGCTCGGTCAATCGGTCGGGTCCCAACGAGTCATAAATTTCTAATGTATTACGAATGACTATTATCTTTTTACGACTTAGCATCGTTTTCCTAATGATTATAGCGTAGTTTGCGTTTGATAATGATTTGTAAATGACTCGTTCAAGTATAATTTTGGGGGCATAAAAGAACTTTATGGGGTTCACATGGAATTTTTAAATTTAAAGGGGAAAATTGATACTAAATGATTGACACTTTGCTGAGGTCCATATCAATGAACTACATTATTTTTACCTTGCTTGCTTGCTTGCTACAGATATGTTTGTGCGACACATTTAGCTCTCTTCGATAAAGAGAGTAATAACTCAAAATAATCCACCATTTTAATTTAGACCTTCCAGATACTGAGTGAAGTCTAAGCTAAAATTGGGTATAATTTTGAGTTGGTACAATCTTAAACTAGGAGTGCGATATGTTAACATGAAGCATCCAGAAGACATTTTTCACTACAAACAAAAAGCGGGTCACATTGAGCGTTAGCAGCATCGGTATTCTATATCGATGGTTAGCAGCATCAAGTTACTTTAACAATAGTCAATGTGTAGAATTACGGGCATTAAATGTTGTCATCCCTAAAGTACTTTTTACATAGATTAATTATTTCTGAACTAAAACAATTACTTTGCTCACCCGCGACCTTACAATAGTTACGTTTATGCAAGAAATGTGCGTTCATGCAGTTCCTCCACCTCCACACTGTACGAACACACACAAATCACATAAACCCAACCATCACCACCACCAAGCTACACTGACGCGTTTCGAACTCAACCAGAGCTCATCTTCAGAGTTACCACAACCGTATGCTATGCTACCAAACGTTAAACTAACAAACCAAAACAAATGTTTTAACTTGTCACTGTAACTTCTCAAGTACCCACTTTATTTTTCTTATTCTCAAACTACCCCACAAAAATTAACTTTTATTGACATATTTAAAACTACCTTGAATTTTTTTTTGTTTATTTATTTATAAGGCATATTTAATTAATACTAACTGTTCAAATTCGACCCAAGCCGCAGTAAAGGAGAAGATACTAAATTTACCTGTTCATTAATAATAGACCCCATAGTGTTGTACCTAATTATTTCCATGCATTCCAGAGCATCCAGACGCAACCCCTTGCCGCAATAATGTAACACTTCATAAGAATCTGAATCTAACAATGAATGATTTGATTCCAACAAATGTTTTGCAAAATTCGATCTATCTGGATGCTCATTCCTATATGCCGAAACATGCTCTTTAAATCTAGTATTAAAACTTCGGCCTGTCTGTCCTACGTATATCCCATTGCAGTCATAGATAGATCGAATTTTGCAAAACATTTGTTGGAATCAAATCATTCATTGTTAGATTCAGATTCTTATGAAGTGTTACATTATTGCGGCAAGGGGTTGCGTCTGGATGCTCTGGAATGCATGGAAATAATTAGGTACAACACTATGGGGTCTATTATTAATGAACAGGTAAATTTAGTATCTTCTCCTTTACTGCGGCTTGGGTCGAATTTGAACAGTTAGTATTAATTAAATATGCCTTATAAATAAATAAACAAAAAAAAAATTCAAGGTAGTTTTAAATATGTCAATAAAAGTTAATTTTTGTGGGGTAGTTTGAGAATAAGAAAAATAAAGTGGGTACTTGAGAAGTTACAGTGACAAGTTAAAACATTTGTTTTGGTTTGTTAGTTTAACGTTTGGTAGCATAGCATACGGTTGTGGTAACTCTGAAGATGAGCTCTGGTTGAGTTCGAAACGCGTCAGTGTAGCTTGGTGGTGGTGATGGTTGGGTTTATGTGATTTGTGTGTGTTCGTACAGTGTGGAGGTGGAGGAACTGCATGAACGCACATTTCTTGCATAAACGTAACTATTGTAAGGTCGCGGGTGAGCAAAGTAATTGTTTTAGTTCATTAATATGGACCTCCGCAAAGTAACGCCTGATTCAATAAATTAATTATTTCTATCAGATCATTAATTATAGTGATAATATTCGGATCACTTACGTCTTAAAACAGCTTTCAGTCTGCAACTGCCTTTCTTACCGGAGTCACACGTCACGGCGGATGCCACGCGCGCGCGCTAAACTCGTTTTAAGACGTGAGTGATCCGTATATTTTCACGAGTGAGTCTCATGGTAGTTTAGTACTTGAGTATAGCACTGGAAAAATGTTACAATAAACGTTATGGCCATATTTTTCATTGGTAAAAAATGTTGGCTACAAAACTAAACCTCAAATAAATTTTTAGAACAATAATTGTAACCATTATTATCCACATGCTTGTTTGCCATTCAATTTCATAAAAAGAAAAGCGTTTCCCGGTCTCCATGGCATTCCTGAGTCGCTTGTTTCCCCTTATCCTATCCCACTGGGAACCTAGTTAATCAAGATAGGAATGTGCGTCAAAATAGCTTTGTACATTTGTACCCCGTTTTACGGGCATATGTAATAATTCGTATTTATAGCAATTGCGGGCAACTTCGTCTGAGTATCACGGGAACTTTGCACTTTCCCGGGATAAAATGACTATGCCCTGACTGACTGATATATCAACGCACCAACCAAAGTATAAAGTTAGACTTGGATTTTGGCACACATACCTCGAGTGTCAAAGAGGTACACTAAGAAGGGATTTTCGGAATCCCCTCGGGATATGGAGTAAATGGGATTCACATTTTCGCTTCAAAGTTCAAAGTGAAACCCAAAAACTACCTAATTCTGAAAAAAGTAGCAGGTACATTATAAATTGATAATGCCCTAAAGCTAAAACTTAGACAACCGTTAAACACATGTCAGTTTTTATAATTATACATTAAGCTTGTAACCCTCTGCAGCTTATCTAGAGCACAATTAACTGTCACATAAAACATCAGGAACTTATTAGAGAGTAGTGTAGTGAGCCTCTAAATAGTCGATATTGCAGTGCCATAACATAACCAGGCACCGCCCATAGGCGTTCTAAGTCATAAACAACAGTTAGTTCTGTAGACGGCAGTTGAATCGGAGCTATACTATGTTCATTTAGTGACACATATAAGTAGTTTAGCTTAACATGATAACTCTGAAACTCGAAAATCGAAGTATCGAGTTGTCTTGCTTACTCTCGTATTACATATTATTAGTGTGAACGGGACAGCATGATACGAAGATCTAATTTCGGTATATGGCTTGGTTGTAAAGTCAGCTTAGAATAGTTATAGAATGAGACAGATACTACACAGCTGTTTATTGTTTATTCAAACAATATCATAGAATACAAATAGAAAGAAGCCATGGCGGCTGAATTTCAATGTACTGTTTCTGGTGTTCAATAAAGAATATTGATATTTGGTTTGACCTCTGGCCTCTCAAACAGAAGGACGTGGGTTCGAGTCCAGGCTAGGACCTCGGATTTTTTTGAAATTTACGAGTATGTGCAAAAGTACAAGTAAATTTACCAAGAGTTTTAAGGTGACGGAAAACGCACGTGCAAAAAAATTCAATGGTGTATGAAGTTCTGAATTCGCATTAGACCCGCGTGGGAACTACAGCCCAAGCACTCTCATTCTGTGTGGAGGCCTGTGCCCTGCAGTGGGACTTATATGGGCTGGGATAATGATTACTGTACTAATTTTTATGATTTTCAATCCTACTAAAATTACAAATTAAAAAGATGTTTGTTTATCAATCATGCATGCGAACCGATTTAGATGAAATTTAGTAAGGAGATAGTTTAAGTATCGGGGAGTAACATAAGATAGTTTTTATCTTGAAACATGGCATGGTTGCCGCAGGATAGTGATATACGTATTCTTTTTTTATACAGTAAAGGAATGCTTTTGACCACAATCACGCCCTGATGGAAAGCGAAGATGAGGCCTACGATGGAGCACGCTTGCCTAGTAAATGCTCATTCACCCTAGACTTGAAAACGGCCAAATTGTAGTGTTCAGGGAACACAGACGCAAGTAGGGAATTCTACTCTTTAAAAACACTATATTCATTTATTTATTTATTACTAGCTGTTGCCCGCGACTCCGTCCGCGAAGAATGGGGGGGAGGGGATAAAAAATAGCCTACGACCTATTCTCAGACCTACCGAGTGTAGAGAAAAAGTTTCATAAAAATCGGCCAAGCCGTTTCGGAGGAGTTCGGTAACAAACATCGTGACACGAGATTTTTATATATTAGATTTATTTATTGAGAAGAGAAACAAACGCTCATATACAAGAATGTGTAGGTACAGAAATACTTATGATTAACATAAGACCTACAGTTTCCTTAAATTGTAAAAGTGCTAAATACAAAAAGCATTATAATTAAAATTATTTTAAAGTTAAAATTATTAATGATTATTTTATGATGTCGGATTCTTTAGTAAAGATGTTATTGAATTTTAAACGTGATTTTAAAAAAATATATACATTTTAAAATTTTGTGGTTTATGGAAAGTTCGTAAGCAAACCAAATAGCAAACTCGATTGGCAAGTTTTTGCATTAGTCGCTTTTGTTGGGGGCGGTAACTTTTATCGTCGGTGAGCGGCTTGTTTAGTTTGCCAGACGTGTACGAAGTTTAAAACATACATACATACATTATGCTGCGTTTACATGGATTAGTAGCTAGCTAGAATTTCTATGCAAATTTTAGCTTTTAGGCCCAATAGTTTGGGCTAGGTTGCAGAGTTAATCAATCAGGACTTTTGTAACACCCTTAAATAATCTTCACTTGTATCTTACAATATAAACCACGTCGATTCTTATCTACTTTTGATCGCCCGTAAAACGCACACGCATAAAAGCTCCGGTAACAATGCAATTATCAAGTAGGTCTAGGTATCGTCAAGTATTAAAATTAGGTTAGGTTCTTATTTACAAAAAAAAAGATAAGTACTTGTCACCGTTTTACTAGGGTGACATTTTGAGAGCATCCCAAGCCAATCCCAATGTAGACTAAGATGATTTTACTCTATTCAACTCAATTATTATATTATAATTATATAATTATTTTCATTTTCATTCTAACATCAGACTCAACAAGTTAGACAATTGTTGCTCAGTTAATACGATCGGATTAATACGGTACGTTTAAACACGTCTAGTGTAAGTGGCATGTACTAAGCATTAGTTGCTAAGCTCATGTAAAGCTAGCACGAGCACAAGTTGTTAAGCGATAGGAGTTTGAATTTACTCCGAACGCTCAAGTGACTGCGCGTATCAGTCTGTTAGTTATGATGTGCCGCTTGAAATGAACTCATCTTAAATATGTATTCATCATCATCATACCAGCCTATAGGCACAGGCCTCCTCTCAAGTTAAGAGGGCTGGGCCGTAGTTCCTACGAGGGCCCAGTGCGGATTGGGAACTTCACACACACAAAAAAATCACCGAAAACACACAGAAAACATCGTGAGGAAACTTGCATACACCTGCGAAGAAATTCAATGGTGTGAGTGAAGTTCTCAATTAGCACTGGGTCCGCGTGGGAATCACGGCTTAAGCCCTCTCATTCTGAGAGAAGGCCTGTGCCCTGTAGTGGGACGTATATAAGCTTGGATGATGATGATGATGATGATGAATATTAATGATAGCGGTTGAGACGCCCGTGGAATCACCACGTCAATTAAAGTACATTAAGAAAAAGAACTTGTATATTACATTATACACATTATATACTTGTATATTATTATATTATTAGACGACCAGATGGCCTAGTGGTTAGAGAACCTGACTACGAAGCTTGAGGTCCCGGGTTCGATTCCCGTGTCGGGGCAGATATTTGTATGAAAAATACGAATGTTTGTTCTCGAGTCTTGGGTGTTTAATATGTATTTAAGTATGTATCTATCTATATAAGTATGTTTATCTGTTGCCTAGTACCCATAACACAAGCTTTCCTAGCTTACTTTGGGACTAGGTTGATTGGTGTGAATTGTCCCGTGATATTTATTTTTATTTATTTATTTATTACATTATGTACAAAAATGTCAAAGTAAATATATTTTTATTCAATTTAGGATCTACCAAGCACTTATGAATGTCGAAGAAAATAATAATTTAATTTCAAAAATAATCTGTGTTAAAAATTTAGGTTCAGTTTTGAAATGAGAATAATCCGAATTGATTCAGTTTCATTCCAAACGTGCGAGTGTTGTCATTTAAACAAAACCATCAAAATCAAAATTCTGTTAGTAGGCCGTTAAGGGCTTTCACATGTCTTTTCTAGCCTACCAGCCCTTTTGTGACCATGATTGCCAAGAAGAATGTGCTGCAAGGAACTTGGCACAAAGTTATTTTTTTCCTATAAACATATACGATACATCATCAATGTACAACATACATTACATAAACAAGAACATAACGTAGCTACAAACATGCTCGCCCATCGTTCATTAGATACCAAAACAAAAGCAGTTACCCTCCCACTGAATATTTTACCAGCATTTTGGGCAGGGTTAGCAATTTCATGATACAGTTCGTCCAGGGACCATGTTATGATGCTGCATATAAACTATGCATGCGTTCCGTATTGACGTTGCCGAGTTACAGTACAGCGCCATCTATTGAGCAGTAGGTGGATGTTAGTTTACGGCAACAAATTATAGATGTCGTTGTTGGGTAGCTTTTTTACTAGTTATCAGGTTAGCGCAACCTCATAGAAAACAATTACATTGAAGTCGATTTTACTTGAATAAAGCGTATATGTACTAACGGCCGAAAGTGTAATACATAGTTAAAATACGTAGTTTACTCAGAATTTACGTCAGACATACAGGGTTATTTGTAATTCACTGACATCCTCTTAACCCTGAATTCCTATCACTCAAACAAATGTTTTTTGTTTTACGACTTTTCAAAATGAAGCACTTTTTTCCCCATACAAATACACAGAGTATCGTAAAAATAAGAGGTAATCTCAAATTTTCAAAACGTTACACCAAAAATATTAAGTTATGACAAAAGCCGTAAAACAAAAAAACATTTGTTTAAGTGGTAGGAGTTTAGGGTTAAAAGGATGCTAGTGAATTACAAATAACCCTGTATATTTTTCCTACTAGTTATAGTATATTTTGAGCAGAGATAGCAATTTCGTGAAACATATCGTCCTGGGACCTTGTTATGATGCTGTAATAAACTATGCATGCGGTTTGTATTGACGTAGAGACTTTTGATAACAGCGCCACCTGCCGCGGAGTAGATGAACTACGGTTTATGTGCTGGCAATATAGATGTCGTAATGCTGTAACATTTGCGATAGTTTAATAAACACCACCGAAATTACAGAGTAAAACCACATTGAATTAAACTTTTCATATTTCAATAGTTTTAAAAAGCAGAAAATACATTGCACTCTGTGTTCTAATGTCGTTCTAGGGACATTTAATTACAACATTAAAAAGTAATTACTTTTTCATTTATAATTCTAGTACATCTACTCGGCGCTACGTGGCGCCTCGGAGCCCATCAATGCGATACACACCATTTCAATTCGAACAAAAGTTTTAAAAGCATTCTGCTAAATTAAAAACCGTCGGATATTTCAATGCTGGCTGAACGTGCGTTTCCTTTGCCTTTATGTAAAAAAGATGTGCCGGATTCGAACGCTCCGATTTTAAAACAAAAGCGTTCGTTTTTCAAATGTTTTCCGTTGGAGCGAGTCTAGGGCAGTACCTGCAGTGCCTAGTAAATTTTTTTGCAATGCCCGCCATGTTGAATAAAATATCCGTTACGTAACAGAAATAAACTTTAGATATCGAAATGTAAAATGTGAGCTTTTTTGGGCCTCGAGTTGAAACTTGGTGTAATTGTGTAGTGCAGGTATTCAGCAAGACCAAATGCCATACGAAATGATGGGAGACCTATATCTACAGGGTAGAACGGTAGAAAGATCGAACGCCACATAGAGGGCAACTTTGTACTTTAAATTAAATATTGGAAAAAGCACATTCTGTACAAAGGAGACATTCATTTATTTTTTAAACAAAAAATACTGCATTTATGTATTTTAGAAAAATCGATTGTCTTAGTCGAGACTCGAACCCGGTCAAATGAGACCAAAATAACATGACGTATTTTATGATATCGATAGGATTACTGAAAGATAAGGTCCATTTGTCTATAAATAACAAATACTATCTAAAAAATGTGGTTGTGGCTTGAAACATGGGCTCCAACAAACGCACACACAGCGGAGGCGTGGCGGTGACGGTTGTAATATTCTAACTTGTATGAACGAGGTCGCGGTACGATACCGCACTCGTTCATACAAGTTAGAATATTACAACCGTCACCGCCACCGCACCGCCCCGCCTCCGCTGTCTGTGCGTTTAGAGCTTTACACCTATAAGTTTTTAGGAATTACATTCGAATTTTACCATAAGCTTTACGAAGGAAAACATCTTGAGACAACCTGCACACGCCTGCCAAGAAATTCAATGGTGTGTTTGAAGTTCCCAATCGGCACTGGGCCCGCGTGGGAACTACAGCCCAAGCCCTCTCATTTTGACAGACGTGCCCTGCATTTGGAAGGTAAACACCAACGTTGCCATATAAAAAAGTTGTAAAACAGAGTTCCTCGTCAAACTTCTGACCCCGGTTTAAGATTTTCTAAGTGTAACCCGCTTGCTCGTTTACCACAAAAAACGCTAGTGGTAATGTGCGAAATGGCCAAACAACGCGTTGCGGTCCCACATAATTACGGTGTGCAAGCGAGCAAACAGCAGACACCTGTGTCGCTCTGATTGTACACGGGCAGGGTTACATGCGGTAAATGAATAAATGACTTTTTTTAACTGGTGTAGTGCTCAGATCTAGGTAAGAGGGGGAGAGAGAGGCTATGATGTACAATAAACTGAAGTAGTAAAGTAAATGTTAGTTGACGTACGTCGGAGTACATCATGACGTCCAGCCCTGTAGACGCGGTGAATCCATTGCGCGCCCGCGGCGTGTTGCGGGCGCGAAATGGATTCGCAAATCGCCAGTGTGATAGATATGGCTCTATAAAGAATGCCATAAACGACCACACCAGACTCAAACACAAACAAGAGTGGAAAACACTGGTAGGCCTAAAGCATTCAAAACGATTCATCAAAAAATCAGCACAAGCTGGACTAAAAAAACTCTGGGCACCCAGTAGAAAACAACTCCGACAAATCGTCGAGGCATTTACAGGTCACTTCGATAGTAAACACATACTAGTAAAGATGGGACTACAGGACAATGAAGATTGTAGAATATGTGGTGAGGAAGACGAAACAATGGAACACATCATGTGTGAATGTGACGCCCTCGCCAGATTAAGAATGAGACTCTGGCGACGGATACCCCGCACCAGGAGACTTTAAGGCACTACCGCTACGTCAAATCATCCAATTTATGGACGAGGTGATAAAAGCAATGGAGTAGGTAAGTAAGTGCGAAGGAGCGGTAATTATACAAACATAAAATATGCAATAATATAACGCTAGGTTTAGACTGAGAAATTTTTTATTTCCGTAATTTTACTATATGGAAAAATGCAAGAAAATCTAAATAATCTAAATGGGGCTTCCCATTGATTAATTCCAAAAATAGCACAGTATGATTCACAAAGGTTAAACAACAGAGATCCGTTCCATGTAAACCCATGTCGCATCAAAACCAAGCGTTTACTTAGGACCGGGAACTTTGTTAGTAATTAACCTAACCTAACACAGAGCTTTGTCCCTCTCTTGCCGCCTTGTTTAGAGAAGGACGGCCGCTTTTAACCTTTATTAAATAAAGTGTTAATAATTGTCATTAGTTTCCGGGCTGCGTATATCCGCAAGGCTAGCGAAAATGTTGTTTTTACGGCGGAAAGCAGCTGTGAAAGAAGGCTTTCATCATCCTAACCTATTATACGTCCCACTACGAGGAATAGCGGTGGCGTAGCTAGGTGTCGGTCAAGCGGGCCTTCGTCCACGGCCTCGCGGTCTGAGGGGCCTTGCGCCTCGATAGGGTCTCGATTTTTTCTCAATCGTCATGTTAGAGTGTGTATTGTTAGTCTAACATCTGGTAGCGTAGCGTTCGGTTGTGGTACCTACTCTGAAGATGAGCTGACGATTGAATACCGCTACCAAATCCGTGAAGGCCCGTTCATGAATATGGACCTCCGCAAAGTAGCGCCTAATTCAATAAATTATCTAATAATAGTAATAATAATATCACGGAACAATTCACATCAATTGACCTAGTCTCAAAGTAAGCAAAGCCTGTGTTATGGGTACTAGGCAACGGATAAACATACTTATATAGATAGATACATACTTAAATACATATTAAGCACCCAAGACTCGAGAGCAAACATCGTATTTTTCATATGTACTAGGGGCGTTCAATAAAAAGTGAGAATGAGTATGTTATAAACAACTTTTACTAAATGTAAATTTATTTTTCGACATAGTCACCTTTTAGCATAATACACTTATTATATCTTTTTCTAAACTTAAAATTTCATTTTTAAAAAAGGTCTCATCTTGAGTACTTAAAAAATCTTATACTGCAGCGACTACCGCGTCGTCGTCTTCAAATTTCTGGCCTCTCAGGTATTGTTTCAATCTCGGAAATAGGTAGAAATCACTGGGAGCGAGATCTGGTGAATACGGAGGATGCTTAAGAATATCGAACCCAGCATCACGAATTGCAGCCATTGCAACGACGGACTTGTGTGCCGGGGCATTGTCCTGGTGGAACAGCACAACTTTCGAGAGTTTACCTCGCCGTTTTTCGCGGATCTCATTGCGCAATGTTGCTATTTGTTTGGCGTATAATGTGCCCGTAATAGTGGCTCCATGCTCGAGATACTCAATCATTAATACCCCTTTACCATCCCAAAAAACAGAGCCCATGACCTTACCGGCAGATGGGCTCACCTTGAATTTCTTCGGAGTTGGAGATGATGGCCTTTTCCATGTCATAGACTGCAGTTTCGTTTCAGGGTCGTAATGATGGAGCCATGTTTCGTCCATTGTTATAAATCGCGCCAAAAAAAGTTCCCGGTCTTGCTGCATCAGGTTCAAAGCTTCTTGACAAATCTCTAGTCTAGTTTGTTTTTGCGTGTCAGTAAGCATTCTTGGTACCCAACGCGCAGATACCTTTTTCATACCCAAGCGTTCATGTAAAATATTATGCACGCTCCCCGTTGAAATCTTTACATTTTCAGCAATAAAACGAACTGTGACACGACGATCCGCCAAAACTGAGTTTTCGACTTTTTTCACAATTTCTTCAGTTACTGCTGTAGTAGGGCGTCCGGAGCGGGGGTCGTCCATTTTCGATGTTCTTCCACGTCTAAATTCGGCGCACCAACGTGCGACTGTCGAATACGGAGGAGCATTAGACCCTAAAGTGTCCCGCAAATCCAAATTGACTTGGTCCGTAGAAAAATTTTTCAAATACAAGTATTTGATAACGGCGCGCAGTTCAATTTTCTCCATTTTCGCTAACGTACTCAATAGCATTGCAAAGAAATTTCCGTATATTTTTTTAAACAAAAGACAGTTAGTTTTTTTTTTCATAGCAATCAGCTAGATAGATTAGCTTTACCGGCCAGTATTTAATTTCGTAATATTAAAAGAGTTTGCATCTCATTCTCACTTTATATTGAACGCCCCTCGTACTTACAAATATCTGCCCCGACGCGGGAATCGGACCCGAGACAGCAAGCGTCGTAGTCAAGCTCTCTAATCACTAGGCCAATTGGTCTCATCTGCACTGCCGTCGTAAGAAAAAGGGGCACAACTGGTATTTCTTGTGAAACAGAAAGAGCCTAAGTGCACACTTGATCGTTGTAAACTTATGCTGTTTCTTTTTTGAGGAAGTTTGCAGTTGTGCCCTTTATAAATACGACGGCAGTGCAGTTCCCACTGGGACAGTGCGGATTAGGAACTTCACACACACCACTGAATATCTGCATCTTTATTTTAGTTTTACGACGTGCCTTACGGCATTTTCATTCCTTTTTTACCCGTCTGAGTGAGAATAACAGCCGTCCGAAGCGAAGGGTTGCTAAAAAATAGAAGTGCAAAAAAAATGTCACGAACTTTTATATTTAATTTTTCGTGTGATTAAAAATTCTTGCAACCCTTCGGAGCGCCTCGGGCGTTTGGAAGAGAAAGGGGCAGTAGACCAGCTAGAGAAATGGGGGGTGTTTTGGCAAAGTATAGCCGGGTCATACTGCCGTGGTGGCCTAGTGCAGTATTCCGCAAACTTTTTGTATTCAAGGTACACCATACAGGGTTATTCGTAATTCACTGGCATCCTCTTAACCCTGACATCCTATCACTCAAACAAATGTTTTTTGTTTTACGACTTTTTAAAATGAAGCACTTTTTTTCCCATACAAATACACAGAGTATCGTAAAAATAAGAGGTAATCTCAAATTTTCAAAACGTATTAAAAATATTACCAAAAATATCAAGCTATGACAAAAGCCGTAAACAAAAAACATTTGTTTAAGTGGTAGGAGTTTAGGGTTAAAAGGATGCTAGTGAATTACAAATAACCCTGTAGACCCATGTCAAAATGAATCAATTTGTTTATCTACGACATCTACCTACGACAGTGATTATTGGGTGATGTATGTATGTCATGATGGCAAACTCGATCTTTGCGAACGTGTGTCAACGATATAGAATAGGAAAGGAGTTTGCTTGTGTATTAATAACTTGAATTGTCACTGGCCGTGTGTCGAAACTTCTTTTTCGTCTCATGTCATGGAGCGAAAACGTTTATAAACTCTTTACGCTTATTGCAAATTGTGTTCGGAAAGTGTTGATACAGCTTTGACTCGTACTGACGTTGTAATTGTCTAATAGTTAATGCGACAAGGTTCTTTAGTGGCCTAGGAATCAAATTGGTTGACTGAACATCTAGGAAAAAAAATTTTTTGGAGTACACCATAAATTAAAAATCATGTGAATCCGCGTGATTTACATCTGTGTAATTATTTTCCTCCCGTCTGTCTATTTAGCTTTATGAAAACTTTATTTTTCTGAGGCACGCCCACTAATGACAACGGTACACCAGTGTGCCACGGCACACAATTTGCGGAACACTGGCCTAGTGGCAGAGGGTTGTGGGTTCCAATCCCGGTTCGCACCCCCGAGTTTTCCGGAATTCATGTGCGAAATTACATTTGTAAATTACCATGAGCTTTACGGTGATGGAAAACACTGGAAAACCTGAATACACCTGCGAAGAAATTCAATGGTGTGTGTGAAGTTCCCAATCCGCACTGGACCCGCGTGGGAACTACGGCCCAAGAACTCGCATTCTGAGAGGAGATGGTTGATGCGGTCGTTTGCATCCGTATTTTTTTTATACAATATAGGCTTGCGTTTGGCCACAATCACGCCTGATGGAAAGCGAAGATGAGGCCTACGATGGAGCACGCTTGTCTAGTAAATGCTCATTCACCCTAGACTTGAATTACAAGTACAAGCAAGTTGTTTCACAAATTACCGCTCATATAAATGTGTCTGTACGTTCATCCATCCCAAAGCACTATGACTCATCTCTCCCCTAATCTTATAAATGCGGGCCCATATGCTACCCCAGGGGTTAGTTAAGCACCCTTCTGCGGTATACTCGTAATTAAAAAAAGGAGATTTTACAAGTAGCCATCGCCAATCGGTTGGTTTTGATCGTCATTGTTTTTGTGGTCCTGGCCCTATACTACGAAGCGCGAAATTCGAACTTCGTTTCATGCCGTTCCGCTCACGCTAATGGTATTTATTACGAGAGTGAGAGGGACCGCACGATCCGAACTTCGAACTTCGAATTTCGTAGTAACCCCCCTGCGTTCTACATAAGTAGGTAGTTATTACTAGTGAGTGATACAACTCTGATGTTATACAAGCCGTGGTATAGGTAACGACACGAGAGTTACTCACGCACAGCGCACAATAACATGACAACAGGTTATAACATAATATCCATAGTATTGAGTAGCTATTTCATTATAAAGCCACAGTACAGAAAAAATGGTTGCCGAGGTATGCTGAGAATTCGTGGTGCGTAGGTAACTCGCGTTGACGCGTTCCGGCCGTTTGTATGAAGACATTCTAAAGCTCCTTTTTTCTGTACTGTGCTACAAGCGACTGCCGCCGCGTGCGCACCGATCTTTTTTCCTTTAGTTTCTCTACCGTACTTTGGAGTGAACCTAAAGTGGCTATCAATCTTTCTGTGCTGTCCATTCGTTACCGTGCTTTGGTGTGATTTTTTTTTTAACTATGGGACCCAATACATCCCTGTATTGTTTTTTTATATAATTATTATTATTTTTTATTTAATTCTATATTTGTATGGTTTTTTAGTTTGTAATTTTATTATATTTTAATTTGAAAAGATGACTTCCTGCCAAGTATCTTGCGGCGCATTCTTCTTGGCAATGATGGTCCTTACGAAAGCGCTGGTAGTTTAAAAAAGTGACATGTAAAAGAGCCCTTTGCGGCCTATTTGCAGAATAAACGTTTTGATTTTTGAATGTAGACCCACTGAACTCTCATCTCTACTATCTGCTCTTCGATGTGTTCTTTGTATATTAGACACTTTGTGAGCTTCGAGTGATATTCAAAGACGTAGGCAACGCCTGTGCAGCAAGGAGTTGGCTGCTACCCTAAGGGAACCAGGCCATCGGATGTCACTGGGTAAGCGAGTTAACCTTCTTCTTGATTGTTGCCTTTGAGGTCCCATACCTTCTACTTTCATTCCATTTCTCCACTTTCCACTGAGCTACCGAACCTTTCTCATGCAATTGCATAACTGTTGGTTATTCATGTTTGTTTATTAGTTACTAGCTGTTGCCCGCGACTCCGTCCGCGAAGAATAGTAGCCTACGACCTATTCTCAGCAGACCTACCTAATACAGAGAAAAAAGTTTAATAAAGATAGGTCAAGCGGTTTCGGAGGAGTTCGATAACAAACACCGTGACACGAGATTTTTATATATTAGATGAAGAAGTACCTAAACATTTCTAGAGAGTGTCGAAGCACTGGCCAAATGTTCAAACCATCTAAACATTAACATCCTTAGGGCGGTTAGCGGTCCCCCATCTTTATTTGCAAATGCATTAATATAAATTACACCCAAACCAATATTGATAATTAAAGTCATTTATCTGCCCGCATGGAGAATACAGAATCACGTTAAGGCAGAAGCACCAAACGAGTGAATGAATGAATGGATTCGTCCGACCGATTTCGGTCACCGCGACCGCTTCGACTCTTTCATTCGTTCTCGCATTTCTGATTAAAGAATCACGTGAATTCTGAAAGCAGAATTCACGTGCAATTACTTTTAAAATTTACCACGAACTTTAAAAGTAGAGAACCGTCGTGAAGAATCTCATTAATCTCATTATTATAAACGTGAAAGTTTGTAAGGGTATGGATGTTTACTCTTTCACGCTAAAACAGTTTTGACGGATTCTGATGAAATTTGGCACACAGATAGTTCCTACTCGTCCTACACTGTGTAACAATGGGGGGTGCCCAGTCACATAGTATTGGCGAAAGAACATTTCCTGTCGCTATACAGGGTTATTTTTAATTCACTGACATCCTCTTAACCCTGAATTCCTATCACTCAAACAAATGTTCTTTGTTTTACGACTTTTTAAAATGAAGCACTTTTTTTCCCATACAAATACACAGAGTATCGTAAAAATAAGAGGTAATCTCAAATTTTCAAAACGTTATTACACCAAAAATATTAAGTTATGACAAAAGCCGTAAAACAAAAAACATTTGTTTAAGTGATAGGAGTTTAGGGTTAAAAGGATGCTAGTGAATTAAATTACAAATAACCCTGTATACAGGGTGTAATCGTTAATTAAGTGTGTCCAGGCGATTATTCCGTAACTATTACACATATCAAAAAACTGTGAACTGATATCGAAAGTACGTTACCTAATGAGTAAAATGACATCGCTAACTTTTTAAAAATAAAAACAAAAATATCCAGAATTTTGACATACATATTATGTAGCACAACAGGGACGTCACTTCGAAAATTTTGTACTTAAGCTAAGAAATAAATATTATTCAAGTAAAATAAGTATAAGTGAGGTCTTAAAGGGCGACTGACGAGAGTTGCGATAGTGAACGAAGTGAATATCGCAATGAAAGACGGCACGAGCCCTTTTTATACCAAATTATACACTTCCCTACAATATTTCTTCTACTATATTCATGTTTTCTTCTATTAACTTTAATTACGGCAAACTATGGCAAAAGCAAATGAGCTGAGCCAGTGTAAAGTATAAAAATGTTTGACATATATTTGACAGATGTGATTGTCTATGGTAAACTCTGTTTTTAATTGACGTTCGATATTTTCTTATCATTATAATTTTTGTACCTGCAAGAAAAATCGCGCAAGTGTAGTGCAACTTGCACGGTTTTCCTTGCAGATCTAGACTGGGCTTTAGTGTTAAGTGTGATCTACATTTAATAATCCGTGGCAGCTACGCGTATCGTTGTAACGACATAACGATACACAAGTGCTGTTCTGGGGAATAGAGTATGGACTTTTCTGAAGTCATATTATTCAGCCATGTTCTTATTTATGTTCGTGACCATGTAAAAACAGATAAAAGTAGAAAAAAGCTATATATGCGCGCTCAAGGCACTGAGAGAAAGTCAGAAAAATGCTCAAGGCACTGAATGCGTAAGTCCTTTCCAGCGACTTTAGTTCATTGCGGCCACACCCGAAGGGTGGGAGTGATGACCTCGCGGCAATCGGACTCGCCCTTACGACATCCCGTGTCACCGTCTATTTGTCTGTTTGTTTGTTAACTTAAAAAATCGTTTAAACGCTTTCACTGCGCACATTTTTTTCCAGCATCCGGCAGATGCTGGACTGAAACACATAGTTATAAGCGTTCACTTGACTTTCACCAAGTGCTTGAAACGCACGTATGCGTTTATAGTAAAACGGCCAGTTACATAAACTCATAGTAGCATTCAAGGCAATAGGCGATGTTCTCAAATACAAACACTCTTATATAAGTTCCAAGACACTAGGTAAGTCTCGCTTATATGCGTTCAAAGCAATGAATGAAAATCAGCTAAACGCTTCTATGCGCTCAAACTGGACGAAAGTCAGAAAGACGCTTATTTTCGCTCAAAAGCACTGAGTACAAAAACGCTTACACGCGCTCAAGCCACTCGATGAGTCTGGGTGAAAGTCAGAAAAACGCTGCGCTCAAAGCACTGGATAAAAAAAAAATCACGTTTGTTGTATGGGAGCCCCCTTATATATTTATTTTATTCCGTTTTTTAGTATTTGTTGTTAAGTATAGCGGCAACAGAAATACATAATCTGTGAAAATTTCGATTGTCTAACTATCACGGTTCATGAGATACAGTCTGGTGACAGACGGACAGACAGACAGACAGACAGGCGGACGCACAGCGGAGTCTCAGTAATAGGGTCCCGTTTTTACCCTTTGGATACGGAACCCTAAAAAGCGCTTACATTCGCTAAAGTCACTGGGTGAGTCTGCGCTGCATCCGCTGAAGGAACAGGGTGAAAGTAAAAAAAAAAAACGCTTTTTTGCGCTCAAGGCAGTCAATGCGTTAGTTACTATATCCTTTCCAGCAACTTTAGTTCATTGCGGCCACACCCGAAGGGTGGGAGTGATGACCTCGCCACAATTGGACTCGCCCTTACGACATCCCGTGTTACAGTATGTTTGTCTATCTAATACGTAACCGATTAAAGTATAGAGGTTTCCGATTAGGCTGCTTTTAAAAGCTTTTATTCACCTTGCAATGCATGTTTGCCGTGGTGGCCTGGTGGTTTGACCTATGGTCTCTCAAGCAGAGGGTCGTGGGTTCGAGCCCGATCTCGCAGCTTTGAGTTTTTCGGAATTTATGCGCGAAGTTTCATTTGTAATTTACCATGTGCTTTACGGTGAATGAAACATCGTGCACACACCTGAGAAGAAATTCAATGGTGTGTGAAGTTCTCGATCCGCAGTGGGCCCGCGTGGGAACTACGGCCCAAGCTCTCTCATTCTGAGCGGAGCCCTGTGCCCTGCGGGACCTATGCAGGCTAGGATGATGAATGTATGTTTTGCTAAGGAGATCTAGTGATTACAGTTGTGGGGGCTGGTGGTTCGAGATCGGCCTCTCAAGCTGAGATGGTACCTACTTCGTAGCAGAGTAAGAGGAACGTAGGAACAGAATAAGTAATAGTACTAACGTACAGAAGGATCACTCTCGAACAAAAGTCAATTTTAGGTATAAAAACTTGTCTATTCTTACTGCTTGCATGCGAAATTGAAACTTATCGTGTGATCCGAGCGTTCATATTCCGTTGGGCACCGCTGATCCGAAACCAAGGGCACAGGGTTCCGACTCGCCGATGTTTGGTACGTATAAAAATCAAGAAAGATAACAGTGTGTATTAATTCAGTAAACCACCTTTAGTAAGTAAGTAAGTTATTTATAAGATCGTTTACAAGTCATTGTTTGTTGCAAAAATCACAAAAAAAAAGATTCTTAATTACGCGCGACGCGGCTAGCGTGCGAACTAATGGCCAATTGACAACCTACTGCCATACTCCGCCCGGGCGGAGCGCCACACGAACATACCTAAACTGCGGAGTGAACCCCCCCTGACGTAGGTATGGGATGTAGGTCTCGCCGCTGCCCAGGGGGGGCACACTGACATATATCACACTTTTCATGCGACTACAGCGATCTCTGGTTGTTTGGTGGAGAACTAAATTAGCGGCCATCTTGGTTGACTTGTCAAACTTGTCAGTTGTCATTCATCGGCCATGGCCGTGGCGTACCAAATTGTACGGTCAAGGACTTTAATTGATAGGCCACTTGCCAATGTTCGTATTTTAGCCGTATAGTGCAAATCGGGTTTAGCCGCTTATACTTCGTATATGCTGATTTGAATTAGACGGCTAAAATACGAATAGTGGCAATTAGCCTATCAATTAAAATTACGCGTAATTATAGCTGTACATCACTACCAACATATACATATAGATAGGTATACATCTATAGATACGTCACATTAGTTCTTCACCAGGGCGTAGGGCAGCAGCACCTTCCATACATGCATATTTGACCATAGAGTTGCCACTCTTGTTCATATAATATTACAATACTCTTCGCCGCTGCCCCAAGCGCTGGTGATGCTATGCTTAACGCACTCGTGGCATCCGCGCCTGAGTGTGACCTGCTAGCTGGGATTTTCAGCAGTTTGCACTCAAGTCTTGAGATTTTGTGAGCAGATGGATAAAAGGGTATCGAGCCTTATGTCTTAATTATTTGTATACTTGTAAAATTGCTAATTTGTAATTTAGATTTGTAAGTATTTTAGTTTTACGGTGAATTGGAAGTATATCTGTGATACATATGTGTGCGTGGCTGCGCCCACCACTGTCAATGGTTGTCAATAAATGTCAGTGCGATAAGAGCAGCTCGTAGTTTCACTCGCTCCCATATTTACTATTGGCGACGAGGATGGGAGGATGGGATGGGATGGTAATGCCGTGTAAATGTTATGATAAATAAATAAATAAATAATATGAACTTCGAATTTCGGGTAACCCCACTGGATTTAGGTTCGGAAGCTACAGTCCTAAGCCTTGTCTGCGTCAGATAGCGCTTAGCAAATTGTGTACGTCGAGCACCCTATCATCATCATCATCATCATCGGTTCGGCCGAAAGACGTCCACTGCTGAACGGCCTCCCCCAAGGTTCGCAAACCAGCCCCGCACTATTCGCATCGTTCTCTTAATCTCGTTGGAAGCCTATACACTGCCTCCGGTCCGTGAACGCCGGGAGCCTTTTAGCAGGTTCACGGAACCCTAAAAACACTCCCTGTCCCTGCACTCCGTTACCAAAATAAGCGACCGGCAAAAAGGTACCGTGTCGTCCCAAGCGGATCGGCTCTCGTTATTTTTACAAGTTATTAAACGTAACGATATTGACCGTTAACGTTGCCAAACGTTGCCCTTTATACCGTCGGTTAAATGTACATTGTAACATGCTAGCGTTTCGACGAATTCATCGACTTTTTTTGATCGAATTCAAACTTAAGGCCCTACCGAGCTTTTGGTGCATTTATTGCATTCATTTAATCCCTAGCTGTATCATTACTAGCAAAGCTTTAGTTCTGAAATTCGTGTGTAAGATATTTGAGGATTCACTCTAGTGACCAGTGCTTTTCGAAACACGATCTATGTACCTAGTTTGCTCGGTATAAAAAAATACCAAAGTCGTCTCTAAAAAATAAAATAAATCCTTAGTAAGGCGTAAATTCTGCACGGCAGGTAATGACTTATTTAATGTTAATGAACTAAAACAATTACTTTGCTCACTTTGCTTAGTTCATTAATATGGACCTCCGCAAAGTAACGCCTGATTCAATAAATTATTTAATGTTAGTAAAACAAGATGTTTTCTAGGGTCTAGTGTTGCTACATTTTTAAAATAAGTATTTGTTTTAGTAATACAATGAAAATGCCTAAATACACGCACGGTCCGACTAACCTATCTTGAGCCGTCGTGCTTCCTCCTTGTCCGTATAGTTAGTTGTGTTAGTTCTCCTTCAGCCATAGCTTCAGCGAATACCTCAAATCGATTAGCGCAAGAAACTCGGTGCGGCCAGTCGCTTCTTACGATATCCATGGAAGAAATACACCCCACATACAGAGACTTAGAATATAATAGCAGACTTGACATAACTACGTGTGTGTGTGTACATATTTCCTATTCCCTCACGCTACAATGATCAGGAATATTGTCATCCCGTTTTCTCATGTGTCGCAACACTGTCCAAGAAACCTTAAAAAAAATTACACGTGCTATGTTTTGAACGTCAGTTCATATAAATAAGCTGCCGAAGCTGCAAGCGAATTTAATGGTAAACTGAGATTATTTAATGTTTTTCTCATCAAAATTAGAACTGATTTAGATTTAAAGATGGTGAAATGTAGTGCCTACCTTTGTGAAAGTGTTACATATGGAAATATACCAGGATTAACCTTTCACCGTTAAGTGTTTGTGTGATAGAGATGTGTGCGTTTTTGCCATTATTTGGACTCGTTATGTCAAGTCTGCTATTATATTCTAAGTCTGTGCCCACATACACGTGTTTATTTCTATTTTTAAGAAACCATAAGAAAATACATACCAATAACCACGGTAACTCGATCTCTTCCCGATTATCCGTTCGAGAGACCTCCAATGTCGCACGTGTTCTAAAAAAAAAAAAGCCATGTTAGTTTTTAACACAAAAGGAATGCAGCTGGCCGTTTTATTTTAAGATTGGGAAAAGGGTAAAGGAGTATTGTCTTGGGGAAACAATTAAATGACTGCTTACTACACAGTGTACAGTAAAGTCGGGTTATTATAGCCCAGAAGGGTAGGTACCTAACTTAGGCTATTGGGATTAAATTGGTCCAGATTTTATTATTACATTGAAATTATGGCACATTGGCATATATGGTTGGTTAGTTTTTACTAGAGATGTGCCGACTAGTCGTCGACTACTCGGTAAAGCCGACTCTATCCGGCCACTATCATAGTCGGCGACTATTCGGCAAAGAGCGCCGACTATCCGGCTTCTTACTTTGTATGTATTTCTCAGTAATATGTATGTAGGGGGGGATTACATTAAATAAAAAACCTTGATTATTTATTAATATTTTTCCGGTTCCGACATGCTCGCAGGTGGCGCCGCCCCGGCTTTTACGACTTTCGCGCGAATCAAATGTAAACGAAGCGTTATGGAAATGCCCGAAACCGTGATCGGCTTGGCCGACTAGTTGGCCTCTGTACAACCGACTAATCGGCTAGTCGGCCAAAGTCATAATCTGCACATCTCTAGTTTATCAATGGACCAAAGTAATCCTGACGTCCACTGCTGAAAATAGGCCTCCCCAAGGCTCGCCAAACCGATCGGCCCTGCGCATCCAATGCGTTTCCGCCACCTTAACCAGGTCGTCGCTCCAATTTGTTGGAGGCCTACCTACACTGCGTCTTCCGGTCCGCGGACGCCACCCGACATCATGCTACATAAAATAAAAACATAACCTTCTATGAGCAGTCGGTTAAAAATATGTGATTATTAAATTTAATATGTATAGTAATCTAATATAAAAATCTCGTGTCACGGTGTTTTTTTATCGAACTCCTCCGAAACTTTTTTGTCCATATTCGGTAGCTCTGAGAATAGGTCGTAGGCTATTTTTTATACCCCTATTCTTCGCAGACACAGTCGCGGGCAACAGCTAGTAATTTTATAATTAAAAACAAATTTATTTGTCACACCAAACCCATTCAACATTTTAAACGTTGCCTCAAACACTCCAACCAAACACCTTAAAAAAACAAAAGCGCGCAAGACAAAACAGGACCGTATCGCGACGTCTTTAATTAAAACCTCTAATTTCAAAAATGGAATTCGATTAAGCCGAGCGCCTTATTAGCGAAGGAATAAAGTGCGATTTAGTTTGCCTCCGTTCTTATTTCAAATTTGAATCAACTGTCAACTGCTCTTTAATTAAACGGTGAAGTTTAAGTTTTGATGTTGGCAGCTTGGTTATAATTTGGAAGTTTCGTAATCTGTATACAAATGTTATTCTATTCTAAAACTTGGTTGCGATAATGTTACAATTTTATATGGTATTAGATTTTTCCTACATTGCAATATCTCGGAGGCAATGTAATATTTTACAAATGTATTATGTGCTTAACCGCAAATTTAACATAAAAGGAAAAAATTTTATTAAGATAATAAATTGTAACTACTTACTTAGTTATAAACAATTAAGTATTTGAATGTTAAAGCGGATAAATAAATACTAATACTAAAATATGTTATGTATGTATGATTAAGAAATTTGCGAACTAAACAATTACTTTGCTCACCCGCGACCTTACAATAGTTACGTTTATGCAAGAAATGTGCGTTCATGCAGTTCCTCCACCTCCACACTGTACGACACACACAAATCACATAAACCCAACCATCACCACCACCAAGCTACACTGACGCGTTTCGAACTCAACCAGAGCTCATCTTCAGAGTTACCACAACCGTATGCTATGCTACCAAATGTTAACGTATGTTAGCATGACGTGTCTAAACTTGTTGGTATAGTAAACTATAGTAAACCAGAGTATTGTACAGCGAATGGTCACCATCATAGCCCATCGTGTAGAGGGGCTATAAAACTACAATAATTTTAATAAGCCTTTAAAAAAGGAGAAATATATATCGATAAAATATCGATATATCTGCGTATTAGACCGATATATCGATATATCAATATCGACTGCATTCGATATATATCGATATTTTTAAAAACTTTGCATACCTACTAATACTTACTGCATAAAAATAACATATAACAAACATTTCAAAACGTAAGAAAAAAAGGAATTTTCCTACAAATTGTATCGCAAATCGTGATAAATGACGAACCGGGAAGCATTATGTCATGATAATGCAGTCATTTTCCTTGTTATTTATGTCCCCCCCCCCCCTCTCAGAGGCATTGTGTGACGGCGGTAATGACATTCTGGAGCTTATTATTGTTATACGTTTAATTATTTCTATGCCAAAGACAGGAATGACAATTTAAGTTTTCGAGGCAACTTTTTTACTTAATAGCCGTTGTTCTTTTAATTATTCTGCGAAGAGTTCGTTTATCACTATCTTGGAGGAGCTACTCAATTTTCCGGGAGAAAAAGTATCCCACGTACGTATATACAGGGCTATTTTTAATTCACTAGCATCCTTTTAACCCTAAACTCCTACCACTTAAACAAATGTTGTTTTTGTTTTACGGCTTTTGTCATAACTTAATATTTTTGGTGTAGTAACGTTTTGAAAATTGGAGATTACCCCTTATTTTTACGATACTCTGTGTATTTGTACCTATGGGAAAAAAAGTGCTTCATTTTAAAAAGTCGTAAAACAAAAAACATTTGTTTGGGTCATAGGAATTCAGCGTTAAGAGGATGTCAGTGAATTACAAATAACCCTGTATGTTAATCCAGATCGTAAAGTAAGGCACCTATCTGTGCGCCAACTTGCGTGAGAAACAAACATTCAAAATTTCACATATATTTTTCTAGATGTTTATCGATCCGAGTAAGTTACGAGTGAGATCATACCCATATTTATGTTTTTTTTTTAATTTTATATGTATTTTGTGTTTTAGACATATTTTAAGTACATCTCATATACACTAACAATCTATAAAAATTAAAACTATATTAAAATAAAATAAACTAAACTACCTTAAATAAATCTAAAAACCGGCCAAGTGCGAGTCGGACTTGTGCACGAAGGGTCGTACCATTATCTATAAAAAATTGCGGTTTACGATTTATGACGTATTAAAAAAAACTACTTACCTACTAGATCTCGTTCAAACCAATTTTCGGTGGAAGTGTACATGTTAATGTATATCATATATTTTTTTTACTTTTATCATTCTCTTATTTTAGAAGTTACATGGGGGGGGGGTCACACATTTTACCACTTTGGAAGTGTCTCTCGCGCAAACTATTCAGTTTAGAAAAAAATGATATTAGAAACCTCAATATCACTTTTGAAGACCTATATACCCCCCCCCCCCCAAAAGTATGGGTTTGATGAAAAAAAAATTTTTTGAGTTTAATTTCTAACATTTTACTGACAATATCGATCATAATCATAAAGCCGTGGTGGCCTAGTGGTCTGACTTATGACCTCTAGCAGAGGGTCGTGGGTTAGAGCCCGGGCGCGCACCTCTAGAATTTTGCGCAACTTATGTACGAAATTACGTTTAGAAATTTGAATTGAAGGAAAAAATCCAATTCAATGGTGGGTGTAAAATTCCCAATCCGCATTGGGCCCCCGTGGGAACTACGGCCGAAGTACTCTCATTCTGACCATACCACGACTTTATTGAAGGCGTAATTTCAGTAATGTTTAAAAACTAACTGGCACTTTAGAATGTCTTACTTGGTATTATTTCGTCGCAACTTCACGCAGGTCATCAGCCAACGAATTAGAACAACGATACGAAATTCGAATTTGTAATTTGTAATAGGAACGCGTCTGTGGCGGACGTCCGTGGCAATTTGCGGCAGGATGCGACCAATCGCGCTCGTTCCCGCGACGCATGCGCGGCGGGAACCAGCATGGCCGCGGGTCGGATTGTTTTTTAAAGGAAGTCAGAAAGGTAAAGGGGAAAAGCCCATACAGAGAAATTTTCTCATAAAATGGATGATTCTTTAGTGAATACTAAATATTAGTAACGCCACGCGCGCTGCGGAAACTAACATGGCGGCGGTTTGTAGTAAAAAGGTAATTCCTTAGAGCGATTTCGCACTACGTCCGTTTCGAATCCGAACCGAATCCGTAAAAATACGTTCCGGAACAATTTGTATGGTAGTTTACGCACTAAATCCGATTTCCTCATCCGATTTTTCGGCATAAAATGGAATCAAGATGATTATGAACCATTATCTATCTTGGTGGCCAAATAAATAAGATTACGAAAAAATCGTCAATGAAAGATTGTATTCATCGAGGAATATTAAATCAGACTAATGTCGGTAATAACGCTTGACTTTGATAACCTGCTGCAATTAATCAAGTAATGAGATTATAATTAGCTAACCTTTAAGCTCCAAACGCACAGACAGCGGAGGCGTGGCGGTGCGGTGGCGGTGACGGTTGTAATATTCTAACTTGTATGAACGTATTCGCGGTACGGTACCGCACATCCGTTCATACAAGTTAGAATATTACAACCGTCACCGCCACCACACCGCCATGCCTCCACTGTCTCTGCGTTTGGAGCATTAAGTATTTAACATAATATTCTGAAAGCTATTTTAATGCCGACTGTAAAATGCACCAGCTAAAGCTAAGTGTTTCTGTGATGTGTAGATCTCGCAAAATGGCTGAAATATAACAAGTTTTAAATTTTCTAACCCCTTGATTCCACAATTTAGAAAATTTACCATAAAATTAATAGATAAAAAAAAAACACAAAATGCTCGCAAAATTTCACGATAATAGGCTTTATATATGTATAGGCTGAGCTTTGTTTGGTTATTTGTCAGTCTGATTGTAAAGAATTTAAGAAACAACACTTTGTTTACCTCTTGTCCGTAATAAAATTCAAATTCACAATGCTCGAAACAGAAATATTTGAATAGCTATGAGGGCTACGAGACATTTGTAATGTTGCACCGAAAATATATTCACAAATTTAAAATTCAACCGAAAAATTGTAACTCAATTGTAAATTCGAAGTAAGTAATCTAAAAAACAAATTCACATAAACGACCTAAATCCGTTAAAAAACAACCATATTACGTTCCCTTACGGCACTTTGAGACACAAACGTCAAAACAATATTATTCACGGGTGAAAATGTCACAAGTCATACGCCAACCATTGAATTTTCTATCTTAATACAACCACACATGACATAAAATGCAACAGATTAATTGACGCTCTTATTACTTAATGGTGAAGCGTCTTGAATTTAAATTTTAAATATGGAACGATGTCGTCACCGATAAACAGGCCAGTATTGTGTTCTATTAGATTCCTTACAGTCCCCACATTGTGTTTATATTTAAACGTGATTTTTAAAAGGTCTTTTTACGTCGAACATTAGAATGAAGCACGTGTTAATCTTTAAATCAGAAGGATGCTGGTGAATAGAGGTTTTAGTAGCTTCAAGTGTTCAATAACGAGGACCACACATTATCATACCATATGTTTTTTCTCTCTCTGAACTTTAAATTAGAGATAGTAAATTGTATTATAATGGAGACTTACTTTTATTTTATTTATAAGGCAGACTATTTTTCAAAAATCCATAAATGCATTATTAATTATTTTCAAAAATCTAAGACAATTTGCTAATTCCAAAATTTAAGGTAGCTGCGGTTTATTTTCTGTGACTGGTGAAAACACTTGATTGTTAGTTATTTTGATTGGGTATGTTATTTAGAAATAAATTAACCTTAGTCAGTAACCCTTTCGATCTGCATCATATAATATAGCATGTTATTTTTGTCGTATTTGACCGGGTTCGAGACCCGGCTAAGACAAGCGATTTTTCAAAAATCCATTAATACAGTATATTTTCTTTTTAAAAACAAAGGAAAGTTTCGTTTACATACAATGTGCCATTTCCTATACCTACTCAAGGTACTTAGTTGCCCGCTACGTGTCATTCGTTTTTTTTCCATAGGACAAAATAATGATGATGATGATTTACGCTCGATCCACACATGGCCGGATTTATTGACGCCGCGACTCGCACTTGGCCGGTCTTATTGATGCTATTCACGACCATTTTGAATTTGGAACTTGCAATCGTTATCACCGGTCAGCTTCCTATCGCGTTTATTTTTATCGTCACTTCCCGTCAGTTGAAATATTCCGGTTTTTGCTGCCAATGCTAATGTCACAGCACTTATTACGGGACTTGCTTTAACCTTTTTGCCATCGGCCATCAGTTCTACGAGCGATGTGCCCTGTCCACTGCTAGAGTCTGGCTTGTGGCGTCCACGGACCGGAAAACGCAGTGTAGGTTGGCCTCCAACAAGATGGAGCAACCGCCTGGTTAAGGTTGTGGGACTGCGTTGGATGCGGATGGCGCGGGACCCATCTGTTTGGCGTGCCTTGGGGGAGGCCTATGCTCAGCAGTGGACGTCTTTCGGCTGAAATGATGTTGATGATGATGACGAGTATTTTTCCTTGGAGGCATTCATGTATTACGTAATCAGCAAGGGAGGGATTGCTTAGCTTATTTTTAATGAGATGGAAAACGGGGGAGTTCGGGTGTTGTTTACGTCACTGTTTTTTTATGGCAGTCCTGCTTGTCTATCAATGCTCGAAAGCGAAAAGCGCGTTTCGGGATTCATTGAAATAATTATTGCTGTGTAATTGCAGTGTAATATGGTAAGAAACCGGAACAGATTAAAAAAGTATAATGCACCATTTTTAGGGTTCCGTAGTCAACTAGGAACCCTTACAGTTTCGCCATGTCTGTCCGTCTGTCTGTCTGTCCGTCCGCGGCTAAGCTCAGAGACTGTTAGTACTAGAAATCTGTAATTTGGCATGAATATATATATCAGTCACGCCGACAAAATAAATGAATAAAATAAAGTATAAAAAAATTTTTTTAGGATACCTCTCATAGACGTAAAGTGGGGGTGATTTTTTTTTCTCGGCTAACCCTATAGTGTGGGGTATCGTTGGATAGGTCTTTTGCGGGGTTGCTAACATGATTTTTCTATTCAGTGATCTGTTTGCGAAATATTCAACTTTAAAGTGAAAATTTTAATTAAAATCGCCCCCTCTAAAATCTAAACTGTTGGGTGGAAAAATTTGAAAAAATTCAGAAGGGTAGTAAATATATCAAATTTACTAGGAAAATTATAGCGGCTAAGATTGCTTGGAAATTATTTGAAGTTTAAGAGCAAATAGTAACCTAAGGTATAAAACATACCTAAATTTGGATGATTCCATACACATACGAAATCCTTAGAAAAATATTACTTGTTTTTTTCGTAATGGCTACGGAGCCCTACCTTGGGCGTGTCCGACACGCTCTTGGCCGGTTTTTACGGAAGTTGAGGTGCGATTGTTTTAACTTTGCTTACTTTTGCGGACAAAGGGGGAGGGGAGGGTCAAAAGCCCTAGACTAGAATAAACTCGGCACCTTTTTGTATGGGCCACGAGTATATTACAGAGAGCTAAGGCCGTGGTCGCTTTCACCCGCCGCACGCGGCCGACAGCGGCCCGCCGCCCGCGGCGTCTGAATGGTGTGTTCGGGAATGCTCGGGAGTGGTCGTTTTCGCCCGCCGCGTGCGACGTCCCGAACGCGGCGGGCGAAAACGACCACGGCCTATGGTGCCCCGGACAGCGGGCCGCAACTTCAATTTAATTCACTGTCCATAAGTCATTTGACTTTGAATATTATAATTACTATGCCAAGTGGACCACTCATAGAAGCTTGGCAGGCTGCAGGTTGCATATAGCCGCCGTAGAGTGCAGTAGTAAAGTAGGTATTTGTCTGGTTCAATTAAAACCTACCAGTTTATGATCTACCTACCGCTTTTACTTGTAACTTACATTGTGCCCAATCATTTTTTCACTTATTTAATGAGTAATTGCCACTTAAAAATTACATGGAATGTGTGCTTATTGTGTGCTGGCCGCAACATTATGCTGAGTGGGGCCCAATTTATACTTTTCGATGTTTTTTTATTGTATCTTTTCCTGCCAAATGCATTTTTTTCCTGTGTGTCGAATATGAGTAAATGAATTTTTCTCTCGCTCTCTCTTAATGTATTACGTAATTGCATAAAAGTTGCAGAACTGCAGCACGTCGTTGCTTACTTCCCTAGTATATTTAATAGGAAAGTAAGAGGGACGGTGCGATACGAACTTCGAATTCGAATCGAATTTCGGAATAGTCCCAGACCATGGCAATGGAGCCCGCGTTATTGCCTACTCCAGTCGTAAGTGCTTCGTTCATATTATCGGCTACAATACCGTCTGGTGAAATATTCTATTTTTTGCGGCCAGTACGGTGACAACGTTCGATTCGACGAATTCCAAATTTGAACTTTTGAATTTTGATTAACGGATTTGTGCCTGATCTTGTGTGCGTAAGTACACACACAACACATATATCGTCGCACATATAGAGGGTGAATTATTTTACGTGATCTTAGCGATACTAGCTAAGCCAATGCTAGGCTATACAAAAAGTTTCTTAAAATAATTCTGAATGATCCTACATCCTATGATGATCCTACGAAAATGCTTCCACCGACATGCAGAAGCGCATTATATTCTAAGAATTGTCATATTATGACCATAAAAATATTTAATCATTTACCGCAACGCTTGAGACAAACCACTACCCCGATTTTTAGATTCAAACAAGAGTTGAAACAGTGGTTGATAAATATGTGTTTTTATTCTGTAAAAGATTATTTTAACTATGACACAAAATTACTATTTTAATTATTGTTTTTTCACGTTGAAATATTTTAATCAGTTGACATGTTATTATTATATCTTTGTTATTCTGTTTGACATATCACATAATATTGACATTATTTTCTGGATCTGCGTGTATGAAATTTAATTACTATAGTCTTATGGAATATTATTGTTATTTGTATTTAGATTTTCTAGTATTTTGGCATGACATGTGTGTAATAATTATTAATTCTGAAATGTTAAATTTTGTATCTATTGCCTAATGTCTTTTCATATAACTACTTACATTAATATTTTGCATGCCTGATATAGGTGAAATGTGTGAAACTATTTTTCTGTACACTGTGACCTACTGTACCACATTTTAAGCATAATAAAGATTGATTATTATTGAATGTTTCAATCAATAATCTAATATATAAAAAAAATCTCGTGTCACGGTGTTTCTTTTTGGCTGTGTTAAATAATGTTTACTGGAACTTTAATAAGAAAAAGGACAAGATGACCCCAGGAGACGTAATATCCTAGATAGGAAAGTTTCCAGCCAGATAATGGTGATATGTTGTGATTATCTTTTAAGTTCTAAACCTGGAGTAAAGTTAAGTTAAAATTGGGGCCTACAATAAAAATAATAATAAATAATAAATATCACGGGACAATTCACACCAATTGACCTAGTCCCAAAGTAAGCTAAGCATAGCTTGTGTTATGGGTACAAGGCAACGGATAAACATACTTATATAGATAGATACATACTTAAATACATATCAAACACCCAAGACCCGAGAACAAACATTCGTATTATTCAATACAAATATCTGCCCCGACACGGGAATCGAACCCGGGACCTCAAGCTTCGTAGTCAGGTTCTCTAACCACTAGGCCATCTGGTCGTCTGTACTGTATCATCTCATCATCGTCCATGTCTCTCAGAATGAGCGGCCTTGGCCTGTAGTTCCCCACGCGGGCCCAGTGTGAATTGAGAACTTCACATACACCATTGAACTACTTCGTTTTTGTTTTTCGGGATTTACGTGAGAAAATACATTTGAAATTTGCCATGAGCTTCATGGTGAAGGGCAACATCGTGAGGAAACTTGCAACCACCCGCGAAGAAATTCATTGGCGTGTGTGAAGTTTCCATTCGTACTAGGCACGCGTGGGAACTACGGCCCAAGCCCTCTCATGATGATGATGATGATGACGTAAAGAAAATCTTGACGTCCATTGAATTGCGTAGTAAACATAAATTAAAAAAAGCTATACGAGATAGATATGCCGTGGAGTGCCGGCTTAAGAATAGCACTCCCCCAACTCTTCTCGCGGGTGTCGTAAAAGGCGACTAAGAGACTCTGTGACCAAGTACACATCGGTCCCACCGGTGTCGGGCAGCAGCGATACCGGTGTAAATATACTGCGATTGCCAACCCGCCTGCTCAGCGTGGCAATTAGAGCAAACCCGACCAAATGGCAAGTTAACACGAACGACGGCCCCCAGTTCCCGGCCACCCTGCTATTTCGCAAGGTGGCTAGCAAGAGCTGGATGAGAGTGGCCGAGGATCGTGCTCAGTGGCGTGCCATGGGAGAGGCCTAAGTCCAGCACTACACTAGTACACTACGAATTAACAAGTAGACATAAATGAAGAAAAAACTGAAACTTTATTTTGATTAGTACAAATGGAGCTTAGTTAGAAGAACATGACGTCGTTAGATAACTATTCAGAGCAGTTAATGGGTTGATCTAATTTTCAAATAGCAATGTGGTATGTCACATCTCTGAGTCATGATCATGATTGAAAAAGCAGAACATTTGTCTGTCACATGTAACAACCATATTGCCTTGGCAGTAGGTAGAGTCATGTGCAGATCATTTTAAGTTTACTTGTTAAGTAATTTCAAAATCAAAGTCATTGAAACTTGTCTGAAAGTCATTGTTCCAAAGTAAGTAATTAATCACAAATTGAACATAATATGTACATTAATAAATGAAAAAGTATATGTGAAAAACATTGTATCCCTTTTAAAACTAACAATTTCTCTTCGCTGAAGACGATCCGCAGCTTCAAAAGGATAGGCACTATTAGGCACTTAAGTTTGCATTTGGTAAACTGTGATTTTGTTATGCATTCAAAATTAAGGATGTTTCAATTAACTCTCTCTACAATATTGGTTTGAGGAGAGTAAATCGGAAACTTCTAGTAGCTTACTTACTTATCGCAATGAATTGGTCTGAAATAATCTGATATTTTGATGGTTGTCTTTATTCTGTAGTTATTTCATGCCATTTGAATAGATTTCTACAAAATAGTTATTTGTTCAAATTCATTATGTTTCGATTTATACACTCTACAATTTTTGTTTAAAGACAGTAAATCGGAGGCTTTAATATAAGCTTTTTCATCACCAATACAATTAATTGTTCTGAAAGTCTGTAGGCTGTCTGTAGTTATATCATGGCATTCTGAATTTGATTTCAGCAGATGTTATAGCTTCCACAACGCTTAGCTTACACTTGCTTGTTAGCTTTCACTTGTTTGTTATTCTCACACTAGACTTTTTAATTTGTTCCATGAACACGAACATGGATTGGACAACCATATATCCATCATCCCATCCCTTTCTCCTACATCAAAATTGAAATGCCCAGTGCTATCGAAAAACTAAAATTGAACACAAGTCGCAAACCGAACCCCGATATCTAGATCCTGTTCCTGACTGGAGATAGCACTTGCCATCGCTGTAGCGAACCAGATCGCTATATCGAAACTAGTTCGTGAGCTGAGGGTGACAACAATAGGAATCGGAGGATAGATTGGTTAGTTTGATAGTTGTAATGTGATTTAGGAAGCTCTTTTAATCTAGTTTTTTAAAGTTTAATTTAGTAGACGTTTTGAGGCTGTTATCTTTGAGTCAAAAAATGAGGCGGTTTCCATATTAATAGCTTATTAAGATAGCTCCTACTAAGTTTTTCAGGAAGCTGACTGACTGACATATCAACACACAGTCCAAACTACTAGGCTGAAAAGCTTGATTTTTTGCACAGAGCTTTAATCATATAGGTAAGAAATTTCGAAAAGTCAACCCCTAAAAAAGTGGATAAAAGTGTATGCTTGAATGGAAAATTGAAACCATTGGAAGCTACACCACCAAATTTTAAATACTAGCTCTGTTCATTGTAAATAATAAATGATGATTAGATTTTGCATTTGGCATTTATAATTTTCTGACAGACTTCAAAAAAAGAAGGAGCTTATCAATTCAGTTGTATTTTATTGTATGATTGTTTTGTTAGAATTCCATAATTTATAATAAACAGATATTTTTTTGATCAACCCCTGAATGTGTGAAATAAGGAATGAAAGGTATTCACGGTAAATTATAGATTACAGGTATTTCGTCTTAGTAGTCACAGTCATACATTAAAGTCAGACTCACCATTTCTTATCGATCTGCAATCCTTTAGTGCCTGCAAAGAAAAAAGAAAATGTTAGTTTACTGAAACATCCAGTTATGTCACACATTCTGAGAGGAGGCCTGTGCCCTGCAGTGGGACGTATATAGGCTGGGATGATGTGTCAAGCCAGATTTTTGTCTATCATCAAACCCTTTTCCTTTGTCGTGGGTTCATTCATATCCGGACTCGCACCTCTGAGTTTATCGGAATTTATGTGCGAAACTATATTTGAAATTTACCATGAGCTTTACGGTGAAGTAAAACATCGTGCTGAAACCTGCACACACCTGAGAAGAAATTCAGTGGTGTGTGTGAAGTTCCCAATCCGGACTGGACCTGCGCAGGAACTATGGTCCAAGCCTCTGAGAGGAGGCATGTGCCCTGCAGTGGGACGTATTATGGACGTATAGGCTGAGATGGATTGAAACCCTTTCAGCTGTTATTGCGCGATTGACAAACAAACAAATTTCTCATGTACAATATTAGTAAAAAAGTTAGCAAGATACACCGACAAAGATGGTAGAAGGAATTACTTCTATAACTAGGCCAGCATGTACAAATTGCCCCTTTTACTGAGACTATATCTTAAGAAAACTGTTTCCTACAGTACTTGGGCCGTGATTCCCACGCGGACCCAGTGCGGAAAGAGAACTTCACACACCAATCTTCTTCTTCGTAGTGCTTCTCCGCTACACACCGTACACCATAGCTACGACTATGCGACACATAATTATGTTAACTAACATGCTTTGGTGCTCGATTTGTGACACAAAGACACAAAGCAAAGTATAGATTTTGTAGTTCGTTCGTTCAAGAAACTTCGCAAAGTATCGCCAGAATCAATCAGTTATTTAAAGGATTGACGTATACTTAGTACCTACAGTTTACGTTTAGTAACTGTTCTATTAGTAGCTGGCAACGTAGTAGCTAGTACGTAACGCCTGAAATAGCACCCTCCATTCTTTCGGTTGAATGTAAACCCAAAGGTGATCGAACTCGATTTGAGATTAATAAGAGGTAAGGTTTAGTTTCGTAGACTATAAAGGTGGACTTGCACATAACTCCGAATGAACAGCTAACCCAGAGTTAAATGTCAAAATATATGTATTTCAGGTTAAGTAACCATTAGATCGACGGACATCCAGGCGGGGAGAGCGTCTTCATTCTAATGTGCTGGTTAGTATTCCATTGGCCACGCTTTATCTTTCCTACCTAATACGAACTGCTGACTAAGACGACACAGCTGTACGTGTCCCGCCTGCATCACTCCACGAAGGTCGCGGACATCGTGGAATATGTGCGTGTGAAGACCAAGCTCACTCTGAGGGTCGAGCGGTTGGAGTCCCGCCATGACGTGAATTTTAAATCATTTGTGGTGAGGGTTCCGACTGATCAACTGTCGACCTTCACAAGAGAAGTTTTGGCCGAAAGGTGTCGCTTACCGGCCGGGCGTTTCGTGGCCGGTTAACTGACACCGCGAAAGTGCCCACGTCACAGACTTCACGTGCTAGTAATTAAGGTGTTAGTTAAGTATAATATAAATATGTATGTTAGTCTTTAAGGTATTTTTATATGGGCCTATGCAGCCTGAAATAAAATTATTCTATTCTATTCTATTCTAAGAAATGGAATTCGCTCTCGTCGCCTGTATATCCAGATAAATACAACCTAGGGCTCTTCAAGGCTAGACAAGGCTGTTACTGAACCAGTGAGATAAACCTTGGTTTCTTGTGCACTTTTCATCAGGTGAGATAGTGGTCAATCACATCTCTGCGGGATCGCATTAGAAATGATGAAATCCGCGCAAGAACTAAAGTCACCCACATAGCTCGAAGAATCGCTAGACTTAGTGGCAGTGGGCAGGGTACGTCGCTCGTAGAACTGACGGCCGATGGGGCCAAAAGGTTCTCGAGTGGCGTCCGTGGACCGGAAGACGCAGTGTAGGTAGGTAGCGACGACCTGGTGAGGGTGGCGGGAACGCATTGGTTGCGGATGGCGCAGGGCCGATCTGTTTGGCGAGCCTTGGAGGAGGCCTATGTTCAGCAGTGGACGTCTTTCGTCAAGTTCATGTAAAAAAAGAGATACCGAAGGCAAGCTAGAATAAAAAGAGCAGAGCAACCCAATTTTTTTGAAGCCTTTGATCAAAGATAGTTTCTTATGTAAAAGCTTGAATAGGTATACATATCTCGTAACTTAGATAGAATCTTGTCACATACCATTTTATATAACCTAACCTAACAGGCAACCTTTTCACGAAATATCAATGACAGCCCATGCTTCGCGCCATTAGCAAGAATTGGGGTCAATTGTTGTTTGTCCGCGGCGGCCATGTTGGAAATTATTTGGAAATGGAACGTTCCGTTCAGTTGTGCGTTTTGTTCTCGCGAATTTGTAAGCTGGGGGCTGAAACTGAACTATAATACCTATTATGAATGTTGCATTTTGTACTGTAACAAAACTGTCAACTACAATCGATTCACCCACAATGTTGTCCATCTGGGAAAGGATCTCGCTGTTACAGCAAACCTCAAGCATAATGCTTGAAAAAAACTGGATAATTAAAAAAAATTGGTTGTTTAAATACTTTCATCATCATCATCCTAACCTATTCACGGTGAATTTTAATTGGTATCCAGGAACCATTTTTTTATTAATTAATTGCAGGCAATTGCGATTAAATAATAGCTACTTGAAATAAACATTATTTATTTCTTCCAAATTCTTAATTTAGAATTTAACTTACTTACTTCACACACACCATTGAATTTCTTCGCAGGTGTATGCAGTTTTGCTCACGATGTTTTCCTTCACCAGGTCATGGTACAAATGTAATTTTACAAATAAATTCTGAAAAATTCAGAGGTCCGAGCCTGGATTTGAACCCACGACTCTCTGCTTGAGAGGCCGTAGGTCAAACTGCTAGGCCACCACGGCTTTATTTTTAAATACTAGATGTATGAAATTTAAAAACAATGTAGGTACTTAGATATGTTTGAAATCATATATCTTGTTGAGTTTCTTGATGGATTCTTCTCAACAGGGTTTTTCTGAACCGGTGGTAGATTCTTCGACTTTCATTTATAAGTGGTTGTTATACCCTAAATTTAATAAAGATATTTTGACTGTGTGTGCAGTTACCAATCTGCACTGGGTCAACGTGGGAACTACAGACGAAGCCCTCTTATTAAGAGAGTAGACAGAGTACCCTGTAAATGATAACTTGTTGAAAGCTCCAAAAAAATCAAAACAACCTTCAAGTTCCAATACAATTTTAAAAAATAAATTCTCAAAACGTCACCTCATTATATCACGGTGGCAACAAAAAACAAAATGGCGGCAGGAATCACTTCCGAAATGTAACCCCATTGTTGGCGAAAAAAATCTACTTTTGTAATAAAAATCTTTTGTTAGAAACGGCAGCTGAAGGCTCTTTGTTCCGAGTTCCTTTCGAGTACGACCTATAGTAACGCTTCCCGATCCCCATTTAAAATTAATCTTTATTCCTTAACGCTACGATTGATTTCAGTTTGCCTCGCCGCTCATCCAACGTCAGACTTTCCATATTACTTCTCAATAGAATTTAAACCTTTCATACTTGAATTTAGAGCCTATATTTACTTACATAACATCAAACCGCAGACTACTACAGTCTCGAGCAACAAATTGGATTCTAAGGCTTTTCCTAAAGGTTTATATTTGTGCGTATACTTTTCTTATTATTAATACAAGGGCAACTACAAGAATAGAATGATTTCTCTTGAGATTGTGGGAACGTTTGGCGCATGCGTGAATGCCCCAGGCTTTATATGAAATTCGATTTTCGAACTTCGCACCGTTCACGCATATGGGATTAAACGGAAGCGTGAAAGGGACGGCATGATGCGAACTTCGAATTATGTAGTAGCCCCCAAATGGACACGGTAGAAGGCATGTGCGGAATTGGCTAAGTAAAGTTTTTTGAAGAGATGCTAATTATATTTTTTTTCGACAGTGGTCGACTTCAACACCAGGAAACTGCAGCTGTTTTATTTTTATCTCCTTTTTTTTGTTGGAAATATTTTTTTCAGTGTTCGAGATGACATTTGTGAGATTTTATGGCTGACAAGCGTTTCGTGCTCAGTACTAAGAAAAAATAGAAAAAAAAACGAATTCAACTGTCGCTTCTGTCAATGTCAAATCGTTTGCGTTTCGTTTGCTTTGCGTTGTCCAAGAAGCAGTTCCAAAATAGTGATCGAAAGTATTCAATCGTGATCCAATTATTGTGCATAAGTTGTGGAGAAATGCGGTAAAATTGAAAGTCCGGATTTTATGCGGAGGTCGATAAAAATAGTAAAAAAATCACACTGAGCACACCAAAACGCAAAGCAAACGAAACGCAAACGATTTGACATTGACAGCAGTGACAGTTCACTTCGGTTTTTTTTTCTGTTTCTACTAAGTTCTGAGCACGAACGGCTTGTCAACCATAAAATCTCACAAATGTCATCTCAAACACTCAAAAAAATATTTCCAGTAAACAATAGGAGATAAAAATAAAACAGCTGCAGTTTCTCAATCTCCAGAACGCCGACTGTCGAAAAAAAATATAATTAGCACCTCTTCAAAAAACTTTACTTAGCCAATTAGATGAAACGCGAGCGAGAGCTATAAATGTTAGAATAATGTACACTATACTTCATTTAATTTAGCATTGAAAAGCACAACAACATTATATTGCGTCTGGTCAACTATTTCTTACCTAGCAAATAGTACAGTACAATAGTCTGGGAGCCGCAAAATAAAATTGTTTTAATGCCACATTATTTGCGTGTCGTCAGTTGTTACTCTAGTACAAATTGTAAAGAGATTACAGTTCACGAGCCGCAATATAATGTTGTTGTGCTTTTCAATGCTTAATTAAATGAAGTATAGGTTGCCTCCACTGCTTCGCTCCCGTCGCGGTACTACCGATCCCGTGGGAATTCAGCAAAATCAGTTAGTTACTCAGACAAACATTAAACGACGTTGGCCAATGACACACCTGCGAGGAAATTCAATGGGGTGTGTGAAGTTCCCAATTCGCCCTGGGCCCGCGTGGGTACTACGGCCCCAGCCCTCTCATTCTGAGAAGAGGCCGGTGCCCATCAGTAGGGCGTATTTAGGCGGAGATGATAATTGGGGATGTCTATTTTTTGTAATGTACCTATAGTAAATCGAAAACAAAGTCGCATGATAAATGAAAGAGTATACGTTGATAAGTATTAAGCGACTAAAATAAGGAGTGCGTCGATAATGCGATGCGTGAAAGTCAATTACAAATATTGCATTTTGCTGGTTAGCCCGACGCCAATACTGTTGGTTGTTCACGTTTGTTTACATTTAGTTAAGTACTTAAACATTTCTAGTATACTTGTGGAATGAGCTATCCTCGGCAGTCTCCCGAATAGCTTCTACATCTCTTTCTAAAATTGATGGTTCACGACACTACACGTCAGATACTGAACGCGGCACACCAATGGATCGTCAACTATCCAAATCACTAACCAACCAGAACTGTCACTCACTGTTTATATTCACATCAGCAGAAAGACGTCCACTCGGCCTGCCCCAAGATTCGCCAAACATACCGGTCCTGTGCCATCCGCATCCAAAGCCTTGCCGCAACCTTAACCAGCTCGTCGTTCCATCTTTTTGGAGACCTAAACTGCGTCTTCCGGTCCGTGGACGCCACTCAAGAACCTTTCGGCGTCTTGGCCTAATCATCAGTTCTACGAGCGATGTGCCCTGCCCACTGCCACTTGAGTCTGGCGTTTCTTCGAGCTATATCTCACTGTTTGAATTATTTATTTTTAATTTAATATAACCGGTTACTATTAACATGAGCGTTTGACAATGTGCTTCTATCGTTATCTGGCGCTATCAGTGGGCGAAGGCCAGTTCTTATCAGTCACTATGTGTCTGTTCGTGTTTGACGGAGGGTTCCGTAAACATTTTTTTATTCATAAACTGACTGTGTGCGGCGTGGACCGGAATAGTGCTGATAAGACGACCGGATAGCCCTGGTTAGAGAACCTGACTGCGAAGCTTGAGGTCCCGGGTTCGATTTCCGGTCGGGGCAGATATTTGTGTGAAAAATATGAATGTTTGTGATCGAGTCTTGGATGTTACATATGTATTTAAATATAAATAAGTATGCTTGTCCGTTATCTACTACAAGCTTTGCTTAGTTTAGGGACTAGGTTATCCCACATCACAAGCCTCCACCCAGAATGAGAGAGCTTGGGCCGTAGTTCCCACTCGGGCCCAGTGCGGATTAGACACTTAACACACACAGCATTGAATTTCTTCAGAAGTAAGTGTAGGTTTGATCACGATCCTTCACCGCAAAGCTCGTGGTAAATGTCAAATCTAATTTCGCACGTAAATTCTGAAAAACTTGAAGGTGTTAGCCCGGGATTTGAACCCACGGCACTCTGCTTGAGAGGCCATAGGTCAAACCACTAGGCTATCACGGCTGTGAGACAATGAACAGAAAAGAACGCTCCTCGCGATCGTCCACAGTCATGGCGTGGTTCAGAACCGCTGCCTAGGGAACCCTAGGGGACCATCGAACTACAAATCCCTATTATGTAAACGAATGCTACCAAGGCCATTATAAATAATACAGATGTAGAAACACTAGAGTTACAATTACAACACAGTCAACTTTACTTTCATTAATAAAGTAAGACAATTCAAGCGATTTTTGGACTCCTTCCTTCCCTCATGCCAACCCTTCGTCCTAAATCGTCCGCGTATTAGTAATTTGGGTAGCTTATTTTTAACCAATATGCTTTTTCATCAATCTGCTTACCATCTAATTTGAAGGACAAAACTATTCTAAATTCTACCCCAAAACTAACACTATCTCCATACCCATCATCTAAATCGTTTAAGCGGTTAATGATGCCCTATACGAACTTCCGCCCCCCTTTTCACCACCTTAAAGGATGTTTTCTGTGATAAAAACTGTCCTATGTCCGTTCCCGGGACTCAAATTATCTCTAAATCAATGCGGTTTAAATTAAACATGAAGAGGTAACAAACAGACATACACTTTTGCATTTATAAAATTAGTATGGAATTAGAAACAAAATTATAGTCCATTGCATTCGTATACTACATACTACATCTTTCGCCGCATGAACGCCTCTTAGACTTAGCAATGTGCTGACTTGAGTTCTAGCTATTGTTAGTCAAAACAGTATCGAATTCTGCTCATATAGGTCTCTAGATATTGAATTACGTGCGCTGGACTGTGCCGGCGCCACGTGCTATGTTTAAGCTATACAAGGCATCACAAAATTAATCATCATCATCATCCCAGCCTACCCTTTTGGCGACTAAGGTTTAAAGGGAAAAATGAACCTATGTATACAAGTTACCATATTGAAATGTTTTTTTTTATGTACTGTTGGCATGTCTAAAGAAATAAATAAAATAAAATTACCACAAGCTTTACGGTGGGGGAAAACATCACGAGGAATCCTGCACACACTTGCAAAGAAATTCAATGGTGTGTGTGAAGTCCCCAATCCGCTGGGCCCCGTGGTAACGACACCCCAAGGCCTCTCGTTCTGAGGCCAGTGCCCAGCAATGGGACGTGTATAGGTTATGATGATGATGTTGATGATGATGAAACGCCTCTGTGCTTGTCAACTTTGTCTGCTTAAACTTGTAGCGACATTTAGTTCCGCAACTTCAAGTATGCAATTCACAATAGTTCGATTGATACGCTCTAATACTTCATTTGTGAGACATACACCGGGTATAATAAATATATTACATATTACGTAGGTTTGACTCCGAAAAACTTTAAACTACCGATTGATACTAGACCTCCGATTTCGACACTTTTATATCGGATGATAGAATCAGTACCTCTACCATGAGTTTACACTAGTTTACGTGACCGTACTCGCTAGCGACGGCGTAAGTGATTTGTATAGAGAATTGTACAGCGCCTCTAGCGGTCACTTACGGAATTACAATTCTCCATACAAACCATTTACGCCGTCGCTAGCGAGTACGGTCACTGTGAACTAGTGTAAACTCATGGTAGAGGTACAGTACCTCTACCATGAGTTTACACTAGTTAACGTGACCGTACTCGCTAGCGACGGCGTAAATTATTTGTATGGAGAATTGTACAGCGCCTCTAGCGGCCACTTACGGAAGTACAATTCTCCATACAAATCATTTACGCCGTCGCTAGCGAGTACGGTCACTGTGAACTAGTGCAAACTCATGGTAGAGGTACTGAGGTCTAACGTGATCAGACAGCGCGTTCGAATCGAACAAGTTTATGCTTGTCGTCCGGCGAACCTTCCCACTGAAATTAAAGGGGCTACATATTTGTTTTGTATTATGTTATTGGACGTACCTTTAACAGATCTCTCTTTTGCCTCCGCCTCCGATACAGACCCCGAAAACTCAAATTCAAAAACTCCGACGACAGAACGACTTCCGCAACATCTCCAACCTACTAAGTAACTGACGCGGCAACAAGCTTATTTGCGACTCTGAGTGCGAACTTAAATCTACAAAGCATTTTGAGTACAACAGTCTTAGTCCGATACCTTCTCGACCCAAATCCTGTAAGAATAAGATGGGCGACGGAAGTGATGGAATTGGGAGTATTTCCTTAAGAAGCGGCTCGAGACTCGAGATAGAGTGGCGAGATGAACGACTTTTAAAATTGGAAATTCTACATATACCTACTTCGTTTTTTTAGCATTAGAAATAGGTTAAGCAATCTTGATAATAAAAAGTGACTATAGAAAAACAAACTGAAAAATGACGATATGTAGGAAAAAATTGTGTCTAAACTCCTGACCAGTGGTGGTGTAGAGGTTTGGCACGCAGCACGGAATGCTGAGGACCTGGTTCGATTCCCAGTGCTGGTCTCTTTTTCTGGGTTTGTTTCTGTGTTTCAGTTTGTATTTAGTATGAAATACCTATATGGATTTCACGGGATGACCGTAAAAGTAAAAAATTTGGAGCTGAAGAATAAAAATACAAAAAGAGTCCAAAAAACCAATCTTGAGTCTATTTAATGCAAACCGGTTTCAAAAAAATATTACCTACTTATTTATGAAACCAAAATAATGTACGGGTTTGGCGGGCTGTGTTGTGACAGGGGCTTCGGCGGTGTGATCTGGGGGACGTGTCGTATCCCCTCTTGGCTTGAGCCATATTTTTAATAGTAAGATTGGTAGTTTTTTTTATTTAGTTAAGGCACTCTATTGGAACTGACATGTTCAATTTACTTGATCAAAGTTCCTTAAAATAAAGATTAAAAAAAATGTAATAACCATTTCCTTGCTAATTGCTGTGATTTATTTACCAAAAGTGTTTTTCAATAAAAAGACACTTCAAAATCGCTCACCTTCTTTCTAATGCTAAAAACCGGCCAAGAGCATGTCGGACACGCCCAAGGTAGGGTTCCGTAGCCATTACGAAAAAATCAAGTAATATTTTTTTAAGGATTTCGTATGTGTACGGAATCATCCAAGTTTAGGTATGTTTTATACCTTAGGCTACTATTTACTCTTAAACTACAAATAATTTCCAAGCAATCTTAGCCGCTATAATTTTCCTAGTAAATTTGATATATTTACCATTCTGAATTTTTTCAAATTTTTCCACCCAACAGTTTAGATTTTAGAGGGGGGGGACGGCCGATTTTAATGAAAATTTTCTCTTTAAAGTTGAATATTTCGCAAACAGATCACTGAATAGAAAAATCATGTTAAGAACCCCGTAATGGTTTTAAAAGACCTATCCAACGATACCCCACACTATAGGGTTAGCCGAGAAAAAAAAATCACCCCCACTTTACGTCTATGGGAGGTACCCTAAAAAAATTTTTTTTACTTATTTTTATTCAATCACTTTGTCGGCGTGTCTGATATATATATTCATGCCAAATTACAGCTTTCTAGTACTAACAGTCTCTGAGCTTAGCCGCGGACAGACAGACAGACAGACAGACAGACGGACAGACATGGCGAAACTAAAGGGTTCCTAGTTGACTACGGAACCCTAAAAAACGAAACTAAGTGTGTGTTCATAAATTGTCAGCGATATTGCAAATTTCGCTGAACAACTACACAACTACAAAAACACCACTCTGTGATTAAAGCTGTTGGTTCTCCGAAAATAAATAATCTAAACGGATTAAAAAGCCATATACAATCAAACTTGCATTTGGCTGTTCTTAAGGAAAAAAAATAGTTTATTAATCATATATAAAACGAACCAACAAATCACCTTTCGCACGATAATCTACAGGTTTCCGCTTTCTAATAAACCGTTAGACCTTATGAAATTAGGTCAAACGACCATTATGCCATTTCTTATTAGGTCAAGTGAAGGATGTGAAGCGTCACCCACCGTAACCCCCAATACGCTATAGGTAATCTCAGTTACTTTGAATAGGTTTAGGGGGTATTCAAGATACAAAAGCGAGGGTACTTCACTCAGCTTGGAACCAAAATAAATCGTTCAGGCTTTCAGAGCAAGACGAAAAGAGGTCATCGACGACCGTATGGCCTAGTGGTTAGAGAACCTTACTACGAAGCTTGAGGTCCCGGGTTCGATTCCGTGTCGGGGCAGATATTTGTATGAAAAATAAGCATGTTTGCTGTCGGGTCTTGGATGTTTAATATGTATTTAAGTATGTATTTATCTATATACGTATGTTTATCCGTTGTCTAGTACCCATAGTACAAGCTTTGCTTAGTTTGGGACTAGGTTAATTGGTGTCAATCGTTCCATGATTTATTATTATTATGCTGTTACTGGCTGTCCCAGCAAATGTTGTGAGGTGCTGGGACTGCGTATTTATTATGTATGAAAAAATAAAAGTTAAAAAGCAATCCCTTTTTGTAACAGCTTTAATATGTGCACCTATGTCTTTGTCTATGTTTGTATTCTTATTTTTGCCTGTGTGCGTGTTATTGTTGTTATAAATAAATGTTTTTCTTTCTTTCTTTCTTTCTTTCAATCGACCTAGGTTAATGCGATAAACACAGAAATAGATTTCGATTGTTATTTTGAATGAAGGTTATATTTTAGTTTGGTTGCATTTCTGTTGAAGGTTTTATATTTTAATTGTAAAAAGTGCTATTTTAAAAGTGTACCTACTATTTGCTGAAATATTTATCGATAGTCGATAATACTTATGTTCAATCCCTTTGATGTTTGATTTTTGCTATGAAAAATTCCGCTCCTTGTTCATATGCCATTTATTACTCCATATGGCCTCAGGAACGCGTGGTTAAAATTATTCGGTTTGCTCGTGTTACACTATGTAGGTATATACGTCTCACTGCAGGGCACAGGCCTCAGAACGAAAAGGCTTGGGCCTTAGTTCCAACGCGGGCCAAGTACGGATTGGGAACTTCACAAACACCATTAAATTTTTTCGCATGTGTACAGGTTTCCTCACGATGATGAATAAAGGTGGTCTAAATAAACACTTAGCCACCCCTTAGATGGCAACCGATAATGTACCTAATATTAATCTGCTTTCGATACGTTTTTATTAATATTGATTACGATTCACACCCTCTATAAAAACTGAGTAAGCCAAGTATTAGGGTGCGACCTCTTATAATAGCTCCTCTACGCGATGGGCCATTAAATGGTCAGTCCGATGGCCCAGCGATGGCTGCAACGCATCTACTCAATGGCGACGTTCAATTGTCATCAAATTCAAAATTCTAATTCAAATTCAAATTTATTTATTCGCATTAAGTGTGGATTACAATGGTGTTGGTTTAAGGGCTAATAATAAATAAATAAATAAATAAACAAATATTAGGGGACAATCTTACACAAATCGACCTAGTCCCAAACTAAGCAAAGCTTGTACTATGGGTACTAGACGACGATAAACATACTTATATAGATAAATAAATACTTAAAAATACATAGAAAACATCCATAACTCAGGAACGAATATCCGTGCTCATCACACAAATAAATGCCCTTACCGGGATTTGAACCCAGGACCTCTTGCTTCGTAGGCAGGGTCACTACCAACTAGGCTAAAGCGGTCGTTAAACACACTTAGCCAGTTCTAGCATGCAAAAATTATTGTTATTAAATTATTAAATTAAATTATTCTAAAATATTAATTTCATTTCCTAAATATGTCTACAATATGTCCAATGTTCAATATTAACTACAAAATAATGGTTTCCACACAGTAATAATCTATTAGGTCAATACTTTGGTGTCATAGCTCAAATAATCCTTAACGGAGTAAAAAGACACTTCTCTCAACCAGACACGCAATTCGTTTTTAAATCTGACAGTGACTGTGATACGTTTCAAACTAAATACAAACTGAAATATAGATGCACAGAAAAAACCCCAGAAAAAAGACCAATGCTGGGAATCGAACCCAGGTCCTCAGCGTTCCGTGCTGCGTGCTTACCCCTACACCATCACTGGTCTAGAAGTTAGCGACGAATCTTTCCCATACATCGTACACTTCAGTCTGTTATAATCACATTTAGGCAGTGATAAAGCGCATCTATGTTATGCCCTCTACCGAGAGACTTCAACACTCCTTTTTTTCTGGGGTTTTTTCTGTGCATCTATATTTCAGTTTGTATTTAGTTTGAAATATATGGTTTCACGGGATGACCGTAAAAGTAATATAAAAAAATGAAGTTGAAGAAAATAAAAAAATAAATAGAAAAAGATACTTCATACTTAACTGTGATACGTCTTATACGTTCAGGTAAATGGATGAATACTTTCACAGACATCACATGACAATTTTCCGAATACAGCGCACTTTTACATGTTGGGACCAACAACTTTGTAGGATCCCTGGGCCTCAAACATTGGTTGGTTCTTGACTTGCTAAAGAAAAAAAAACCGGCAAGAGCGTGTCGGACACGCCCAAGGTAGGGTTCCGTAGCCATTACGAAAAATCAAGTAATATTTTTCTAAGGATTTCGTATGTGTACGGAATCATCCAAGTTTAGGTATGTTTTATGTCTTAGGCTACTATTTACTCTTAAACTACAAATAATTTCCAAGCAATCTTAGCCGCTATAATTTTCCTAGTAAATTTGATATATTTACTACCCTTCTGAATTTTTCAAATTTTTCCACCCAACAGTTTAGATTTTAGAGGGGGGGACGGTCAATTTAATGAAAATTTTCACTTTAAAGTTGAATATTTCACAAACAGATCACTGAATAGAAAAATCATGTTAGCAACTCCGCAATGATTTTAAAAGACCTATCCAACGATACCCCACACTATAGGGTTAGCCGAGAAAAGAAAAATCACCCCCAATTTACGTCTATGGGGGGTACCCTAAAAAAATTTTTTTACTTTTTTTTATTCAATCACTTTGTCGGCGTGACTGATATATATATTCATGCCAAATTACAGCTTTCTAGTGCTAACAGTCTCTGAGCTTACAGACAGACAGACAGACAGACAGACATGGCGAAACTATAAGGGTTCGAACCCTAAAAACGGATAGGTGGCGACAAAGACACAGGTTTCTTAACGTAACCTTTTGCTGGCACTACACGATGGACGATGGGCCATCGCGGTGGTCCACTATGCTGGGCCAGCGTGGGGAGGGTAGTGTCGGATGGCTTATGGCGCGTGCGATGGTCGTGGGATGGCGTCGGTGTCGGTTTTTGGTCGCGCTAGGTAGTAGGTAGTAGGGCTATGTTCAGCAGTAGACGTCTTTCGGCAGAAATGATGATGATGATGTGTATTTAGTTAAGACAGTTCCTACATCAACAAAAAACTATAACGCTGATCTATCTATCTATACATATAATAAATCTGTAACAAGTCGGTGTCTGTACATTGAAGATATTTGAGAAAAACTGTCACTAGGGCTATTTATTAGCACAACAGAACCCAAAACAATGATTTTTAGAATTATTGTCTGTTTGTCTGTGCGTTTGTGCGCGCTAATCTCAGAAACGGCTGAACCTAGAAGGATGCGGTTTTCACTGATATGTTGGTATTTTCTTGGATTAACATTTAGTGTTTGTTTCATTTGAATCGGTTCACAAATAAGAAAGATACGTCTATTTTAAGAATTTATCGAACAGGTTTTTTTGTTTGAACGCGCTAATCTCAGGAACTACTGCTCCGATTTGAAAAGTTCTTTCAGTGTTAGATAGCACATTTATCGAGTAAGGCTATAGGCCATATAATCATCACGCTAACACCAATAGGAGCGGAGCGGAGCGGAAGAATGTTTCAAAATCGGGGATTTTTGAAGTAAAACTTCTATAGGCACGCTTGAATTGTGGTGAATGTGAACGCGGGTGTACGGGGGCTTCGGTGGGGGGGTGGGGTTGGGAGGGGAGTGCGGGGGTTGCGGGGGCGGGTAATTTCTTTATATCGAGGAACTAAGGAGAGCCATACATAATTGATGAAAAAGCAAATTGGATAAAAAAAATAAGCTGCCCAAATTACTAATTCCACGCAGACGGAGTCGCGGGCAACAGCTAATTGGAAAATAAATTTGTAAAGGTTATTTGGTTATTGTGTGGTTCACACACACACACACACAAACCACCTGGCGCATGCGCTTGGCTTAGTTTTCTTTTACGTAGGTAATTTATGTTTCTCTGGTCTAAAATTTGGTTTTATTGTTTTTTTTTTTGTATTTTTTTTTTAATTATTCCTACTGTTTCACATATTGCACTCCAGGGTCCCAAGATACAGGCTCAGCCTAGGTTGGGGTCCGTCAGGAATACTTACTCTGTACACTTGTGAATTATTAAGCAAATAAATATTTTTGTATTTTTTTTTGTATTTTCTGCTCACAAGATTTGACCTAAACAAATAAACATACATTGAAAGTTAAATAAAAGCTTGTAAAAATCACATCCAATCAACCGCGTTTTATCATAATCCATTCAGCCGTCACACTGAATAGCCTTATAAAAACACTATAGGCGTGTTCAAGCCACTGGTTTTACATCTTAATTCCATTGAAAACATGCCCTATACAAATACTCCGCCGACAAGGTTCTAACTAGGGTTGCGAGTAGACGAAAATATCGATAGTTATATTATAATAATTATATTGAACTTGAAAATATCGATAATCGATAACATCGAAAATTTCAACGCGATATATCGATAATATGAAATTTTAAAGAATTAAAAAAGTAAAAAAAGATTTTATACTACATAATCAGATATAATGTCAAATAAGCAACTATTAGACACAGAACAATTGGGTAAATACTTTCATGCTCTCAAATCCTAATAGTAGTTTAGAGTCTTCTTCTATTTAAAAAAAGAAAATATCCCAGCCTATATACGTCCCACTGCATGGCACAGGCCTCCTTTCAGAATGAGAGGGCTTGGACCGTAGTTCCCACGCGGGCCCAGTGCGGATTGGGAACTTCACACACACCATTGAATTTCACCGCAGGTGTATGCAGGTTTAACACGATGTTTTCCTTCACCGTAAAGCTCATGGTACATTTCAAATGAAATATCGCACACAAATTCCGAAAAACTCAAGAGGTGCGAGCTGGAATTTGAACCCACGGCCCTCTACTCGAGAGCCCATAGGTCAAACCACTAGGCCACCACGGCTTTTTATTCACTAATGATTCCGAAAATATATGTTTTATTGTTTTTATACAAATATCGATATTTTTTTCGATACGATAATATCGTATCGGTAGTGCTAATTATCGATATCATCGAAAATCCGATATATCCTTGCAACCCTAGGTTCTAACTCCATACAAAGAAACACGCGTCCGTATTTTTTCACAATGATCCCGAGCATCCTGTGACAGTGACGACGATTTCGGGTGATAGTGAGACAGTCCCGATTGAACGAATGATACGCGAACCATTCATTCATAGTGAATGGAAAATGGAATGGACTATATAAAGTTTTACGTAAGATTAAGAAGTATATTTATGGACGAGGTGACAAAAGTGATGGACTGAGTGCGAAGGAGCGTATTCCCTATTGGGATGTTACACCACCAATCAACTGGCGCACTTTTTATGAGCTGTCAAAACACAATTATTCTCTCATAGAGTTTGAATTTTTTTTTTTTTTTTTGTTTTGGACTTGGGTTAGTGTTGCCCTTAGCCATTTATCAAGATAGGGAAATTGGACGCGGAAAAAGGATAGTTGGGGAAAGAGAGTTTGAATTGAATGGCAATAGCAACTAAGGACGTCACTTGTTCACCAAATCAATCAGTCAATCAGTCGTGTCTTACAATTATTTTTGAATGGCGTCAACATCCCTAAACACAAAAGATCCCTATGAATCGAAGTGTATCCGAATGGACCCCTAGTAATAAGGTAAGATATAGCTATCGCCACGAGAGTTGAAGTCACGCACACAACAACATGCCGTATAATGACAGCGGGATTTTGACATTTTATTCGTACCGATAGCAGTTCTACGGACTCAACAGTGAATTGCAAGATTGGCTAAAATATTCTTCTTATTTAGAAAAATACATCTAGTTCAAACAAAAAAAAAATACAGGGTTATTTGTAATTCACTAGCATCCTTTTAACCCTAAACTCCTACCACTTAAACAAATGTTTTTTGTATTACGGCTTTTGTCATAACTTAATATTTTTGGTGTAATAACGTTTTGAAAATTTGAGATTAGCTCTTATTTTTACGATACTCTGTGTATTTATATGGGAAAAAAAGTGCTTCATTTTAAAAAATCGTAAAACAAAAACCATTTGTTTGAGTGATAGGAATTCAGGGTTAAGAGGATGTCAGTGAATTACAAATAACCCTGTATTTTAATCTATTTTATAAAAATCAGATACTTAAGCATATTATTCAAAATTTGTAAAATACCGATTTTATTTTTTTGAGATTATTTCTCATCAGACTCATCACCTTATCAGTTTCATAATGTTTTATTTCAAAAATAGGTTATATGAAAAAGTAAAGGTATAATATGCATAGTATTGCGTAGGTATTTCATCATAAGATACTTATTTCATTCATTCACTACTTTTTTGCAATCAGTACTTTATGTAGACAAACTACGATAACATGGCCCGCCCCTCCACATTACTATTTCAATGTGTTTAGTCACATATTTACGAAAAAATTGTTATGTAGTATTTTATTTATCTGCTTTAGTTTGACGGCTGTCTCAACACGCACACATGCTTTGAAAGTTTTGGTGTGCTTATAAATACTTTCACAATAAATTGAAGACTTCTTGAATTGTGGAGGGGCGGGCTATGTTATCGTAGATTATATTATTATCTAGCTCAGTGAAATCATTCAACTCAACTCTCGTGGCGATACCTATACTGCAAGACGCAGGTGAAGTCGGCAACAGCACTAGTTTCGCAGCGTTCGTTTAAATACCTACATCCTTTTGTTAATTTAAAATACTTCCTCCACATGACCCAATCTATACGTAATTAAAACTTTTAAATAAAGGAAGTAAAGGGCGTTACAGTTCGAATTTAATGCGATAAGAAACGTACGGGTTAAAAGTTCATTATTTTTTTATGTCAGCAGTACAAATATATGTATATATATGTAAGACAACGTCCGGTCAGTCCTTATCAGGCACGTGTAGAGTTAAATGTAATCAACTAATAGTTTGAGTAACTTTATAAACTACTAACAATTTACAAATAATTCCCCCCCCGCATGGACCCAAAGATGCTGGTAGTATTTCCTTGCTGTGCAGCAGGGTTTCTTAACCTGTGGCCCATGGACCCTTAGGCCTACCGAGCTTTTCGCGCTAATCGATTTTGGGTGGACGATTTCGGGCGTGGGGGAGGCACGATGGCTCAAGATAGGTTGATTGGACTGCGCGTGTTTTTGGGTATTTTCATCTTATTACTAAAAACAAATACATATTTTAAAAATGAGCAACACTACGCCCTAGAAAACATATTGTTCTATTAACATTCAAAAAGTCATGACCTGCCGTGCAGTATTAGCGTCGTACTACGAATTTATTTTATTTTTTAGAGACGACTTTGGATTTTTTTCTATCGAGCGAACTATAAGTAATCGTGTTTCGACAAACACTTGTCACTAGTAGAGTGAATCCTCAAATATCTAACACATGAATTTCAAGACTATAAGTAGCTTTACTTGTAATGATACAGCACGAGATTAAACGAATGCAATAAATGCGCCAAAAACACGGTAGGCCCTAAGTGGTCCGTGAAATGAAAGCTACTTAGGGGTCCATGGCAACTCTACTTACGTTGTTAGAGTTAATATTGTAAATAAAATTGAATGATAGTAAATATTGTTAAGGAAGTGAAAGATGACATGCGCCTTGCGTTACCAAAAATGGCTCCTGTATTTGACATTCTAATCCAGCATGAGCAGCAGCAACCGTCACACTAATATTATAAAGGGGAAAGATTGGTATTTTTGTATGTAATGTAAAAAATACTGGTCCGATTTCAAAAATTATTTTGCAGTTAGATAGCTACATTATCACTGAATGACATGAAAATACTTTTCCTACGGGAAAATTAATTTATCGCGGGCGAAGCTGCGGATGGAACGCTAGTTATTTATATGTAAAGTTAATATTTCAAACTAAATACAAACTGAAATATAGATGCACAGAAAAAAACCCAGAAAAAACCAATGCTGGGAATCGAACCCAGGTCCTCAGCGTTCCGTGCTGCGTGCTTACCCCTACACCATCACTGGTCTAGAAGTTAGCGACGAATCTTTCCCATACATCGTACACTTCAGTCTGTTATAATCACATTTAGGCAGTGATAAAGTGCATCTATGTTATGCCCTCTACCGAGAGACTTCAACACTCCTTCGGAGCTACCCGCTCACCTGGACCAAGAGATGGCGCTACTAGGCCAACTTTTACAAGTTAAGTATGAAGTATCTTTTTCTATTTATTTTTTATTTTCTTCAGTTGAAGAAAATAAAAAATAAATAGAAAAAGATACTTCATACTTAACATGTAAAGTTAAGTTTAATCGCAAATAAAAAAAATCTGATTGAAGTTATACATCGTTTTTTTTGCAAAGGGTCCGTGGGCTCTTTGAAATGTGGACAGCAATGCCGATACGTTGGCTGGTTTTAGTGTTACGCGGACGGTCAGCACGGATTGCTTTGCTTGGACCAATATTGTATTAAGCTTAGGGAGCGTTTTAGAGTAATGCGGGCGGTTCCGTACGGACGACCGTCCGCGCGGACAGCAGTTTTAATACATACGGTTCACGTGACACTAAAAAGTAAAACCAGCCGTTGTGCGAGGAAGCCAGCTCTTCGAACCATTTTGTATTTTTTTTAATTGATTACTTTTTTTTTTTCTTACATACATATAACTGATCCGTGATTGACCTGTATTTCCCCTGGTGGAAAGTGCAGATGAGTCCAAATGTGCATTCTATTCTATTCTATTCTATTTAACCCCCGACACAAAAAGAGGGGTGTTATAAGTTTGACCGCTATGCGTGTGTGTCTGTCTGTCTGTGGCATCATAGCTCTTAAGCGGGTGCACCGATTTGGTTGCGGTTTTTTTAATAGAAAGCAGGTTTCTTGGCGATGGTTCTTAGATATGTTTCATGAAATTCGGTGCAGCCGTTTCAAAGTTATCAGCTCTTTTGTTAGCTGCGGAAGAGATCTTAGACGCATAACTGGCATTGACAGTGACATAATTGCGTTGGGGGTTTTTAAAATTTTTAATTGATTGTGTAATAATCCATACTTTTATAAATGTGAAAGTGTATTTGTTTGGTCATCCTTCTTTCAGGTACAACTGAGCGACGGATTACCGTGATTTTTTTTATGGACATGGTCGAAGGGTTGGAGAGTGGAAAGCAAGTATGTGCAGGACTGCAGCTTTCCAAAATGTGTGCATGTTGTCAAATGTGATTTCGCACATGAATTCTGATAAACTGAAATGTGCGAGTCCAGGGTTTGATTAAACCCACGAGTCCCACGACCCTCTGCTTGAGAGACCATAAGGTCAAACCACTAGGCTACAGTGGCGGGGCGTGAAAATTTTTGCAAGTACAGCCGGAGCAAGAAAAACCTTAAACCCATTTATCCAATGGAAGGTATGCTTTTGGTAACTTCGAAAATTTAGTCAACCCGGGGGAATCGGGTTGTTAGTACCCTTCGCCGCTGCTAGGCCACCGTGGCTTTTTAACGCACAAATAAAGCAGTCTAAAATAAAATCCATAATTCTCCAAAACCGCGCAATCCATGGTGAGCCTAGCTAAAAATACTGCGCGCACGCATCTGCCGCGCACGTGGTCGCACAATACCGTCTAGGGTCCTGGGAATTCAATAGCGATTGAAATGGGGCGGGCAGATGTTGAGGCGCCGGATTTTGACCACCGTTTGCAGTTTCGAACTCGTTTTCGGGCATAATTTTTTAGAATTTCGTAGCCAAAATGGCAAACGGAACCCTTGCGCTTTCGCCATGTCTGCCCGTCTGTCCGTCCGTCCGCGGCTTTGGTTAGAGAATATTAGAAAGCTGTAATTTTGCATGGATATACAGGGTGTCCCGTAAGTAGTACGACAAACTGAAATGGGAGATAGGCGAGCAGGTTATCTACCAAATATCAAAAAATGACCTCAGTAAAAGTCGCACGGTTTTCGAGAAATTTCGATTATACTGATTTTTTTTTTTAAATTTATACCCATACTAAGATTTTGAGTCGTGATATTCGGAATCAATTATTCTTTGCATTTATTTTTAATGAAAAATAATCTTGAATAGGTAGTTGTGTTATCAGATGCGAAAAAAAATTTTGAACAAACTGTTGCAGTTTTTTACTTATTTTCATTTCAATTTTAATTTTTATGCTAGGAATTTGTCGTAACGACTACGCATACGCAACCCTATCCTGGGCGAGTCAACAATTTAAAAATTTTGCACAAGTAAACTTGTCCCAACCTAAAAAAAGCTGTTTCCGTTTACGCTTGATTTTCTGCGATTATATGACTGAAATAATTGATGGCCTACAATCAGCTTTATATCGCAGATATTATTGCTTATTGGAATCGAAAAAAGATGCTTAGTATTTATATAATAGTAGCTGATGCCCGCTTCGCCCCCGCTGAAGTAGATTTAACCGTGTTTTCCCGCGGGAATGAGATATTTTCCCGTGGTAAAAAGTAGCCTATGTCACTCTCCAGCCCTTCAACTATGCCCATACAAAAAATCACGGCAATCCGTCGCTCAGTTTCGACGTGAAAGAAGGAGAAACAAACAAACACACTTTCACATTTATCTACATAATATTATAAAGAGGAAAGATTTGTACCTATGTTTGTATGTTTGTAATGAATAGGCTCAAAAAGTACTGGGCCGATTTAAAAAATTCTTTCACCAATAGAATGCTACATTCTTCCAATTTGACATAGGCTACATTTCATTTTGAAAAAAATTAGGGATCCTTGGTAAAATTTGAACAATGTAACCGAAGGTGTAGAAAAATGAGTCTTAAAATGTCTTTCGTCGAATGCGCTGCCGAAACTATTAGCGATAGAACAAAATAATGTACAACAATATTGAAGAACATCATAATGTCTACAAAAAACTCCGCGGTAGCATATATCCAACTATTGTAGTTATGTCACTACAACAACTTTTTTCATTTTAAACATTAATGAAAATGCTAACCAAATTCAAACCATGCTATTTATGTGTTTATATTAATCCTTATCCAAATAAATTATTTTATGGTAAAGACCATTTAACTACCTATAAAATAGTTTTTAAATTATTTAAATTGGACTTTCCATTCAAAAGATATTACGAATTAAAAAATTGAAACAGTAAACAAAACCGCCATAGCGCCGTGGCCGTTGTTTGCGATGCAGTCTGAAAAGCGCGCCGGGCATCGCGGCGGGCGGGGTGGAGGGGGCACTGAAATACAGGAGTGGGGCGTGCACGTCTGTAATAATTAATAAATAATAAATAATATTTTTTTAATAAATAAAAATATTTGTGAAAAAAAGTGTTTTATATCCAAATTTCCAAAAATAAATAATTGTCTACCCCGTGCGAAGCCGGGACGGGCTGCTAGTAATATTATATAGCCGTCGCCCGCGACTCCGTCTCCGAAGAATAGGGGTAGCTATACAAAAAATAGCCTACGAGCTATTCTCAGACCTACCGAATATATTAATATATAGAGCAAAAGTTTAGTAAAAATCGATCAAGCCGCTTCGGAGGAGTTCGATAAAAAAACACCGTGACACGAGATTTTTATATATAAGAAGACTATTGATTCCTACCTAGTATGGACTTTCAGAGCTGTAGTAAGAAGGGATTTTTGGAATTTCTGTATAGTTTTAAATAAATATAAGCGTGCGCGGACGAAGTCGCGGGCTTATAGCTAACGATAACGCCAACAAAGAACACAAACATACGTTATCTCGTGTTTAATTATAATTTTAATCAACAAAAAAACAATAATGTCGTCACGGATGCGTGGCATAGTTGAAGAGCAGAGCTTCAAAGCCGGCATGCGAGTTATTTGTGGGTGCTTTGAGGAAGGGTAGGGACCATACAGAGGGATGGCTTAGTATGGTTTGTGAGAGACACGGTTTACGTATGTAACCACCATGAGACAAAGGTTAACACAGTATCTTATATGTATACTATCTAATATATAAAAATCTCGTGTCGTGTCACGGTGTTTGTTATCGAACTCCTCCGAAACGGCTTAACCGATTTTTTTCTCTATATTCGGTAGGTCTGAGAATAAGGTCGTAGGCTATTTTTTATACCCCTATTCTTCGCGGACGGAGTCGCGGGCAACAACAGCTAGTATACCTATAAAAAACCGGCCAAGTGCGAGTCGGACTCGCGCACGAAGGGTTCCGTACAATTATCTATAAAATAATTTATTGAATCAGGCGTTACTTTGCGGAGGTCCATATTAATGAACTAAAACAATTACTTTGCTCACCCGCGACCTTACAATAGTTACGTTTATGCAAGAAATGTGCGTTCATGCAGTTCCTCCACCTCCACACTGTACGAACACACACAAATCACATAAACCCAACCATCACCACCACCAAGCTACACTGACGCGTTTCGAACTCAACCAGAGCTCATCTTCAGAGTTACCACAACCGTATGCTATGCTACCAAATGTTAAACATGTGTGTGTTTTACATTTGGTAGCATAGCATACGGTTGTGGTAACTCTGAAGATGAGCTCTGGTTGAGTTCGAAACGCGTCAGTGTAGCTTGGTGGTGGTGATGGTTGGGTTTATGTGATTTGTGTGTGTTCGTACAGTGTGGAGGTGGAGGAACTGCATGAACGCACATTTCTTGCATAAACGTAACTATTGTAAGGTCGCGGGTGAGCAAAGTAATTGTTTTAGTTCATTTATCTATAAAAATCACGTTTGTTGTATGGGAGCCCGCTTAAATATTTTTTTATTTTAATTTCTGTGAATATTTCAAGCTTCTACCTGTAGCCGTTGCCGAACAAAAAAATCACTTTTGTTGTATGGGAGCCCCCTTAAATATTTATTTAATTCCATTTTTAGTATTTGTTGTTATAGCGGTAACCGAAATACATCATCTGTGAAAATTTCAACTCTCTAGCTATCACGGTTCCCGAGATACAGCCTGGTGACAGACGGACGGACGGACGGACGGACAGCGGAGCCTCAGTAATAGGGTCCCGTTTTTACCCTTTGGGTACGGAACCCTAAAAAAACAATTGAAGACGAGATTGAATCGATTCACAGTAGCTAAAGACATGGAAATTATTTAGTAGATTATACAGGGTTATTTGTAATTCACTAGCATCCTTTTAACCCTAAACTTCTACCACTTAAACAAATGTTTTTTAATGAACTAAAACAATTACTTTGCTCACCCGCGACCTTACAATAGTTACGTTTATGCAAGAAATGTGCGTTCATGCAGTTCCTCCACCTCCACACTGTACGAACACACACAAATCACATAAACCCAACCATCACCACCACCAAGCTACAAGCTTGGTTGGGTTTATGTGATGTAGCTTGGTGGTGGTGATGGTTGGGTTTATGTGATGTAGCTTGGTGGTGGTGATGGTTGGGTTTATGTGATTTGTGTGTGTTCGTACAGTGTGGAGGTGGAGGAACTGCATGAACGCACATTTCTTGCATAAACGTAACTATTGTAAGGTCGCGGGTGAGCAAAGTAATTGTTTTAGTTCATTAATATGGACCTCCGCAAAGTAACGCCTGATTCAACAAATGTTTTTTGTTTTACGGCTTTTGTCATAACTTAATATTTTTGGTGTAGTAACGTTTTGAAAATTCGAGACTACCTCTTATTTTTACGATACTCTGTGTATTTGTATGGGAAAAAAGTGCTTCATTTTAAAAAGTCGTAAAACAAAAAAGATTTGTTTGAGTGCCAGGAATTCAGGGTTAAGAGGATGTCAGTGAATTACAAATAACCCTGTATTCCTTGAGGGTCCTAAAGGTCTACTAAGGGATTATTTTTAATTCCTACGTCGCAGCTAGCTAGCCGATCTTTATTTTACACGGCCGGATAGCCCAGTAGTTAGAGAAACTGACTACGAGGCTTGAAGGTCCAGGTTAGATTCCTTGACGGGCAGATATTTGTGTGAAAAATACGAAGTTTTGTGCTCGAGTCTTGGATGTCAAGTACTATGTATTTACTTAAATAAGTATGTTTATCCGTTCTCTATACTTCATTTAATTTAGCATTGAAAAGCACAACAACATTATATTGCGTCTGGTCAACTATTTCTTACCTAGCAAATAGTACAGTACAATAGTCTGGGAGCCGTAAAATAAAATTGTTTTAATGCCAGATTATTTGCGTGTCGTCAATTGTTACTCTAATACAAATTGTAAAGAGATTATAGTTCACGAGCCGCAATATAATGTTGCTGTGCTTTCAATGCTAAATTAAATGAAGTATAGTACCCTAGTACAAGATTTGCTTAGTTTGGGACTAAGTCAATTGGTGTCAATCGTCCCATGATTTATTCATCGTCAGCCTATGTTCGTCCACTGCTGGACATGGGCCTCTCCCATGGCACGCCACTGAGCACGATCCACAGCCACTCTCATCCAGCTCTTGCCAGCCGCCTTGCGAAGATCATCGCTCCACCGAGTCTGAGGACGTCCCACGCTACGTTTGCCGATCCGTGGTCTCCACTCGAGAGCTCGTCTACCCCAACGGTTATCGGTTCTTCGGGTTATATGGCCGGTCCATTGCCACTTCAGCGTGCTAATGCAGTGGGCTAGGTACCTATGTCGATAACTTTGGTTCTCTGTCGGATCACTTCGACCATGATTTATTATTATTATTATTTTATTTTCCCAGAAACATAACCGCTAACAAGAGTTTAGATACTTAATGAAAATACTATACATTATCACAGAAATTTACTTTGATAGTAAACAACCTAGATAATAAAAGTTGTGTAGTCAAAAACGTTTAGACATTGTGTGTACCCTTTTAATGTATAATATTCTTGTTTTAACAGCCACAATGCCAAACCACAAACATTCGTATTAGCATTTGACCTTTAATTTGCATGTAGTGCCTAAATTTTACTCGAATTTACGTAAACTTTAACAACACACTTGAAAGTGTCAATGACGACAGAAATGGGTCTCGAAAAATCTCTCAAAAATCAATGCCATGTGGGTATTTTAAAATGCAAACTTTGTAAGACTAGACGGAATAAAGCAGTTCTCGATAAATAGGAATTTTCTTTAAAATCTAAATGATTATTAAAAAAATATAAAAATGTCTATATCACACCATTATAACATTTGAGGAAAACGATAGTTGAATTGAGTAATGAATAACTCACCATTATTTTCCTCGATTCGTTTTCAAACGGTTACAGGAACGCACTAGGAAAAAACATCCAACTATCCGCCATTTTTGCAAAACTCGATACAATTTAAAAATAGAACGCCGCGCCAAAACTGTTCACAGATTAAAACTTAATACAGTCCACTAATGAACTTTGGTATCTCGATTAAACATGTGTGCTATAACAGTTATTGAGTTTATAAAATATTTTTTCATCTAACGCATGTCCGCGATCGCTGAACGACAAAATCAAACTGAACTGAATGCGCGAATGATTGAATGAAGTGAATGACTAGCAGGAATACTGAAGGGAGAAAATTAGATTCACACTATCAAGCGCTTCATGCGCTTACAAACAAAAATTCTCCTTCTTATCATTATAAAATAAATCCCACACATTCATCGACAAAGTAGAACAATCAAATAATAGGTATTCCTAATTTTAAAATAAATATGCACTGTTTACTTCTAAAAATACCCAAAAAGTCACTTAAAAACTTTATAAATGTCCTCCGCTTGATTACGTGATGTAAGCGCTGTCGGATTCAAAATGGCGGAACGGAGCGCGCGATGGGCGCGTATGAAACTGACCAATAGCGTGCTAGAATTATAACTAGTTCCAATGTAAGGGCAGTCAGTGGTTCTGAAAGTTTAATAATAATTTAACATTTCTGTGATAGATAACATTTAAAGTTACTCTTTGTTTTGGAAGTGATATACTTAATAATAATAATCATTTATTGCAGACTATCCCCATAATGGTGAGTAATTACAAAAAAAATACAACATTTTTTTACTTTGATTGTTGGTACTTTAATGATTTACTATGATTGTAACATAACATAATTCATTAATGATTCGTACGTACCGTACTATGTAAGTTGTCGATGTGTAGATGGAAAGACAAAGCAAGTACATTAAAAAAAAGTGCAATTAGCAAAATAGTTTGTATTATGATATGAATTATGTTCTCAACAAAAACTAATTCATTGTAATAATATTGTCAGGGACAAAATATGAGAGACTTTCTTACACGCTTTGCGTTCTTTACAAGTTATTTCGGAACACAATGCTTTGTGAAAATTTACAAAGTATCAAAAGAGAAAATGACATTATACAAGTTATGGAATTCCCTTAAGATATTTTAACGTTAGGTACAAGAGCTTTAATTTGGGACCTACTTAAGGTTGACAGTCCTGTCATATTGTATAGGAATTGAAAGGATATTTTTTCGAAATGGGTTCCAAATTAAAGCACGCGACCGTACCTAATAGAATGATACAGATTTTATGAAGATTTTAATGAAGATTCTAGGTACAGTATTTTGTATCAATTAATTAATAATTATTAATATTATTTATTTATTTAATTCAAAAATCCGAGTTAATCTAATTTTGTCATACAGTAAAGTGTTATGAAATTAATCGTACCATTTTTAGAGCTTTCAATTTACCTCATTTTGTTTTAAACATATAAACAATTAAAATAAAAAAATCCAAACCTCCTAAAACCGTAAAATTTTCCCATAGACAACGCGGTTGTGTAAAAAAAACTTATTCGTTACTTGCAACATTTAAGTGTCTTCCATTGTCGATGGTGCGAAGTTTTACGAATCCTTTTTTTATCCTTTTCCTTTAATATCTTAACTTTTGTGGTTTAGGAGCTCTTTAGAGGGAAAGAGTTTCAAACGGGAAGAGTAGATTAATCGTTTCAGTAAAAAAAGTTATATATTTTACAACAATGTCTATTTTGACATCATCATCATCTCATCCTATATACGTCCTATGCAGGCCACAGGCTTCCTCTCAGAATGAGAGTGCTTGGACTGTAGTTCCCACGCGGGCCCAGTTTGGATTGGGAACTTCACACACACACTATTGAATTCCCTCACAGGTGTGTGCAGCTTTCCTCACGATGTTTTCCTTCGCCGTAAACTCATGGTAAACTTGAAATGTACAATACATCTTGTCTATTTTGTACAATAAGTTTTTTACAGACTATAGATTCAGAAAATGCCAACACTTTTGGTGGATTACTTTAGACTTTAGAAGTAACTTAGATGATATCAAAATTTTTGTAGACTAAAAGCTTTATTTTTTGCATTTAAGAATGTATCTGATCCAGGCCTGTACAGGTACACATACAGTCGAAGAAACTGAATTGCGTACCAGGGTGAACCCGTTTCATTGTAAATGTCATGCTAACATTCCATACATCTGCCAAAGAAATCATCGTGAAATTGGTTGTGAAAAGGTTCCACCCTGTACGAGATTTAGTATACTTGTCTATACACCAATTCCTGAAGGCTCAGTTATCTAAGCCTAGTTTAGAACCCACGATCCTTCGCTTGAGAGGACACAGCTGAAATTACTAAGCCACCTCGTTCTACCACCTCTGCATTAGAAAGAAGGTAAGCGATATTGGCGTGTCTTATTATTGAAAAACTGTTTTGAAAATTAAGTCACAGCTAATATGTAACAATTTGAAAGGAAATATGGTCATTTACATCCTTTGGGTTTCATAAGTAATAGTTACTATTTTTTTAAAAGCGTTTTTCAATAAAAACACTCGTCAAGATTGTTTACCTTATTTCTAATGCTAAAAAAACGAAGTATACAGGGTGTTACAAAATAACCCCTAAAGCCTGAAACCCCATGAACAGTAAATAAAACTGTAATTTTGCGCGCCGTTCATTTTTTTGTAAAAAAAAAAAAAAAATTATATAGCCTATTTTTGTATTTCGTACTAAATACAAACTGAAATATAGATGCACAGAAAAAACCCCAGAAAAAATACCAATGCTGGGAATCGAACCCAGGTCCTCAGCATTCCGTGCCGTGTGCTATACCCCTACACCACCACTGGTCTAGAGATAAGACACGAATTTTTCCTGTACATCATACATTTCAGTCTGCTAAATCATCACCTTATGCAGTGACAAGCGCACATCTATGTTACACCCTCTATCGAGAGATTTTAACACTCCTTCGGAACTAACCGCTCACCTGGACAAGAGATGGCGCTACTGTGCAACTTTAAACAAGTTAGATTCGATAGGGTTCGATTCCCAGCATTGGTCTTTTTTCTGGGTTTTTTTCTGTGCATCTATATTTCAGTTTGTATTTAGTACGAAATATATGATTTCACAGGATGACCATAAAAGTAATAAAAAATGAAGTTGAAAAAAAAAAACAAAAAGATGCTTCATAGCTAACCTATTTTTGTGTCCCACTACTGGGCAAAGGCCTCTCCTCTCTTGCTCCACTCCTGCCTATCAAAGGCGAGCTCCCGCCATCCCAAAAAAAAAATATACTAATTATTTAATTCTTTACTTGGAGTACTTCCATACCCTTCAGTTATTACGGGTGATTTTGTAACACCCTGTAAAGGCTTTTACACACAAAAAGACACTAAAAACATATATCCCTTTTCTGCATGGGTTTAAAACAAAACAAACGAAGCCATTATCAAGTAACCAACGTCGAGGAATCATTTTGCTGTTTCTGAGTTGAAATTTTCAGAGTAAATGCAAATACAGTGTCGGCGTGCAGAAGTGAGATCGTCATTACGCTCTTGGGCTTAGCTTGTGGTATTTGGGAGAAGTGGTAGCGGCTAAATCGTCAGGTGACAAGCAAAAGTCACTATGTACCAAATACCTACTTAAAACAAAGCTCGTATCTCAGTATGAAATTACTAACTAGATACGACTTTTTGAAGAGCAGTGACAGAAATTTTAGTGAGTTTTGCTTGTCATCCGGCGAAATGAATAGCTTTGGATGCTATTCTACATAAGCGGAGCGGACACGTGTCGAATCCATCACACTTCCTTATTTTAAATAAGTAAGTGAAAAATAGTTACTACGGATTCTTAATAATCATATACAGACATAGAAATTTAGGGCGCGAAATTTAATGACAGGTAGGTAGTTCCTATATCGATAAACTCAACTGTCGTCGCTTTTCCCATGTTCTAAATGAACAGATCAGAAGAGAAATGGTTGTTCAAAAGCGAACTCATCCCTTAAAAGGATCTCTTCCAGTTAACCTGGCATCGTTATAATGTTAGTTACATTAAGAAAGAAAACCGAGAGCTATTCAATATTTCCTAAGTTGTACTTTTTTAAAAGGTTAGCAGAAGAAAGCAATACGTCTCAATTACTCCACCCACCGTCAAGAGTGCAACTCTTAAATTATGATCAGGTATTTGTAGCATGTTTGAGCATAATTATATTAAAATAACTACTCTTGTTGTTGTTCTACTCTTGTTTCGAAGTCCTGTCAATCATTCAAAGGTTAACTGGAAGAGATCCCTTCAAGGGATAATTTACCCTTTGCACACCTGTTTTTATTATTATCTGTTAATTTCACGTGTTTTATGTACAAAGTAAACAATTTTGCATAAATACATAACTGAAATGACATGACTGAAGTGTGATGACTGCCGTCAGATTAATCGGCCGTCGGTTTAGTGAACAAAAGACAAAGGAATAAGATGCCACAAAAACCTAAGAGCTTAATTTATGATAGAAAAAACGAACAGAAGATAAATGGTCAAGATCCCAAAATACTCAGTGGTTTCGAGAATCCCTTTATCAAATTGTAAAATTTTACTAACAATGGATAATAAGTAATTTGTATGATTTTAGTAACAAAATGGATGTAATTGTCTAATTCAATAAATAAATTATTATTATTATTATTATTACTATAACTGTTTTCCTTCTGTAATAGGTTATCTAACCCGCTCCATCTCCCCCCTTAACCCACACACAGCCGACCTACATTAGTCGACAGTGGATATGATCTTTTAACGCAACGCTTTGTCTCGATGTCAGATGCTGATGCGCTTGATACGGATTATGTGTGCAAAAGTCGGTTCTGAAAAACAGACAGACATCTACGTACGCTTACTATTACGTAAAACGTAGATATACTTGACATTAAGAAAACGATTAGACTGTACAGAACATTATGCTGAGCCAGTGTCCAATTTACAACCGCAACGACACACTCTACCTTTAGCCTTCATGCTGTCCTTTTTGTAAAAATATTTATGTATCTTGTGTATGAAATAAATGTATTTTCTTTCTTTTAAATGTCGAAAAACACTCGTACAGTACGCTAATCATTCATAAAAAAATTTGTTTTCCGCTATTGGATCATTAATCCAAGTTATAAATTATTCAATTAATCATTTATTATATTATTATTTACTTTTATATATTTCTATTTTACATTTGAAATTAAGTTAAACTTTTGTATTGATTTTGGAACTAAAATCAATTTGTTTACGGCGGGGGGCGTTGCTACAGTTTTTAACTTCTGCAGGTGACATCTTTTTTAGATATTTTGTAATGCACCTAATTTTCACTGCTCCAAATAAAGATTTATTATTATTAGCTTGCCAAACTTTTGCCTAATTTAATTAAACCAGTTAAGCCGTTTCGAGACTTTTCTAGGACGATCTCATAGTACCAGGATAAGTTCGCCTTTGTACATCTGTTTCACTTGTTAACTGTTCATTTTATGTTCTTTGTACGTACAATGATGAGTTTTACATACATGCATACTATTGAGAAAAAAAAAGATATTTATTACCTTGATCTGTTTTTCATTTTTCTGTTTTCTAAAATTACCTAGAAGAGCTCGCTCTTTAGCGATAAAACACCCATTGTTTACAGTGTAAATTTTGTTAAAGAATGATTATATTGGAGGCCTCCGACGAGATGGAGCGAAGACCTGGTTAAGGTTGCGGAAACACGTTGGATACGGATGGCGCGGGACCGATCTGTTTGGCGAGCCTTAGGTGAGACCTGTGTTCAGCAGTGGACGTTTTCGGCTAAAATTTTGAAGCTAATAATTATTATACAGGGTTATTTGTAATTCACTAGCATCCTTTTAACCCTAAACTCCTACCATGTTTTTGTTTTACGGCTTTTGTCATAACTTAATATTTATGGTGTAATAACGTTTTGAAAATTTGATATTACCTCTTATTTTTACGATACTCTGTGTATTTGTATGGGGAAAAAAGTGCTTCATTTTAAAAAGTCGTAAAACAAAAAAACATTTGTTTGAGTGATAGGAATTCAGGGTTAAGAGGATGTCAGTGAATTACAAATAACCCTGTATGGTACGGTGTGGTTAACTATGTGCTTTACCGTTTTTTATAACCGTTCCTGCATCAGAAAAAGCATAAGGCTCATTATCACATTTTCACATTGACTTGTAACTATTATTAATTAATTTAAGTACATACTTTTATTTTACTTTTAGTAACAATTTTAATTTAGTTTATGATATTATGTAACGTATTTATTTATCTATTTATCTTTCTAATTAGTTTATATAACAATCAAGAATCATTATTTGAATTTCATAAAGGGTAATATGATGCTGGATATACATACTTGTAAATAATAATTTTTAACCGACTTCAAAACAAAGATGAGGAGGTGTTCGTGTTCGACTGTATGTACTTTTTTATATGTAGAAATGACATTATCTTGGCGTGTTAGATGAATGTGGTCAACTATATTTTCTAATACTAGTTCTAAACTAAACGCCAACATTTTTGAAATCCTACCGCATTTTAATAAACAAAATTTTAATAAGGCGTTAAGTTTTTACACCCCGTTTTTCCTGGCGGGAGAATATGCGCGGCCACGTCCTTTATTAAGGTACGGAAGAGATACCCCGTTATGGGGGGAGCACAAACAACGCTGATTGCGTTTACAGTTTGAGGGCCAGAGACGTATGACGATAAAGAGATGTGTGAAATTTAATTAGGTTCGAGTGTTCGGGGTTTTTGGTCCGGGAGCCATTATGGTTGAATTTGTTAAGTTTTTTTTTGTGGAGTGGCAGTGAGATTTTTGTTCGTCTCAGCAATAGTAGAAGAAGTTAAAATGCTTATGTTTAATGGTATATGAAGGTAAACTAATGAAGTGAAATAATTACTTTGCTCACCCGCGACCGCGAGCGTAGCGGGTCGCAGGTGGGCAAAGTAATTGTTGACAGTTCATTGATATGGACCTCCGCAAAGTAACGCCTGATTTAATAAATATGTAGATATTTTTTAATCTGTTCAGTTTTCTTGAATTCACGAGAAGCTTTTTACTATTATAAAATTTTTGCCTTGACCTTATTACTCAACATGATGTAACATAATTATTAAAAATTCAGATCTCCCTGCAGATGTAAGGATTAGCTGTAATAGCGTAGTGACTTGACCTTTCAAGCTGAGATTTATGTGCGAAATTTCATTTGAAATAAAGGTTATGGTAAAGGAAAGCATCGTGAGGGAACCTGCACACGCCTGAGAAGAAATTCAAAAGTATGTGAAATTCCCAATCCGTACTCGGCCCGCGTGGGAACTACAACTCAAGTCCTCACATTCGGAGAGAGCCGTCTCATTCATTAGTTGATGATGATAATGATATTATTATTTACACCAGAATAAACAAATTTACTAAAGCGATCCAAAACTGGTTATTGCTCCTGCTATCAGTCATAAAAAGACAAATTGAGTTAACCACAAAACGGGACGTTAGCATTGAGGCTGTATGATTGATTGCCTTTATCTATTGATGCCATTATAAAAAAAAATATTCGCGCGTGTAATTATGGTTTATATTTTGGGTGGATAATGCGAACATCCAATGGCGACTGAAGTAGACTTAATAAGTTTTTGTTAAATTAATAAGTTTTTGTGTTGTAGGCCTACGTCTTAGACGCAGGACCGGTCTGTTTGGCATCATGGGGGCCTATGTTCAGCAGTGGACGTCTTTTGGCTGAAATGATGAAGTTTTTTCTGAACGTGTTTATACCGTGATCCAATCTACATAAGCTTACCAAATTTCAAATCAATCCAACCACTGAAAGTGAGTTCAATAGACTTCCAATTTGACACATCAAAAGGGCCAAAAATTAAGTTCAAGTATTTTTTCAGGAGAACACTATTAAAAATTTCATTCAATTTTTTATTTGTTTTTGGAAGTCTTAATTTCAATTCTATGGTGTCATAAATTCTTCGATGCGTAATTTGATTTCCTATCTTTTATTTATTTTAACTTTGAGTTAACTATGAATGAACTGAAACAATCACTTTGCTCACCTACGACCTTAATGGTCGCGGGTGAGCAAAGTAATTGTTTCAGTTCATTAATATGGATCTCCGCAAAGTAACGCCTGATTCAATAGATTATTTAACTATAAACCATTACTTGATTTTGATTTGTGGCCCTTGCCTTTAAAAACATCGATATACTAATAGTTAAATAAATAAAATAAATAATAAATATTAGGGGACAATCTTACACAAATCGACCTAGTCCCAAACTAAGCAAAGCTTGTACTATGATACTAGACGACGATAAACATACTTATATAGATAAATGAATACTTAAATACATAGATAACATCCATAACTCAGGAACAAATATTCGTGCTCATTACACAAATAAATGCCCTTTCCAGGATTCGAACCCAGGACCTCTTGCTTCGTAGGCAGGGTCACTACCAACTAGGCTAAGGCGGTCGTTAAAAAAAATAAAGCTGGTAAAGTGTCTTAAAATGACGAAGACAAAGGAAAATCTTGACTGACTCATAAACATCGACCAAATCCTTACACCTATATAGAAACCTGAAAAAGTTCGAGGATGTTACGTCATGTTAAGGAATAAGATCAAGGCAAGAATGGAAAATTCCTCGAAAGCAGAACTGTGAGCGTAAGATATACTTACTTCGTTTTTTTTAGCTTTAGAAATAAGGCAAACAATCTTGACGAGTCTTTTTATAGAAAAACGCTCTTAAAAAATAGTAACTATTCCTTATGAAACGAAAAGAGTGTAAATGACCAAATTTCCTTTCAAATTGTTACATATTAGCTGTGACTTGTTTTTCATATGTGTTTTTCAATAAAAAGACACGTCAAGATCGCTAACCTTCTTTCTAATGCTAAAAAAACGAAGTATTTCCAACACTAAAACGTGCCTAAACATGTTCACATCCATGACCCGGAAACGCTATAAAGGCGTTAACGTTGTCTTGTGCTTAAAGTTTACTTGTCCCGCTAATTATTATACCCTTGAGCTTACCTCGTAAAAGCTTCACGTGGTGCAAGTTCTGTTTTCATAAAAAAATACAAAAAGGAAAATGGAGGCGGTCACCCATCCATTTATTGACTACGGCCGACGTTGCTTAACTTTATAAAATGATTTAATGACGCTTCAAAAGTAGTTAAAATTATAAATTTAATGACTTTGCTGGCTAAAAAGTTTAGAAATAGTAAATTGGACTATGGACCCACATGATTTTTTAATATTGCATTGCCATTGAATTCTTCATTCACAAACCAAATCATTAAGTATGTCAATTTAATCAGATAATTGGGAGTAGGTTATAATTTACTTGCAATATTATTTAGATGATTCTAACAACAATCCCTTCTTTAAGCAATGGCTATGAGCCAAAATATATTTCCAAATATAAAAGCCGCCCCAAAAAGATTTTTTTTACAAAAATTACAAAATTAAAAAAGTCGTGATCCGAGTGGCCTAGTGGTTTAGAACTATGGCCTCTCAAACAAAGGGTCATGTGTTGTGTGTTCGTGTTCGGACTTTGGACTCGTTAATTTACCATGAGCTTCACTGTGCAGGAAAACATCGTGAGAAAACCTACTCACAATGATGTGTGTGAAGTTCCCAATCCCCAATGGGTCCGCGTGGGAACTACGGCCCCAGCCCTCTCATTCTAAGAGATCTTTGCCTTGCAATGGGACGTATGATGACGTTTTTTATTGTTACAAAACCGCCTCGCTCATACATTTTGCACCAACGTCTAACCATACACGTTGACGTTATGGCGTAATGATGATTAGTACTACCAGAAGGACGGCTCCAAATAGGCTAAATGAAAATGATATGACGTGACTCGGTGCCGCAGCCAATGAATTTTTATGAACGCGCAATGGAAACGCGTAACAACGTACTTTGTTTTCGCAAGTAGAATTACTGGCTGTTTTAAAAAAAATTCAATAGATTAAAAAAAACAAAAATCGGTCAAGTATACAATACGGACCGCATGAAGATTTTTGTGCAATACGGACTCACGGGGCCCGCGAACGTACGAACACAAAAGATTATTATATGGCGACCCCTTTTACTTTATTTAATTTTTCCTCTGTCTTAGTCACACTGTCTGAAAATTTAAAGAAAACTACTATAATTCAAAAGATACAGCTAATACCTTTTAGATATGGAATTCTAAAAACAAAATTGTACTAAAATTGGTGAAAAAATGCAGATACATAGTACATTTCTTAGTTACTGATAAAAAATAATCTCGGACTATAAACGTCCCACTGCAGGATACAGGACCTCTCAGAATTAACATTAGTCCCCACGCGGGCCCAGAGTGCATTGCGAAGTATACACGCACCATTGAATTTCATCATGGGTATATACAGATTTCCTACATCGTAAAACTCGTAATTTCAACTGTAAATATAAATACTTCATAAATGAAATTAAGAAAAAAAACAAAAACTGCCTATTTTTTAGGAAACGTTTGGGTACTTTGGGTGAATCAACTTTTCTTTGCCACCCGTTGCTATGGTTACTCAAATTTTGTCTCTTTTACAACCTAAGCATTTTTCTATGAAACAGTATGAATATGTCACATGGACAACTTGGGTGGGACTGAGTAAACTACACGAAAAAATTGAATTGCCCATTTAACGTTTAAAAACGTTCACCTAATTATTAATTATTTTTATCAATTCAAGTCTAGGGTGAATGAGCATCTGCTAGGCAAGCGTGCTCCATCGTAGGCCTCATCTTCGCTTTCCATCAGGCGTGATTGTGGTCAAACGCAAGCCTATATTGTATAAAAAAATTTCGTTTAATTAACACAACTAAAAATCATTTTACAAAGAACCTGCACATCCTGTGAGGGATATAGCTATAGTTAAGGGAAGTTGTATATATGTATGTATGTATACAGAAAGGGAGGGGTGACTATGGCAGGTAAGGGAATTTCATTACAACTCGGGGGCTTTAGCTAAGTAACGTTAATCTAAGGTTATGAACGTGGTTGAACGTTTCACAACGTTTTGGAACGTTGATGCCGTTGATAAATTGGCTGCAGTTATTAAGTTTCAGGCTTTCAGGTTTAATTTGTAGTTTGTTCTAAAGTTTTGCTTAGATTATTAAAATGCGTTACTTAACGGTAATGGTGATATGAGTATCTAAATATAATTAGCTAAACTTACCGATTTCGTAGATCTGGAAGTTATCTGTAAAAAAGAGACATTTTATTAGTATGTTTTTCCATTAAGCATGTTTATCAAACCAATTTTTAACACTACCTAAAGATTTTTTTTTTAATTTTTTTTTACCCATGATGATATTTAGAGGATGTTTGTGCAAATCAATGTTGCAATTTATCTCTAAAAATTTTTGTCCGATTTTGATGCGGCTTTCAGTGATGGCTTCTGGTTTGATAGTGCATGTTCTTAGATAGTTGTTGCGGTTGTAACTCACTAGGGGGCGTTGCAGTAATATATTGTGCGAGCTCGGTCTCAAACCCACGACCCTCTACTTGTGAGGCCATAGGTCAAACCGCTAGGCTACAAGCTACCAATAGTTTCATTCGGGCATGGCCTTAAAAAAACTAAAAACCTAGTGACGAAACTATTTACGATACAAAATACACTTAACAATAAAGCCAATATTCATCAGTCTGAACTCTGAAACAGAAACCCACTTCGGAAACAACGATTAAATTAAAAAATAACCAACCCAGCCGCAGCCCTTATCTAGCTTAAGTTGGCAGAACTGAAAATATACGGGAATGAACATCAAAGTGCCATCGTCCAGCGACCGCAGGTTATTAAAAAAATACGGACCGAGTCCGTTTGGTTGGCATTAGTGTTTGACCGAAACTGGTATCTGGAACGGTTCCGGTTTCCGTTTTAAATTCGGCCGTGACCGAAATTAAATACACTGATTCGAACTTGCGTTCATTTTAACTTTTAAGTCGTCGTGGATGGATAATGCAAATCCGCTCATCTGCCACTGTAATACCAGTTGCTTTCACGCTACTTACCTATAAATTTCTATGCAATTCGGAGTCCAAAATTAAGTGTACAAACTTTTTTAGAAATGCTCGTTTACATACTAAACCGAAACTAAAATGAATGCCGAAATTAGCGGAAAACGAAACCGAAGATTCGGCCGAACACTAGGTGTCTTAATGCAGATGGGAGCTTGTTTAGTCTGTGCCCGTTGAGATTAGCGGAGTAACAAAACGTTGGAAAGGGTTTTCTATAGTTTGTCCGAATTTCATATGCCATAATGTTTCGTTTTCCTTAATTTTCATTTGCCATAATTCGTAACAATATATTTTCATACTAAACTAAATAAGTACTGAAACATGGATACACAGGAAAAACCCAGAAAAAAAAGCCAGCGCTGGGAATCGAGCCTAGGTCCTCAGCATTTCGTGCTGCGTGCCAAACCCCTACACTGGTCAGCCAATGGTGGTGCTGGTTCTGACCAGTGGTGGTGTAGGGGTTTGGCACGCAGCACGAAATGCTGAGGACCTGGGCTCGATCCCCAGCGCTGGTCTCTTTTTCTGGCTTTTTTCTGTGTATCCATGTTTCAGTTTGTATTTAGAATGAAAATATATGGAATCACGGGATTACCGTAAAAGTATAAAATTTGGAGTTGAAAAATAAAAAAAATACAAAAAGACTCCAAAAAAACAATCTTCATAACAGTATATTACTACAAAGACCTGGAAGTAAGGGATTGCTAAGGGGGGATAGTTTATAAGTGTGGCAACTCCATTTCCCGCCGAGGTATGTATAGTGCTTTTCACAATATGCAATAAAATAAATAAAAAAACTCCAAAAAAAATTAAAGATTTATTCCTAGAGAAATATACTTAAGTAAACTAAGTAAAAAATATAACTAACACATTTATCACTATTTATTTCGTTCTATTTCCAACTCTGATTTAATAGAAAACAGTTATAATTCCTAAATATTTATTTTTTCACACCACCTGCTCGACAATGTCTTATTATATATCATGCAAACCTCTCTCAAAGTAAATCATTATAGCCCTTGGCTTTCGCCCGGGCGTAATGTTGTACTGAATTTCATTATAACCCGCCGGCCGGGCAGTAATGTTGTACTGAATTTCATTGTAACCCGCCGGGCAGTAATGTGATTCTCACTTCTCGTAGTTCTTATTGGTATGCACTTAAAGTCTAATTTCAAAATCGCCCGGCGTGCTGGCCAGCGCGCAGCTCGTACACGTGCTGGTCGCGGCGGCGCAGCCCGTGCTGCTGCTGGTGCTGGTGCTCAGCGTGCTCAGCCCCGCGGGAGGCCGCGCCGCGCCTCATTTATTTGCAGTTCCGCGGCCGAACGAAAACAAAGTCAAATACTTAAACAAAAGCCGCGAGTGTTTCAATACGCTGCAATTTAAAGTATCAAAACTGCAAAAGAAGATAAAACATTAAGAAAATATCGAGTGACGAAAGTGATTTGACTCCTGATTCCATTAAATTAGACGCCTTAGGACCACTTGCACAGTTCAGGGTAAAAAAAATAAATTAAAATTGGGTTAAGAATGACAGTTCCATACATTTTGACACTTGTTAACCCTGGGTTAGCAGTTCACTCGCTCGGAGTTAAGTAGCTAACCCAGGTCTGCGCAAGCCGGCCATAGAAATTGTAAATAATGTACTCCCAGAGAAGTCGAAGGAAAAATACTTAAAAGCTTACAAAGATTTCGACAAATGGAAAACTGCGAAAGGCGCAAAGTCAGTGTCAGAATCAGTGCTTCTGGGTCTATTACGAGTATTTTTCTAGTAGCCTTGGTTTTTATTGTCTCGCAAAAGGTGAGAAAAGTAGAATATACTCCTCGGGGATAAAACTGATTTTGCCTTGGGCGCGCTTAAATCCTTCACTGCTCTCAAATCTGGAGTACCTCGATACGCTCAGGATTCAATATCGCGCCCGTGACATAATGCAGTGCTTTATCCCCTTGGTGTACAATCTACTATTAATAAGCGCAGTGGCAGAATGTCATATCATAGTAAACCAAAAAGCAAATATTGTTTAGTTGTAGTTTTTTTAATGGCTGAACGCCATGATGCTGGGTCACAAATTTATGTGGAATGGAAATTTAAAAAGAACACATTGCAGGCCTAGGCCTGCAATTTTTTATGAAAATCCACTATCGACCTCTCGTCTAGCCACGCCTAAAACGCAATACTTCGCGGTCTATTAGAAGGAACATAATTTAATTGCATTTTGGAGAAAAGTAATTTATTTCTGAAACAGTATTTTCGTCAAGATTTTTATTAAACTAACCTAACCTATTGGATTAATATATCATCGTATCTGAAGTTTTGTGTATGAGTCAAAGGTATCCTTTGATCAAAATACCCGGATCTTACGGTAAGTGCTTTAGCTTTTATCCTTGGCCGCACAAAGTCCTATCTGTTGTTTTAACCCTATTTCTATTACCGGAATAAACGTCAAAGCTGTTGCGAGCCGGATCTAACCAGTTATAACCGGTTATAACCGGTTCACCCGGGCTTGGCCGGCTAACCGCCATTTTCCTCGTAAAAAGCGGACTATGTCTGTTATCCGCTTGTTGTACTTCTTTTAAGAGGGTGATTATCGGTTTATTGACCCTCCGGTCTTTTTGAACAGGCAACACCGTTTTGTTTTTGCATAAATTGGCTAAGTAAATTTTTTTTGAAGAGATGCTAATTATATTTTTTTTCGACAGTGGTCGACTTCAATACCAAGAAACTGCAGCTGTTTTATTTTTATCTCCTTTTATTTATTGGAAATATTTTTTTAAGTGATCGAGATGACATTTGTGAGATTTTATGGCTGACAAGCGGTTCGTGCTCAGTACTAAGAAGAAATAGAAAAAAAAACGAATTCAACTGTCGCTTCTGTCAATGTCAAATGAAATCTAACCGTTTGCGTTTCGTTTGCTTTGCGTTGTCCAAGAAGCAGTTCCAAAATAGTGAACGAAAATATTCAATCGTGATTGTGCATAGGTCGTGGAAAAATGCGGTAAAATTGAAAGTCCGGATTTTATGCGGAGGTCGATAAAAATAGTCAAAAAATCACACTGAGCAACACCAAAACGCAAAGCAAACAAAACGCAAACGATTTGACATTGACAGCAGTGACAGTTCACTTCGGTTTTTTTTCTGTTTCTACTAAGTTCTGAGCACGAACGGCTTGTCAACCATAAAATCTCACAAATGTCATCTCAAACACTCAAAAAAATATTTCCAGTAAACAAAAGGAGATAAAAATAAAACAGCTGCAGTTTCTCGATCTCCAGAACGCCGACTGTCGAAAAAAAATATAATTAGCACCTCTTCAAAAAACTTTACTTAGCCAATTGTAAGGGTGAAAATCATCATTATCATTTCACCATCATCATTTGATGATAGGATGGGCTAGTTGTAAGAGAATCTTTGTGTGAAAAATACAAATTTTTGTGCTTGAGTCCAGGATGTGTAATATGTATTTAAGTATGTATTTAAATGTCTAATTAAGTATGTTTGCTTAGTTTGGGACTAGGTCAATTTATTGTTGTCAATCATCCCATGATTTATTTATTTGACGACCGCCTTAGCCTGGTTGGTAGAGACCCTGCCTACGAAGCAAGAGGTCCTGGGTTCGAATCCCGGTAAGGGCATTTATTTGTGTGATGAGCACGAATATTTGTTCCTGAGTTATGGATGTTTTCTATGTATTTAAGTATTTATTTATCTACATAAGTATGTTTATCGTCGTCTAGTACCCATAGTACAAGCTTTGCTCAGTTTAGGACTATTTCGATTTGTGTAAGATTGTCCCCTAATATTTATTTATTTATTTATTTATTTATTTATCCCTGCCTATTTATGTCCGACTCTCTCAGATTTGCGCGGATTTCATCATTTTTAATGCGACCCCGCACAGAAACTCCAAGCATAGCCTTCTCCATCGCCCTCTGAGTGACTTTGAGCTTTCTTATGAGGCCCATCGTTGGCGGCCACGTCTCAGTGCCATAAGTTCACTGGCAACACACACTGGTCAAAGACTTGACTTGAGACACATTGGATGACAAGATATTGCAAGATATTTATGTAGTTATGTTATGAACTGAAACAATTACTTTGCTCACCCCCGACCTTAAGGTCTTTCGAGGCGATCTTTAGGTCGCGGGTGAGCAACGTAATAGTTTCAGTTCATTAATATGGACCTCCGCAAAGTAACGCCTGATTCAATAAAATATTTATGTATGTACACTAAACTATATGAACTTTTATATCAACACTTATCTTAAAAGCGTGTTGAAAACATGCAAACACATACCGCCATAACAATTGCTAATATGGCCCAATAAGGGCGAGCCACTCAGCGTTTTCGGTCAGTTAATGGTAAGAGGCCATTATTGGACCTATCGCCGTTCATCGAGTTTATTTGCAAAGGTTTATACACTCATTGTTAGTCGAAAACGTGTATACATTATCTAACTATCTATAACTTTTATTACCTATCTAACTAAATATAATTTTTGTAAAAATCGAAAAAAAAATCGCGGTATCTTCCGTTGAGATTGACACGATTATTGATACAATAACTCATGTTTACGCTTATGAAATTGATGTACGCTAGTACTATTAGTTATTCTGTGATTGATGTAACGGGTGTGTAATGATAGATATAACAACATTTGATATAATTGTAACATTTTGTATAATGCCACATTTGACATAATTCGATTTACTCGAGAAGTAAACATTCTACGATTCTTTTATAAAATAAACTAACCTAACCCAACCTAATGCATATCAAATAGAATTAATATCAATCCTCCGAAGTTTACTTTTTGAGTAAATCGCATTATATCAAATGTAGCATTATACCAAATGTTACAGTTATATCAAATGTTGTTATATCTATCGAGGCGCACCCTGATGTAACACATAATAAATTCGAATTCGCCTCAATAATCGCATTGTAGCGAATAGCTATGAATGGAAAACTCTTTACTGACGTTTAAAAGATAAATACTTAATAATAGGACGTAATGAAGGACCTTTTTCACTGGTTCAGCCATTAAATTTAATTATTGTATTCAAATACAATATTTAAATAATAAATTTTTTTTGAGTTATTACTCAAAAATAGTAAGAGTTAAGACACTAGTTTCTTCGAGAAATTAACTCTATTTGACCTGAATCTTTCCTTAAAGTTAACGAAAAAAAAAAAACACTATGTTTACGACTATCTATTTGGCGACCGGATAGCCTAGTTGTTACAAAACCTGATTATGAAGCTTGAGGTCTCGGGCTCCATCCCCAGTCGGAGCAGATATTTGTGTAAAAAATGCAGACTACGCGACACTTTTGTTTTCCTAGTAGGACCGAAAATGCTTGTGATTCTGAGCAGAAATCACATATAATTATCCAAATAAAAAAAGTCCTAACATACAACAAAATAAAAATTGGTTCATTTACCGGAGTAGCAAAAAATCATAAAAGCCATAATAAACGGCTCTCTGAAGGATTACCGCGATCCGATTAGCTCAGCTTCCGTGGTATCATTATTAAATTAAAAATCTGCTTTTAATTAATGCAATTGTTAATCAGTGTGCGAAACCGAAGGAAATTCTTGAAGTTGCATTCGAGGAAGACAAAGAAAATTAAGAAAAGAATGTCTGAGGCGCAGTAATAAGTAGGGCAGAAGAATAGAAAAATGATGATAATTAATAATCCAATTTGGACTTTATCACTTTGTATTATTTCAGATTTGGTTCTTGTCTGAAGTATTAAATCCAATGTCGGATGGTTATAGATCTACGAGTACAGCGAAATTTTGGAAATGTGATAAGGGGCTGGAATTCTCGTGGCACTTTTGAGGTTGTCATAGACTTCATAGAGACTTTTCATTGATCGATTTCCGATATTATAGCGATACATTATAGAGCACAACATATTAAAGAAGTCAAAAATCCTTACATGTCAGGACAAATCTTTACGTATGCATGGCAACCCTGTATCTAAAATAAATTAAAAAAATCTAACTCCCAATTTAAAATTCTTAACAAAATAACAATACGCAAAACTCAAAGTGAAATCCGGTGTCGATTCGGTTTGTACCGGATCAAACTAGTTAGCGAGTACTCAGGGTCGGAAGGGTTGGAGCTGAAAAAAAAGAATTTGTCGCCAATTAGTGAAGTTGGCCTATTGAAGAACTTAATTCGAAAGGAATTTGAAAATTCGAAGCACTGGCTCTTTGTTGGTGAATTTAACGACAGTTTTTTTTACGGGCTATTTTTCGATATTTTGCAATGAATTTGATTTAATTTGAGTTGTAAAAACCACTTCACTTCAGTTTTATTGTTTTGTTTTAGAATTTCTACGACAAAAACTAAGCAACAACATGGCGTTTACATTTATTTTTTAATTGAAAAAAATAAATAAACTGATCATAAAGTTTGAGAAGCATGGTTACATGGTTCGTAAAATTAAAGTGTAGCTTCTAATGGTAAATTTCAACAGTATGTGTACCAGCCCGGCTAGCTCAGTCGGTAGAGCATGAGACTCTTAATCTCAGGGTCGTGGGTTCGAGCCCCACGTTGGGCGATATCTTTTTGTATGATGTTTAGGTTTTGTTCAATTATTTTTTAATACAAATAAACGTGTAATGCTATGTTATCCTGTTTTATGATAATTTATATTATAAATAATTAAAATTCCTAATGACTGTGTCGACGTAAAAGATGAAATTTCATCTGTAGTGTTTATCAAACTCGTCACACTAACGAATAATTTGTTCTAAGCCATTATGATAATTCACGTCCGTCTCTTATATAAACTATTAATTATTAATTATAATTATTCAGTGGCGAAGAGGTGTTGCGGCGTATCGAAATTACATCACAGTTTTATTTAATCGCTTTGACTAACTTGTTTCATAAATTCAGCATCATATGTATCAGGGGGTGTAGCTCAGATGGTAGAGCGCTCGCTTAGCATGCGAGAAGTACGGGGATCGATACCCCGCACCTCCAAATTTTTTTTCTTTTTTTTCCACTGTTTGTCATCCGGTGAAGAGTTAGTACAATAAGTAATTACATTACACATAGACATTGTCTTTTCACGTTCTTACAATCTGATTTTATTTTTTTGGGTGATTGGAGTTGTCATTTTTTACTTAGCGTAGATGGCATTTGAATTTCATCAAAATATGAAAACGAATATATTTTTAGTAGATTTTTTCCCCCTCCACCTTTACCACAATATTTCATATCATACAAATCTATAACGTGTTACGGGGCGTTGACCCCGCACAAAGGAATTGACATTTGACAGCGGTATCGCTTTTGGCGGGAAATGTGACATTTGACGTTTTAACGTCATTAGCGGCACCGGCACTGTAGGTTTTTTTTAAATAAATTGAAGATTGAAGCTTTACGACAGAATAGATTGTCAATGGTAAAAAAATATTTGTTTTTATATGGAGGGGAGGTGCAAAGTAGAAAAAAGCTTCAGCAATTTTAAAATTTGGCTTATATTTCATTACAATTTGGAGCCTTCTCGTAATACAATCTCATTCTTTGATTTTATCTTCCACCAGATTCCTTCTCGAAATCAATCTCAATTGCAAGATCCGAAGAGATTGATCTCGGTATGTCGATTACTAACTAGAATTACTTTGAATTCGCTGGCAAAACGTTAATATAATAATAACCGCTATTCCCCAACAATTTGGCTTGCTTGGCACCAAGACAATGACGCCAAACTTTAATCTGCGTCCAACTTTAACATCGGCTCCATATTTTGGCATAAATTCAAAGTTTCCGGAGTATCTCGACGAGCAACTATGTCGGATAGTTTGAAAGGATTGCGCTGCGCGCCATCTAGCGGCGGATAGCTTAAATACTTGAGGTGATTTACGTTGTTGAATACTTAGTCGTATTTAAATTCATATTTTAATTTTAATTTTTAGAGTTTACAATAAATGTTTTTATGCTTGTTTTTACTGTTGGAATTTAGCAAATTGTACGTTGAATGAAATTAAAATTTTATACTATAGTTATCGCAAAGCTTTCGTTTTTTTATACTCTTTCGCTCTCATGCCAAACTGTATGGTTTTTTTTAACTGAGAATACTTAAGTACACTTGTTTTAGAACCTCTAGTGTAGATCCTTCTGATTACATTATGAGAAAATTTCTGAATATGCGTGTGTCTTTGTATTTTTTTACGCTACTACGTATTTAATTAAATGACTTGGTGAGTTTTTTCTAGCTAATTTCGAAATGGCTGAAACACACATTTTTTTACGTTTTCAACCCCCGTCCGCAATTTTGAAAATATTTCGAAAACTGAACGATAAAAATCCATATCTAATTATCTAACCGGCTCACAAACTTTGTTGAGAATCACTTGAAAAATAAGACCTCTAAGGAGAATAGCTGGAAATATGCTGGACCTAACAGACATACGAAAGCATTTTTGCCCACGTTGAAACGGAGGCACTTTGCTCCCATAGCGTTTCAATGACAATAGCAACTTATGACGTCACTAAACTTGTTCGCCAACTCAATCAACTGTTTATATGTTTTAAAGCAACAAAAAATCTAATTTTGCATAATCGAAAATTAATCTGGTTTTCGGGGCTAAAACAAAGCGTATTTTTACTGGAGTCGTGTCTTCGAATTATTTTTTAATGGCGTCAATATCCTTATTTCAATTTTTAAAAATATTTTACAGTCTACTCTACGATCCAACTAGAAGCGACCTTCGCGCATCTGCTTTATGAATGAAAATAATTTTATGTCGAATTTAATAATTTAAAAGACATATGTCCAATGACTAGGAAATTCCTGGCCAGACTATGAAAACCTACAGAAAAGTTTTTTTTTTTATATAAAAGAGGGCAAACGAGCATGCGAGTCACCTGATGGGAAGTATAATATAATCTGCCAATGTCGAGGTTAAGAACGCTATCATCGGATGGCTGTTGTTCAGTATTAAAGTCAAAGTCTAATTTCATTTATTTGCATAAAATGTGGTACAATATCGTAATGAACTGAAACAATTATTTTGCTCACCCGCGACCTTACGATGGCTACGTTTATGTAAGAAATAAGTTGAGTTCGCAACGCGTCAGTGTAGTTTGGTGGTGGTGATGATTGGGTTTGTGTGTGTTCGTACAGTGTGGAGGTGGAGGAACTGCACGAACACACATTTCTTACATAAACGTAACTATCGTAAGGTCGCGGGGGTTAATCCGCAGAGTAACGCCTGATTCAATAAATTACAATATCGTTCTTAGTTTATTAAAACGCCTCACACATCATCATTTCGTTGTGCGATAGGTGTACTTACGTGGACCAGTAAGGCACTATTTCTACGTTTTAATGTCTTTACAGTTTGACATTTGCTAAATGCCAGCTTCTATGGCAATGTAAAGGTCGACTGGTCACCCTTCGCAAATGCCAAATAGGGTAAACTAAGTTTGGCAACATATTTAGGAAGGAAAAGTCGTTTGATACAGACATACATCGCCGTGGTAGCCTAGAAGTCAATCATATAGTTCAAGTACCTACCTACACCTAACGTTGTAGGTAGATCGGTTTCAATAAAATATAAGTAAGTACCGTACCTCACTTATGTCTTATGTCACTACTGTTTTGGTGCACAATCACTACATAGTATAGTAGGGTTAGGCACGTAAAACACACTTTCCCGAAATGTGCACTTTCTCTAAAGGTGCACTTGTTTAGATGGTTCACTTTCTCGGAAGGTGCACTGTCTCAAAAAGTACACTTCCCAATTCATACACTTTCTCAGATAGAGCACATTCTCAGAAGGTGCACTTTTCCAAAAAGTGCCTTTTCTCAAATAGAGCACTAGATTTGGAAGTACGTACTATATACCTATATATATATAGACTATTCGATAAACGGTAATTAAAATGCACGAGCGCGAAAGACGAAGGTAAAAATGTTAACATCGACATCATAGCTTAGGATCTTCATCTAAGGAAAACTTTGTGGTGAGGATGACATTTTTGACTAGTGTACATTTTTGGGAAAGTGTGCGTTTTGAGAAAATGTACTTTTTGGGAAAATGCACTTCCGGGAAAAGTGCCCTTAATGGGAAAGTGTGCATTTTGGGAGTGTTTATTTTGCGGAAAGTGCACCTTTAGAGTAAGTACACATTTCGGGAAAGTGTGTTTTACGAGCCTAACCCGTATAGTAGGTATAGTATCATCATAGTATAAAACAAAGTAGCTTCCCGCTGTCTGTCCCTATGTATGCTTAGATATTTAAAGCTGCGCAACGGATTTTGATGCGTTTTTTTAATAGATAGAGTGATTCATGAGGAAGGTTTATATGTATAATACATGCATATTATAGTTGCACCCGTGTGAAACCTGGGCGGATTGCTAGTAAAGAATATTTGTATTTGTTTTGTGTAAGTACTTACCTACCTATGTTTCGGGCTGGATTCTCCTCAACAGGGTTATTTCGAACTACAGGTGGATTCTTCGATATTCATAGTGGTTTTTAGGGTTCCGTACCCAAAGTTTTACCCTATTACTAAGACTCCGCCCGTCCGTCCGTCTGTCTGTCCGCCTGTCACCAGGCTGTATCTCACGAACCGTGATAGTTACTTAGACAGTTGAAATTTTCACAGATGATGTATTTCTGTTGCAACTATAACAAAAAACAATAAAAATAAAATAAAGTTATAATAAGTTTTGTTAAAAATTTTGATTGATGCAAGCTTTTTCGCTGACTGTACTTTTTGTTGAGCGTACTCGCATTGTCATCCAACCTACACAAGTATACCAAATTTCAAGTCAATCCGACCACTGGAAGTGGAGCAAATTCAACTTCAGAGATTTGACCCGTACATACATACTTACATACATCGCAAGTTAATAAAAAGCTTTTAAAATCATTGCCGCTTACCGTGACAACGTTCTACAATGAATCAGAAAATGGTTCCAATGTTTAAACAAAAAAAAAATATTAACGGAACAAGTATTATCACCACCTATAAAAAAGGCGAAATCTTTATACACCTTTAAAAGGCTCAGCAAGCAATGGCTCCTGTCGCAACAAAAATCAAGTACCTACCTAAATAGGTAAAGTTACCTATTACCGCCTTTGTTTAAATTCCATAAACTTAGAATTACAATTGGGTACAGTGTCTTTGCCTAGCTATTCCGCCACCAAAGTTGGTGACGGGGTGGCGGGGTGGGAATGTTGTGGTTGTTGTAGACTTCCGTAAAGTAATGCCTAAACCAATCAATTGTTTGTAAGCTTTAGTTCCAGAATCGATTCGAAAGTGAAATTGTTTTGTGTCTGCCCCTTTTCTGAGTAAAAAAAAAAATAAGCTATGATGATAGATAATGTATGTTCGATGCCTAAGTTAGGTAGTCATAGTGTCGCTCTGGCAGCGGCTTCACCTTTAGTTACTTAGTTGTTTAAGGTTAGTTTTAGTCAGGTTGGAGACTGAAAACCAGCGGGCTCGCTGAGTCTCATTTCCTATTTATCTCATACTTAAAAACTAGATAATGTGTAGTACTACTATATTTCGTAAATTTGTAACTTTTTGTATGTTGGTAAATAAAAATTTATTTTATTATTTATTATTATTATTATTATTATTTAAAATCTTCTTTTATCACATCCATTTTCATAGAATTTTAAGAATACCCTCGGATCATAACGAAATGCCTTGTCTAAGAAAACAAGCAAATTACTAAATGCCGGGGGTCACCCCCCCTTAAAGAGGGAGTACAAAAGCACAATTGATTAAGGGAGTATTGTGAGGAAAGTGGGACTTGTGCTTACGTCGTTATTAAATGAAAATGATGTGGTTTGAACACGTTAATATTTTGATTTGAATCGGTTTCGCTTCTTTATGGAGTTGGTCTATTTCCAACAAATGCAGCAAGTTTTCTTTGGCACTCTTTGTTTACGGTACCGTACCCAAAGGGTGCCGACGGGACCCTATTACTGAGACTCCGCTGTATGTCTGTGCAGGGCTCTATCACTTAATAATAATAATAATGACCGGACAAGTGCGAGTTCAAAGCTTTAGTTCTGAAATTCATGTGTAAGATATTTGAGGATTGCAGTCACATCAAGATTCTATTTTATTTACAATATTTACTAACAACGTACATGGACCCCCAGTTTTCATTTCACGGACCCCTTACGGGTCCATGGACCACAGGTTGAGAAACCCTGAAGGATCCCCGTGATAAGAGCTCTGAGGCAAGCCCCTATAGATTGCGTCAGACGCAACAATAGGAGCACAATGCTGTACAGGAAATGGAAGAAAATATTAATTACTACGCTTTATGGCGTTAATTGTTTGCTTTTTAATTGTGGAAATGATCGCTTGGGGGTATATTTCTTTACAGCAAAAAAGTTTAGAAGTTTTTCCATTGCCTCGATACTCCATACTATAGAGTACTTCCACACCGATCGTAGACATTTAGTGAACCTATTCTCTTTGCCAGTTGTCATGCATAAATGTACTCTGTGACTGACACCGTGCCGCTGGTAGGTGAATATGGCTATCAAAGGAGAGTGTCGCATCTCATCATCATCATCATCATCATTTAACGACCGCCTTAGCCTAGTTGGTAGTGACCCTGCCTACGAAGCAAGAGGTCCTGGGTTCGAATCCCGGTAAGGGCATTTATTTGTGTGATGAGCATGAATATTTGTTCCTGAGTTATGGATGTTTTCTATGTATTTAAGTATTTATTTATCTATATAAGTATGTTTATCGTCGTCTAGTACCCATAGTACAAGCTTTGCTTAGTTTGGGACTAGGTCGATTTGTGTAAGATTGTCCCCTAATATTTATTTATTTATTATTTATTATTATCATCATTTCAAGGATTGATAAACAGATCGGTCCTGCGCATCCGCATCCAACACGTTCCCGCAACCTTAACCAGGTCGTCGCTCCATCTTGTTGGAGGCCTACCTACACTGCGTCTTCCGGTCCGCGGACGCCATTCGAGAACCTTTCGGCCTCATGTGCCCTGCCCACTGCCTCTTAAGTCTGGCGGTTCTTCGAGCTATGTACGTGACTTTAGTTCTTGCGCGGATTTCATGATTTCTAATGCGATCCCGCAGAGAAACTCCAAGCATAGCCCTCTCCATCGTCCTCTGAGTGACTTTGAGCTTTCTTATGAGGCTCATCGTCGACGGCCACGTCTCAGTGCCATAAGTCATTACTGGCAACACACACTGGTCAATAACTTTTGACTTACTGACTCTCTTTTGGTCTTTTGAGTATCGCATCTGTTACGTAGTAACTATTATGTGGTCTGTGCCTGCTGCTAGCACCGCTGGCGGTGAGCCGGCTGGTAGGTGAATATAGCGGCTGTCAAAGGCGAGTGCCGCATCTGTTGCGTGTTAACTACTAAAGCGGGCTTGCTTGCTTACTAACCCACGGTTAAGAAGTGTCAAAATGTATGGAAATGTCTTTTTTAACCCAGGGTTAACGATTTAATTGGTTTACCCTGGACTGTGCAAGTGTCCCTTAGTGATCCATAGTAAGGGTATGCCTACGAGTCGTTGCTTTTCTTACGAGTCTGTTAAAAATAGTCTTCCTAACGAAGGTTTCTTTTATACGTAAATTACAGGCTTGCGTAACTAACCTCTTTGAAAAGTCATATAATACGTGAATTTACGTTGCTAAGTACCTATTACGTACAGTTAAACTAGGGTTGCCGACCTTTATGGACAGATTTGCGGGACATTTGCAATCAAATTACGGGACAATACGATACAGTGACTCTTTATTATGTGCAGTCGCGAGCTTTAATTTGGGACCCACTTAAGGTTGACAGTCCTGTGATATAGTATAGGAATTCAAAGGATATTTTTTCAAAATGGGTCCCAAATCAAAGCAAGCGACCGTATGTATAACATAAAGAATTCAATACTGAAAAACAAGTACATGGAAAAAATATATAAGGTAAACAATGGGCGACCTTATCGCTTCGAAGCGATCTCTTCCAGGCAATCTTTTCAACAGAAAGAGTGGAATGTTTTTAAGCAGGTGGTGTAATATGAAATAGTCAAAAAACTAATAACTAATAAGCCGTGGTGGCCTAGTAGATTGACCTATGGCCTCTCAAGCAGAGGGTCGTAGGTTCAAATCCCGGCTCGCAACTCTGACTTTTCGGAATTTATGTGCGAAAATACATTTGTAATTTACCATGAGCTTTACTGTGAAAGAAAACGCCGTGAGGGAATCTGGACATACCTGTGAAGAAATTCAATACCGTGTTAAGTGTCCAATCCGCACTGGGCCCGCGTGGGAACTACGGGCCATGCTCCATTCTGAGAGACCTGTGCCCTGCAAAGTCCCAACTCGTATAACCTCAAATAGACTGGGGTGATGACGATGATGAAGACGTCATTTAGGAAAAACCACACAGTTTTGAAGGTTTATGAATCGCACTTCACGTCACACATGTACGTTACGCGTGTGCGTGAGAATATGCACAAGAAGGGGACGCGGATAGTGTAGTGATGCGAAAAAAATATCGACAAAATTAATAGTTTTTATTTCTTTAAATTATACATATATATATTATATCAAATAATAAAACTATGGACAACACAAAAAAAAATAGATTTTTGCTGATTGTATATTTTGTTTCGCACCAAATTTCAAGTACTGTACCGACTAAATAGTGGTTGAAATTCGAATATATATATATATATATCTACGTCTGTACATTGAAATGATGAAGAGTCTTTTAATTATGGTTCAAGGCAAAAGGGGATGAAGATTCCTACTAAAGTGTCGAGAACGATTTATGAGCAAAGGACGGGAATTTCAATTTATTTAATAAGAACTATGAAAACATAAATTATTGAAATGGTATGGTAATTTTGTTTACAGTTAGAATAGTGAGTTGTGTTGAGGCTTTACTGACATTAAACAGATCAATTTTTAATTGTTGTTAAAATACTTTTAAAACATTCGCAACGATATTTCAGATGTTGAGTTTTACAAGGTTTAATTAAAATTTAATGTTTGTTTTAAAATTTATATTATTATGTAGTTGTTCTCACAACCGACTTATGAATGGACCGAATGCGCTTAATGCATTGTTTTAGTGATCTAAAACGAAATCGGCTTGGAGGCACGTTCGTTGGATAGTTTCAAAGTGTACAAAGGACATAGGTAGAAATGTTTTTTGTGATTATGTATATTATTATTATCGTATTCAATAACTTATATGACAGAAAATCATTTATGAAACTCACTACTCTTTGGCTATTCTTGATAACGTAATATTTTTTTAAGACATGTTCCCCGACATTCTTTCTCATGATCATTTTTTCTGATATTCTTTGTGTCTAGTTTCTGAAATGTAGAAAAATAACCTAAGAAAACTTACCAAGATTACTCCAATTACAAACAAAACCAGCATATCGATAAAAAACGCTTTTATCACGACAAAAATTTCTGAAGAAAATCTTAGAAACAAGAAAACAAAACCTAAGTAAACTTACCAGGGGCCTCCAACTAACATAACTGACTTATCGATAAATTAACAATTAACTGTCCATCACTAAATACTGGCATCTTTGACAATCGAGTTACCAGGGAGTCCATCAACCCGTTTAATGGCCTGAAAATTGCCGGTAGACGAATTTCTTGACGTTTTACACTTTGCTAGTGATGGGGAGTGTCGATTAAGGCATGATTGAATTAGTTCCGATTAATTTTGGGAATTGGGGGTGCATTATGGTGAAACGGGAAGTTTTTTCCGGCAATTGCAATATTTTTAAAAAACTTTTGTATGCCATATATTTTTATGTTCATGAGGCTTAGCGTTTTATATGTGATGGATTTCTGATTATATAAAGATTAAAAATGTTATAACAGCTCTTCACGTGGATGTATGGAGGACTAGCTGTCGCCTGTGACTCTATCTGCGAAGAATTTATTTATCCCGTGGGAATTATATATTTTTTTGGGATAAAAGTATTATATCGACGGTTAAAAGGCAAAACGCATGAAGCGACACTTTGTGTCAAAATGAGTTATATACATATTTGAAATCAGCGAATTTTTCTCCGTCGTTTGAGCCGGGTTTCATGTAAACTTGAAAAAACGTCGCTTCATGCGTTTTGCCTTTTAACCGTCGATATGTATGTAGGTATTGTAGGTTATAAAGTGTGCCAAATTCAAAACTAATGCTATTCTTGTGAATTCACTCCAAGCACGAAAAAATAAGTCTATATCAGGGCATAAGGTTGAGGCTGCGTAGCGTGTAAGAGCACCATTTGTTTTATTAGAGGAACTAAGCCAGAGCTCTGTCACTCCATGCAAAAGAGTACTTCTCCATTGCTATAGTTAACACTTAAAAAATCTATTCACTATAACAGTTGACACTTGAAAATGTTGCTACTCCTTGACTGCTACTTACATCGGTGGTAGGTGAATATAGCAGCTGTCAAACGCGAGTGTCGCATCTGTTACGTAGTAACTATTATGTGCTCTGTGACTGCTATTAGCACCGTCGGCGGTGAGCCGGCTGGTAGGTGGATATAGCGGCTGTCAATCGCGAGTGTCGCATCTGTTAAGTAGTAACTATTATGTACTCTGTGACTGCTACTAGCACCGTCGGCGGTGAGCCGGCTGGTAGGTGGATATAGCGGCTGTCAATCGCGAGTGTCGCATCTGTTACGTAGTAGCTTATATATAATCTGTGAATAAGCATTGTAAATAAAGTCACAGGCGAAAGCTTACGTTAAATATTCAAGATAATAGTCCAGACAATAAAAAGATATGGACTTAAAAGAGCACAATTGAAAGCTCTGATAAAGATAATACTTATCGCACAGAAGAAGTCATCCGACAAAAGTATAAAAAAGCTTTTCTTGGGGACCGTATTGTGTATAAACGACCGCTAACGACCGCTTTAGGCTAGTTGGTAGTGACCCTGCCTACGAAGCAAGAGGTCCTGGGTTCAAATCCCGGTAAGGGCATTTATTTGTGTGATGAGCACGAATATTTGTTCCTGAGTTATGGATGTTTTCTATGTATTTAAGTATTTATTTATCTATATAAGTATGTTTATCGTCGTCTAGTACCCATAGTACAAGCTTTGCTTAGTTTGGGACTAGGTCGATTTGTGTAAGATTGTCCCTTAGGTAATATTTTTTTTTTTTTATAATATTGATATCCTTCGAGACTAGGTTTTCGTTGACCTAGAAGATCCGTGCTAGAACTAAAGTCAGCGTAAATATTAACTTTGCGAACTTGACACGTGAAAAAATACTTAGCATTTCATCTAAATAGCAATTTAAATGTGAACGGGTAAAAGACAGACAGACAGAGTTACTTTATACTAAGAAATAAGAAACAATTATATAAAATACCAAAAGCATCTAATAAGTACATCAAGTGAAAAACCGGCCAAGTGCGACTCGGACTTACCATTATCTATAAAAACGACAAGAAAATCACGTTTGTTGTATGGGAGCCCCCCTTAAATATTTGTTTTATTTTAATTTAATTATTTACTTTAAATTGAATATAAAATATTATGTGAATATTTCAAGCGTCTACCTGCTGCCGTTTTCAATATCGAGCAATAACGAGCGAAAAAAATCACGTTTGTTATATGGGATATCTCTTAAATATTTATTTTATTCTGTTTTTTAGTATTTGTTGTTATAGCGGCAACCAAAATACATCATATGTGAAAATTTAAACTATCTAGATATCACAGTTCATGAGATACAGCCTGGTTACAGACGGACAGACGGACGAACAAAGGGGCCTCAGTAATAGGGTCCCGTTTTCAATGAACAATTTGGTTTTAAAAACTCCGAATAAAACTATCGATAATATCGTTTGTGTCCCATCCCAAACCGCTCAGACGACCTCTATCGATCCAGCATCCGGGTACAGAATAACTAAAACAAGACACCCGCCTTAGTCCTTAAGTCATCCACATAGAGTTCATTTTAGCTGGATTTCAGGACTTATATTCTGGTCCCTTCTTTCAGACAACGTACTGACCTGTTTATTTTTGGAGCCCTCGCGACCATAACAGTGGAGGGGATAGGTAGATAAACCATTCACTTAGTAAATTGAATCTTATTGCAGAGTGTTAAGTGTCACTTTAAATTGGCTGTGGCGTTATGTTAACCTAATTTATAAATGAAATAAAGCGTGTAAAAAAAATCTTTTCTCCAGATGCATTATTGAGAGGTTATCAGTTGAATGTGTGTAATCTGTGTATGTGTCTATCTGAAGCACCGTAGCTGCAAATGTGATTTACTTACCGATTTGGGGGCAGCAGCGCAGTTTTAGGCCATTGTAAAATATTTAGCATATTTGTTTACAGATTATATTTATATCTAGCTGGTGCGCGCGACTACGTCCGCATTAATCATTGATGCTCCGCTCCTATTGGTCGTAGCGTGAAGAATATACAGCCTTATAGCCTTCCTCGATAAATGGGCTATCTAACACTAAAATAACTTTTCAAAACGGACCAATTTGTCCTGAGATTAGCGCGTTCAAGCAAACAAACAAACAAACTCTTCAGCTTTATAATATTAGTATACTTACCTAGATATACATGAAAAAAATACTCTCTGCCAAGTTTCCAAACCGCTGAATCGATTTAGAAGAAATTCGGCATGGAGACAGTTTGAGACCGTGGGAAGGACGTAAGCTACTTTTAATCACGGAAAATTGCATAGTTCCCGTGGGATAGCGATAAACGGATTCTTAACAAGTTTGCTATGAAGTATATTTTTGTATTTTTATTTTATTTTTTCAACTAAATTTTTTTTGTGTTTAGTTTGAAATAAAGGGATTCTTCGCAGACGGAGACGGGGGAAACAGCAAGTAGGTAACTAGGTACATATTTATGAAAACAATTTTTTACGGGATAATACTATACTATATGTTAATCCAGGTTATAAACCATTATGTGTACCAAATTTCATCAAAATCCGTCAAACCGTTTCACACGAATGAAGCTTACCCACTCACGTGCTTATTTGCATTTACTGTATAATTGACAATTGATTTCAAACATTGTAGCTATTAACTCAAGGAATAAATTTGATTGATATAAATAAATTAATTGGCAACCATAATAGGGATGTTGACACCACCAATCAACTGACGTACTTTTCATGAGCTGTCAAAACACAACTCTCCCATAGAGTTTGAATGGCGCAATAGCAACATATGGCGTCACTTATTCTTGTTCGCATACTCAATCAACTAACTATTTATTTGTTTCAAAGCAACAAAAAATCTGATATTGCCGTTAATCGAAAATTAATCTGGTTTTCAGAGAAAATAAAGCGTTTTTTTTACTGGAGTCGTGTTTTCTAATTATTTTTAATGGCGTCAACATCCCTCTCGGCAAAAGCATGTGAGTGGCCAAGTGTGTAGTGACTCCTAGTGCCATCTAGTCACCAAATAAATATACCTTCTCCCCTCAAAAAGTAGCAGAAACAATTTAGTAAAATACAGTCAGTCAACTCTAGCTTTATGTAATGTATGTGCTTGGGGCCTATAGGTATCGAGTTCCCGATCCCCCTCTGCCTATAGCCATCAATCTCCACTGTACCGATACAATTTTCATATATAAATATTTTATTAACTCACCATTTGAACGAATTTGGAAGGAGAATAGCGTTTTGGCGCGTTACAGCGTTTTATCGGCGTCTGCCAAAATGTTTATAGCAATGCAGCTTGTAGTAAATATTGCTCGTTGTATTTTTATAGGAGTCAGTACTTTTTATACTGAAACCGACAAACGAGCGTGATAATATATCTTAGTTATCTGATAATAAATAAATAAATAATTTTATTCATTTTTCAGACATTGTGTACATCCATTTTTTTCTTAGTAAAAAGCATACAAATAAAAATTTATCATGTATTGTTAGTAAAATTATAATTAATACGTCACAATTTAAGATTAAAATAAAAATAAAAATTCATATTAAATCAAAGGACATGTCACAGCACAGATTACAATTAAAACAAAATAAAAATCCAGTACAAAAAATTACAAACTTAATAAGTGATAACCGTAGAGGGTCTTGGGTTCAAACCTGGGCTCACACTTCTGAGTATCATGAGCTTTACGGTAAAGGGAAAAATTGTGAGGAAACCTCTGCACAATTGCAAATAAATTGAATGGTGTGCGTGAAGTTCCCAATCAGTTCTAGGCCCGCGTGTGAATTACGGCTACAGTCCTCTTGTTTTAAGAGGAGGCCTGTGTCCTGCAGTGAGACGTATATATATACCTAGTTGATTAAGCGCTCACAGCAGCCCGGGGACGCTTATAACCACAGGCCTTCGAAGAAACGGTACATCGCCTTAATCTCGCACACCCAATCATACTAAATTTAGTATAACATTTTTCTTTATCTACAGGGTTATTTGTAATTCACTGACATCCTCTTAACCCTGAATTCCTATCACTCAAACAAATGTTTTTTGTTTTACGACTTTTTAAAATGAATCACTTTTTTCCCATACAAATACACAGAGTTCGTAAAAATAAGTTGTAATCTCAAATTTTCAAAACGTAATTACACCAAAAATATTAAGTTATGACAAAAGCCGTGAAACAAAAAAGATTTGCTTAAGTGGTAGGAGTTTAGGGTTAAAAAGATGCTAGCTAGTGAATTACAAATAACCCTGTATAATATAATAAGTTTCAAATTATGATATTCAAATTTAGGCTTTACGAGGGCAAATGCACCCGAGCCCTAGTATTTTTTGAGTAAATTATCAATTTATTTTATAATAGATATTTTTTTTATTATGAGATGGAGGCAAACGAGCAAGCGGGTCATCTGATGGAAAATGATCACCACCGCTCATAAATATCAACAACTCTAAGAGAGTCACTAATCTGTTGCCAGCCTTTAAAGGAAGTATAAACCCTTTTCTCGAAAGCCCCGATGTCATAGTTGTCTGGAAACACTGCTGCCGGAAGCTGGTTCCAGTTTCACCGTACGTGGCAGGAACTGCCGAAGAAAACTTACAGTGGTAGACTGCCAATCATCGAGATGGTGACGATGGTAACCTTAGACTTAGATATTATCAATGTATGACTGTAATATATAATTTAGTGTAAATAATTTCATATTAGGTATTATTTTAAACAAGTTAGCTATGAAGTATCTTTTTTTTGTACTTATTTTTTCAACTTCATTTTTTTTTTTTTTTTATTACTTTTACGGTCATCCCGTGAAATCATACATTTCGTACTAAATACAAACTGAAATATAGATGCACAGAAAAAACCCCAGAAAAAAGACCAATGCTGGCCAAAAAAAAAAAAAAAAAAAAAAAAAAAAAAAAAAAAAAAAAAAAAAAAGTTGAAAAAATAAGTAAAAAAAAAAAGATACTTCATAGCTAACTTGTTTAAAGTTGCACAGTAGCGCCATCTCTTGTCCAGGTGAGCGGTTAGTTCCGAAGGAGTGTTAAAATCTCTCGATGAGGGTGTAACATAGATGTGCGTTTGTCACTGCATAAGGTGATGATTTAGCAGATTGAAATGTATGATGTATAGGAAAGATTCGTGTCTAATCTCTAGACCAGTGGTGGTGTAGGGGTATGGCACGCGGCACGGAATGCTGAGGACCTGGGTTCGATTCCCAGCATTGGTCTTTTTTCTGGGGTTTTTTCTGTGCATCTATATTTCAGTTTGTATTTAGTACGAAAGGTATTATTTTCTATACTAATCTACATATACTAATATTATAAAGAGGAAAGATTTGATTGTTTGTTTGTTTGTTTGTTTGTATGTATGTTTGTTTGTTTGCATTGAATAGGCTCCGAAACTACTGGACCGATTTCAAAAATTCTTTTGCCGTTAGAAAGCTACATTATCACTGAGTGACATAGGCTACTTTTTACCGCGGGAAAATTAATTTATCGCGGGCGAAGCTGCGGACGTAAGGCTAGTATTTGACATAATGTAATCACAGATTTAGTTAGGTACCTACTCGTAAATTGCTGTTGTGTCTTACTTGTTGTGAACTGACTTATACTAAGTAGTAGGTATGACATCTTATTGTAGTGAACTCACATGACTTGCCAATATAAATAAATACGTTGCTGATTAGCTCCCTTTATTTGACGTAGACTGTTATACATTATAAGGTATAATTGCATTGTTATCATGCATTGGGGTCACAGAAGGTCACTCTATTAATTACGTCACGACTGCATAGCACGGATAACCTAATCAAACATTGCTTAAGCCGTATAGATACTGAGGTATACCTATAGGTCGATCCATACCAGACCTACACAGTTAGGTCTTACTTCCACTGCTGAATCGTCTCAGAATAAAGGGTCTTATGGAAATATTTTAAGCTCCCGTGATTTATATAAACCTACATTCCACTTCATAGTGTCTTAAAAGTTAAAACGCTAATGTAATCATTTTTTTTTTGCAGATGGGTCAGTGTTCATTTTGTTGTATGTTTTGATTTTTTTAACAGAGACTTAATTGCTTGATACCTCATCTATTAAATTCCATTTTGGCTATACTCATTTAATTTAGAATTATAAACCACAACAACATTATATTGGGGCTCGTGAACTGTAACCTCTTTACAATTTGTACTAGAGTAACAATTGACGACACGCAAATAAAGTGACATTAAAACAATTTTATTTTGCGGCTCCCAGACTATTGTACTGTACTATTTGCTAGGTAAGAAATAGTTGACGAGCCGCAATATAATGATGTTGTGGTTTTCAATTCTAAATTAAATGAAGTATAGGTAGGTATTAATATTTTGCAACTCTTGATCATCGAATAAAAATCACAGTGTATATTAAAATCAAAAGACTTCTTGTTTTATGGTTGTATTATTTATAGGTATGCATTATAATGTGGTCACAACCACGTTGTTCAAAGTTTACCGCAAACCGCACGCCTACCCCAGATTTAAATAAGCTAGCCCTAGGGTTGTCGACGCCAGTATTACTAGGTTTAATATTATTAAGTACTAGCTTTTTCCCACAACTTCGTCTGCGATCTCCATCCCTCGGGAAATTAACAAAAAATCCCTTTTTACTGCACCCACTGAGATTAGGTCTCATTGAATTGAATGTACATAATATAAATCCCATTTTTCTCCTTATCCCGCGGGATTTTCCAAAAATCCTAATATTAGTTTTTACCGTTATAATCACCTACTTGAATGCCAAATTTGAAGTCTTTAGTAGTTATAGAGTTACGGAGTTAGGGCCATTTTGAAGCACAAAATATAAATTCCATTTACTTTCTATCCCGTAAGAATTTCTAAAAATCTCTTCGTAGCGGATGTCTACGTCTTAATCTATCTATTGCAATCTGTGCTGTGTGCCAAATTTCAGCACACTCCGTTCAGTGGTTTGAGCTGCGCGTTGATAGATCAGTCAGTAACGGTTGCCTTTTATGTACGTATACAACAAAGATTTAGGGTAATATCGAAAACACGTGATTTCCCCGAGATAAGGCCATGAAGGTTGAAGGTTGGGTTATCCAGACCATTTAACTATTAAAACATTACGACATTAAGTCGTTTTACTGCCAAGTCATTCCGTCTACTATGGCTTATAGCAATGAGGACGTTTTACAGACCAAGATATTTTGCTACCCGGACCAGAAAAGGTGCTCTGCTCGCCAAGGCTAAATGCAAGTAAGGCCTCCAATACCGAACTCACATACAATCACGCCCCCTCCCCAGCAAAGGGTTAGGCAGAGACTATTTGTTTCCACCTCCTACGATCCAGACATACATCTTTTTCTTTCACAACACTCATTAGTCTTTTCATACATGCTCGCTGGTTTCGGGTACTCTTGACCTGACATTTCTTCAAGACATCCTCAATTTGAATCATGGTATGTCCTTCTTGGACTTTTCCAATATTTCCATCTTAATACACTCGCCTGAAATGACGAAACACGCGCAAGAACTAAAATCACGGACATAGCACGAAGAATCGCTAGACTTAAGTGGCATTGGGCAGGGCACGTCGCTCGTAGAACTGACGGCCGATGGGGCCGAAAGGTTCTCGAGTGACGTCCGCGGACCGGAAGACGCAGTGTAGGTAGGCCTCCAACAAGATGGAGCGACGACCTGGTGAAGGTGGCGGGAACGCATTGGATGCGAATGGCGCAGGGCCGATCTGTTTGGCGAGCCTTGGGGGAGGCCTATGTTCAGCAGTGGACGTCTTTCGGCTGAAATGATGATGATGATGACACTCGCCTTATCATCTCTTTCGCAAGTCTTCATCCATCCTCTCCACATGCCCTAACCAACTTAACATTCCATTCTCCATAAGAGTCACAACGTCATCTCTCATGCCACAACATCTCCATCATCCTTTCAGCCGTAGGACGTCCATTGCTGGACATAGGCCTCCCTCATTGGCGCCCAATCATTACGGCTGGAAGCAACTTGCATCCACCCTGAACCTGCGGCCTTCACCAAATCGTCCGTCCACCTCGTTGGACGTCCCACGCTGCGCTTGCCAGTCCGTAGTCACCATCCGAGAACTTTATCATACCAGAACGTCTTTAAAAACCTATTTACATCCAGTTGCCTCCTGAGGCCTTGTCTAACGCGCCGATGCTATCGTATTTACCACCTCCTTCTATCATCATCGTATACCATTTGACAGAGTGAAGAGGTAAAAGTGATTGTGATGAGTGCAATAGAAAGCCTCAGCTATTACCAAATATATATTTTTTACATAAAACTGCCCGTGATTGACCTCTATCTCACCTGATGAAAAGTGCAGATGAGGCCAAGGGTGCAGCTCACTGGTTCAGTAACAGCCTCACTCTAGCCTTGAAGAGCTCTAGGTTGTATTTATCTGGAAATACAGACGACGGGAGTGAATTCCATTCCTTAGCAGTTCGCATTAGGAAAGATGAAGCCAGACGCTTCGTGCGGGCCAATGGAATACTAACCACATAAGAATGAAGACGCTCCCCCACCTGGATGTCCGATGGTAAAATGGAGATGGTGGAATTAAATTATGTAATTCATGCGCACACTCACCAAAATGTATCCGATAAAAAACAGACAAACAAGCAACTCCACGACGGTCCTCTATATATCCTATCCTCCCTCCTATATCTTCTCTTCCTGTGCCTTTATCAAAACACTATCAAGGAGTCTTCTGAATGGACATTTTGCTGAGCAATGGAGGTTCATCTTAGACTTTCCTATAAAATACGGTCTTTTTATGAAAAATGATGGCAAACGAGCAAATAGGTCACCTGTAAGTGATCCCCAGCACTGGACATGGACAATGCAATAGCCAGATGAACCTAAAAGACTAAGACTGAATGTCCTTTATGCTCGTTTCATCGGCTTTATTACTTCGCGCCGGAACGCATGTACTGCTTAGCTCCGAGATTAGCAAAGATGGTAGAGATCCGGACGGACCTTGCAAGGTCATACCTCCAAAAATCACCATCATCATCAGGTGACCTACATGTTCAAAAGCGGCCCCATGTCAAAAAAATGTAGAATTCAGACAAAGCGGTTCGTCTTCTGACCGTCTCCACTTTCATGGAAGCAAGTCTGATTTCATCAAATTTTATGATGGCGCCCAAAACATGGAACTGACTATTAACAGGGAACTGTAATTTGGTTCGAGACCTTTCGATCTTGACTTTAAAATGCAGGGGTGGAGCTTCGGGTTGGAATTCACGACCTTCAGCTTGAGAAAAGGTAGGTACGTCAAACCATTGGGATACACACCTCTCGTTTTTACCTCAGAATTTACGTAAAACACTTGAAATGATTTTTTCAGTGAAGGAAAATGTGCATAATTTTGTGAAGCTATTTGAGTGTGAAGTTCCCGATCCGCTCTTATGACCCATGCCCTATCAATCTGAGAGATCAGTGCCCAGCAGTGGGACACATATAGGCCGAGATGGATCGGTTCACCTCGTCAGTTAAACTCTTTATACAACTAATCAGTTAAACCAAGTAAAGGGAATTATTAAGCCAGCCACCAGACGATGTTCGTACTTAATATTCTGCTAAGTTTAATTATTTTCACCTCTTATTCCAACTTAAAAGGTTCGAAGTCGTTGCCGAAGCCAAGCGACTTTCAGCTTAAAGTTATCGAGGCTACAGTGCATTATAGAACAACAGCTGCGAGCGTTGAGGTTATTTTTACTCGCGCGTCGGCTTGCAATCAATAACTACCCTCTAAAGTGTCAAAATTATTATAAACCGATAGAAAACGCTTTAAAACCGCGTATTAATTACTTAAGTATACGGAAAAATGCTTAGAACTAAACTTACCTTTGAATCAGCACAACCACAACACGTTAAAAAAAATAAAAGAACGAAAAATAAAGTAAAATTTATTAACAGAATTTTTGGAATCGAGTTATGATAAAATAACGGAAGAAAGCGACGCTACGTGCGCTCGCTACGGACAGTACTGGCTCTCTGAAATTTGGCTCTCGAGGGCGGCCTTTTATACCCGCGCGGGGGCAGAGAGGGGGGACGTTCCGCCATCTTGTCGTCGCCATGGCAACGAGGAGATGGGCTATTAGGGGGGCGCAGATTAGTTGTACGGACAGCAGCGGCGTGTAAATAATTAATTTTATGATATTATGGTTTAATAATGATTTGGTTAACAGGTTTATGATTGTTTGTTGTTTGGCGTGAAGATGTTTTCGATTTTAAAATATCGAATAATGACCTGTAGTCCCACAAGCGAGTTCTATGTTTTCGAGGTAAGTACGCTGAAATTTTAAGAGAATATTATTTATAATTAAAAATAAATATTTCAAATAAAATACAGATAATTTCAAATGGATAATCGACCTACCCATTTTAAAAAAAATTGATTTGATCAAAAATTGAAAAAAAAAAAGAAAAATTGAATTGGGTTGATTTAGCCCCGCTACCCGTCAGCTGAGGTCTGTGGTTCTGTGCTTGAGTATCATAGGAAAAGCATGAGACAAGTTTTCATGGCCCCTCAAATACCTACCCAAAAATGACAATCAGTCCTACTATTATGTTTTTCGAAACGTTAGCGTGGCAACGAATGTTTCGAATCACCAGAGGCCCTACCACGAAGTGCATAATTCGAACTTCGTTTCCTGCCGTCCCGCTCACGCTAATATGATTTGACACGAGAGTGAGAGGGATAATACGATACGAACATCGATTTTCGAATTTCGTAGTAGCGCCTCAGGACCGTGCGCCTCTCTGTTGTCTGTATTGGCTATGTGCGAAGCGGGTGGTGGGGTACAGAAAACGATCGCAGCGCACAACATGGCAAAAATTGGAAGTAAATGAGGAGGAAATGTTGTCAACGCTACGCGGCGCCACCGTCGTGCACGGTCCCAATACTCTTTGACTTATGTACGCGCCCCCATTGCTGGGCATAGACCTCCTCTGACTATGAGATGTCTTGATTCTTGATTTATTCATCTGCTCATTTAAACATTGGCCAAAAAGCTCAACATAACATTTTAAATGAATGTCTCTATACCTAATAGGTATCTTAACTGTGAAATAGTAGCACATGGTGTAAAAATGCCATTTGAAAATGGTGTAAGAGCCGGTACAGACGGACAGCATTTGAATTGCAACCCAGCTGCAAAATGGCAGTTTGAGTGCAGTTGACGAGGCTGCATTAAACTGCAAACCGACTGCGCAGTCCGCTTGCAGTTGCCGTGCAGTTCAGTCGACCGCAAGTTAGCTGCACGTTAGCTGCACGATTGTAATACCTACAGTCCCATTGCAGTTGGAGCAACTGCAATAGAACTGCATTAAAACTGCATTGCAACTGCAACAAGCCTCTTGCAAAACCCCGGTTATCCATTCAGTTGATCTGTTGTTTGACTTTGTTGTTGTTCTTGAATTGTTACGATTTCTCTTCACTTTATGAATTAGGTCGAAGCAAAAGAAGCAGCTGTATTATATCGTTAAATTTCATACCTACTGAAATACGTTTGCACTTAACTTCCTAAAATAACTGGGGGAGTGGAACATACACTGAATACATAATAGGGAACGAGCACATAGACGGTGCTGCCATCAATTTGAATGGTTTACCTTGATAAGTTTCTTTTACTGTCCGCATAGTGTCGCTTCTGTCGCATTAGTGCTGCCACCTATAGTTTCTGCACGTTCCTTATTAGTGAACGTGCACATAGACGGTGCTGCCAACTAGTGCCATTAATTTGAATGTTTTACCCTGATAAGTTTATTTTACTGTCCGCATAGTGTCTCTTCTGTCGCATTAGTGCTGCCGCCTATAGTTTCTGCATGTTCCCTATAAGCAGTTTTATTTCAGTTGGGGCAACTGCAATACGATTGCATTGCAACCGTGCACCCAACTTGCAGTCAGTGTGCGGTCAGCAGGACTGCAAGCGGACTGCGCAGTCAGTTTGCAGTTTTGATACAGTTATGCCAACTGCATCAGAACTACACTCGAACTACCATTTGCAGCTGGGTTGCAGTTCAAATGCTGTCCGTCTGTACCGGTCCTTAATCTGTGTGATGTAGTTTAATACATTTTACACTATTTAACACTTTTGTATAAACAAGTTAGCTATGAAGTATCTTTTTGTATTCATTTTTTCAACTTCATTTTTTTATTACTTTTACGGTCATCCCGTGAAATCATATATTTCATACTAAATACAAACTGAAATATAGATGCACAGAAAAAACCCCAGAAAAAAAACCAATGCTGGGAACTTTTGTATAAACATTAATTTATTATTTTAAAATTACAAAAAAAATATATAAAATTATTTTTAATTGTCATCATTCATAAGCTGTTCTACGGCTGTTCTACATATAATTAATAAGATTTACGTAACAATAAATGTGTTAATTTTTTCTTAAACGGATTATAAAATCTCTTTAATATTAGCTGGGATTTTATTAAAATATGTAAATAGCTGCATATCTAGAATAACACAGCTCCCTACTTTTATCTGACTTTTAAATGTTATAGTAATTAACTGTGGTCAGTACGAGTCCGCCTTACGTCGGATGTAATTTCAAAAACTAAGCTCTTGCAAAAAAAAAAAATTTACAAATTCTTTTTCTGCGAACGGTACCATCTGCGTCCGTATCAACCCTCCATCACCCACACAAACAAAAGCCACGCACACCACAATATTCCCATACGTACACGGAACACAGAATACGCGTACAAGCTTTCCTTGAAGTGAGAAAATTTGCGCGCAAACGTAAAAACAAAAGGTCACAAAAGCATATTTAATTCACGGGAATATTTAATAGTTTATTATAGAATTGTTCGGGGTTAGAGTTTGGTTTTGCGTAAGTGTTATAGCGAGAATAGCGAGATGTGACGTTTTGCTTTCGAGTAAAGAATACTGTGTCTCGCAGAGTCGTTGGTTGGAAAATGGTTTTCAAATCTTTGGCATCCAGCTTCTATCGATGTATAACGCTCGCTCGCTCTAACGTGCGCCGTATCGTATCTCGTTGTCTCTCTCAATTTATGCACAGCACGGAATTTTGAGTTAAAAAAGTTCGAGCAGGTAATTATTTTTAGTGCTATTTTAATTTACAGTGCAACTAAACTAAGTGTTTGTACGAGTTTTTGTAACTACAGTAATAGTTTTAAATACGTGTTTTATTTTATTATTTAATTTATTTAAATTCCGTACCTATTTTTTTAACAAATACTTTTTGGTACTGTTTTACAAAAAACACTCATTAGTCTTTTATTGTTTTAGAACACAATCAATTAAATTAAGTGCTTTTTATTTATTATTCAAAGCATTTTCCCGCTCTCGAGTTGTCCGCTATTCGTCACGAGATGGCGTTGGCGATGCAAAGCTCGAGTTGAAATTATTTTAATGCTCGTTATTAATTGAACGCAGAAATATTAATAGCAATTCTGAAATGATAAAATTCTATTTTGACTTAAAAAAACACAAGTTTGTTATATTTTAGTTCCGCTACTCGCGTATAGATGGCGCGACTATACTTAACCACACTGCTATTTACGTTTGTGTGGGTTACATTTTGACTGTAAAACGACTTGAATGATTTGGACGAGAGAAGAAAAAATAAATAATTCTGGTAAAATATTCTGCAAATATATGAATGCCGTTTTTTGAGAAAAAGTGTGATTTTCAGAAAATCCTGAAATTAGTTTTTTACTGTTATAATTACCTACCTACTTGCATGCCAGAAATCTCTAATAATATTATAGTTACGGAGAGAGAGTCATTTCGAAATGAAAATATAAATCCCATTTCCTATCCCGTGGGAATTTCAAAAAATCCTTTCTTAGTGAACCTCTATGACGCTCTAGGTATATTGCCAAATTTCAAGTTTTTAGCTTCAGTGGTTTGGACTGTGCATTGATAATATCAGTCAGTCAGTCGCAGGACTTAGAATTTTATATTCATTGCATCTCGCTCTGCTTCTGTGGACAGGCAGTATACTGTAAAACCCATCTCGAAGTACAGACAGACATGCACGCAACTTCCCGTTTTTCAAACTCTAACAATTCAATAAACCTGCAAATACCAAACAAACATACTGTACGTTTAATTTTTATTATCATGCGAACGAATGCGAGATATTAAAAAACTTGCTGCGGGAAAGCGGGAGACTGTATAAAACAGCGGATTCCGTACTTCAAGTACCATCATCATCATCGACGACCAGATGGCCTAGTGGTTAGAGAACCTGACTATACGAAGCTTGAGGTGCCGGGTTCGATTACCGCGTCGGGGCAGATATTTGTACGATAAATACGAATGTTTGTTCTCGGGTCTTGGGTGTTTAATATGTAAGTATTTAAGTATGTATCTATCTATACAAGTACGTTTATCCGTTGTCTAGGTACCCATAACACAAGCTTTGTTTACCTTGGGTCTAGGTCAATTGGTGTTAATTTTGTCCCGTGATATTTATTATTTATTTTAGCCGAAAGATGTCCACTGCTGAATATAGGCCTCCCATAGAGTAAGCTAAGCAAAGCTTTTGTTATGAATATTAGGCAATGGATAAACATACTTATACACAGTGAAATTTTAGTGGTTGTTTTCCCGAAACGAGGTGATTTAGTTTCGATTGTACAATCGATTTATAATTACTATTTTGACTAGAGTCAAAAATCCAATTGTGAAAAACGAAAGTCGAAAATGGCCGCAAACCAATAGTAACGCTTCGTTGGTACCTAACCTATCGTACGATCGCACGCTACTTGTACCAACGAAGCGTTACTATTACTAATTACTAAATCACCTCGTTTCGGGAAAACACCACTAAAATTTCACGGTTTATATATAGAAAATACTTAAATACATATTAAACACCCAATAACCGAGGGCAAACATTCGTATTTTTCATATAAATTCTGACCTGAGGCAGGAATCGAACCCGGGACCTCAAGCTTTATAGTTAGGCTCTCTAGCCACTAGCTATCATAAGACGAGCAAAGTAATTGTTTCAGTTAATTGAAAAGGTATTTATGGTAGGCGATAGGTTAGCAACCTGTCACTATATTGTACCACTTATCTAACATCTATACATATAATAAATCTGTAACAAGTCGGTGTCTGTACATTGAAGATATTTGAGAAAAACTGTCACTAGGGCTATTTATTAGCGCAATAGAACGCAAAACAATGCTTTTTAGAATTATTGTCTGTTTGTCTGTTTGTCTGTGCGTTTGTGCGCGCTAATCTCAGAAACGGCTTAACCTAGAAGGATGCGGTTTTCACTGATATGTTGGTATTTTCTTGTATTAACATTTAGTGTTTGTTTCATTTGAATCGGGTCACAAATAAGAAAGATACGTCTATTTTAAGAATTTATCGAACAGGTTTTTTTGTTTGAACGCGCTAATCTCAGGAACTTCTGCTCCGATTTGAAAAATTATTTCAGTGTTAGATAGCACATTTATCGAGGAAGGCTATAGGCTATATATCATCACGCTAACACCAATAGGAGCGGAGCGGAGCGGAAGAATGTTTCAAAATCGGGGGTTTTTGAAGTAAAACTTCTATAGGCACGCTTGACTTGGGAGTACGGTGTTGAATGTGAACGCGGGTGTGCGGGGGGGTGCGGGGGCGGGTAATTTTTTTATATCGAGGAACTAAGGAGAGCCATAATTGATGAAAAAGCAAATTGGATAAAAAAAAAATAAGCTGCCCAAATTACTAATTCCACGCGGACGGAGTCGCGGGCAAAAGCTGTTAAACCTAAAATTGCTAAATGTAGCCCCGAAACCTAAATGTAGCATTTAAAAAGGAATGGTGTGTGTATGTATATTTTTATCCCAACATTCCCACGGGATTCACGTAAAATCCCACAGTCTTAACCGTTAAGTCTAGAAACACACAATGTGGCAAGGGCTTTCTCCCCGTATTGAGCCCGCGGTACCCTAAAAAAAGCAATTAGCAACCACATGCCTGAAATTTCAGAAAAATCCCATCTCGTTCTACCAAGTAGTTTTACATTTTTGCTGAAGTAGCAACTGTCTGAGGAATGCAAGGGCTACCTTTAGGGTTCCTAGGTTTACCTTCATCCCAGCTTCACGTCCCACTACTGGGCACAGACCTCTTATAATGAGAGGGCTTGGGTCGTAGTTCCCACGCGGGCGCAGTGCGGGTTGGGAGTTTAGAAAGAAAGAAAGAAAGAAAGAAGACATTTATTCACTTTTACAAGACACACAAATACAAGAAAGTACACACAAATTCATACAAATAAACAAGGTTCACAAAACAACGAAGTAATAAATACACAGATCTGCATGTGTGTCCATGCAAAAGTGAAACGGTCGCTGACTCAGCTGAGTTTCGTAGTTGTATGCAAGTTTCTTTCACCGTAAATTTCAACTATAATTTTGGTATGTAAATTCTGAAAAACGCAGAGGTGCGAGATCGGGCTCGAAGCTACGATCCTCTGCTTGAGAGGCCATAGGTCATACCACAAGGCTACCATAACTTCAACGGATTTAATTTTGAACAAAATGCCTTCAATTTTCGACGCCCTATTGTTTTTAGAATGTGGCTTTGTTTTATATCAAACTAGCTGATGACAGCGGCTTCGCCCCGTTACAATACAATACAATACAATACAAAATTGTATTTTTTCTAAAATTTCTTTCATAAGAACCTTCTCCTGACAATAACAAACGCAACATAAAATAATTATCCAATTTGGTGCAGTCGATCGGAAGTTATGCGCGTGAGCTTGTTTAATTTAAAATGACGCGCCCGACCACCGCATTTACGCACAGGATTTTTCATGCAATTTGTCGATCGTGATGTTGCACACTGGGGCTAAATTCAGGAATGGGCCTTCACGGGTTTGGTAGCGGTAATTCAATCGTTTTGGCTGGGTTTGGTTTGAACTGCTATTCAGGAACGCCAAAAATCACTGGTTTGCGAGAATTTTGGGCTGAGCTTGGGATGAGCCTTATTTATTTGTTTATTTATTTATTTATTTATGTATTTATTTATTTACAAAGCGAATTAACAGGAAAATAAGGCTCATCCCAAGCTCAACCCATTCCTATACTCTCCCAAACGACTGAATTACCGCTCGCAAACCGTGTTGGGCCGTTCCTGAATTTAGCCCCTGATCATAGTTAACAGAATAGTTGGCGCTCCCAAATACGAGGGGCGTTCAATATAAAGTGAGAATGAGATGCAAACTCTTTCAATATTAGGAAATTAAATACTGGCCGGTAAAGCTAATCTATCTAGCTGATTGCTATGAAAAAAAAAACTAACTGTCTTTTGTTTAAAAAAAAATACGGTAATTTCTTTGTAATGCTATTGAGTACGTTAGCGAAAATGGAGAAAATTGAACTGCGCGCCGTTATCAAATACTTCTGATTGAAAAATTTTTCTACGGACCAAGTCAATTTGGATTTGCGGGACACTTTAGGGTCTAATGCTCCTCCATATTCGACAGTCGCACGTTGGTGCGCCGAATTTAGACGTGGAAGAACATCGACAATGGACGACCCCCGCTCCGGACGCCCTACTACAGCAGTAGCTGAAGAAATTGTGAAAAAAGTCGAAAACTCAGTTTTGGCGGATCGTCGTGTCACGGTTCGTTTTATTGCTGAAAATGTAAAGATTTCAACGGGGAGCGTGCATAATATTTTACATGAACGCTTGGGTATGAAAAAGGTATCTGCGCGTTGGGTACCAAGAATGCTTACTGACACGCAAAAACAAACTAGACTAGAGATTTGTCAAGAAGCTTTGAACCTGATGCAGCAAGACCGGGAACTTTTTTTGGCGCGATTTATAACAATGGACGAAACATGGCTCCATCATTACGACCCAGAAACGAAACTGCAGTCTATGACATGGAAAAGGCCATCATCTCCAACTCCGAAGAAATTCAAGGTGAGCCCATCTGCCGGTAAGGTCATGGGCTCTGTTTTTTGGTATGGTAAAGGGGTATTAATGATTGAGTATCTCGAGCATGGAGCCACTATTACGGGCACATTATACGCCAAACAAATAGCAACATTGCGCAATGAGATCCGCGAAAAACGGCGAGGTAAACTCTCGAAAGTTGTGCTGTTCCACCAGGACAATGCCCCGGCACACAAGTCCGCCGTTGCAATGGCTGCAATTCGTGATGCTGGGTTCGATATCCTTAAGCATCCTCCGTATTCACCAGATCTCGCTCCCAGTGATTTCTACCTATTTCCGAGATTGAAACAATACCTGAGAGGCCAGAAATTTGAAGACGACGACGCGGTAGTCGCTGCAGTACAAGATTTTTCAAGTACTCAAGATGAGACCTTTTTTAAAAATGAAATTTTAAGTTTAGAAAAAATATTTAATAAGTGTATTATGCTAAAAGGTAACTATGTCGAAAAATAAAATTACATTTAGTAAAAGTTGTTTATAACATACTCATTCTCACTTTTTATTGAACGCCCCTAGTAGATGAAGAGTTGTAATTAATATTTGCACGCACTCGTCCAAATCAACGGATTCAGTAGAGAGGCGCGCGTCATTTTAGCTTAGATAAGCTCTACACACGACCGCCTTAGCCTAGTTGGACCCTGCCTACGAAGCAAGAGGTCCTGGGTTCGAATCCCGGTAAGGGCATTTATTTGTGTGATGAGCACGAATATCTGTTCCTGAGTTATGGGTGTTTTCTATGTATTTAAGTATTTATTTATGTATATAAGTATGTTTATCGTCGTCTAGTACCCATAGTACAAGCTTTGCTTAGTTTGGGACTAGGTCGATTTGTGTAAGATTGTCCCCTAATATATATTTATTTATTTATTTTATTTATACACACATACAACACACATAGTGATGACTTATGGCACTGAGACGTAGCCGCTAACGATGGGTCTTATAAGAAAGCTCAAAGTCGCTCAGAGGGCGATGGAGAGGGCTATGCGGGATCGCATTAGAAATGATGAAGAAAATGAATGAGAATGCGCAAGAACTAAAGTCACGGACATAGCTCGAAGAATCGCTAGACTCAAGTGGCAGTGGGCAGGGCACGTCGCTCGTAGAACTGACGGCCGATGGGGCCGAAAGGTTCTCGAGTGGCGTCCGCGGACCGGAAGACGCAGTGTAGGTAGGCCTCCAACAAGATGGAGCGACGACCTGGTGAAGGTGGCGGGAACGCATTGGATGCGGATGGCGCAGGGCCGATCTGTTTGGCGAGCCTTGGGGGAGGCCTATGTTCAGCAGTGGACGTCTTTCGGCTGAAATGATGATGATGATGATGAAGCTCTACATACATTTCGGTGATCAATTTTTATTTATTAAGAAGATATAGAAAAGCTGTTGCCTTCAACTTCGGGTCTTTCTCGAACGATTACTTACATAGCTCATCATTAGTAAAAAAAAAAAAAAAAATATCACGGGACAATACACAAATAATATTAGTGGAAACGGATACATAGTATCGTAGCGTAGCTTTCAACATAGCTGCATAGTACACCGCTGGTAGCAAAGCACCCTAAGCGCGAAGAGTATAGATAGATTTCATACTTCTAAATCACGAAGTCATTGTGACAGAGTTCCATTAAAGCTCACGTGAATTGGCTTGTATCCAAAAATGTTCAGCTGCGGATGACAGTCCAATTTTCCTTCTTATCTCATTTAGGTAAAGTTATTGCACTTGGGTGCACTAACTGAGAGTATGTCTCAAACATTTCAAGTTCAGGATCTTACGGTCCGATATAGACTTAGGCCGCGGAGTGGGCGCAAGCGGGCAGCGCAGCGGGGCGGGAAGCGGAGCGACGAGCGTGTTCTGTGTTCATTGAATTAATGTATGTAATGTATGGAAAACTCTTTATTGTAAATAAAACGTTGCAATTGTTTTTCACTGTATTGTTTTCTTTGTGGTATCTAAGTTTGTGGTGTACAATAAAGAGTCATTGTATTATTTCAATTTAATTTAATTTCAATTTATTTATTGTATTGTATCATCATCATCATCATCATCATTTCAGCCGACAGACGTCCACTGCTGAGCATTGTATAAAAACATGAAATTAACAGTTAACAAGAGAAACAGATTCTGATGTAGGTGCAAAGGCGAACTTATCCTTTTTCCCGCTGGCGTCCAGTCGACTGCGCGACCGGCGGCACGGCAAGCGTTTCTCTGTTCATAGCGTGTGCCGCCAGGGTAACAACCTGAGCGGCGAGCGTCTCCGCGCAATGAACAGAGAACACGCTCCCCGCTCCGTCGCCCGCCCCGCTACCCGCTGGCGTCCAGTTGCAGCCTAATGACTTCCTCATTGGAGCATTTAAATTTTTAATCAATTTTTTTTGAGAAATCTTTCCAAATTATTATACTAAACGGGACTTATCACGCAAATACTATTTACCTCGACGTTTCGGCCACATTGCAGCAAAGTGGTCACGAGTTGACTGAGTCAACAGACAAGTCAACTCAGTCAACTCGTGACCACGGCTGCTGCAATGTGGCCCAAACGTCGAGGTAAATAGTGTTTACGTGATAAAATCCGTTTAGTATAATATACCTAATAATTATGACTGGAAATCACGAAAGTTTAAAACAGTAAAGTAAACTTACCAATGCTCGACACCTCAACGCCCAGTAGATGACACACATCTGTCATCTCTCTTACTATTGACATTAAGATTGAAGGTGCCATGTATTGGGCCAGTGTCGAGCTCAGGGACGTTTACCTTATAAATCTTTCCTAGTTGAAATAGGACGTAGTTTAACGAAAAGGATCCAAACCATCACTGACATTTTCTTCTTTAATTTCTCTTTTGTTGGTACTGAAACTAGATCCAAAATCAAAAAGCGACTTTTTTTTTTTTTTTTATATAAGAGGTGGCAAACGAGCAGACGGGTCACCTGATGGAAAGCGATCACCATCGCCCGTGGACACCCGCAACACGGGGGGCATCACAGGTGCGTTGCCGACCCTTTTAGGAATTGGTAGGCTCGTTTTTTAAAGATCCCTAAGTTGTAACGCTCCGGGAATGCTGCCGCAGAAAGCTGATTCCAGATCTTTGTCGTGCGAGGAAAGAAGTTTCGCTTAAAACGCACGGTACTAGAATGCCAATCATCAAGATGGTGAGGATGGAAAGACAAACGGTTCCTCGAAGTGCGGTAGTGGAATTGTTGAGGGTTGGATCCTTTTCGTTAAACTAAGTCCATTATATGCGTAGAGAGGCGTCATATAATGTCAAAGGTAACAATAATTTTGTTTTTAAAACAAGCTTTTCAGCTGCCAGTAATTTTTGTTGACTACATGCATTATCATCTAAGCTATATCATCGTCATCATCATTTCAGCCGAAAGGCGTCCACTGCTGAAGGCCTCCCCCAAGGCTCGCCAAACAGATCGGTCCCGCGCCATCCGCATCCAACGCGTTCCCGCTACCTTAACCAGGTCGTCGCTCCATCTTGTTGGATGCTACATATCCGTACTAAATTTGAAGTCAATCCGATCCCCAAAAGTGGGTTAAGTTAATCTTGCAAAATTTGACAAACAAACAACGTACAAGTTTCCAGACAACTATGACACCGGGGCTTTCAAGAAAAGGGTTTATACTTACTTTAAAGGCCGGCAACAGATCAGTGACTCTCTTTGAGTTGTTGATATTTATGGGCGGTGGTGATCATTTTCCATCAGATGACCCGCTTGCTCGTTTGTCTCCCTCTCACAATAAAACAAGTTGAGCAAAAGCTTGTAAAATACTTAGTTTGCTGTATTTTTCAGCGTGAAGCTTTAATTTGGACGCAAAAAAGAATTTTAAACGTTTAGTTGTAACGTTAGGTTTAGACGGACAGACAGACAAATGGGCATGAGCACTTCATTATGAAGCACACGCGCAGGCGGTAATGGTGACTCGAGATAGCCCGGTTACGTTAAAGGCCGATTTTTCAATCCCCAGATAAAAGTATCTGCCATATAAATGTAAACTCTGTCTGTGTGTTGATGTTAGCAGTCTATGTTTGTATTTACGGATGTTCCACCGTAGCGTCGAGACTACTCATGCGATTTTAATAAATAAGATGTCAATCTAAACATGAAACTACCGTGAGACTCACTCATAGTGAAAATAAGTTTTAAGACGTGAGTGATCCGTTTATTTTCACTATAAGATGTCAATCGTTTTGTTATTATGCTCCGGTAGGCATAGGATACCTTTTGGTATATATAAAAAAATTTAGGTCGGATTTTACACAAAAAAACTGCGGGATTATGAAAAGAAATTTAGCGTGTGCGTGAGACATTATTAGATCATCATCATCATTAATTTAAGAGCTTAGCTCTTGTCGGTGGAGTAATCGCCACTCTTTTCGGTTCTCTGCCAGCGTTTTCAGCTCCTGATACGACATGACATTGACTTTTTCCTTGGCTTGATCTATAAATGACCGTCTCGGTCTTCCCCTGCCTCGCCTGCCTTCTATTCGCCCTTCCAAAATAGTTTTTATGTAACTGTCATGTCGTATCAGATGCATTATTAGATAGCTCTTAAAAATTATGTAGAGGTTTTTTAGTAGGTTTATGGTTTAAGATAAATGTTGAGGAGCTATTAGCTCCGGAAATCGTCAAAATTGTATACAGATACAGTCACAAAGTTACCTATCTGATATCAATTTCGATTGAGCGGCAAGACTAGTTCATATTTTTTAGGGCGCGTTTTTTCCGTAATCGGGTTTCAGTTTTTTAAACTATTTTTTTTATGACTTTAGAAAAGGGAAGCGATAGTTTTAAGGGACGGATACCTTTGTCTGCGGATAGAACTGAAACAATTACTTTGCTCATTAATATGGACCACCGCAAGTAACTTTGATTCAACAAATTATTTTATCTTATTGAAAAATCGCCCTTAAATGAATTAAAAAAAAGCCGGCGGGTTGTTATTTTGAATTTTGTGACTGGAGCAGTAATAATTAAATAAATAAAATAAAATAAATAAATATCATGGGACAATTCACACCAATTGACCTAGTCCCAAAGTAAGCTTAGCAAAGCTTGTGTTATGGTATGGGTACTAAGCAACTTACGTACATACTTAAATACATATTAAACACCCAAGACCCGAGAACAAACATTCGTATTTTTCATACAAATATCTGCCCCGACACGGGAATCGAACCCGGGACCTTAAGCTTCGTAGTCAGGGTCTCTAACCACTAGGCCATCTGGTCGTCTAAAATTAAATGAGTTAAAAAAGCCGGCGGGTTGTTATTTTGAATTTTGCGACTGGAGGAGTAATATTTTTTATTTATAACTAGCCTTCCGTCCGCAGCTTCGCCCGCGATAAATTAATTTTCCCGTAGGAAAAGGTATTTTCCCGCGGTAAAAAGTAGCCCATGTCACTCAGTGATAATGTAGCTTTCTAACGGCAAAAGAATTTTTGAAATCGGTTCAGTAGTTTCGGAGCCTATTCAATGCAAACAAACAAACAAACAATCAAATCTTTCCTCTTTATAATATTAGTATAGATGTAAAGTTTATTGTTAATTTGCACTCGGCTTTGTTTCAGGAATCAAAAATAGAATAGTTAGTTCCCAATCCTGTCATCATCTATCATCATCATCATCATCATCATCATCATCATCATCATCATGTAAACCAACATAACCAACCAACAGTTATGGCGTCGGGTTAATCAGCCACATGCAATATTTGTAATTCACTTTCACGCGTCGCATTATCGACGTGCTCTTTAGTCGCATGATATTTTAATTAAACATTTCTAGTATACAGCAATTTAATGCAACTTATAAGTCTACATTGGACTTAAGACATGTAGCCACTGCCCCCAGCTACAGTACGTCGCGGAATGTACAAAAATGTTCATTAGAGTACACTCGGCTCAAATACGATAACACTCAGCCAGATTAATGGAGCGCGCTTTGCATATTCACGCTGACTGTACATTATGAGTTGTTTTAAAAATCCTAGCGCGTGGCCGAACATTTGGTATTCGGCAAAATCACTATTCATGATATCCCTGTTAAAAATAGTGTAGATTTTACAAATATTAAAATGTATCTAAGACCTTAGAAATATCTAATACCTACCTATACCTACCTACACTAACAATCTATAAAAATTAAAACTAACTATATTAAAATAAAATAAAGTAAAACTGTATGGGAGACCCCCTTTAAATATTTGTTTCATTATTAATTTAATTATTTGTTTTTAAAGTAAATATACACCGTGAAATTTTAGTGGTTGTTTTCCCGAAAAGAGGTGATTTAGTATCGATTGTACAATCGATTTATAATTACTATTTTGACTAGAGTCAAAAATCCAATTGTGAAAAACGAAAGTCGAAAATGACCGCAAACCAATAGTAACGCTTCGTTGGTACCTAACCTATCGTACGATCGTACGCTACTTGTACCAACAAAGCGTTACTATTGGTTTGCGGTCATTTTTGACTTTCGTTTTTCACAATTGGATTTTTGACTCTAGTCAAAATAGTAATTATAAATCGATTGTACAATCGAAACTAAATCACCTAGTTTCGGGAAAACAACCACTAAAATTTCACGGTGTATAACTTAATATTCCGTGAATATTTCAAGAGTCTACCTGTTGCCGTTATCAATATCGAGCAAAAACGAGCAAAAAAATCACGTTTGTTGTATGGGAGCCCCCTTAAGTATTTATTTTATACTATTTTTTAGTATTTGTTGTTATAGCGGCAACCGAAATACATCATCTGTGAAAATTTCAACTGTCTAGCTATCACGGTTCGTGAGATAAAGCCTGGTGACCGACGGATAGACGGACGGACAGCGAAATCTCAGTGAAGGGTCCCGTTTTTATTACCCTTTCGGTACGAAACCCTAAAAAATCCACTTTTCATGAAGTCCTAAGATGACATAAACAGTCAAATTCACAGATACACCTATCGTTTCGTAGATACACAGTCCTCTCGTCAAATACATAAAGGTGTCGGCCTCGTGCAAACATTGGCCCGTCCGAGCACAATACAAACACAATATCCAGGGATCGATGCCCCGGGCTATAAAATGACCCCTTCACGTCATTCGCGAGTTACAAAAAGGTCCAGCTACGAAGCGAGATAAGATTTGGTGACCTATAGGCGAGTCTAGAATATGGATGTTGACACCACCAATAAACTGACGTACCTACTTTTTATGAGCTGTCAAAACACAATTCTCCCATAGAGTTTGAATGGCAATAGCAACTTATGACGTCACTTGTTCGCCAACTCAATCAACTAAGTATTAATTTGTTTTAAAGCAACAAAAAATGTAATTATGCCGTTATATATAATCGAAATTTAATCTGGTTTTCAGGGCTTAAAATAAAGCCTTTTTTCACTGGAGTCGTGTCTTCGAATTATTTACAATGGTGCCACAGTTTCACTAGTACTGTAATATCGATATTAAAAAAATACTGATTCATACCAGTAATTTAGTTTAGCATCATTACCATTGAAGGTATAAACCAAACTAAGTAATCAACATCATCATCCCAGTCTATATACGTCACTGCAGGGCACAGGCCTCCTCTCAGAGTGAGAGGGCTAGGGTCGTAGTTCCCACGCGGGCCCAGTGCGGATTGGGAAGTTTACACCATTGAATTTCTTCGTAGGTAATGCTGGTTTCCTCACGATGTTTTCCTTCCCCGTAAAACTCATGGTAAATTTCAATTATGTCATTTCGGACATAAATTCCGAAAAACTCAGAGGCGCGAGCTGGGATTTGAACCCACGACCCTCTGCTTAAGAGACCATAGGTCAAACCACTAGGCCACCATGGCTGGGTACAATATGCATAATACGAAATAATCCATTCTAATATTATAAATGTGAAAGTGTTTTTATTTGTCCTCCTTTCACGTTGAAACTGAGTGACGGATTGCCGTGATTTTCTGTATGTACATAGTTGAAGGGCTGGAGAGTGACATAGGCTACTTTTTACGCCGGGAAAATGTCTCATTCCCACGGGAAAACACGGTTCAATCTACTACAGCGGCGGCGAAGCCGGGTATCAGCTAGTAAGAAAATAAATCCTTTATTTGAAATATCTGGAAGTTCCTAATACGTACTGGTCACATGTGGGAACTATGGCCCAAGCCCTCTCATTCCGACAGGAGATTTTTTTTACATAATATTTTTTTTTATTTAATTCTATATTTGTATGTTTTTTTTTAGTTTGTAATTTATTTATATTTTAATTTGAAAAGATGACTTCCTGCCAAGTTTCTTGCGGCGCATTCTTCTTGGCAATAATGGTCCTTACGAAAGCGCTGGTAGTTTAAAAAAAAGTGACATGTAAAAGAGCCCTTTGCGGCCTACTTGCAGAATAAACGTTTTGATTTTGATTTTGATTTTTGATTTGGAGGCCTGTGCCCTGCAGTGGGACGTATAAGTATATGCTGGGATGATGATTTGGAAAAAAGATTTATAAGGATCGTTGTTTCGTTTTCGGGTTCGCGACTCTTGTTTTTCGAAATTTTAATGCGAAATTTCGTTTGTAATTTTACCCGGATCCTGCTGTTTTACCAAATTTATTTAGGTCAAATGTTTAATTTGGCAAATGTTTAATTTCCCAAATGTTTTTTTTTTGAAACTGTAATCTATTCAGGATATATTTCTGGACTATTCTGTAGGTTAGGTAAGGTTATAATTCATACTAAATACAAACTGAAACATAGATGCACAGAAAAAACCCCAGAAAAAAGACCAATGCTGGGAATCGAACCCAGGTCCTCGGCATTTCCGTGGTTAGGTTAGCTTAGGTTTGTTTTATAACAATCCTGAAAGTTTACAGTTTCAGATAAAATAAAAATTTGGGAAATTAAACGACCAGATGGCCTAGTAGGTAGAGAACCTGACTACGAAGCTTGAGGTCCCGGGTTCGATTCCCGCGTCGGGGCAGATATTTGTATGAATAATACGAATATTTGTTCTCGGATCTTGGGTGTTTAATATGTATTTAAGTATGTATCTATCTATATAAGTATGGTTATCCGTTGCCTTGTACCCATAACACAAGCTATGCATAGCTTACTTTGGGACTAGGTCAATTGGTGTGAATTGTCCCGCGATATTTATTTATTTATTTTATTTATTTATTTGCCAAATGAAACATTTGACCAAAATAAATTTGGTAAAAGAAATTACACCCAATTTTACCATGATATTTTTCAGTGACTGACACAGACAAAGACAGATACCTCTACATATTTATTATGCCCCTTACAGCTACTACTTAAGGAACAGAATAGACATTGTGAATAGTGCACAAGTTTTAATCTTTGCGGTTTCACGGCGTCAGGCACTGTCTGGGATCGAACTGACTTGTTGCGTTGGCTGTTAAACTAAGAACATGGCACTATAAAATAACTCAACCTGATACTGTAGAGACAAGACTTGGAAAAGAGTTTATCTACTCTCATATCGTAAAATTGGAATTATAAAATTCAAAAAGAGTTTATATTGACATACTTTTTAAACACAATACCGAAATATTAAAAAAAAACATATTATAACACTTTTCTTCTAACGAAATAATGTTATAATACATTTTTTTTTACCATTACGATATAGGGCAAATCCAAAAGTTTATATCACCAAGTTTTGATTCCAATTTTCACTTGTCTGTGGCAGCGTCCGCTTTAGCGCATGCGCGCACATGCGCGGTGATGTACTGGGTTTTAGCGCCATTCCATTCATACGTGTCGTTTTGTTGTACGAATTTTCGAGGGAAAATTTTGTTCTTGCTTAAAAATATCTGATATCAGTGAATGCGAAGAAAATTTGACTCCGCCCGATATTTTAGATGCGGCGAAGGAAATGACTCATAATTTATTACTAGCAAAGTTCAGAAAATTATACGATAAATGCTATCAAGATTTTATGGCATGAAAAATGCAAAAAGGCTACTTCGTTTTTGGAAAAATGTGTGAGAGAAGATAAAATATTGTATGCAACTGTACGTAATTTGGCCTTAAAACACTCATGTGACCCTTTATGAAACTCGGCTACGCCTCGTTTCATGAAACCACATTCGTGTTTTAAGGACCCCTATTACGATACAGTTGCATAAATAGCTATTGTAAGAGCTCTTTTTTGCACTCAACCAGTACAATGTCCTACTCCAAATGAGGCGAAGAGTACTGAAGCTCGGCGATATGTTGGAAGTTTGAAGTTAAAATGTACAAGTAGGTACTCGTAGGTATGACATTTGATGTTATTGTCGGTCGAACGGAGAGTGAGTAGGTAACAATCCAATCGCTTCTTGTCGGTTTACAAGATTTGATTTTGAGAAATGAACATTGCACGTAATGGTCCATCCACCTCGTTGGTGGACGTCCCACGCTGCGGTTGCCAGTCCGTGGTCTCCATTTGAGAACTTTTCGGACTCAACGGCCATCTGTTCTGCGTTTGCCCATTGCCATTTTAACGAGCTAATCCGTTTGGTTATGTCGGTATGTTGGGTTTGGTTACTTAATTATTTGTTGATTAATTTCCAATAAAATATTACTTACTGTGAGTATTATTATTGTAACAAGTGGAGCTGTCGTGTAGCTCAAATCTGGGCTCTACACTCTCTGTGTAGCAACACATGCTGAGTGGAGACCCTTTTTCGGTGACAATTGGTGTCACTGCCATGTTACACTTGTCTTTTAGATTTAGTTATTAATGTTATTTTCTAATGTTTGGTGGTACTTTTAAAACCGTAAATAAAATATTTTTCTTTCTTTCTTTCTTACTAGCTTTTACTCGCGGCTTCGCTCGCGTGAACCATAAATATTTTATGCATGCAAGCCAACCAAAACTTTAATAGTTAACGAAGTTTTTGCGAAATCAATAACGATTCTTCCGAAACTTTTCGATAAAATTCTTTCAATTGACATATCTTTTTTATTTGTGAATCGATTTAACTCAAAAAAAGGACAACACATCAGTGAAAACAAACGCACAGACAAACAGACAATAATTCTAAAAATCGTTTTCTTGGGTTCTATTGCATTGCGTTAATATATAGCCCTAGTAACGGTTTTTCTCAAATATTTTCAATGTACAGACACCGACTTGTTACAGATTTATTATATGTGTAGATTTGATTTGTCTTCAGTTCAAAGTTTACCAGCTACGGTGCGACGTAAAACATTGAAAACTCAATTTCCACCTGCTTTGTTTACAGGCGGCATTGTTCGTCACCCTGTCTAACTGATACTAACTTGATGTGGGAACGGTGAATTGGCTACGAGTAGTTATTTTGTACACCATAATCATTTAGTTCGGTTAAGAGGGTTTATACCTGCTGTGCTGGCAACGTTGCATTTTTGTTAGTTTTTCTCGATTATTTCATAAAAATTGAATGAAAATTAAAAATGTTTTGTATACAAATTGTTCTAATGTATAAGTTAATGTGTCTACTGCAATAATAATTCGTGATAAGACTTTTATTTTCTTTAAAAACCGTTAGGTAATAATTTGTTCGTTTTTAAAGAAAATAAAAGTCTATCACAAATTATTATTGCAGTAGACACATTAACTTATACATTAGAACAATTTCTATACAAAACATTTTTAATTTTCATTAAATTTTTATGGAATAATCGACAAAAACTAACAAAAATGCAACGTTGCCAGCTCAGCAGGTATAAACCCTCATAATATTCATTTGATTGTTGGAGTGAAATTCCCTACCAGAGCGTCTGTGTTCCCTGAACGCTACAATCTGGCCGTTTTCAAGTCTAGGATGAATGAGCATTTACTAGGCAAGCGTGCTCCATCGTAGGCCTCATCTTCGCTTTCCATCAGGCGTGATTGTGGTCAAACGCAAGGTTATACATCCAAGACTCGAGCACAAACATTCGTATTTTACACACAAATATCTGCCCGACCGGGAATCGAACCCGGGACCTCAAGCTTCGTAGTCAGGTTCTCTAACCCTAGGCCATTCGGTCGTCAAACATGTTCATTCCGTGTGGGTTCAAATAAGCTAAACTACTAAAGCAGCGTTGCCAGAATGTTACTTTTGTAACCTTTTAAGTGATTTTTAACTCCTTGAAGGAAGAAACCTAAAAAGGAAAACGGAAAAGTAACATTCTGGCAACACTGTGCTAAAGGCACCTCTCTTGGTAACTACTCCATGCAAAACAACAATAAACGACAATAGCACGTGTAAACATCTAAATAGGTCACAGTCCCCTTCGTATCAAAAACACGAGACAGGAAACGTCGCGAGATATCACTAGTGGATGTGGTACTGATTGTTCTCGATGCGAACTCGATTGGTCTCGAACCGTGTCATGTCAGGTTTAGGGTTGCCAGGTGTCCGGCCTTAGCCGGACATGTTTGGCTTTTTGCGGTCGCGTCCGGCCAAATATGTACGTGTTCGGCCTGTCCGGCTTTTGTCAGGCTTTTTGTCAGAGTGGCGATTCGTACGACGATGGGCGGACGAGCGCCCGAGCGGACAAGGGCGAGCGGAGAGCAAACTGTCTTCCGCCCGGCTTTCGTTAGGCTTTTTATTACTATCGCACTGCGCGCGCGCACGGCCTTGCCCTGTCTTGCCACGCCGCCCCCGCCCGCATCGGACGGACACATACACACACTCAAAAATCCCTTTCTTTAGCATCCGGCTTTGGAATTCAAAAGTCCCACTTTTAAATGTGTGTTTCATTCGATATTTTTGTCAAAAATCCCCAATTTTTCTTAATGTCCGGCTTTGGGGCCCAGAAGTCCGCCTTTTTTGACGGGTAAGTTCGGCTTTTTGATTTTTAGAGATGGCAACCCTAGTCGGGTTTAGAATTACACCTCTCCATTTCTTTCGTGGATGTCGAAAGAAGCAACGGTATTATAAGTAAGGCATACTAATTATGAACTGAAACATGGCTGCAAAGAAAAAACAATAAAAAGAAATCGAACCAGGTCCTCAGCATTCCGTGCTGCGTGCTACTCGTATACCCCTACACCACAACTGGTCGGGATATAGACACGAATTTTTTCCATGCATCGCACGTCTCGCTTGATCACTTATCGCAGTGATACAAGCAACATCGATTTGCCGTGGTGGCCTTAGTGGTTTGACCTAAAGCCTCGCAAGCAGAGGGTCATGGTCATGGATTCAAATCCCGGCTCGCACGTCTGAGTTTTTCGGAATTTATGTGTGAAATTACATTTGAAATTTATCATGAGCTTTACGGTGAAAACGTCGTGTTAGTGAGGAAACCTGGATACACTTGTGAAGAAATTCAGTGGTGTGTGTGAAGTTCCCGATCCGCACTGGGCCCGCGTGGGAACTACGGCCCAAACCTTCTCATTCTGAGAGGAGGCCTGTGCCCTGCAGTGGGACGTATATAGGCTTGGATGAGGATGATGAGGCGATTTGTGTTTCGAATTAAATTCGCAAACAAATAGTACCAACATGTCACACAGTAGCGTAAGAGGAAGCGCGCTTTTGTCCCTTTCGTGTGTCTGTCTGTCCGTGTGATGAGGGCACTGTCATACATACATGTATTTAATTAACATGGCGACGCTATCTGCTTTGTTAAGAAGCTGGTGTCAAAGCCTATGAAGATATTGTCGATGATAAGCGCAAAGACGTAGGTAAATTTTAATTTAATTCTATTTGGCGAAACATTATTACGTTACTAGCTGTTGTCCGCGACTCCGTCTGCGAAGAATAGAGCTGTAAACATTGCCAAAGAACTTTTCTAACACCTACAAAATATAATGAAAAAATATGATAATAATCGGTTCAGCCGTTTCGGAGGAGTTCGATAACAAACACCGTGACGCGAGATTTTTATATATTAGAAGATAAGATTTGATTAGAATAGATTGGAGCCACAGTTGCCATGTTCTGGGAAAAAATAAAGCTGTTTATTTCACAAAAGACTGTTACAAGACATCTTATATTCTAATCTTACTCTTTTAAGATTTCAAGAGAAAAGAAATCGGGACAGTCGAACTGTGATGTGATTAATTGGTCACTGAAAGACCAGCGTTAGGGCCTGACCATATTTGAGCTTTCAGGCACTTAAAGTCAAAGTTGTGTCTGTCGCAAAATCTCATTTTAATATGTATAAAAAAATCACTTCCTTTTCCTTGCGCTTTCTACTGTTTTACATCGTAATACACAACCAAGCGGCTGACTAGCCCTTCAGATCTGTGCCAAAAAAAAACAACACCAAACGTCAACTTCCAATGCTGCCAACCTAAACCGGAATCGGCGGACGTTCGACGCCGCATCCGGTCAGCAGGATTCAAATTTCGAACTGATAGCGCCCGGCGCCGTTCGTATGCCAGGAAATTGAGCTGTCCATTTTGGAGGTTAGTTTTATTGAATTCCAGGTTATTTAGCCAAGTTGTAATTATTTGTTAAGACACGATGTTATGTCTAGGTTTGCCTTTAAACCTTTGCCCAGCAGTGGACGTCTTTGACTGATATGATGGTGATGAACTCGAACAAAGGTTTTTGTTCGGTTTTTATTCAGAGATGTTTTGTTGATATCACGTACATTATAATTTATAGCAAATAGCTATCAGAAAACCATTTCTTTAATATGTGGAGTTTATCTATGATGCATGTCGTCTAGGTGATTTTAAAACTGAAGCTCGTTTCCACTGTACCAACCTAAAATCTATATGTCGCATATTATAATCCCGTTCGCAAATCGTCCCGTTCGGCAATTCGTCTCGTTCGCAATTGGTCCCGTTAGCAAATCAAATAAAGAACACCCATATAAAATTGCATGTGTCGGGGAGCTTTTTCGCGGCCAATTGAGCAAAAAAGCTGGTCTAGTCGCAGTGTAACTTCCTCAGGTCTTTCGTGATTGGCATCGCATCACAATCCGGACTACCGCCGTTCTTAAAAAGTCGTGAAATGTCGTGAAACATTGAAAACATACCTAGATTTTTCCGATACAGCACGCACTCGCCATTTTGTTGCTCGTTGCCGCGCCAAACGCCATCTGTCAGTTTGACAGTGCGCCATTATTAGAGGCGTTTTTAATAACCGTTTAACGCGAACGTGCACCGATGCATTTTGTATCAGAATATCTTGTGTCTGTTCAATATTTTGTATTGGTTCAATGGCTTATTTGTTTACTATAAACTGGGAGAAGGAAGATAACAAATAAAGAAGCAATAGAAAATTACAAACTTCATCGCCACCAGTGCCGTTTAGGATCACCCAGGGCACACTTCTAAGGCCACGACTTTAATCTTGATATCGAACAAATGCTCCCTTAAAGTCACTCAACTTTTTTCATCCGTAAGAGATTTGCATACGCAAATGTATATCGTTTTCTTATTTCATTACAAAATGGAACAGTTTTTAACATAAAGCCATAATCCGCATGGTAAATAGAGCCGTAAAATATGCTGGCTGCGAGGAATAATTGGTATTTTATACAGCTTCTTGGAGCTTAGGGAAAATAAAGGAAGTAAGTGGATAAGACTTCTTATTTTTTCCACGGTAAATGGTATTATTTTTGTAGGAGTACAATTTAGCGTTTGTGTTACGTGTATTTATGTGTTTGTGTGGAAGAAATTTAGTAGTCAACTCAAAAGCTCGTATCAAAAATATTTTTTTCTACGAAAACTGGTTTTGATTTCTGATTTCACTTCCTACTAATACCTATTAAAAATATGAAAGTGTGTAAATGTTTTTGAGTGTGTTTGTTAAAGAATTAATGAAAGAGTTCTCTGCCTCTAAAACGGCTGAATGGGTTTGAATAAATTTTGAATCTCGGAAATAACACATTGAATACTTTTTTTCTACATTTCAACAGGATCGGGATCATCATCATCATCTCGCTCGGTCTATTGACGTCCTACTGGAGGGCACAGGCCATCTCTCATAACGAGAAGGCTAGGACCGTAGTTCCCACGCGGTTCCAGTGCGGATTGGGAACTTCACTCACACCGTTGAATTTCTTCTCAGATGTGAATAGGTTCACTCGCGATGTTTAAAGCTAGCAATCTCGCACATAAATTCAGAAAAACTCAGAGGCGCGAGCCCGGACTCAAACCCACGACCCACTGTTTGAGAGGCCATAGGGTAAACCACTACCCTACCAAGGATTTTTACGGCTGTTTTGTATAAGTTATAATATTTTTACAATTTTTTTTACGCAACCGTATCCACCATATCCTAGCGAAACCTAACCCCTCCAGATGTAAATGAACAGGCGCCCCGCGCTCTGAGACAAACAAACAAACATTACCATTATACCTATAGATAGATACTTGTTGCTTCGGGAAAAATCGGATATAATTCCTTCGTTTTTTATTAAAGACATGCATTTGTTTGCTTGTTGACATGGAATTTGTACTTTAATGTACTTAGGGTACTTAGTCACCGCCGGGAACGCAAATATGCGTTTTTACTTTTGCCTAGTGCCGTCATAGTTTGTCAGTCATTTGAACGTGTTAGATATACTAAGTAATAGAAACTGTTATAACATTATTAGATATGTAAGGTGATAAAATATATTGTTAAAATAAGTAAGTAAATGAAATATAATAATGGAATTGATAATTTAGGTAATGCTTGGCTCTAAAGACAAGCGAAATAATAATTAAGATACTTTCCGATTGTCTTACTCTGGTGACGTCAGTTGTTTGCGACTCACCCAGACGGCAAGGCAAACTTATAAAAGGCCTTCTTAGGCCAGGTAGAGGCACTTTGTTACGAGCCGTCGCCGTGGTCACTTGACAGTTAAGTACTTACTTGTTTGTATAATTAATAAATGGCTATAATTTGTTTCTATACCTTTCATATGTAAATACAATAATAATTATCGTATAGCTTACATATTAACATGTAAAGCTATAAATCAATGAATACTTGAATTATGTTGGTAACTGAATAATATTTATATATGTCGAAAATCTTGTGTGGTTGTTATTTGTGATCATTAAAAGCTGTTATTTCATTGGAAGATAATATTTGTTTCAATATAAGCGATTTCTCGAAATATGATTTGATCTGTTTGTTTCACTTACCAAATATAATATCTTAACCCATCATAAACTTATTATTTTATACTCCGTTAACTTCCTGGTCCCAATAAATAACAGAATAAGTTAGACTTTGATAATTTACTACAAGATGAGAAGGTTTCTTTTGTTTAATATAAAACATGTGACTGTAAAACTTCATTTCTAAGCAAGAGGTTATCGTTGGTATATAAAATATCTAATATGAATAGAGCAAAATCTAACAAACGCGTGTGCGGATTGGGAACTTTACACACACCATTGAAGAAAAAGAAAGAAAGAAAGAAAAAAAGTTTATTTCACACACTAAAAAAAAAGAAACACAAACAATTATTACTATTAAAACCTAAGATTAAAACAATAAACAAGCAAACAAAAAAAATAAAAATAAAAAATATTAAAAAGTGTGCAAAAAAGGTCCCGCCTCAGCATAAATGCGGACTCCTGGGGTGGAGCCAGCGCTGATCTTCCGGCGAGACCATTTTTGTCGGTCACAAAAACCCTGCCGTGCAACACGGCCTTCCGCAATTGAATTTCTTCGTAGGTGTGTAAAGGTGAAAACCTTAAGAAAATAGCCTGTTGTGTTGTATAATAGTAGTAACGTGACCGTATATACAATTTGACGTTTCAAATTAGAAATATGTCTTCTCTATATATCCATTGTGCACTACTACATATAAAAGGTCTTTTACAGACTTTGTCTTGTCTTTTAAATTTCAAATGTAATTTCGCACATAAATTCCGAAAAACTCAGAGGTGCGAGCCTGGATTTGAACCCACGACCCTCTGCTTGAGAGGCCATATGTCAAACCGCTAGGCCATTATTCATGTTCATCTAACACAACTATTTTTTTTAACTCAGTAGATACGCTATTTTGAGATTAGGGATCTCCAATGCGGATGGGAATTATTTCCAAAATATGTGTAGACTTTTATGTTTCTGTTGGACGTATTGTTTTGCTTGAGCCAAATATTAAGTCGTAAACTTTCAATTTATTCCATGTTAGTCGTGAAATGCAGGCTTATTACAAAATTTCGCAAGAGAATAAAATTTTTCCCAGACAAGTTTAGAGCACCAAACCAACAGGAGACGAGCAGTTAGCAGTCAGGGAGTGTACTGAAAATCAGCGTTGTGCTAGTCAGGGCCTACTGTGGATACCTGACTCACAGCATACGCTGAGTACATTCCCTTTGCCATTACTTTACTAAGGTGACAGTGTTAGTTCTAATTTAGTTTTTTTTTTTTATATTAATTAATTGGCTAAGTAAAGTTTTTTGAAGAGGTGCTAATTATATTTTTTTTCGACAGTCAGCGTTCTGGAGATCGAGAAACTACAGCTGTTTTATTTTTATCTCCTATTGTTTACTGGAAATATTTTTTTGAGTGTTTGAGATGACATTTGTGAGATTTTATGGTTGACAAGCCGTTCGTGCTCAGAACTTAGTAGAAACAGAAAAAAAACCGAAGTGAACTGTCACTGCTGTCAATGTCAAATCGTTTGCGTTTCGTTTGCTTTGCGTTTGGGTGTGCTCAGTGTGATTTTTTGACTATTTTTATCGACCTCCGCATAAAATCCGGACTTTCAATTTTACCGCATTTCTCCACGACCTATGCACAATAATTGGATCACGATTGAATACTTTCGATCACTATTTTGGAACTGCTTCTTGGACAACGCAAAGCAAACGAAACGCAAACGGTTAGATTTCATTTGACATTGACAGACGCGACAGTTGAATTCGTTTTTTTTTCTATTTCTTCTTAGTACTGAGCACGAACTGCTTGTCAGCCATAAAATCTCACAAATGTCATCTCGAACACTTAAAAAAATATTTCCAATAAATAAAAGCAGATAAAAATAAAACAGCTGCAGTTTCTTGGTGTTGAAGTCGACCACTGTCGAAAAAAAATATAATTAGCATTTCTTCAAAAAACTTTACTTAGCCAATTATGCAATAAGTTTTCTACATTATATTTTGTGTTGTGGCAATAAAAAGTATCTTAGTTGCATGTTAATCCAGGTTATAAATTATCTGTGTGTCAAATTTCATCAGTATCCGTTAAGTCCATTGATGTTGCGATAGCGATAGTCCATCGCAACCTATTGTGGCTCTGAAAATCAGTCATACTATCGATAGTCCTATCGACCCTTGACGATACTATCGATAGTATCTACAGGGTGTTACAAAATAACCCCTAAAGCCTGAATCCCCATGTACAATAAATAAAACTGTAATTTTTCGCGCTGTTCTTTTTATTCTAAAAAAATATATACTAATTTAATTCTTTACTGGAGTACAGTCAAGGGCAAAAATATGTATACACTAGTACCTTGTCACTGTAACCACTGTGCCAGTTCATATATGGCAGTTCAAATATGACGAAACTAGACAAGGTACTAAAGTGTATACATATTTTTGCCCTTGACTGTACTTCCATACCCTTCATACCTGGTTTACACTCGCGTACGAGTGGCGAGACGAACTGCGGGACGAGCCACGAGACGAGAGTGTGAACAGGCGCGCCTAGCGCCTCGTCTCGTGATTTGCCTTGATTTTGAGGCTCGCGTCCGGAGCGAGACGACGAGGCGAGGCGCGAGGCGAGGTGACGAGGCGAGAGTGTAAATCAGGTAACTATGAGTTATTACGGGTAATTTTGTAACACCCTGTATAGTTAAAATTAGGTCTATACTATTGAACTTGGTAGATACTAGTATCAATTGATGAAAATAAGTAATACTATTGCTGAAGATCAATGGTATCGATACTATCGATAGTATCGATAATTTTGCTCTATCAATAGTCGAACATTTCCCTATATTCGACTTTTTTGACGTGACACTAGGTAAATATTTTTTGCGTGATAAGTCCCGTTTAGTGTAATTATTATCCATACGTCCATACAAACTTTCGTGTTTGTAATATTAAGTAAGATTTGTTTCAGCGGTTTTAACGTTACAGTGGCAGGTAGACGGACAGTGGGCATGACGCCTCCGGTTGGTTTAATGCTGCAACGTTAGTTTACAATTCACTTCGCATTGAAACTAACTTAACGTCTGCAGTTAAAGTTAACTGAGTGAAAGCAACTGTTAGCATACAGATGAGTTTTTAATTTTATAACAGCTCTCAGATTGTAAAGTGGGAGAAAAAGCCAAGTGCATACAAACTTTAGGCATGTCAAAATGTATCAAGGGCTATTTTGAATATTGAGATCACAGTTAATTTTTAATGAACTAAAACAATTACTTTGCTCACCCGCGACCTTACAATAGTTACGTTTATGCAAGAAATGTGCGTTCATGCAGTTCCTCCACCTCCACACTGTACGAACACACACAAATCACATAAACCCAACCATCACCACCACCAAGCTATACTGACCTACCCACCCAATAATCTACCCACTAAATTTAGTCAAAAAATAGTGGAAGGTTTGGCGGTAGATTCTGAGGTTGCTATTACAAGTAAGTGTGGTGATTTTGAAACAAAAGTGTTAGTGGCAAATACACTTAAAAATACCAATTCCACAGAGTGTATTGTCAATATAACCGAATTAAATTCTTTGAGATCTATTCAGGAGAAAGTGTATGATAATGATTTAGTGGTGACAAAGACAGACAAAGGAAATTGTATTGTTTTATTGGATAGGTATCAATATAATCGGAAAGTTTTAGATATCGTTCAAGGGGACGGTTTTACAGTTTTACGTAAGGATCCTACAATTACATTTCACAAAGATCTAAAGAGACTAATAAAGGGTTCTTTGTTTGCCTTTGAAACCGAACAACAAAAGAATTTTGTAATTCCCATGAATCCGCAGGCGCCAATTCTATATGGATTACCTAAAATTCATAAAGATGATGTGCCTGTTCGTCCAGTTGTCTCATACGTGAGTGCTCCAGCATATAAATTGGCGAAGAAATTAAATAGTATTATTCGTGTGTAGGCTTCCTTTAAACCTTCTTATAGTTTAAAAAATGGTTTAGATTTGGTTAGTAAAATTAAGGACATCGGCATACCGCCGAATGCAACGTTGCTTTCTTTGGATGTAGATAGTTTATTTACTAACGTACCATATAGTGAGACACTAGAAATTCTAAAAGACCACTTAGAAAGGAAGCGGTTGCATCCGGGTGAAGTTTGTGAATTAATAGATTTGGTAACTTTATGCATGAAACAAAATTATTTCCGGTTCAATGGTCTTTATTACTTACAGAGTGATGGTTTAGCTATAGGTTCACCTCTGAGTCCTTTAATGGCAGATATATTTATGGATCATTTTGAGAATCAGTATATTGTGGGTAATAGTAATATTGTGTACTATTTTAGGTATGTTGATGATTTGATCCTATGCTGGAGAGGGAGTATGAGACAGCTTGACGTGTTTATTAATGGTTTGAATAACAAGCACGTAAAGATAAGGTTCAAAAAAGAATTGGAGGAAAATTGTTCGTTGAACTTTTTGGATTTAACGATTTCAAAATTAAATGGTAAACATCAATTTAAAATATACCGTAAGCCCACGTACACAGATGCTGTTATACCAGCATCTTCTAATCATCCGTGGCAGCATAAACTGGCTGCTTTCCATTGTTATGTTAATAGATTGTTGACTGTGCCTCTTTCTAAGGAACATTTTGATTTAGAGTTGAGTACTATTTATCAGATAGCGATCTCAAATGGTTATACAAAATCAATGGTAGATAGTTTAGTTCAAAAGAAGCAGGCACGGTTAGTAAATAGCATGCTTTACGCTGCGTTACCTTCTCAGTCTACTAACAAATATAGATCTAGCATCTCTTACGTCGGGGGTTTGTCTGATAAGATTTATGGCATTTTAAAATCAAACAATATTAATGTTGCCTTTAAGACTAACAACTCTTTGTACTCTAGGCTATGTAACCACAAAGAACAGGTAGATAAGGGAACTAGATCGGGGGTATACAAGCTTACTTGTAATGACTGCAATAGGATATACGTAGGACAGACAGGCCGAAGTTTTAATACTAGATTTAAAGAGCATGTTTCGGCATATAGGAATGAGCATCCAGATAGATCGAATTTTGCAAAACATTTGTTGGAATCAAATCATTCATTGTTAGATTCAGATTCTTATGAAGTGTTACATTATTGCGGCAAGGGGTTGCGTCTGGATGCTCTGGAATGCATGGAAATAATTAGGTACAACACTATGGGGTCTATTATTAATGAATAGGTAAATTTAGTATCTTCTCCTTTACTGCGACTTGGGTCGAATTTAAACAGTTAGTATTAATTAAATATGCCTTATAAATAAATAAACAAAAAATTCAAGGTAGTTTTATAATATGTCAATAAAAGTTAATTTTTGTGGGGTAGTTTGAGAATAAGAAAAATAAAGTGGGTACTTGAGAAGTTACAGTGACAAGTTAAAACATTTGTTTTGGTTTGTTAGTTTAACAGTTGGTAGCATAGCATACGGTTGTGGTAACTCTGAAGATGAGCTCTGGTTGAGTTCGAAACGCGTCAGTGTAGCTTGGTGGTGGTGATGGTTGGGTTTATGTGATTTGTGTGTGTTCGTACAGTGTGGAGGTGGAGGAACTGCATGAACGCACATGTCTTGCATAAACGTAACTATTGTAAGGTCGCGGGTGAGCAAAGTAATTGTTTTAGTTCATTAATATGGACCTCCGCAAAGTAACGCCTGATTCAATAAATTAAAGTTAATTTTTAATTTTATTTCATGTTTATTATTTGTTATTGTAACGCCAATATAAATACATCATCATCATCAGCCTATGTTCGTCCACTGCTGGACATAGGTCTCTCCCATGGCACGCCACTGAGCACGATCCTCGGCCACTCTCATCCAGCTCTTGCCAGCCACCTTGCGAAGATCATCGCTACACCGAGTCTGAGGACGTCCTACACTACGTTTGCCGAAGTAAGTTTGTTTGCATTTGTTTGTAGGACATAAATACATAATTATACTACTTATACTGTAGTTATATGAGAAAATTTGTTAAGATCTTTGAATTTTTGTTTGTCAAACACGCAATAATGGCTGAAAGGATTTAGATGAAAGAAAAAAAATAAAATGTAGATTTTGATGCGTAGGTATAAATTTAAGTAAACAAAGTTTTTTTTTGTATTATATAGGCTTGCGTTTGACCACAATCACGCCTGATGGAAACCGAAGATGAGGCCTACGATGGAGTGCGCTTGCCTAGTAAATGCTCGTTCACCCTAGACTTGAAAACGGACAGATTGTAGTGTTCAGGGAACACGGACGCAGGTAGGGAATTGCAAAACGATTTGTGCGCAGTTTTCAATCGAGACATTGGATACTTGTAATACATTATACGGGTAACTTTAAACTAGAATAGAGGGGTCTGTCTTATTATTGCATGTTACTTGTAGCGTGTGACAGAACAGTAAGGAAGTGTAGTATTATTAACCGACTTAGAAAAAAGGAGGAGGTTCTATGTTCGACTGTATGTATTTTTTTTTGTTGAAACAGCCGTTACTCTGCGGTGGTCCATATTAATGTACTGAAACAGTTACATTGCTCACTCGCGACCTTGCTATAGTTAGGTACGTGTATAAGAAATGCGTGTTCATGCAGTTCCTCCACACTGTACGAACACACACAAATCACACAAACCCAACTATTACCACCACCAAAGTACACTGACAATGACTGACTGTTGTCTAACATTTGGTAGCTTAGCGTACGGTTGTGGTACCTACTCTGGAAATGAGCTCTGGTTGAGTTCGAAGCGCATGACAGTGTTTTGTGGTAGGTAGTGAATTTGGTGTCAATTGACCCATGATTTATTTATCTTTCTAATTCCTAATATATAAAAATCTTGTGTCACAGTGTTTGCTATCGAACTCCTCCGAAACTGCTTGATCGTTTTTAGATTTTTTTTCTCTATATTTGGTAGGCCTGAGAAAGGTCGTAGGCAATTATTTGCCTCTATTCTTCGCAGATGGAGTCGCGGGCAACAGCTATTTTGTCTGTACAATAAGTATGTTTATCCGTTGTCCAGTACAAGAACAAGCTTTGCTTAGTTTGGGACTAGGTCAATTGGTGTCAATTGACCCATGATTTATTTATAAAAGCTAGTTGTCAATATGGATAGTATCTTCATAGTTGTGTCGGCCGTTGGTATAGCTTGTATTTTGCTATCAAGTTCCGACTTGTCTGAAGAACTACATCCTATCGATCGCCACACCTGCGGTATGTGCCTGAAACATTCATGCTGAAACATTGATTTTTCAGACTCAGCCGCCCCGAACACGCCTGCTGGATGATGTGGGAAAGAGAGCAGAGGGAGTCTGCTTGAGGAATGCGGCAGTTTGAGTAACAGAGAAAATGGTGGCACAAAGTCAGGTCTTCTTACTATAATAAACGTGAATGTTTTCCTGTCTGATTATTTCTTAGAAAGTCGATCAACATACATACCTACCAAAATTTTATTTAAACATAATCTCGGTGAGGCTATACCTAATATGAAAGTTGAAAACAAACCATATTATTGAAATAAAATAAAGACTGTAGCAGATTGGAGCGAATCGGTACCATCTTTATAGGTATCGCCACGAGAGTTGAGGTCACGCACACAACAACATGTCATGTAATGTCAGCGGGATTTTGACATTAATTCGTACCGATAGCAAGTTCAACAGACTATCATCGATATTATCGATGGAGCTATATTTTCAAAAATTGAATTGATTGATGTTCAACAGACACAACAGTGAATTACAAGATTGACAAAAAATTCTTCAACCTATTTTGTTAAGAATTATTTAGGAAAATACTCACATCTATTTCAAACAGAACAGAAAATTAAATATTTTGATCTATTTTATATAAATTAGATAAGCATATTTTTTGCTATTTATAAAACACCGATTTTTTTGTTGCGAATATTTCTTATCAGTTTCAAATTGTTAAATTTCAAAAAACCGGCCAAGAGCGTGTCGGACACGCCCAAGGTAGGGTTCCGTAGCCATTACGAAAAATTCAAGTACTATTTTTCTAAGGATTTCGTATGTGTACGGAATCATCCAAGTTTAGGTATGTTTTATACCTTAGGCTACTATTTACGAATAGGATTCTATTCTATTTAAGATTGCTTGGAAATTATTTGTAGTTTAAGAAAACTATACAAATAATTTCCAAGCAATCTTAGCCGCTATAATTTTCCTAGTAAATTTGATATATTTACTACCATTCCGATTTTTTTCAAATTTTTCCACTTAACAGTTTAGATTTTAGAGGGGAGGGGGACGGCCGATTTTAATGAAAATTTTAACTTAAAAGTTGAATATTTCGCAAACAGGTCACTGAATATAAAAATCATATTAGCAACCCCGCAATGGTTTTAAAAGACCTATCCAACGATACCCCACACTATAGGGTTAGCCGAGAAAAAAAAATCACCCCCACTTTACGTCTATGGGAGGTACCCTAAAAAATTTTTTTTCACTTTTTTTATTCAATCACTTTGTCGGCGTGACTGATATATAAATCGAAGCATCAGGAGGCTCGGCGGGACAGTCTTTTCCTGCACCTTCCATTGGGGCGTACAGATGATTGAAGAACAGAAATAAAAGCACTTACGTCACATACGAACACTACCGATTTAATTCAAAAACACTTTAAATTAAAATCACAAGTGATTAATGAAATATAGCCGGATTAAAGAGCCAATAGGTTAGCACGCGTGCACCACCGAGCGAGGTTGTCAAAAGAATGACCAACTGTCAGTTGGCGGCCACCTGCTACCCTATTCGGGGTTACCCGCTCTTTTCTTTTACACTACCTTCTATAATTTTATAACTGTCAACGTTCGTTTCAATACTACCGCCTTACTATTACTACAATTAACTGCATCAATCATTGACGTTTAACAATCAAAACAAAGTGCCAAGTGAAACACATAATCAAATCGTGTTAATAAATTTAGGTCTAGCTAGCATTATTTTGGCAGCGCGCCGTCATATTCATGCCAAATTACAGCTTTCTAGTACTAACGATCTCTGAGGTTAGCCGCGGACAGACAGACAGACAGACGGACAGACATGGCGAAACTATAAGGGTTCCTAGTTGACTACGGAACCCTAAAAATAGGATACTTATATGAAAACAAATTATAATATGCATATTGCGTAGGTATTTCATCATAAAGATCTTAACCCACATTTCCTTTTCCTTTTTTTCCTTTTTCGTACACTTTTTAATACATTATTTTTTTATTGTTTTTTTATTTTTTTAAATTGTATTGTCTTAATAGTGATAATTTTTGTTTGTTTTTTTATTTTTGTGTGTACGAAATTTTTTTTTTCATTCATTCATTCATTCACATTCTCATTCACTCACTCATTTCAATCACTCACTACTTTTCTTGCAATCAGTACTTTATGTAGCTGTGTTTGTAATCATAATTATTCACCTCAATTCTCGTGGCGTTACCTATACAAGAGTGGAAGGTTTCCTCACTCGCGGAGCGATAATACCAGACGACAGGCCTCTATGGTTTGACATCTACAAAGCATTAGCCTCTTATGGAACCCAAATTTGCACGACCAAAACCTAAGATTAAGCCGATTCGGCAAATTCTTTACCAAGAAGATGTCGTTAGAGCGAAATTCCATTCTGTTGGTCAAGTTCTAGGCACCATCAACTTAGTCCAACTAGAGAAACCCATATCAAGAAGCTGGTGAAAAAATACGAAAAGTTGAAGTCTGAAGGCATTCCAGAAAAAGAAGTTGTCGAGAAATGTACAGCGGATGTAGACAGTTAGGGGCAAGAAGAAACCTTTTATAATAACTGCCAAAAGTCCAGACTCCGTTACAGCGCAGGTTTTAGTTGAAGCTTTAGTTCAGGCTTAAAAAATATTTTAACAAAACACTAGCTTAGCTTTTAGCTTAGTGTGCTAGTATAATTAATATAATTATATTTGATTGTTAGAAATAAAATAACCCTTGAAAAAAATTAATAATCATTCTAGGCAAATCAAAGTCGAAGGCAAAGTGACGACCAAATGGCCTAGTGGTTAGAGAACCTGACTACGAAGCTCGAGGTCCTGGGTTGGATTCCCGCGACGGGGCAGATATTTTTATGAAAAATACGAATGTTTGCTCTTGACTCTTGGGTGTTTAATATGTATTTAAGTAGGTATGTGCCTATTCGGACCCGGGAAGCGCAGGACTGCTAATTTGTGGTACTCCTTGGGGGAGAACTTTGTCCACCACTGAACGAGGATTTTCCATATCGTTTCATCCCAGCCTATATACGTTCCAGCAGAGCACTAGGCCTCCTCTCAGGATGAGAGGGCGTGGGCCGTAGTTCCCACGCGGGTCCAGTGCGGATTGGTTACTTCAATCACCATTGAATTTCTTCGCAGGTGTATGAAGGTTTTCGCACGATGTTTTCCTTATAGTGCTCATGGTAAATTTTAAATGTAATTTCGCACATAAATTCCGTAAAACTCAGAGGTGCGAGTGGGGTTTTAAACCCACGACCTTCTGTTTGAGAGACCATAGGCCAAACCACTAAGCCACCACGGCATTTTTATTTCGTTTCATTATAAATTATTTCATTGGTTAAATGAAGTGAAGTTAAATTTTAAAAACATCCCCGTTTATTCGAGTAACACAACATTTTTAAACATTATATTATAACTAGCTGTTGCCCGCGACTCCGTCCGCGAAGAATAAGGGTATAAAAAATAGCCTAGAACCTATTGTCAAACCTACCAAATATAGAGAAAAAAAGTTGATAAAAATCGGTCAAACCGTTTCGGAGGAGTTCGATAACAAACACCGTGACTGCCGCAACCATTTTAATGTATTTAATTTTTTTTACATCGGGGTGAACTTTTTGGGGCATTTTGATTGCAAAATCGATTATTATTCTGAAATATGTACCTACAATTATTTTCGTTTTGTTTACATCGGTGACATTCAATGACTTCTAACGTCTGTTGTCAAAAAAAATCATTGCCATTAAAATAAATTAGATCCACTGAAAATCCGCAATATAGGGGGCTATATAGGAACTTGTCATGCTTTAATATGCAGGTCAGTGCTTAAAGAGCTTTACAGACTGCAATGCAGGATAATGAATGGATTTTTTTTCCCTGAATGACAACACTGGCATAGATAATAAATCGCTCGCTTTTGGCTCGAAATTCGAACTTGTGATTTTGTTTTGCTTAATATACGAAATGTACTTACACACCCAATATCATATTTTCTCAAGTTTATCGCGATTCCCAAGGTCAAAGAATCGAATTGCTTTTAAATTCCAGAGAAATAATGCGTTGTTTGGGAGAAACGTGTCAAAATGGTGTTGTAGAGCGCCATCCTGCTCTGTCTCGTTTTTTTTTATCCCGTTCTGGCCGTTCACTTTTATATTATAGATATTACTTAATCAAATCCGTGAGCGAAATTGACTTGAATGAAAATTACGAAAGTTTAACAGAACATGCCGCATCCTAATTTTCGAACATCAGAAAAATTCGACCACGCCCACCGCAAGCCCCGCCTTACGGGGTAGGCGTGGCTGTATAGACAAGATAACTTATATACGGAAGTATATAGGAAAAACTTGGTACATTGTACTCGAGTGTGGTGGAGGAGGTACCTTTATTGAGGGCCGCAGTGTTAATATTGAACCAATAAAACCAGACCTGATTCCGGTGTTTTAGTTAGCTAGTTTTGTTTAAAAATCTACTAGCTGTTGCTTGCTACTCCGTCTGCGAAGAAAAGGGGTATAAAAATAGCCTACAACCTATTTTCCGACCTACCAAATATAGACAAAAAATTTCATAATAATCGGTCAAGCTGTTTCGGAGGAGTTATAACAACTATGACACGAGATTTTTATACATTAGAAAGATTTATCTAGAGATCCGTTTAAAGAGGGGTATGCTTGGAGATTCTCTGCGGGATCACATTAGAAATTATAAAATCCGCGCAAGAACTAAGGTCACCGACATAGCTCGAAGTATCGCGAGACAAAAGTGGCATGGGCATGGGCAGGGCACATCGCTCGTAGAATAGGGATGTTTCCTAGGTAAAAAAATAATAATTCTTATTAGTCCGTATTTTACATTATCAAAAAATATTGAACACGTAATTTTTCTTTTGTCAATTAAACAAAAAATGACGAAGATATGGCGCGTTGAAGTTCCGCGTGACGAGGCGTGACGTCACTTGTTCCTAAAACGCTCATACAAAGTGTAGGAACAAGTGACGTCACGCGAAACTTCAACGCGCCATATCTTCGTAATTTTTTGTTTAATTGACAAAATAAAAAATACGTGTCCAATATTTTTTGACAATCTAAAAGACTGACTAGTTAGGAAAGTAGCCAATTGATGGCTGATGGGGCCAAAGGTTCTCGAGTGGCGTCCACGGACCGGAAGCAGTGTCGTTAGGCCTCCAACATGAAGCGACGACCTGCTTAAGGGCTGATCTGTTTCAAGAACCATCTGGGAGACCTATGTTCAGCAGTGGACGTCTTTCGTTTGAAATGATGATGTTGGATGATCCATTCAGTTATGTCCATTGGAGGACATTTCTGCCGTCATGTGATGAAACGGCACAACTGGTAAACTGTTTTAAGCACAAAAAGCACAAGAACGGTCTATAGACGGACTGCTTAGAGCGCGCGCAGACGGAGAGCGGTCTGGAGTTCCGAGTTCTGCGTTCAAAGTTCAGCGTGTTGACCGCTCGAGAGTTCCAACGCACACACTCTTGCGTTCCATGTTGTTGTGTGTGCAACATGCCGCTAGAAAGTTCATCTTTCGAAGAAGAAGCATTGATTTTGTGGAGCCTAGAAACTTCTAAAAAAGTAAAAAATATTGGGTGCACCTAATAGGGATGTTTCCTAGGTAAAAAAATAATAATTCTTATTAGTCCGTATTTTACATTATCAAAAAATATTGAACACGTAATTTTTCTTTTGACAATTAAACAAAAAATGACGAAGATATGGCGCGTTGAAGTTCCGCGTGACGAGGCGTGACGTCACTTGTTCCTAAAACGCTCATACAAAGTGTAGGAACAAGTGACGTCACGCGAAACTTCAACGCGCCATATCTTCGTATTTTTTTGTTTAATTGACAAAATAAAAAATACGTGTCCAATATTTTTTGATAATCTAAAAGACTGACTAGTTAGGAAAGTAGCCTATTAACACAACACGAGAAGAATCCCTTTACGCGACCATTTCAAGGCAAGTTTCTGCTTTTTTGTCACGATTTTTGTACTAAATAATTGTTTATTAAAAACTTATTGTGTATAAATTATTGAATCAGGCGATACTTTGCGGAGGTCCATATTAATGAACTGAAACAATTACTTTGCTCACCCGCGACCTTATGATAAGTAGTTACGTTTATGTAAGAAATGTGTGTTCATGCAGTTCGTCCACCTCCACACTGTACGAACAAAATCACACAAACCCAACTATCACCACCACCAAACTACACTGACGCATATATTTCGAACTCAACCAGAGTTCATCTTCAGAGTAGGTACCACCACCGTACGCTATGCTACCTCTATAATAATAATAATAATAAATATAATAAGATAATAATAAATATGCTTAAAACAAATGATAGACTACGACTTATTTTGTAAAAAAAAACCTTTTTTCCAGAAGCGGTATTCTGCATCACAAAAGTTGATGACAACCAAAACACGAATGCCGAAGGGGTGACAGAAGTACAGGAGCTGCGTTACATATTTATATACCAGCTACTCTTCGAGCAAGGTCACGTCGAGATGAACTGGAAGTCACATATTCGTCTCAGACTCTCAGTGGTACGAAAGTAGGGTGGCCATCTTCCTGGGGTAGCGTGTCCTAAGGCATAAAATGTTTAGTCATAACCATACGTCGCACTCAAAGGGGCATTTTGCGGGCACCCAGTTATAAGGTTTACAAATTACACATTATGTAGACAATTTAAGATTGATACATGAACATGATAATGGGTATATTACAAATAGTAAGAACAATCTATTTTTTAATATTTTTTTTTTAGCATTTTTTGTGAAATTTATTTCTCCATAAGTACGTACAAATATACTATATAATAGTAAGTATGTATTTTATAGGTACGTTAATTAAAATGTTTTTTGTAAACTTTACCAAGTGACTTGCCCGCAACTATATATAACTTTATATGACCGTAAGTAAATGGAAGAATCGAAAATTATATGGAAGTTTTGGGACACTTTTCCTGCAGTAGGATCGAAAAAACTCGTGATTCTGAGCAGATCATATAAAATTCTCCAAATAAAAAAAAAGTCAAAACATAAGCAATACAACAAATACAAAATTGGCCCTTATATATTTTTTCATATACTTGATTTTCTGTATTGTATTCTTTGTGGTGTACCTACAATAAAGAGTCGGTTTGATAGTACTGTCCGGCCATTTGTCCGGCGTCTGGTGACCCTTTCCGGGCATGGCCGCCGCCCATTACGCCATATTTACGGGCGGCCGGCCATGTTAATATTTTATGAGTCTGCCAACGACTTTTATTGGCCAGGGGTCGAAACATGTAGTCCTAAATAGTTTCTTTAGCTATGGGGTTTTTCTAAGGAAGTTCAATTGGCGCTGCCTTGGCATTTCATCATCATCATCATCCCAACCTATATACGTCCCACTGCAGGGCACAGGCCTTTTTTTAACCGACTTCAAAAAGCAGGAGGTTCTCAATTCGGTTGTATGTTCTTTTTTATTATGAGAGGGAGGCAAACGAGCAAACGGGTCATCTTATGGAAAATGATCACCACCGCCCATAAATATCAACAACTCAAAGAGAGTCACTGATCTGTTGCCGGCCTTTAAAGAAGGTGAGGGAATAGGGAAGAGGGGAGAGGGGGAGAGGCATTGGGCCTCCGCCGCTCTCACTGACCGTACGAAACGCAGCAGGAGTACTGCTGCTTCACGGGGTGGTACTACCCCGGACGAGCCGGCCCATTCGTGATGCAGCGGCTAGCTACAACATGGCTCTACCACTACTAAAAAGGCCTCCTCTTAGAATGAGAGGGCTTGGGCCGTAGTTATCACGCGGGCCCAGGGCGGATTGGGAACTTCGTATACAGAATTTCTTCTCAGCTTTACCGTAAAGCTCATGGTAAATTACAAATGTAATTTCGCACATAAATTCCGAAAAACTCAGAGGTGCGAGGTCGGACTCGAACCCACGACCCTCTGCTTAAAAGACCATAGGTCAAACCACTAGGCCACCACGGCCTTGGCATTTGGTTTAGAATATTTTCACATGTGTATTTCGAAATTAAACTAAATTAATTTGGATTCAGTTGGCGCAGGACCGATGTGTTTGGCGAGCCTTGGGGGAGGCCTATGTTCAGCAGTGGACGTCTTTCGGCTGCAATGATGATGATGATTTCGAAATTAAAAAAATATACACGATGGTTATTAATCGGTGACCAGGATTTTTTCTAGATCAGAATTCGATGGCGACCAAGTTTAATAATAATAATAATAAACCATTCATTTCAGATTCTTAGATCCATAGTTAATTACATAGCTTACAAACAAATCGAATTAAAATCAGAAGCAGTCAAAATATATTAAAACGAATTCAATTAAATAAAAATAAAAATAAAGGTCAAAATTAAAATTACAATTTAAAATAAAAATTAATTAATTAATCAAATGAAATCAGAATAAAATGTCAAATTAAAAATATAAAAACATTAAAATTCACAGTACGAAAATAAATTTACATCAAAGGGCCAGAGAAGATTGGCAAAAGCATGTTGGACCAGTGGCGCAGAAACGGACCGTCTGTCCTCTCTGCCACCTTCTCCAAGAGGCTGTTCGGGCTGCCGCGCAGGCGCCGCTCCAACGATGCGACACGCTTGCGCATAATGGCGTAGAAGTCGTCTGTCCGCGCTTCCGCAAACATACCCGATGCGCTACAATGACGCGGCAGCCCCAACAACATCCTGAAGGCATTGTTATATTGGACGCGTAGGGCGCTGACAGCTTTTTGAGTACAGTTGATCCAAAGGCTGCAAGTGTAAATCGACTGGCAGAATGCCTTGAACAGAGTAATCTTTACATCTTTAGTACACCTTGCAAACCTCCGAATCAACATATTACTTCTCACTGCCAGCGCCCTACGCTCCCTCTCCACGTCTTGGTTATCACTCAGTGGTTAAGTCGCGACATGAAACAAAACGTCTTGCTTGGCTTGAGTGCGCGTTTGGCAGCCGCCGTGACGTGCGACTCCGAGAGGAAGGGCTACGGATTAGCCCGAAACATGTCGAGTTAAACTCGTTTTAAGACGTGAGTGATGCGTTTATTTTCACTATGAGTGAGTCTCACGGTAGTTTCATGTTTAAAGAATCATCATTTCAGCCGAAAGACGTCCATTGCTGAATTTAGGCCCGCCAGACAGGTCGGTCGCGTGCCATCAGCATCCAACGCGCTCCCGAAACCTCCATCGTTGCTCCATCTTATTGGAGGCCTACCTACACTGCGTCTTCCGATCCATAGACGCAACTCGAGAACCTTTTGGCCCCGCCATCAGTTCTATGAGCGATGTGACCTGCCCACTGCCACTTGAGTCTGGCGATTCTTCGAGCTATGTCGGTGACTTTAGTTCTTGCGCGGATTTCATCATTTCTAATGCGATCCCGCACAGAAACACCGAGCATAGCCTTCTCCATCACCCTCTGATCACCCACTACTATCATCCTTGCATCGAATGTACCTACCTAGCCTTCTGAGGTTCCCCTTTTTAAGACTAATACGGAGCTTTATGCGGTACCTAGGTACAGTAACATTTTAAGAGCATGAGAAGTGAAAAGACATTTTTACTTTTTGACTATGACTTTGAATATGAAACATACCAATAATTAAACAAACGTACTATTTATAAATTTCGTTAAAAAACTCTTCTACTTTTTAGGTATCGCAAAGAAATTCGAAGCACGAGAAAATTTAATAAAACTCCTCTAAAATAAAAAAGGTTACCCCAAACCGGATAAAAGTAAAGAAATAATATAATTAAAGTAAAACAATCTTACATTTAGAACTTGGGATTGCACATGGGGCTTGGGGTGAAAGTTTTGCAATAAATAAAATGTCGTTTCATTGTTTAAAATACTTCGCCGATATATTATATGAGACAAGAGTTTTATAGTCACTTAATTTTCATCTTGTGTTTCGGAATTTACCAATTTTTAAAACGATATAAAAAAGTTGTTTGTTTTTTACTCGTAATGTAAGTACCTACTTTCGTCTGTTTTTAAACTTCCGTACCGTCTGTAGGTATAGATATAGCCTTCCTCGATAAATGGACTATTCAACACAAAAATATTTTTTGTCAGATATTTGTATTTTGGTATTGTTTGTGTTTGTTTTGTTTTTTTTTTCAAATAATGTTTGTTTTTTTTTTTTTTTTTATAAGAGGTGGCAAACGAGCAGACGGGTCACCTGATGGAAAGCGAACACCGTCGCCCATGGACACCCGTAACACGGGGGGCATCACAGGTGCGTTGCCGACCCTTTTAGGAATTGGTAGGCTCGTTTTTTAAAGATCCCTAAGTTGTAACGCTCCGGGAATGCTGCCGCAGAAAGCTGATTCCAGATCTTTGTCGTGCGAGGAAAGAAGTTTCGCTTAAAACGCACGGTACTAGAATGCCAATCATCAAGATGGTGAGGATGGAAAGACAAACGGTTCCTCGAAGTGCGGTAGTGGAATTTAGCCGCAGGCAGCAATTCGAACAGTTCGTCAGAACCGTCCGTCCGTCCGTCGTTTTTTATTATTATTTATTAAATTTTATATTGCACCACCTGCTGAAATGCATTCCTTGCTTTCTTTCTTTCTTTTTTAAAGGTTGCCTGGAAGAGATCGCTTCGAAGCGATAAGGCCGCCCATTGCTTACCCTATTTCTTTTTTTTCATGTACTTGTTTTTCTGTATTGTATTATTTGTGGTGTACAATAAAGAGTCATTGTATTGTATTGTATTGTACTGTATTTTTCAGTACGAACCAGGAGTTCCGGAGATTAGCGCATTTAACCAAACAAATAAACATTTCAGCTTAACATATAATATTAATATAGATAAATAAATATTTCAATTGATTAGAAGACAATATTTTATCCAAATTTCCAAGAAACTGTTAAAATCGCTAAAATCATTTACGGAAATTCGTTAACTTACGTATCTACTTAAAATAAGTTTTTGTTAAAAATTTAATTTTCAATGCAAGCTTTTCCGCTGACTGTTTCAAGTAATTCTGACCACTGGAAGTGGGTCAAATTCAACTTCCAAGATTTGACCCGTACATACATAATTACAAACATTGCAAGTTAATAAAAAGCTTTAAAAACTACAAGTACCTATAACAAAGGTTATGACAGTATCATCATACCCTTATTTACATACAGAATACCTGAACATTATGATTTTGATATCATTCTAGATTAAATTAAAATAAAAAAAGAGACACTCCGCGAAAGCCCCCAAAACATTGACGATAATCTATTACATTTTTATAAATATATGTATGTTTATCTTTTTCCCAAACGCCGTGTTCCTGGCGTCTTAGGAGATCATATTCAGGGCACGTACCCTCCAAACATACAACATAGCTTAAAATATATATAGTATGTCTTCCGGACCGTCTGTACCTGTATCAAATTTAAATATACATCGCGACTGTACGTGCGCACTCATTACCGTGTTTACAGGGTGTTGCTGAAACGAAATAAATAAATAAAATAAATATCACTGACAATTCACACCAATTGACCTAGTCCCAAAGTAAGTAAAGGTTGTACCACGTTGTACTATGGGTAATAGACACCGGATAAACATACTTAAATACATAAAATATTAAACACCCAAGACTCGAGAACAAACATTCGTATTACAAATATCTGGCCCAGCGCGGGAATCGAACCCGGAACCTCATGCTTCGTAGTCAGGTTCTCTAACCACTAGGCCATTGAGTCGTCATAATAATAATAATAACAAATAATAATCCTTCTAATTATAAATGGGACACTACAATCTGGCCGTTTTCGCAAGTCTAGGGTGAATGAGCATCGTAGGCCTTATCTTCGCTTTCCATCAGGCGCGATTGTGGTCAAACGTTGAACTTGACAACCAGATGGCCTAGTGGTTAGAGAACCTGACTATGAGGCTTGAGGTTCCGGGTTCGATTCCAGTGTCGGGGCAGATATTTGTATGAAAAATACGAATGTTTGTTCTCGGGTCTTGGGTGTTTAATATGTATTTAAGTATACATACTGTACCTATCTATAAGTATGTTTATCCGTTGCCTAGTACCCATAACACAAGCTTGCCTAGCTTACTTTGGGACTAGGTCAATTGGTGTGAATTGTCCCGTGATATTTATTTATTTATTTAAACGCAAACCTATATTGTATAAAAAAAACAAAAAAAATTGTATTAATGGAAGGCTGGATGGATGGACGTGTGGAAAATTTAATAGTTCTCGCGGCGGCATAGCGATAAAGCCGATATACGAATTCTTCGCAGACGGAGTCGCGGGCAACAGATTGTAAAGTTATCAATCAAGCCTAAGAGAACCTGTGACAGTCAGTTAATAATAAATACCTAAGTTGTCCGTACTCAAGAAAAAATATTAAGATTGCAATAAAACGTTAAGATATACGGTTTATGAAAACGATATTTTTAAACGTGAATATTTAATGGAGCATCCTGTAGCTGGAGAGCGGGGCAGTATCGAAAGTAACCGCGCGGTAAGTGCTGTATTTTGTACGAAATTATAGCATTGCTGTGCACTAGGGAGGGGAAAGCATCGATTTCGGTAGTTTTATCGATGTTAATGTATTATAACCGGTATAAAATTTACTATTGTGTTTTTATTTTATGTTTTGTGTATTTTGGATTTTTACTGTGGTGAATAAATATTTTTTCTTTCTTCCTTCTTTTCTTTAAATATGATTTTTTGATGACGGTGATTTAAGCACCGCGCTCAACTGCGTTCTTCCTGCTTATTCCCCTAAATTCAAGTCTAGGTTGAATGAGCATTTACTAGGCAAGCGTGCTCCATCGTAGGCCTCAATTTTGCTTTCCATCAGGCGTGATTGTGGTCAAACGCAAGCATTATTGCTGTTGTAAATGAAAAGGAGTCTGTTTTTCTGTTTGATGTGTAAGCAATAATACAAGGATTTTAAATGACCTGATGATGTGATGCGATCGAATCCGGAACCTCAATCTTTATTATACTACTCGACTTTACTTCGGCTTGGATAAACGTCATGTAAACGTTAAAAAGTTTTAGAATACTATCGAAGGTAAATCGAATCAAAAATTATTATTGATGAAAACGAGAAATGGGTTTGACAAAGATCTTAATGAACTGAAACAATCACTTTGCTCACCCGCGCCTTACGATAGTTACGTTTATGTAAGAAATGCGTGTTTTAACACTTGGTACCATAGGGTATGGTTGTGGTACCTACTGTGAAGATGAGCTCTGGTTGAGTTCGAAACGCGTCAGTGTAATTTGGTGGTGGTGATAGTTGGGTTTGTGTGATTTATGTGTGTTCGTACAGTGTGGAGGTGGAGGAACTGCATGAACACCCATTTCTTACAAAAACGTAACTATCGTAAGGTCGCGGGTGAGCAAATTAATTGTTACAGTTAATTAATATGGACCTCCGCAAAGTAGCGCCTGATTCGATAAATTATTTAAAGATCTTAATGCAAAAAAAAAATTCAAAATTATAGGGTATTTTATTAATTAAAAATTAAGTCCAAAGTAACTTTTACATTTTTATGCTTTAAAGTTCTGTATTTCTATTTTATCGATAGCTCATTATCCTTTCTCCTCCCTACTATTTTCGCTAAGTGCAGTCTCGCCATCGTAACGTGTATAACGTACACTAATTACTATCGATAATGTGTTCCGAGTGCATCACTAGTATTTGACAAATGCTAGGGCTTTTTAAAGTGAGCCGGAATTTATATTTGTTATAAATAATGGTTCACGTCTGGATACGCCATTTTGGATTTTGTGTATCTTAAGTGTTATTGGATTGAAAGGGTTAAAGTTAGGATTCCGTAGCTCCAAAGTTAAGAGAAATCTGTTTGTTAATACCCATGTTTTAACCCCCGACACAAAAAGAGGGGTGTTATAAGTTTGACCACTGTATATGTGTGTGTGTGTGTGTGTGTGTCTGTGTCTGTCTGTGACATCATAGCTCTTAAACGGGTGAACCGATTTGGATGCGGTTTTTTTTTTATTTGAAAGCAGGTTTATTGGCAATGGTTCTTAGACATGTTTCATCAAAATTGATTCAGACGTTCAAAGTTACCAGCTCTTTTGTTAGCTGCGGATATTAACTTAGACGTAAAATGGGTATTTACTTTATTTTCAAACAGATACAATAGAATATTATATAAGTATTTATACAATATAGGCTTGCGTTTGACCACAATCGCGCCTGATCTGATGGAAAGCGAAGATGAGGCCTACGATGGAGCACGCTTGCCTAGTAAATGCTCATTCAGCCTAGACTTGAAAACTGCTACTGTTTCCTAAAAGTACTGGTCCTTCCGAAACTAGCCGTTACAGACGCGAGCTAGTTAATAATACAGGGTTTGCCTGCATTTTATTACCGCGCCCAGACGGTCTCAAATATTAACCGATGGCTTTTACGTTATTGCATGTTGCAGTTTATTGCACTGGGAGTTGGACGGTTGTTTTATTATGTATATGACCGGAGTAAAGAAGTAATTAGGAAAAGAACGACTTCAATTAATAGAAGAATGTTCGAAAATGCTAACCCAAAGTACATATTTAATTTATTTATCTGTCTATATTCTTAAAATAAGTTTAACGACCGCTTTAGCCTAGTTGGTAGTGACCCTGCCTACGAAGCAAGAGGTCCTGGGTTCGAATCCCGGTAAGGGCATTTATTTGTGTGATGAGCACGAATATTTGTTCCTGAGTTATGGATGTTTTCTATGTATTTAAGTATTTATTTATGTATATAAGTATGTTTATCGTCGTCTAGTACCCATAGTACAAGCTTTGCTTAGTTTGGGACTAGGTCGATTTGTGTAAGATTGTCCCCCCCTTATATTATATTATTATATTAAGTAGTTTTAAAGTTTATAAAGGAAATGTAGTCATTAGTGTCATAACAACTAGATCATCACATCATCATCATAATTTCAGCCGAAAGACGTCCACTGCTGAACATAGGCCTCCCGCAAGGCTCGCCAAACAGATCGGCCCTGCGCCATTCGCATCTAATGCGTTCCCCCGTTTGTTGGAGGCCTACCTACACTGCGTCTTTCGGTCCGCGGACGCCACTCGAGAACCTTTCGGCCCCATCGGCCGTCAGTTCTACGAGCGATGTGCCGCCCACTGCCACTTGAGCCTGGCGATTCTTCGAGTTATGTCCGTGACTTTAGTTCTTGCGCGGATTTCATCATTTCTAATGCGATCCCGCAGAGAAACTCCGAGCTTAGCCCTCTCCATCGCCCTCTGAGAGACTTTGAGCTTTCTAATGAGGCCCATCGTTAACGACCAGGTATCAGTGCCCGTCATCACGGGCAACACACACTGGTCAAAGACTTTTGACTTGAGACACTGCGGTATATTGGATGACAAGATATTGCGGAGCTTCCCGAACGCTGCCCAGCCGAGTCTAATTCGTCGATTGACCTCTTTCTCGTTTTATTTTTTAATTTATAATTTTACTGTAGGCATAGAACATGAAGACAGATCTATCGATCGATCGATAATCTAGTTGGGTGGCTAAAAAAGCTATTAGATTTAGTGAAGGTAGTTCGCTAATTTTCAACCGATGAAAACAAAAAGAGGAGGTTCTCAATTCGACGTGTATATTTTTTTTTATGTATGATCACGCATAACTTTTTACAGAGTAGTCAGATTTTGATGATTCTTTTTTTATTGAAAAGCGTATACCCCGAGGGTGGTCCCATTTAAATTTGGAAACAATATTCTTACCCTAAGGGTAGAAAAACAGGGGATGATTGATTGTTCAGTTACTGATTGTACTATATGACCACGCATAACTTATTACAGAGTAATCGGATTTTGATGATTCTTTTTTTATTGGAAAGCGTATACCCCAAAGGTGGTCCCATTTAAATTTGGAAATTATATTCCTACCCTGAGGGTAGGAAAACAGGGGATGATTGACTAACTTTTTACAGAGTAGTCTGATTTTCATAATTCATTTTTATTGAATAGATAGGGTATACCTTGAAGTTGGTATTATAAATTTGGAAAAAAAAATACCCCAAGGATGGAAAAAAAGTATAAAATAAAAACTTTTTAACAAAAAATTAAACCGCCGAAAAAACTGAAAAGCAAAAAATAATACCTTTTTTGTTTGACCTTAATCTAGGTACCAGTTTGAAGTCGGTGCCTCAGCACGAGCCAGGAGGAGTGATAGAAGCCAATCAGGTAGACGATTATAGGTCCACTCCTCCTGGCTAAGTGCTGAGGCACCGACTTCAAACTGGTACCTATATTAAGGTCAAACAAAAAGGTATTATTTTTTGCTTTTCAGTTTTTTCGGCGGTTTAATTTTTTGTTAAAAAGTTTTTTAATATCCGTAATTGTTAGTTCTAATTAAAACCTAACACATATTATCATCATTCATACATCATCCCAATTAACTGCAACAATTACTTTGCTCACCCGCAACCCTAAATATGATGAGCTATTGACGCATTATAGTCTATTTTGGGCACCCTGCATATCCTAGTGAACGAGATATAATGAAAAATTAAATGAAAATGAAAAATGGAAATGAAAAATGTTTATTGGTTTAAACAAACAGTTTTTACAAAATAAGGTTGGGATCTCCTATTAAGCAATGCAACCAATCTTCGTAGTTGAGTTTCGAACATGTGAGGCGAGGCGTACTTTTGCAAAATTCTGTCTTCACTTTTTATTAAGTCTGAGTTTCGAATGACTTGTAAACGAGGTGTATCTTCAAAGCTTCAAATAAAAGGCTTTTCTTATGCAATAACAGTTTTAAAAGCCATAAACCAGTTGACAATACGTGGCGTGTCGATGGGCCATAACGCGCGGACACCCTCAGCGTAGGGTGGCTATGTTCTTTGGGAAAATTTGGGACATTTTTTTTTGGACAACAAACGAGCTGGTCACCTCATGGTCAGCAATCACTGCTCCCCCATGGACACCATATTAAGCTTTTTTTTAGCGTCAGCTCAACAAATTAGAAATTGGGATCGATTTGAGAGAGAGTTATGGGAAGAGGGCAAGGCCGGATTTTGAGGTCTGGAGACCTCGGGGCACGTCCATAAAGTAGGTACGTAACACCAATTTCGATCAATTTGGACCCCCCCCCCCCTTGTCACAGTTAATACTATGAAAACCGCAATTATTTTGTTCTTGTGTCACAGATCGTTTGACCCTACAACCCCCCCCCCTAAATGTGTGACGTATAGACATCCAAAAAACAACGCGAATTTACAATACAAAAAAGGCCAATTGGAGTTTGTTTCGTGAGAAACTAACCCAAATTTGGACCGACCTAAACATAAATAAGTCAAACATAGAGAATATTAATAACACAGAAGATTTGGAAACAATAGTTAAAGTCATAACTGAAACAATAAAACAATCTAGTGATCTGTCTATTCCCAAAGCAAGTAACAGGACGAAAGCGGGTTTTCCGTGGTGGAACGAGGACCTTGCGAAGCTTAAAAAAGAAGTTGCTACAAAAAGGCGAAGGATCAGGTGTGCAGCACCTGTGCGTCGGGAAACGGTTGTGCGGCGATACCTTCAGGCCAAAGAAGCCTATGAGCTGGAGGTTAAGAAGGCTCAGACCACGAGTTGGAAGAATTTCTGCGCGAAGCAGGATCGCGAAAGTATGTGGGACGGCATCTATAGGGTGATAGGTCGTACTACATCAAGAGTGGAGGACACCCCACTGGTCTGGAACGGGAAAGTCTTGGAGGGTAAAGAGTCGGCTAGCCTTTTGGCTGAAGTCTTCTATCCTGAGGATGAAGAGAGTGGGGACAACGAAGACCACAGAAATGCAAGGAATCAGGCGAAGAGTGTAAATGAGAAGTCACATGGTGAAGTATGCGACCCACTTTTCACAGTAGAGGAATTGCAGTGGTCTACGTTAAGTTTTAACCCCAAAAAGGCCCCGGGACCTGATGGTCTGACAGCGGACATCTGTGCCGCGGCCATTGCCCTGAACCCTGAACTTTTCTTGGCACTGATGAACAAGTGTCTTAGTCTCAGTCACTTCCCCGCCATGTGGAAGGAAGCGGCTGTAGTGGTATTGAGGAAAGGGGGCAAAGATGACTACACGCATCCTAAGTCCTACAGGCCGATTGGACTGTTATCTGTCTTTGGTAAAATATTTGAGAAAATGTTGATGAGGAGGATAAGGTGGCATGTCCTGCCAGGCATGAGCGCACGGCAGTTCGGGTTTACACCGCAGCGTGGTACCGAGGACGCCCTCTATGTCATGGTGAAGGAGCTAAAAGACAGGATTAAGAAAAAAGAGCTAGTAACGCTTGTATCGCTTGACATAGAGGGGGCTTTTGATAGTGCGTGGTGGCCCGCAATGCGCTGCAGACTCGCTGAGGCGGGATGCCCAGTAAATCTGAGGCGCCTTGTTGACAGCTACTTATCCGGGAGGAGAGTCAGAGTTAGGTATGCTGGTGCGGAACATATCAGGGAAACAACTAAGGGGTGCGTACAGGGGTCGATCGGTGGACCGACCTTCTGGAATCTCTTGCTGGACCCGCTGCTTAAGGAACTGGACGGCCAGGGTATATACAACCAAGCTTTTGCTGACGATGTTGTCCTGATTATCTCCGGGAAGACAGCTTTGGAAGTCCAGGCACAGGCGAACGTGGCCCTCGAATATGTTCGGAAGTGGGGGGTCAGGAACAAATTAAAATTCGCGCCTCACAAAACAAATGCTATGTTATTAACTAACAAATTAAAATACGACATCCCATTTCTGATCATGGGCGGGGTAGACATACCACTATCTAGGGACATAAAGATCTTGGGCCTTACGGTGGATGATAAGTTGACTTTCAACACACACGCGTCTAATGTCTGCCGTAAGGCAACAAATCTGTATAAGCAACTATCCAGAGCGGCAAAGATCCACTGGGGGCTGGAACCGGAGGTGATCAGGACGATATATACGGCAGTGGTTGAACCTGTGGTGATGTACGCCGCTGGAGCATGGGCACATGCAACAGAAAAATTAGGTATACAAAAAATGCTAAACGCGGTGCAGCGTGGTTTCGTACAGAAGATTCTTAAATCCTATCGGACGGTCTCGCTGAATTCGGCCCTTGTGCTTGCTGGTTTGCTCCCCTTGGATATAAGGATCCGAGAGGCGGCCTCCCTTTTTGAGGTAAAAAAGGGGTATTCACGGCGGATAATCGGAGACTATGAACTTGAGAGGCAGGTTGCTTTCGTGGATGTCGTTCACCCTGTGGAACAGACTGGGATGGAGTACTCATGCTTGGTGGACGGTGCAGATGTTGGTCAAAGTAGTAGTGACGAGCTAAAGATATTTACTGATGGAAGTAAAATTGAAGGAAAAGTTGGTGCGGCACTGTCTGTATGGACTGGTGGCGCAGAGATAAGAAACCGGAAACTTAAGCTGGCTAACTTCTGCACAGTCTATCAGGCTGAGCTGCTGGCCTTATCAAAGGCGGTAGCGCAATCCCTGCGGAGCGCGGCGTCAATCTGTTCTATATATAGCGACTCAAGAGCCGCACTGAACACAGTGGCCAGCGGCGTCTCTCTCCACCCCCTAGCGGTATCAATGAGGAAGGACCTCAGAGTAGCCAAAAATCAAAATAAGTTGATTCGGTTCTTTTGGGTTAAGGCTCATATGGGGCTGGAGGGGAACGAGAGGGCAGACCAACTGGCTAAGGACGCCGCGCTAAGAATGAAAGTTAAACCATATTACGACATGTGTCCGGCCTCATTCGTTAGGCGACCGATCCGGATGGAGTCGCTTGACGAGTGGAGCCGGAGATATGACGAGGGGGGGACGGCCTCCACGACAAAGGCCTTCCTGCCGGATGCTATTGAAGCCTACCGCGTGGTCCGGAAAATTGAATTTAACTCCGTATTAGTGCAGGTTATGACGGGGCACGGTGGGTTCTCTGAGTACTTGAACCGCTTCAAGTGCAAAGAGAACCCATCGTGTGTCTGCGACCCGGAGGTCGGCGAGGGTGTGCTGCATCTGGTGGCGGAATGTCCCGTATATGGGAAGGAAAGAATGGACGTGGAGATGGAGCTGGAAATGGAAATAAAAATTGACAATATTCATGAAATTATGAAAATGAAAGGTTTGAGGGAAAAATTCCTTAACTTTTGCGAGAAAATAGCGAAGCGTGTTATAGATAAAAATAAAACGAAATAAAATTATGTTTACATAATATTTTGGGAATATTTAATGATAAACATAAACAAAAAATAAAGTTATTAAGTTAGTATAGTATATAAGCAGAGGGATAGGGACTAAATATAATAGTTTCTGTTTTAAAATTAGTATTATTTGTAAATCTTTTGGGTTTTTCATGATTAAAAATAAGTTGTGTTTTTGAAGCATAAGAGTGAGTACCCTCTCTGGTACCTGTAACTGTGAGAGAACTTTGACAAAAATTGTATATCTGTAGTTTGGTAGTCATAGGATAAGCATTGTAAAAGTAGTAATAAGTTTGGAATGTTACTCTATATTATAAGGAAAATTGTAAACATTTAAAAGAAAAGAAATAAAAAGAATAAAAAATAAAGACTCTGACCCACATGTCAGAGGAAAATAATGAAAGACACACATCGGTTTTTTAGGCGGTGCGAGTCCGTCACTTGCCTGGGTCCTCCCTTCCCAGGCGTGCATAAGGCATTTTTCCGGTGTGTGTCATTATAAAAAAAAAAAAAAAATGTGTGACGTACTTTACGGATGGCACCTTGACCACAAATTATTTTCCAAATAATATCCAAATCTCGTCGGAATTTGAAAGATTTTTTTTTTTTTTTGTGGGGCCCGTCTATTGTGGAGGCCCCGGGGCTGTGGTCCCGGATGTCCTCCTCTAAATACGACCCTGGAAGAGGGGGAGGGAGAAGGGATGGTGAGAGAAGACTGGTTAGATCAACTTCCCAGAATAGTTATTTCTAGACATCGGTAACTCGTGGCATTTAGGTAGCATTTGACGTTTCTGACAGACTAGTGAAGTAAAGTGACTATGTTTCTCTGTACGACTCGAGCAAAGAAACCAATTACAAGAAATCTTTTCAACCATTTAATATTTGACTTTCGTGATAGACAATAAATATTTGTTCAAAATTTTTAGAAGTTATCCTACGTCTCCTATTTGAGTGTGTTGGTTAAAAAAAAGTTTTTGTTAAATATTTCATTTTTATTACAAGCTTTTTTGTTGACTGTACTTGCATTGTCATCCAACCTACATAAGTATACCAAATTTCAAGCCAATCCGACCACTGGAAATGTGTCAAAATCGACTTCCAAAATTTGACCCGTACCTACATACATACAAAAGTACTGTAACGTATAACGTTAATTCTTTCTTTTAGAATTAATTAGTTATCAAATAGCTACTAAATATTAAGACAAATTCGTAAATCTAGAACTGGAAAACTCATTTAAAAAAGAAAACTATTCAAAAATAACTTAGATCTTCTTAAAAATAAAACTTTAACTAACGCTTATTAGCTAAAATACCTAACTTAAATAAATACAGCCAAACTAGTTGAATAAAAGTACAAAAAATAACTATTTCTAAAAGTGAGTGATCTTTCGTCCCAATTATGGGTAAGTGTTGCACCTATCATTATTAGTTACGTAGTTTAATGTTTCTAAGCCTACAAATTCTCGATATTTTGTAGAAATGGTAGACGTACCTTTTTTTTTTCTCACATGCGGCCTTTTGACATTTTTTTCCATTGATATTTTGTATGAAGTATATGTAGTGTATAAGTATTATATTTAATGTATTTGTTTATTTATATAATTTATATTATATTTGTATTGTTTTTATTGTTTGTTGTCTATTAAGTAATACTGCGTTTCTCTTGTCTGTTATTTCTGCCACCTACATTCGTCTGTTGATATTTATTAATTTCTGAGTAATTGGTTGTCTGGAAGAGATCGCTTTTTAGCGATAAGACCGCCTATTGTCTACCTGAATTTTTATTTTTGTAATGTCACTGTACTGTTTTTGGTGATCAATAAAGAATATTTGTATTGTATTGTATTGTGCCTTTCGCAATCACCTTGTGCGCTTAGAACATTCTCAATTGTACATGCAGATCGCATATGTATTTTTGGCTAATCACACATTACTTTTAATCACTATTACCTAATTAAATAAGGAATGTTAAAGCTGTGTCATTTTTTTTAATTAGTTGTTTAAATGGTTATAGTTCTTAATTATAACAAAAGATTCTACACTAGTCGATTTTGCCTGTGACTTAGATTATTCTTTTGTACAAGCCTTTGCTTATGTACAAATATGTACCTAGTGATTTATTAATTGATGCAAAGAACTTTTATTTAATGTCGTAAACTGTACTTTTGGGTTTTAATTCGTGTAAATTGAAATTTAATAAGCTTGAATATACATTTGGTATTCTTAAACGTAAATTTAAAACCCATAACTGTAATTATATTCTAGAAATAACGTTTGTGAGAAAAGGCTTATAATGCTGATAAAAATCAAACGAATCATTGTGAAATAATTGCATCGAGAATCTAATGTTAACGCAAACACTATCGCTTACCATCGGATTCGCTTGTGCACATTATCTTAACTATTAAATTAATTTTATTACTATAAAATATTGATAAGCTTAGCTTTGGGTTCTCACTGTACTGCTTGCTTATTTTGTACCTGGACTGCATCATCCTTCATTTCATAATTGCTTTTAATGTGAAGATCGTCCCCGTGTCGAAACACCCTACCGGATGAAGATCGTCCCCGTGTCGAAACACCCTACCGGATGAAGATCGACCCCGTGTCGAAACACCCTACCGGGTGAAGATCGTCCCCGTGTCGAAACACCCTACCTACCGGGTGAAAAGATCACCGCTTCCAATACCCAACACCACCGGTACCGAGGCTCGCCACCAACACGCACAGCCGCTTCACCACCAAGGCCCTCCGAGTCGAGCTCCGCACCGCCGAGGGGCGTACGGTACCAGAAAGGGAACGGCCACTCTCACACTTACCAGGCATCTCGTCACGGCCCTGCCTAGAGGCAATCGAACCCTCCCTGAGCTAATCTATAACTTAAACTTAACGAACCTTAAGAATAGTAAAACTTAAATCTAGTAAAATAAATCTTAAAGTTAATGAATCTTAAAATTAGTGAAACTTAAGAGCTAGTAAAACTTAAAATTAATAATACTTAAAATTAACCGGTCTTAAATTAATAAACTTTAAACTTTAATTGAATTGCTAATGTAACTTTAGAATTTTTTATATTTAAATAAATTACTATTCCTTATCTAATCTTTTTATTTGTCCACGTACTAGGTGAACTACCCGCTAATTTACGTGACAGTACATACATTGCAAGTTAAATGAAAGCTTGTAAAAAGCGTTCTTGCGTAATTTCATTGGATGTAGTCTCGGTAATAAATGTGACCTTTCAATTTTAAAGAATTATTTTATCTTATCTGAAAAGACACTTGTAAAACGTGTCTCATCACTAGTGCCACCTAATAGCCACGAGTTACCGATGTCTAGTATTTCCTAGTAGCAAAATTTCCATTTGCATTTTTTCCCAGATGCTTCTTTTCTCATTACGGTTTTTTACTGAAGGTTATTTTCACAAAACCGTTTTTAGGGTTCCGTAGTCAACTAGGAACCCTTATAGTTTAGCCATGTCTGTCCGTCTGTCTGTCTCTCCGCGGCTAAGCTCAGAGACTGTTAGTACTAGAAAGCTGTAATTTGGCATCAATATATATATCAGTCACGCCGACAAAGTGATTGAATAAAAAAAAGTAAAAAAAAATTTTTTAGGGTACCTCCCATAGACGTAAAGTGGAGGTGATTTTTTTTTTCTCGGCTAACCCTATAGTGTGGGGTATCGTTGGATAGGTCTTTTAAAATCATTGCGGGGTTGCTAACATGATTTTTCTAGTCAGTGATCTGTTTGCGAAATATTCAACTTTAAAGTGAAAACTTTCATTAAAATCGGCCGTCCCCCCCTCTAAAATCTAAATTGTTGGGTGGAAAAATTTGAAAAAATTCAGAAGGGTAGTAAATATATCAAATTTACTAGGAAAATTATATCGGCTAAGATTGCTTGGAAATTATTTGTAGTTTAAGAGTAAATAGTAGCCTAAGGTATAAAACATACCTAAACTTGGATGATTCCGTACACATACGAAATCCTTAGAAAGATATTATTTGATTTTTTCGTAATGGCTACGGAACCCTACCTTGGGCGTGTCCGACACGCTCTTGGCCGGTTTTTTCTTTTTCCCAATTTGAATTGACACAGATAAAGTGTCGAAGGAGCTCCGTTCATGCGGAGCTCCTTCTTCTGTTTGTTTTTGGCCCTTCGAGCCGATGCAAACTTGACATAAGACATAACCTAAACCTACCTATGTTTCTGCGTCTATTAAAATTTGGAAAAAACGTGATTGTCAAAATTAAGCTTCAGTAAAAAAACCATAGTGTGAAAAAAAGCATCTGGGAAAAAATGCGAATTGAAATTTTACTACTAGGAAATAATAACAGTTCTAGAAAATTGATCTGGTTATTCAAACTATGTGACGTAATTGGTTTTAGCACGATCAGCCCGGTGAGCAAAAAGTTTGGGGTTAGCGCGCATAATGCATTTAACTTAGATTATTAGATAGAGCTTCGCCGGTATGAAAACGTCCCGAAAAATATAAGCCAACTTTGGCTTATATGTCATAATGTCATTTGCCCTTCAGTCTGTATTGTGACAGCGCGAGAAACCTTATAAAAATGACTAAATGTGCAATAAAAGTTTGTAAAAACTACAAAGGGAGGTTGAAAAATACCAATAAAATTACTTTCCATCGGTAAGTATTCCAGAATCCACAATATTTCGTAACAAAACGACTTACAGAACGATAAAATTTTTTGATTAGTTTTGTTCGACATTTTTGTTGGTGATACCAGCTTCTAGAGCAAAATTTCCCATAATTCAGACCAAATCGTATTGAATTGGGCACAAAGCCAATATGTATCGGAATCTCTGAATCCACTGAGCCGAATTTAAAATTCTTTCACCATTAGAAAGCTGCACTATCCTTGATTGACATAGGTTACTTTTTATCCGGGAAAATGCAAATTCCTACGGGGTAGAAATAAATTAATTAAATTTCGGGGCTGATTTTAAAAATTCATACATTTTCCCACTACCGCATGCAATCGTGTCGATCGGCCTCTAATAATTTTTCCCCACATTTTGAGGAATGTGAAATTAACTGGTATCATTAAGCACGCACACAGTGACAACCGGAATGACGTAGCGCGATCGTAATATGAAGCTGTCAAATAGTTTTTGGACGTTTTGTATCGCTGTGTTTGCTACTGAGACTTTATCTAGTGTTTAAATAATCTAATGCATTTAATTTACCTTGGGGTCTTTTCAAACTCGGTTTTGTCGAGAAAACGGAGGCCGTAGGTATCTATTGTTTACCTAATGCGCAGGTGCTTGCTTTCGCATCCACTATTTCTTTTTGTCAAACGGTATGAAATCGTGATAAAGAGACTAAACTTTTTTTAGCAACCTATTACGGTTTAATCTTAATATTCCGCGATCTGCATCAAATCAAATGCATGGTCACCTTAGCCCGTGCAATGTAAACATGTTAGGAGTGCACCCCACTTTGCACTTCATCAAGCATTAGGAGTTTGCCAAATTGCATCTGAAATAAAACGGTTTACCACACGTTTACCACACAGTTGGTTGTTTTAGAGACAACGTGCGCCGTCTAGATATTAATGGTTATGTTCTGTTGTTATCGAGTACCATCTAATATATAAAATTCTCGTGTCGCGGTGTTTGTTACCAAACTCCTCCGAAATGGCTCGACCGATTCTCATGAAATTTTGTGTGCTTATCGGGTAGGCCTGAGAATCGGTCAACATATATTTTTCATACCCCTATTATTCTTCGCAGACGGAGTCGCGGGCAACAGCTAGTTGTACTATATAGTGTTGTGTTAGGGTGAGGCCACACGAGCGTAATTTTGTGAGTCGTGAGCGGCAGAATTTCGGTTCGCGCCATACAATATGCGGGCCATCACGTGACACAATGTATGGCGCAACCGAAATTCTGCCGCTCACAACTCACAAAATTACGCTCGTGTGGCCTCACCCTTTAAATCATTGCCAGGAACGCATATTTGCGTTTTTAGGACTTTCGGCTAGTGCCGCTGTCATTATGAGTGTCCGGTCGGTTGACCGATCAATCGGTCCTATGAGACTTTCGTCCCGATGGTCAAACTAATTGAACCTATGGGAAATAGTTATCCCATTTGTCCGATCATAATTAATACTCGACATGACTGTATAAAACTTTAAAAGAGGGCGTCGGTCAAAAGGGAAAGGGTAAATATTCAGCGTTTTTACAGCGTTTTTTTTGTCATTACCATTTGAGCAGAAATTATTAAAATGGATGACGCTTAGGGTTAACTTTTTATGAAATCTTAAGACAGTACCGATGCTGAATCTAGTTTGATAAAATTTCGCGCGATTTGTTCTTCGGTTGCGGTAATAATCGTCGAATGGTAATGACGTTTAACCGCGCGGTCAAAACGCTCGAATATTCACCCGAAATTTAAATCCCGTTGGACCGATTGATCGGTCGACTGAGGCCCTACCACGAAGTGCATAATTCGAACTTCATTTCGTGCCGTCCCGCTCACGCTAATATGATTTGACACGAGAGTGAGAGGGATAATACGATACGAACTTCGATTTTCGAATTTCGTAGTAGCGCCTCTGATCGGACGAACGGGAAGCACTCGTCATTAAGCGGGGTTTACACGGGTGACTAAAGCCGCACGAGTTTTGCCGCGCGGCAAAAATCTACCTAAAATAAACCGTCTAAATGGCAATTCGGACGGAAATTTTGCCATTTAGACGGTCGATTTTAGCCTCGCGACAATGACCGTCTCGGTCTTCCCCTGCCTCGCCTGCCTTCTATTTGCCCTTCCAAAATAGTTTTTATGTAACTGTCATGTCGTATCAGATGCCCCAGCATATTCCCTCTCCTATTTTCAATCGTCCTTAACAGCCGCCTTTCCTCTTCCACCAACTCTAAAACCTCCTCATTAGTTCTCCTTTCAGTCCAGCTAATCCCCTCCATTCTCCGCCAGCATCACATCTCAAACGCACTCAATCTGTCTCGGTCCCGCTGAGTCAATGTCCAAGTCTCGCTCCCATATAATGCTATACTCCAGATGTAGGTCTTAATAAATCTTTTCCGAAAGTTCCTTGAGATTTTGGCTTTAAAAATGTGTTTTTTATCATTGAATGCTTTCTTAGCCATGGCTATTCTTGTTTTCACATCCGTGGTGCATCTGGAGTCACAGGTAATCACGCTGCCTAAATATTTAAAACTATTGACCTGCTCAATGGTAGAATTTCCTATATGTATTTGATCTATGACTTGGGTATGCTTTGATGTTATCATAGATAACTCCAATTGAACTAAATGGGACCACGAGAAACAAGTCTCCGTCGTGGTCCCATTGATGGGACAAATCAATGGGACCACGAGAAAACAGGGCAAAAATCGTGCGGCTTTAGTCACCCGCATTATTGAGATTTTTTACCAGTTTTTAGGGTTCCGGAGCCAAAATGACAAAACGGCAGCAGTGTGTCGTGGTTAAACGTGTGGCAGTACCTAATTTGGTCCCGGACAATCAACCGAACTACTGCAACTAAAGGCTTCCCAACTGTTCGGTTTGCCGTCATAACCAGTGATCGGAACTCTGGGAGCTAAACTTTAACAAAACTTGTAAAGCTGACATTAAGGAGAATTTACAACCAAGAAAAATAATTATTGGCAGATTAGTGTTCAATTTAACTCTATATCGAAATCTCAGATTTTCAGTAGTTTATTAATATTTTCATGTCTGTAAGCACTGTTTCATGCCCGCTTGGCAAGTTTTGTTAAAGTTTAGCTCCCAGAGTTCCGATCACTGGTCATAACCGAACTACTGAGACAAAAAGTGTTGCAGCAGTTCGGTCCCGGACAAATCAACCGAACTACTGTAACTATTACGCCCACGCGTTTGACAGTACGTGTACAGATCCAATAAACGTGGGCGTCCACTACGTGTAAAAGCAAGTTATATGACAAAAACAACTATATTAAATTAAACCAATTTATTAAATAATATATATGTACAAATAAATACTAAAACGGGAATAAACACAAACAAAAACTACACTTCAAGACGCAGTCCAGCTAGGGTGACGGCACCAGTCATGGACAAGTTAACCACAGTAGTTACCCAGTAATGGACAGCAAAGATTCAAAGCCTTGAGCCCGCTCTACACTCGCGCGCGAAGTCACTGCCCTCGCGCGCGAAGTCGCTCTACACTAGCGCGCGAAGTCGCTCCGTGAATTTACGCAGCGGTTCGCGCGTGAACTGTGCCCCTCTCCACACTCGCAAAATTTCGCAGTCTTGTTTGCTGTTCCCTTTGTCGCGGGCCAAAAACCGACACTGATCGGGGAATGGCGCGAAGCGCGAATGCGAAGGCGTGAACAACAACTACACTCGCGTTTCGCGGCTTTCGCGGGCGTTCGCGCCTCGAGTGTGGAGCGGGCTTAATAGCCCACCATTCACGGACTTTATCAGTTATGAATGAGCATCAGTTATCTGAGTATAGTGTTGATAGTTTAAAAAAGTAGTGTGGCTGTTTCTTAAAATTTGGGTTCACGGAAAAAAATTACCATGATTGGTTCTTGTCCATTACTGGTGCTGTCACCCTATTCGCATAAAGATGCTTAGTATGTAGTAAGGGTAGATAAGTATTCCTATGGGATTTATTGCATTAATTATAACTTTATAAGTTCTTAGCAGTGGCATGCCATAAACTCCGCCATAAGAGCGGTTTCGCACAACAACGATCCGAATCCGTGAAAAGACGGATCGGAATAGTTGTGGAACCATTTATACGGTAAAATCTGATGAGGAAATCGGATTTAGTGCGTAAACTACCATAAAAATTGTTCCGGAACGTATTTTTGTATGACCCTTTAGCAATATCGCCTGTTAGCCGGCCTCTTTAGTTTCTCTTAGGTTCTTCTTAAAGACTTTTAAATATTTATTTTTATTTTAGACACTAAAATTGACGTCAAACAACTATAGGTGAAGTTCAAAAAGTTTCATACTTTTTCTTCTTTATTATTAGTAGTGATCGACGTGATCGTTATCAACGTGCAGTTTTCGTAGCAAACTATAATGGTTAGCAAAAAAAATCAATACATGTGAAAAAACTATATTAATTTTTACTGTAAAACAAATGTTTTACAGTAAAAATTACGACGACGATTACGGTGATTACGGTGACGTAAATACGTCAGGCTATAATTCTTCTCTTGTGCTACATTTTGAACACTTCAATTACCTCCTTGTAGATTCCGCCAACGTGGAAAGTCACTTTTATTAAAAATTAGCTTTTTCTGATCGCGGTGAAGAACTGACAGCCATATCCGTTGAACTGATTCTGATTGTTTATTCGGCTTAATTTTAATAAGTGTGGATAATATATTAATTTTAATAATACATGTGTATTTTTTTTAAACTATACTTTTGTACAAAAACTGCACGTTGATAACGTTCACTAATTATCAGTTACTGTAGCTTCAGTTTTATGACACCAAACTCTTATTTAGTACTTTTCGTACTCGAACTCTTAATAGTACTCAAATTCCTAGACTCCGATAAAGCCCTGTAATAGACGTCTGGCAAATTCCTCTTGACATCGTCATTTCCTTTTTCAACTTTCGTTTCATCTTTGACTTTATCACCTTTTATGGCATTTGTGTCACTGTCATCAGTTTTGCTGTTGAAACTGTCAGTGTACGTTTCAAAAGCGTCGTAAGTAACGGTGGATCTGGTTCGTTTCTTTCCAAAGTTTTTGATGAATCTGTGTATTTTTCTTTTCATGCGTCGCAGTCTCTTGTGTTTTGGTGTTCGTCTTCTTCGGATTCGATGGAACATTGTAGGGTCCTAAAATGTTATTATTTTAAACAAACTCGTATCTCTAATTAATTATGTAAACCAAACTGAACCTTGATGCACAGTTAGTTAAGTTCACTTGGACAGAGTATTGTTTTTGAGATACGAGCTTTTTTCAAAGTAGTAGTAGTACAGTCGAGGAAACGAAACGCGCACTAGGGTGGAACCTTTTCACAAACAATTTCACGATGATATCTTTGGTAGATGTGTGGAAGGTCTACCTGACATTTACAATGAGAAAGGTTCACATTGGCACGTGATACATTTTCTTCGACTGTAGAGTTGACACGATGCGACAGTAATAAAGCTAGTGAGGATGCTGCAAAGAAGAGTTTTATAAAAGATAGAAGGTCCTATTGTGCCTTCAAGATTTCTTTTATCTGTGCCACTGACTATGATAAGATTTTGAGGAAAGAAAGCCTAATATAGGTTTTATTTTGTTCTCACGTAAAATCCTTCGAAATTTGACAATTGCTTGTGCAGAAAGTCTAGTTGATTTTCCAAGTACTCCCTTACTCCACTCATTTTACTCTGAAACATGAACATCAAAAAAATTACATAATTTATTTATTTCATTCATTTCTTAAGGACTGGATAGCTAAGCGGTTAAGTTAATTATGAAGCTTGAGGTCCCAGAATTGGTTCCCGCTCGCAGCAGATACTTAATACGAATGTTTCTTCTCTAGTTTTGGACGTTTAAAGTGTATTTAATGAGTATACTAATGAGCCATGGTTATAAAACGCAATGAGAAACCTTTTCAAAACTCACGAAATACTGCAAAAAATATCAAAATTCACAAACATCCATCCGATACCACCCACTGATTAACGGTGTAGCAGAACGTTAGAATAGCACAATGCTGATACCTTGTCTTCTTCACTCATGCCGTCATACAGCGTAATCAGCCTTTGGACATCGTGTATGGTTCCTAGACACTCTGTCCTTACATCCGTGGAACTTGGAAGGAGGTCTGGTGATGAGGTGGGGATCTCACGGAAGTTTTCAGTAGGAAGATCTCCTAGAAGGTTGAACAACATGTTAAATAAGTTTTTTAAACTAAAATTCAACTACGCTATAAAAGCTACGGTATGTGAAGTGTTCAGGATTTTGTCGACTTTCAGACAGGCGTTTTCTCAGAGTAAGAGGGCTTAGGTCGAAAGTAACTCTGTCTGTTGCCTCTTCACGCTTAAGCCGCTCAACCGATATATATGAAATTTGGTACGGAAATAGTTTAAGACCTTAGAAAGGACATAGGGTTAATCGCCAATAACTGGCCACTCTTCAATAACTGGCCCTCTTATACTGAAAATAAACTCTGTTCCCCTATAAACAGAATTCAGTTTAGTATAACGTGGCCAGTTATTGAAGGGTGGCCAGTAATTAACACCATATACTAAAAAATAATTAATTGAATAATTAAATAATTAATTATAAATTAATTAAATAAAAAATTAATTTATGGGTGAATAGAGTTCACTTTTAGTATGACGTAGCCAGTTATTGAACGGTGGTCAGTTATTGGCGATTTACCCTAGATTACATTTTATCCCACAAAATTGTGTAGTTCCCACGGGATAGCGATAAACGAATTCTTAGTAGGTAGAGTCCCGGGAAACAGCAAGTATTTATATGTTTTCAAAAACCTAGAAGTGTTAGCCCGGGTTTAAATGCGCGACCTTGGGAGTTCATATTTCAATCTACTAATTTACCAAACCTTTTATGTCGATGTTTTACCTGGAGGATAAGTTTCCGAGGTAGATTCTTGGTTCTGAAGGGGAATTTGCTGGTCAGATTCGCGATCTTCAGGATTGGGGGCAGTCAGCCATACAAGGAACTTCTGGAGGTCAGGAGGTAGTTCTGGAAAGGCGCAATGTGATCATCATCATTACAACCGCAACTCGTCCACTGGTGAACATATACCTCCCCCAAGGTTCGCCAAACAGACCGGTTATGCGCCATCAGCATCCAACGCGTTCCCGCAACCTTAACCAGGTCGTCGCTCTATCTTGTTGGAGGCCTACCTACCTACACTGCGTCTTCCGGTCTGTAGACGCCATTCGAGAATCTTTTAAACCCATCAGCCATCAGTTTTACGAACGATGTGCCCTGCCCTCTGCCTTTTGAGTCTGGCGTCTCTTCGAGCTATGTCAGTGATTTTCGTTCTTGTGCGGATTTCATCGTTTCTAACGAGATCTCGCAGAGAAATTCCAAACATAGCCCTCTCCATCGCCCTCTGAGTGACCTTGAGCTTTCTTATGAGGCCCATCGTTAGCGGCCACAACTCAGTGCTATAAGACATCTTATTATAATGCTGTTAGGTTTCAAATTTCTCTCGGTCTCGGTCTCCTGATTGGTCATCGCCCACCATCAGAAGGCTCACTAGTTCCTTTGCTATGCTATACTGTGAAACATCTAATAGGAAACCAGAAGACTAACGGACGCAGGTCTTCTGCTGCACCTGAATCTCCACCAAATCGGACATCAGCCCGACCAGCTGCTGCATCAGGGTCGAAGCCGCCTCACTCCTAGTGTGCCCTGTGAAAACCAAAGATGATCGCAATCAGAATGGAAAGTACTATTAGCACGGAGGTATCGATGATGATTTACTTATTATGTAGTCGTGATGGTGATGATGATGAAGATATGAATATATACGTGTATGTTTATACTAGTTATTTTCACATCACTGGTTCCAAAAGGCAAGCGAAGGATTGGATAACGAGCGAAGAGAGTGATTAAGAAAAAATCGAGTGCAGCGAGAGTTTCAAAGCTTGAAGCACGACAGACTAAACAACTTTGTTGTCGGGCGAAATACACAATGTTCCATCTCGCCACAACGAGAAAAAATACATAGAAAGAAGAAAAACCTATTTTTGCGACTTACCACTTTAAATTTGATTTCATTGTGTGAGTGTTTAAAAAAGAGAAAAAAATTGGGTAATTTTAAATGGGTCCCACTAAAAAAACAGCGTTTCGGCTTGCCGTAAAATTATGCTGAGTGACGCAATTCGATGTTTTTTCGTTTCTATCTTTTCCTTTCAAATATTTTTTTTTTTTGTATTGAATGTGTAAATGGTGTAATGTGTACCTAAATCTCTCTCTCTCTCTCTCTCTCTTTCCTCCCCTCCCTTCCCTCACCCCCTTCCCTCGCTCTTTGGGGACGCATTGTTCATAACAGAACGGTAGACTTACCCTCAGTGTTCTTAGTTTCACGCACTGCTTTAGCAGCTTCCCGACACACCTTCTTCATGTTGGCTGTGAGAGCTACGAAGTTTAGTTTATCCGAGGGCTCCTAGAAATCATCACAATAACAACAAACAACAACAAAAATAATTATCCTACCGAACATTCCTTTTGATTTCGATTTCGGAGAGATTCAGCGTAAAATTAGCGCGGTTTAGTTTCGATTCCGGCAGAATTTCTTCCAAAAACTAGGAGCAAAACCATGAGTCATGGTTTCCTAGTGGTCTGATCTATGGCCCCTCAAGCAGACAGAAACAGACTATCGTCGGTTCGAGCGCGGGCTTGTACTTCAAAATTTTTCTAAATCTATGTGTGAAGTGACATTTGAAATTTGCGGCGAAGGAAAACATCGTACATTACGTTTACTTTTAGTTTACCACTGACAGATTGCTTGCCTTCATTTCATTCCCAACTTTAACACCATACAAATAAAGTAGTTATTACAAAATCTGCAAACGTGGATAACAGTATTCTAAAATTGGCTTTATTTGTAGGTCGTTAAAGTTGAATATGAAATGAAGGCAAACCATCTGTCAGTGGTAAACTTTATGTAATTTTACTGTAAGGATACTGGCACACTGATAAGAAATTTAATGGTCAGTGTGAAATTGAAAAATACAATGCATGGCTAAATTTGCCAGGGTCTCCACACTATAGCTAAACCGTTAAAATAAGTCCTCGCCCGCGCCGTACAGGGGCTGGGGGGTGTGACGACAAAGGGGTCGAGAGAGGTGCAGGCGGCGCCTCATTTAAACGGTCCAGCTATAGGCTTCGTCTATAAAGTGGGATACCAAATTGAAGTTGTACTGAACCTTGGCAAGTATTTCTTGGGTCATTAGATTTTTATTAAAATTATTTAGAATAACATTGAATCTGTCTAGAAAGATATCGAAACTGTCTAGAAGTATATTGAAACTGCCTAGAAAGATATAGAAACTGTGTAGAAATGTTTTGAAACTCATAGTGAAAATAAACGGATCACTCACGTCTTAAAACGAGTTTAACTCGACATGTTTCGGGCTAATCCGTAGCCCTTCCTCTCGGAGTCGCACGTCACGGCGGCTGCGAAACATGTGGAGTTAAACTCGTTTTAAGACGTGAGTGATCCGTTTATTTTCACTATGAGTGAGTCTCACGGTAGTTTCATGTTTAAAGTGTTTTGAAACTGTCTAGAAATGGATTGGAACTGTCTAGAAAGATTCCTAAACTTTTGTATAATCATGTATATTAAACATTTAATTTTGGAAGCTTCATAGAACTGATCATAAAAAACTTACCTCGAACAATTTATCTGATCTTTTGTTAACTTTGTTCCTGAAATAATAAATTAATTACTTTTTCTCTTATTTAATGGTATCTTAGTAGATAATTTAGTGATGTATTGAATATTCAGATTAGAAATAGACTATGCAAATATTTGGCGAATATACAATACTAACCTTCCGTCCGCAGCTTCGCCCGCGATAAATTAATTTTCCCGTAGGAAAAGGTATTTTCCAGTGGTAAAAAGTAGCCTATGTTACTCAGTGATAATGTAGCATTCTAATGGCAAAAGAATTTTTGGAATCGGTCCAGTAGTTTCGGAGCCTATTCAATGAAAACAAACAAACAAACAAACAATCAAATCTTTCCTCTTTATAATATTAGTATAGACAATACAATACAAATAGTCTTTATTGAACACCAAAAACAGTACAGTACAGTACAGCCCTTTATTCTATTAGTGTTTGTTAAAAAAAATCATTTTTAAAGCAAGCTTTTTAGCTGACTGTACTTATTATTAACTGTACTTGCATTGTCGTCCAACTTACATAAGTGTACCAAATTTCAAGTACAAGTACTTCCAAAATTTGACCCGTACATACATAGATACATAGGTAGAGCCTGTCTAATTTAAAATGACGCGCCCCACCACCGCATTTACGCACAGGATTTGAAAGTAGAATGGCCCTAAATACAGCTTCAATAGTTTCAAAATCCTGTGCGTAAATGCGGTGGTGGGGCGCGTCATTTTAAATTAGACAAGCTCTACTACATTGCAAGTTAAATAAAACCTTGTAATAAAAAATCTCTCTCTCTCTCTCTCTCTCTCTTAAATTTCAGACACACGTACAAAGGCGCATTTATGTCTTTAAAGGGTTCGCTCTCTCGTGAAAAAATTGAATATTCATTACGTCATAGTGAAAATAAACGGATCACTCACGTCTTAAAACGAGTTTAACTCGACATGTTTCGGGCTAATCCGTAGCCCTTCCTCTCGCCGTGACGTGCGACTCCGAGAGGAAGGGCTACGGATTAGCCCGAAACATGTCGAGTTAAACTCGTTTTAAGACGTGAGTGATCCGTTTATTTTCACTATGAGTGAGTCTCACGGTAGATTCATTACGTCGTTAATATGATTATTGATTATGGATGATGGTCTTATTTTACCTAATAGTTGCTGGTTGCGTGATGCCTTTATATTTATTCTGTCTATTCCTAGCAGATTTTCGGACTTTGTCAGCAATCTTTCTTAATTTAACACCGATCCAACTTCTAGGTTTAGAAATAATCTCACTATTTAAAGCAGAGCGCTTTTCCCCCACAGAATCGTCTAGAGGATCCTTAACACCGTATTCTTCGTCGTATATATCGTTCCAGAATATTAGGTTGGTGTCAGGGGCACTTCTTTTAACTATTGTTTTGTTGTCAACGTTGGCAGCATCGTTTGCCACCGTGTTTTCTTCTATGTTGGATGCATTGTCAATTTTGTTTAGTTTTACAGTTGTTGCTTGAGCTGGGATATCTGTAAGAAGATATTGAAGGTGTTGATTCTCAGGGTACTGTGCTAAACTTGTTTCAACAACCCGTATCATCATCATCATCATCATCATCATCATCATGGTCATCATAATCATCATCATCATCATCATCATCATCATCATCATCATCATCATCATCATCATCGTCATCGTCATCGTCATCGTCATCGTCATCGTCATCGTCATCGTCATCGTCATCGTCATCGTCATCGTCATCGTCATCGTCATCGTCATCGTCATCGTCATCGTCATCGTCATCGTCATCGTCATCGTCATCGTCATCGTCATCGTCATCGTCATCGTCATCGTCATCGTCATCGTCATCGTCATCGTCATCGTCATCGTCATCGTCATCATCATCATCATCATCATCATCATCATCATCATCATCATCATCATCATCATAATCATCATCATCATCATCATCATCATCATCATCATTTTGGCTAAGGGACGTCCACTGTTGAACAAGACGTGAGTGATCCGTATATTTTCACTATGAGTGAGTCTCACGGTAGTTTCATGTTTAGAATGGTTACTTTTTGCCCTACACTTCTAAATAGTGAAATGAGCTTCGCTCGGCGGTGTCCCCAAATAGCTTCGACATGAGAGTTTTCTAAAAAAAGCCAATTTTTAACATTTCATTAAATTTACCTGTAGCAACACTCCCTCCTGTCATCTGCTTGGCTTCGTTATCATCGTCACTTTCAGAAGTAACGTTATGTTGGTTTTCTTCAAGAGACATCAGTTTTCTTTTATTGTGTCTAACTTCTTCTGGACCAAATATTGGAAACGGCGCTACTGGCAACAACAGTATGCTGTTCGGTTTCATGATCTTTTCCAAATCTAACAATCCACTGCAACAAGAAATGTGTTGTTTTCTTGTTAACTTGGTTTTATCAAAATGAGAAATTGAAATTTGTAAACGAAACCAGAGCTGAAATTTTATTCATGAACTTTACTAGATGTTGCTTGCTTGTCTGCGTTTCTGGAGGCTTAGGCTATGTCGTCGGGTGACAAGCAAAAGTCACTAAGTACCAAATACCTACTTAAAACAAAGCTCGTATCTCAGTATGAAATTACTAACTAGATACGACTTTTTGAAGAGCAGTGACAGAAATTTTAGTGAGTTTTGCTTGTCATCCGGCGATATTATCCTAAAAACGTTTGAACTTTCAAACGTTTTTGGGATAATATAGCCCCTTTGTGGTCAAGTGAGCCTACAGACCATTTAGCCCGCGGGCTGATTTTTCTATGGGTGACTTGACTCGTGCATGCCAAAGTATGATACATACATGCACACATACATAAACACATACGCTCGGAAATCATAACCTTCCTTCCTTCGGCGGCAGTCGGGTAAAAATTAGATTAGTTTCGGATTTTTAGCTAGACGTTACTTATTTAAATCAAATTTATTTATATCAAATTTCATTTGTTTATCAATTATTCTGTTTGACATTTCCGTATTTAATTTTCATTCAAACGCTCAATTATATTCAGTTTTATTCATTTTTTCTGGATTATTTCCTAACTATTTCTTGAACGCTGACATTGCATCTCTAATTGAATTTTGGTTTAATTCTTTATTTTAATCTGACTTTTTGTTATTTTAATGTAACTGAATTGAGTTTTATTAATGTAATTTTATCTTTGTCATTGTATTTAAATGGAATTAATATTATGATTTCATTCGTACTATAAAATATTTTCTGTCTCATCCAAAATTGTATTTGCATGCATTTGTATGTTTTACCGCAAATAAAGGACTGATTGATTGATTGATTGATTGCAGGACCAAAGATTAAAGTTACTGTGTAGCGGTGGATAATCTTGAAGGTATTCCCTCTGTTAGAGATTTGAGACCGATTCATAGATTAGTGGGGGTTAGTCAACTACGAAAAAAAAAAACAAAGTTGGCAATTAACGAAGGCAATATAGCCTATGTTACTCAACTCACTGATAGTGATAATATAGCTGTCTATAGGTGAAAGAATTTCTTAAATCGGTTCAATAGTTTTTGACAGAAACACACAATCAAATCTTTTGATTTTATGATCAAAATGATCTTTATTGACGTGACAACGTCTAATAAATCGATGAACGCCGGCTGCATACACGAAAAAGGATGACGCAATGTAACGTTCATGTACTTACATGTCCCGTACAATGTACCTACAGAGCAGTGAAGGCCAGTATGTACAAGAGAGCAGCGAACGCCAGTATGTACAAGAGAGCAACGAACGCCAGCATGTACAATGTTAGTACTAGCGCTAATACTAACATTGCTAGCGGTAATTTTTAATGCGGGGGGGGTGCGACGTGCGGGGTGCGGGGGAGGATGAAAATTTCAAAAAGGACCTGGGTTCGATTCCCACAGCTGGTCTGATGTTTTTTTTAACGTTGATATGGTGTCGCAATAACTATTAAGAATTGTGTTAACAAAAATAATAGCGTAACTTACAAAGCTAGCGAAGACTAGGTTCGTTCGGATCGCCACCATAATTTTACTAGCTCATCCTGCCACCAAGCAGCAGTGCTTATGTTGCTGTCTTCCGGTGTAGAGACTAATACAGCCAGTGAATTAAATGGTACAAGGATTATTCTATCTAAATCCTCTAGACCGGTAAACCATTTGAATGCTCTGGTGTTGCGATGATTATAGGTGGTAGTGCCTACCTACTAATTTGTTGAGTTTCTTACCGGATTATTTTCAGCAGGGTTTTTCCAAACCGGTAGTAGATTCTTCGACGTTCATAGGAACATCAATTGATGCCTAAATTGAATAAAGAATTTTTCCTTTGACTTTGACTATCTGGTGACCAATTTGCTTCTTCACCGCCCTATTTTAAAAGAATAAAAACATTTCTTACCCTGTATCATTCGTTAGATTTGCTTTTGATTCTGATCCAGACAGAGACATAATCCAGTCAGTGATTTCTTCATAAAACTCTTCTAACCTAACTAAAGAAAAATTACTACCACCACCCTCAAAAGCGACATCTTCTATAGTCGCATTATTAACAGTAGTTTCAATTGGATAATCCGTACTACTACCAGTATAGGGGTTTGTCACAATAAAGTAATCAGAATCCGTTTCAAATTCTTCGTTATCATAATGAATTACTGCTTCCGTCGTAGTATTAGGTACACTTTTTGTACCATTAACGTTATAAGTTTCAGTAGTTCCATCATCATATGCTTCATCTTCAGCATTTACAGATTTAAGGGATCTTCTGTGAGGTCCAAAAAAAAACAAACCTCTTTCACTCACTCGAGTTTGCTTGAGAGGTTTTGGAGAACTATTGGCTTTGAATGAGGGCGTCATAAAATCAAAAGATTTTAGGATAGGCGTGTGAGTTTGTGAAGGTGGGTGTATGAATCGGTTTTGGTGGGAGTTAGCTATTTTTACGTGCTTCCCAAACTGAAATGCTTCACTGTGGTCTAAATGCTCGCTGAAATGATCGCTGGCATGTTTGGTAGTAGTTTCGTTGGCATCGTATCTTGGGTTCGGTTTGAATTCGAATCGGATGCCTTCTCTTTCTATCAGAACTGGTACTTCTAGAGAGAGAGCAAGACATAGATAGTTCAAAAGTTTTAAACACACAGTACAAGTTTTATTACTAGCTTTTATTTAACTTTCAATGAATGCTAGTTCGGACTAAATTTTCCACGTAAAAGGAGGGTGGGCTAATTTACCTATATGACCAATAAGGACAAGCGATATGTCACTGGATAGCTTATCATAAGTTCTAAAACTTTTACTATGTTGAGTAGTCCCAAATCTTTGTGTGTTTATTATTTTATTTTTATTTAAAAAAAGTTATCGCTGCATAAAAGTAGTTTGAGCTGAAGTTATTAACAATATAGATTTTTTTGATACTAAGTTTTTGTATCGATTTTATAGATTATGAAGGTTTTGTAACTGTCGATGATTTTGAGGCATAATTTTGTTTTTTTATGCGCTTTCATATGTTTTTTTTATCTTACCATACCTTTTTTAACCGACTTCAAAAAAAGGAGGAGGTTCTCAATTCAGTTGTTGTTCTTTTTCAACCGACGAAAACAAAAGGAGGAGGTTCTCAATTCGACGTGTATTTTTTTTTTTTTATGTATGATCACGCATAACTTTTTACAGAGTAGTCCAATTTTGATGATTCTTTTTTTATTGGAAAGCGTATACCCCGAGGGTGGTCCCATTTAAATTTGGAAACAATATTCTTACCCTAAGGGTAGAAAAACAGGGGATGATTGATTGTTCAGTTACTGATTGTACTATATGACCACGCATAACTTATTACAGAGTAGTCAGATTTTGATGATTCTTTTTTTATTGGAAAGCGTATACCCCAAGGGTGGTCCCATTTAAATTTGGAAATAATACTCGTACCCTAAGGGTAGGAAAATAGGGGATGATTGACTAACTTTTTACAGAGTAGTCTGATTTTCATAATTCTTTTTTATTGGATAGATAGGGTATACCTTGAAGTTGGTATTATAAATTTGGAAAAAAAATTACCCCAAGGATGGAAAAAAAGTATAAAATAAAAACTTTTTAACAAAAAATTAAACCGCCGAAAAAACTGAAAAGCAAAAAATAATACCTTTTTTGTTTGACCTTAATCTAGGTACCAGTTTGAAGTCGGTGCCTCAGCACGAGCCAGGAGGAGTGATAGAAGCCAATCAGGTAGACGATTATAGGTCCACTCAAACTGGTACCTAGATTAAGGTCAAACAAAAAAGGTATTATTTTGTGCTTTTCTGTTTTTTCGGCGGTTTAATTTTTTGTTAAAAAGGTTTTTTTTACTGTATAAACTAAGTAAACTCAGAACTCCGTCATTTATGAACCGATTTGGATTTTTTTTCTTTGTTTTAAAGCACATGCTTCAAAGTTGGTCCTGTTGTTAACAGAATCCAGTTCTAATGATGAAATCCATGAGGAATTGAAGAAACTCCTCAAAAATGCAAAAGAAATATAAAGCGATTTTAGTATTTTCGGTGACAAATCGAGCATTTGCATTCAGAAAGTATCATGGAACTCTGTAATAAAACGACACAACCCCGTCGAGCATTAAAAATAGAATTTTCAACATTAACTTGTTTCGAAGTCAAACTGATGATTTTATCCTACGCATCTATTTTATACAGAAACAACTAAAAAGCAAAAAATAAAATAAAAATAAAAAATAAAACCTCCTTCAAAAACATCCAAAAACTATGAAATAAAATAACACTGACTTCAAACAGATTAGTAGAAAGATATTTTCATGCTTATTGTGGTTGGTTCAATTATTATTTGATAGTTTTTTGGATGGTTTTTAAAGGAGTTTTTTTTTTACACAGCGATTTGAGTTTTCCCGCCATACAAATAGTTGTAGAATATGAAAAAAAAACCTTTCCAATGATACAGCAATATGGCTCGTCGTTATTGGTCCCTAGGTCAGAGTCCATGCATTTCTGCCCATCCTCCTTTCACCTACATCTAATAGTTGGATTCACATTAAATTTAGTATGTAGGTAGTATGGACGGGGTCTCATTCTAAATCCCTGACATCGGGTTTACTAATGTTTCGGCGAAAAACTTTTCGCAAAATGATTTATTTGGCAAATGTTTCATTTCCCAAATGTTTATTTTTTCTGAAATACAACAAACCTAACCTAACCTAACCTACAGGATAGTCCTGAAATATATCCTGAATAGATTACAGTTTCAGAAAAAATTAACATTTGGGAAATGAAACATTTGCCAAATGAATCAGTATGCGAAAAATAATACGCCGAAAAGGCAGTACACGCTGACATCGTTTGTCCTAATGTAATGTTTGTCCTAATGATCGATTGTCCTAACACTTATTTTCTCGGAAACCGTGAATTTTTCAGGAACTATGAAGTGATTATCCTCTAGAACTCTTTAGGTTAGGTTAGGTTTGTTTTATAAAAATCCAGAACAATTAATAGAGTTTAAATGAAAAGAGTTAGGACAAGGGATTTAGATATAGAGCCGTGTGGACGACAATACCTAAACAGTAAATAAAAAGTACGGTCAAGTGCAAAAATAAGTATCGATTTAATCCTCCCATCGTTACATACCTATACCTTAATTCGACTACATAAGAGCTATGGAACATATTTATGAGCAAGTTGTGTGCACCCATATTTTTACACTTGACTGTACAGTAGACAAACTCCAAGCTCCTTTGTCTGAATTGAAATTAACTAAACTATCCTCATCATCATCATATCAGGGAAATGATGATTACTGCTGAACAACGGCCTGACCAAAAGGTTCGCAACCATAACCAGATCGTCAGGTCCAGATATAAATTAATAATCGTCGACAACTTTGAGTGTAGCATCGCCAACTATCAAGGGGGTAGGTCTGACTAGGGAGTTAAAAACCTTAACTAATTTATCTACTTAATTCGTGTTTTAGGCACCTACGGGTAGCACAGTACCTTCAGGAATTTCATAATGCTTCCCAGTTTTACTCTTTCTCAGTCTCCCAAAAAAACCAAGACCAGCCTGCGCCGACAGTTTAACTCTATTTTCTAGCCCTTTGCCATTCTTGTCATTCCGCATCTCTTTTTTATCATCTAACACCCCGTAATCGCTGTAAGCTTGGGCCATTTTAACTAATTTATCGTATTTATTGTTAGCGTAATCTTCTACGTACTCCGTGTCACTCATGTCTTTGGTGACAGTACTGTCACTGTTTACTGGCATGACATTGTTAAAGTTCTGTATCGCTGCTTGTTTTATGATGGCGTTTAGTTCATCAGGGTACAATGGCATTGTGTCTTTCCAGTTAGGGTTGTGAGTGTCAATGATGTAATTCTTCTTTATCTGCTTCGGTGGCTGCAGCTGCTGCAATGGAAAAAACTTTAACTATCGGCGCAAAAAATGATGGTAGTATTGTATTATTTTTATTACATATAATTTTAACTTACTTCCATCCTTCGTGTCCTCTTCACTTCATCAGCAGCTGGATCCGCCTCCCACCTATCTTCCTCCAAGTCTACTTGCAGCAGTCTTCTGTAGCCTGGCATCCGCTGGAACTCAACCTCTTGTCCTGGTCCTTCCACATTCTCCAGTAGTCTTCGGCACCCTGGCATGCGAGAAGTCTCGGTATCTTTAGGTTCTTCCACCAGGTCTACTTGTAGTAGCCTTCTGTGGCTTGGCATTTGCCAAACCTCCGGCTTCTCGTCAAGTTGTCCTCGAAAACCTGGATGTAGACCTGCATCTTCTTGCAGGCTCCAGTCATGTAGCATTCGCTGACCTTCAGGATTATCTTCAAGTTTTTCTTCTGGAAGACTTGGAAGTAAACCTGCATCTACTTGTAGTAGCCTTTGGTGACCTGGCATCAGTTGGACTCTGTTCTTCTCTTCAGATCCTTCCAGGTGTTGCGGCTGCCGTTGGTCTAACAAGCGCTGGCTGGTCTTCTCTTTAGGACGTTCATCCAAGTCTACTTGCTGCAATCTCCAGTGATCCGGCATTTGGTGGACCTGGTCTTTTTCTTCAAGTTCTTCTGGTAGACCTGGAGGTAAACCTGGAACTAGTTGAAGCAGCCTGCGATGTCCCGGCATCTGTTGGATCTCAGACTCCTCTTCAAGTTCTTGCTTAGAAAGACCTGGAAGACCAGGGCCAATTTGCAGCAGTCTCCTATGGCTTGGCATCCGCTGTGCCACGGCTTTCTTCTCTTCAGGCGTTTGGTTTCCATTTCTAAATGTAAAAAGAGTATAATATGTTAATCGACTGACGTATCAATTAATCATCATTATCACCCCAGCCTGTTCCCTGAACCACCCGCTTCCAATGCGTTCCCCGGTCGTCGCTCCATCTTGTTGGAGGCCTACCTACACTGCGTCTTCCGGCCCGCGAACGTCACTCGAGAACCTTTCAGCCCCATCCGCCGACAGTTCTACGAGCGATGTGCCTTGCCCACTGCCACTTACGACATACACATACATACGCATAGTCTACATAGTCATGATGACTGTATAGATATTTATCCCTTCGAATGTACTAAACAATGTACAGTCCAAAATAGTACCGATGGTGCTGGCCGAAATTCAAACGCTGAGCTGCTATATATTATAAACGCCTCAGCATTATGCAAATAAATGTACTTCCTTTCCTTCTTTCTTTCAAACTACTGAGTATAATTACAGTATACGTACATGAGGGTAGAAACACTTAGGACGCCGTTGAACTCCTGTTTAACCTTCTTAAGATGCTCCTGCATCATGTCAACATCGGAAGCATTGTCAATGTTGTCATCGGTGCGATGCCGCGGTTCGTATTCTTTCTAAAACAACAATCATCACCCTATATACACCCTATACCCTGATACTAGAGTCGTTATATGAGCTCTCGGGCCATATAACTCCATATTTTCTGAACCTTTCGCTCGCTCTTAGGAGGTTATTTCCATTCGGTTATTTGCAATACACGTCACTCATGTCACTGCAAAGTTCGAGCGAGAGATCCGATCACCTGCCGAGAGCGAGCGAGAGGTTCAACAACGAGTTTTTATGGCCCCAGAGCCAGGGGGAGTTTCACTCTGCAGTTTAGGTTTGTTTGGCCGGCGCGCCTCCCGGGCAGACGTATCGCAGTAGGTTGTCGCTCGGCATTCGGATCGCACGCTAGCCGCGTCGCAAGTAATTAAGCATCTTTTTTTCTGTGATTTTTGCAACAAACAATGACTTCTAAATGATCTTATATTATAACTAACTTACTTACTTACTAAAGGTAGTTTACTGCATTAATACACACTGTTATCTTTCTTCATTTATATCTACTTAAATATCGGCGAGTGGGAACCCTGTGCTCTTGGTTTCAGATCAGTGGTGCCCGTCGGAATATAAACGCTCGTATCACACGTTAAGTTTCAATTTCGAGTGCACGCAGTGAACGGTCGTAACGTATGAGTAGGCAGATTTTTAGACCTAAAGTTGACTTTTGTTCGAGAGTGATCCTTCTGTACGATAGTACTATTGCCTATAGTTATTCTGTACCTGAGCTCAGATGATAGCGACGCTGGTATAGAACAAACCTGTTCGAGCGTCGTCGACGGTGCTGGCTGAAAATCAGCGCTGGGGGGTATGTATTACAATACCGACCGAAGTACGAAAGACAGAATGTATTAAAAAAAAAAATGAAGAAAATAAAAAAATAATAAATAGAAAAAGATACTTCATACTTAACTTGTAGAATGTATTAAAACATCGAATGGGTCAAAAGACCGACAAGATTTATTTCTGAAACCGTAAACTTCTCTGAATTTATTAAAACGGCATCATACAGAACCCATTAGGTTAGGTTAGGTTTGTTTTATAGCAATCGTAAAAAGTTAACGGTTTCAGAAAAAAATCGTGTCGGTCTTTTGACCCATTCGATGTTTTAATACATTCGGTCTTTCGTACTTCGGTATTGTAATACATACCCGCGCTGGGGTGCTATACACGCCTCAGCATTATTCTGAGCCAGTGTCCGATTTGCAACCGCAATGACACACTCTATCTTTATCCTTCGTGTTGTCTATTCATATCCATACTAATAATTATAAATGCGAAAGTGTGTCTGTGTGTTACCTCTTCACGCTTAGATGGAATTTGGTATGGAGATAGTCCGGGTCCCTGGGAAGGACACGGGGTAGTTTTTATCCCGAAAAATTACATAAATACCTAGTTACCAGGTCGGCGGATATACTTACGAAGAAACGCAGCCGCGTTGTGACTGTCACTGCATTTGTCCTGGCCTTCAGTGTTGTGTGGTGACCAGGCGCGCCCGGCATGGAAATACAAGTTGCTTGTGGCTGCAATAATTAATAATAAATAGTACCTCCATTTTCACCCGACTATCGAAGGAGGGTTAAGTTTTTCGAGCGTATCTATTTATGTATACAGGATGATTCAGGTGTCATGACCACGATTGAAAGGGGTGAAAAGGAGATTCACTCTGAGCAACTTTTACTATGGGACCAGCCCCGAAATCGCGAAGAAAAAGCATTTAACCAAGAGTTGATTAATCGCTAATTAATTGCAATCGTATGGAACAGCAGATTTTTTTACACGCTTTATATTAGCTTCACCTGTATGTTTGTATGTATGTATGTTTGTATGTATGTTTGTATGTTTGTTTGTAACCGACTCCTTAGGGCGCGATTTTGACCCACTTCCCGGTTTCCGATTGAGCTGAAATTTTGCACATATGTGTAAATTGGATGACAATGCAATATTATTGTAACATGGAGCTGATCTGATGATGGAGCTGGATGGTGGCCATAGGAACTATGTAATAAAACAACACAATCCCGTCGAGTTTGGGCTCGTTTGATTCGTCTTGACGAGCACTTTGATCCCAGATGGTAACCAGGGTCTGATGATGGAGCTGGAAGATGGCCAAAGGCACTCCACAATAAAACGACACAACCCCATCGATTTTGGGCTCGTTTGATTCGTCTTGACGAGCACTTTGATCCCATATGGTAACCAGGGTCTGATGATGGAGCTGGAAGATGGCCAAAGGCACTCCACAATAAAACGAAACAACCCCATCGAGTTTGGGCTCGTTTGATTCGTTTTGACGAGTACTTTGGTCCTAGATGGTAACAAGAGTCTGATGATGGAGCTGGAAGGGGGGTAGGTGGCGGGTTGGGGGGGGAATGGGGTATGGGGTAAGGGGGTCGGGGGTTTAGAGGGTTGGGGGTTAGGGTGTGGCGGTTGGGGTTAGGGGATGGGGGGGGGTTACGGGAAATAGGGTGGAGGTGTTGGGTGGTTCGGGGGTAAGTGATTTTGGGGGGTTGTGGGAAATGGGGAGGGGGTAAGAGGCCTAGATGGTAACAAGGGTTTGATGATGGAACTGGAAGGGGGGGCGGTAGGTGGCGGTGTGGGGGGTGTGGGAGGGGTGGGGGGGGGAGTGGGGGTGGGGGGGGGGTTCCGCGGGTATGGGGGTTCGGTGTTAGGGGGGTTGGGTTTAGGTGGTTCGGGGGGTTGTAAAATGAGGAGGGGGTAAGGGAGGGGGTTTAGGGGATTGGGGGTAAGGGTGTGGGGTTTGGGGGGGGTTTGGGGAAATGGGGTGGGGGATGTTGGGGGGTTGGGTTTAGGGGGTTTGGGGGTTGTAGGTGAGGGGGTAAAGTTAGAAAGAAAAAAATGCAACTAAAAAATAGAAAATAAATAATAGTTTAAAAAAACTAAAAAACACGCTTTAAAAAATAAAAAATAAATTATAATAAATTTCAATTCACTATTCTTATAGTGCAGTAAAAAATCTTAATAAGCAATTATTATATTGTTATATCCAGATCAAAATTTGTAAACAATTCTAAATATTGATAAAATAAATAATATAGTTTAAAATATTTTATTGTAAAAAAAGCGTGGGGTGATTTTTAAGATGTTATCAAAATGACAATCCTTGACAATTGACACCATGCACCCCACGCTTTTTTTACAATAAAATATTTGAAACTATTATTATTTATTTTATCAATATTTAGAATTGTTTACAAATTTTGATCTGGATATAACAATATAATAATTGCTTATTAAGATTTTTTACTGCACTATAAGAATAGTGAATTGAAATTTATTATAATTTATTTTTTATTTTTTAAAGCGTGTTTTTTAGTTTTTTTAAACTATTATTTTTTGCGATTTTGCTCCTGGTCACATAGTGAAAGTTACTCAGTGTGGCTCTCCTAATCACCCTATCACTCCTGCTCATGACTTCTGAATCACCCTGTATGTCATTCTTTGGCACGCCCTGCAGCCTGAACGGCTCAATGGATTTTGAAGTGTGAGGTGTCATTAGATTCGTCTCAGTTCCGCGATTGACATAGGATATATTTTCCCGGAATTCCCATGGGAACGGGAATTATACAGGCGGGTTTTTTTCATCTAGTACCTATTGAAATTAAAGTTATTTTACACAATACAGTCTTGCGTTTGATTTGACCACAATCACGCCTGATAGAAAGCGAAGATAGGCCTACGATGGAGCACGCTTGCCTAGTAAATGCTCATTCACCCTAGACTTAAAACGGGAACACGAACGCAGGTAGGGAATTCCATTCTTTAGCTGTACGGCTGATGAAGGAAGAGCAAAAGGATTTGTTTGGATTTTGGGAATACTGACAGCATAAGGTTGGAGAACCCGCCTACTTCTACTCATGTCATGGCCTCCCAGCCCTATTATAGGCGCGACGAACTCTGTACGCGTTCGCCTCGCTTTTAAAACGTTCGCAAAACGCCAGTATTATAAGGCTCTAATAGTAGATTGTTCAACAAGGGACTAAAACAAGCTATAGTGACATTAATGACACAAGATATTTTAGCCACCCAATCACAGCGAGGGTGGCTATAATTCGCGTGTCAATATGATTGTTTAGTCTTGCGTTAAACACTCTACTTTAAACTTTGAATGCGAGGAAAAAAACGAAGTTTTATACAAAATTACAATATTACTTTTTTACAACGAACGCTCAATACGAATAATGGACATCTGTTCACAATTCAAATACTATATGTATACTTACTTAGCAAAAGACTATGTCCCGCGGTTTTCCTTTTCTATTACCCCGGCGCCACATATAGCACAAATGTTTGAACACATTTATTTGCTCACATGTGTAGCACCGGTATTTGCTTATTTGTTCAATAGAACAACCATACAATCAACCATAGATCAAAATAAATATGTGTTCAAATATGTGTTGAAACATTTGTAATATGTGTGGCGCCGGGGTTATACAATTTTTTTGTAAAGTAACGTTTTAAATGCTTGCATATTCGGCCAACAGATTCAAACTTGAAAAATATTTTAAAACTAACTGGACTAGGTATGCATATTAAAATTAATTATTCCTTAATACAATTTAATTACCTACTCATTTATCATGTCTCAAAAATTTTTAAAAAATATTATTGCACAGTTGTCATTTTGAGATTATTTCCACGCCCTAAACCACGATTTTTAATTTCGTGGAATTCTGACAAATGCCAGATTTTGACGTTTCAGAGGCAACAAACCTTTTTTCATTTTAAATCTATTTATTATTTTAGAAACATAATAAAATAGGCACATTACTAATTATAAATATAGTGAAGGAGAGCTTTTACTATAAGAAGTTATCAGTTTTAATTTATTAGTCTATATTTATTTCATAGGCTTTTAAGAGATTCGTGTATTCATGGTTTGTGTGAGACGCAGTTCATAATGATATTATTCCTCAAAAAAACATAACACATAGCAAAAACAAAAACTTTTCAAGGAAATAATTATATCAATCAACGAAAACGACAAAAATAATACGGAAACAGGAGAGCGAGCACATTCTAACATTCAAGACAGAAGCCGAATGACTTTAATATTGTTTTGACAAAAGAATGATATTTGAAAGAAAGAAAGAAAGAAAGAAGACATTTATTCACTTTTACAAGACACACAAATACAAGAAAGTACACACAAATTCATACAAATAAACAAGGTTCACAAAACAACGAAGTAATAAATACACAGATCTGCATGTGTGTCCATGCAAAAGTGAAACGGTCGCTGACTCAGCATTATGCTGAGGCGTTAGACGCCTGCAGCGCTGATTTTCTGCCAGAACCGTCTGTGACACACGGAACGATACACAAATATACTATATAAACTACTTAATAAAAAGATAAATTAATAAAAAGATAATGAATTAACAAACAATTTAGATTTATTATTGCGTAGCATAATATGTAAATAAATAAATACAATAAAGAAAAAGTAAACTGCGAAAACATAACCCCGTAAAACAACAGGTTGGCATATCAAGTGCTGGTTTTATAGGTAGGATTTTTGGAGCGTTAATAAGTGATCCTTCAGCTTGCGCTTGAAGGTGTACCTACTAGACGCTCCTTGGATAGGGGGAGGAATATCATTCCAGCACTTGGACGCCGCAAACTTAAAACTTCCTCGAAATGCCGCGGTCCGGTGTTTAGGCACAAGAACCATAGCACTCCTGCGCTCACTCTTCGACCAAACAATTTTATTGAAGAGGTACAACGGTGTCCTGTAGCGTCTCACACCGAACAGCAAAGTGGCGAGGTGCATGCGCCTGCGTGCAGGCATGTTCAGCAAGTTAGCGGCGTTCAGGTAAGGAGTGATGTGGGATATTTGATGGTTTTTATTATTTAAGTATGAACCTTGTCTATGAAATTTTAAATTACAAACCTCTTGAGATGACGATTGAAACTTAATACATAACTATTTGTTTACATCAAACACCGTTGCTATGCCAATCCGTTTAATTCCAAGTATATGCATTTCTTATAGTTTTCCATTCAGTCAAACGTTACCTAGTTTAGTTTTAAGTACAGTGACACCTGTCGGTCAGTAAAGTCATTATCGTCCAAAACATGCTCCCGCCTAAAATGACTGAAGGTCATTTTACTATAAACTGATAACTATTATGTACTTTAATGCTATACAGCTCCAATGTTTTCGCTGTCAGTTTATGCACATACTTTTCTTCATATAACTCGATTTTTTCTCTCAGTGGACTGTATTTTTGTTTATATTCTTTTTGTGTTGTACTCAAATTGTTTTTTGTTCATTCTACAAAACTATATCATTCTCATCAGGTTTATTTATAATTATGTTACTATGTTCTCTCTTTATTCTGATGTTTGTCTGTTTTTTCTTTGCTTAAAAGTAAATTTTGTTTCTTTCAGTTTTTCCAGATTTTTTCCGCCTCGTATCCATTCGTAAATCTTTTGATAAATCGTCCCTATTGTTTCTCAATATTATCATATGCTCTCCTTTTCGTAAACCAGTTCCTCTCGAATTTAGATTTTGTGTGAATTGTTTCTGAATTTCTGCATCTCTGTTGTCTTTCGTTGCTATCTTCTCTTTATACTGTTCATCTGAATCTGTTGTTACTCTTTTTCCGTATCTATCTTCTCCTTTCTGTTCTTCTGTCTGACTGTTTGCTCTTTTCTCTGTTAGTTCTTGTTTTGTTTTTTCATTTGGCTCGAAGGACCACTTTGTTTACATCAAACACCGTTGCTATGCCAATCCGTTTAATTTCAAGTATATACATTTCTTATAGTTTTCCATTCAGTCAAACGTTACCTAGTTTAGTTTTAAGTACAGTGACACCTGTCGGTCAGTAAAGCCATTATCGTCCAAAACACTATTAATTATAATTTAAGTCCGAATGTTTGCGATATATGTCAATCATCGCAATGATACCCGAGACAATTTATTTTTTACTCATAAAAGGGTTGAATATTTTTTTACATCTGAACAGTTTAATCAAAAAATATTCTAACTACGTATTAATTAATGATTTATTACATTATGTCCAATTTTAATGCGTATACTAAGGAATTTGTGCTCTGTATTTTCTAGTTTTTGTTTTATCTCGTTTAAATTTTCGGGAAATATTTTTTGCCTAGCAACACTAAGAAACGTCAGAATTCCACGAAATTAAAAATCGTAGTTTAAAGGCTTTTACAGTTCGAAGCGCGGGGCATGCGCGCGATGCCACGGAGCGTCCGCAGCGCGCTTCGGTCTGTGGAAGGCTTTAAAATTGTCTATGCCCATGTCACTGAAAATGGCGATAAACCTCTATTCACAAACACCGTGATTGGCAGTTTAGAGGTTCCCAAAGTAAATTAAAAAAAATACTTTAATCCCTAGAGATCGCCAAAGAGCTTTAGTCCCGATATGCAGAGACTAAAGTGACATTTTATGAGCACGAGAAGTGAAAAGAATATTACGATTACGACCTACTGCAGTTGTTTACCTTCTTTTTCAACTCAAATATGTTCTCCGTCGACAGAATATAGTCGCTTCCGTGCGGATGCTTGATCCGTTTCACCAGGAGCGCGAGGTCTGTCTTCTGGGGCTCGCAACACTTGGGCGGTGCGTTGGCCAGTGGTGATGGGTTTTTAAAGGCGTTCGTCGGCACGTTTTTTATCTTATCGAATATAGATTCAGGTACCACCTTCGGGTTCGCTAATAGCCTGTAAATAACACACTATTCACAGTAGACCGCATAATAAACTATAGCTAAACCGTTTAAATGAGTCCTCGCCTGCTAGGTTAGGGGTATGACGACAAAGGGGGCCGGGAGAGGCGCGGGCGGCGAGCACACGAGGCGCGCTCGCTGCTCGCACCTCTCGGCCCTCTGTATACCCACCAGCCCCTGTACCCCGCGGGTGAGGACTCATGTAAACGGTCTAGCCATAATGAATACTGCGAAAGCGAAAATGAAAAGCGCAAGATATAGGTATGTCAGGATCGTAGCAGGTGAAAAATAATAGTCTCTGCCTATCTCTTTGCTGGGAAGGAGGTTGATTGCATTCGTAATAGAATACAAATAAGCGCAATGACCTTCATTTGACTTCCAAAACTATTCATGACTTAGTTAAACGGTTATATTTTCTTATCAATTTAGATCTACCTATTCAACGCAATATTTTTTTTATTTTTTATTAGGGGACAAACTTACACAAATCGATCTAGTCCCAAACTAAGCAAAGCTTGTACTATGGGTACTAGACGACGATAAACATACATAAATACATAGAAAACATCCATAACGCAGGAACAAATATTCGTGCTCATCACACAAATAAATGCCCTTACCGGGATTTGAACCCAGGAACTCTTGCTTCGTAGACAGGGTCACTACCAACTAGGCTAAAGCGGTCGTTATATCGTGAAATACGCGGCATCATATTTTTTGGACGTTCTGCGATTTTGGCGTTCAGCTTTAAGGGCGTGTTGCTATGTGGCCGTGCCCCTTCATAGACGTTATGCGAATTGGGTATTTTATGATTAAGACATCGTCACACAATGGACATGAACACTCACTGTAGGGCTGGTCCACAAATTTAAAGTTGCTTAACGTGCTATGCTCGGAGTTTCTCTAAAATATCTAATTCGTAACGAAGTGATCTGACAGAGAACCAAAGTTATCGACATAGCCCGCCGCATTAGCACGCTGAAGTGGCAATGGGCCGGCCATATAGCCCGAAGAACCGATAACCGTTGGGGTAGACGAGCTCTCGAGTGGAGACCACGGATCGGCAAACGTAGCGTGGGACGTCCTCAGACTCGGTGGAGCGATGATCTTCGCAAGGCGGCTGGCAAGAGCTGGATGAGAGTGGCCGAGGATCGTGCTCAGTGGCGTGCCATGGGAGAGGCCTATGTCCAGCAGTGGGTGTGATGATGCAACAATGGACAATTTGACGACCAGATGGCCTAGTGGTTAGAGAACCAGACTACGAAGCTTGAGGTCCCGGGTTCGATTCCCGTGTCGGGGCAGATATTTGTATGAATAATACGAATGTTTGTTCTCGGGCCTTGGGTGTTTGATATGTATTTAAGTATGTATCTATCTATATAAGTATGTTTATCCGTTGCCTTGTACCCATAACACAAGCTATGCTTAGCTTACTTTGGGACTAGGTCAATTGGTGTGAATTGTCCCGTGATATTTATTTATTTATTTATTTATTTACATAATTGGACATATGCTTTTTAGGCCATCTGAATTGTGGCCATTTTGCTTCATAGACGATTCGGTGAGCGGCTAAAAATACAGGTACCTGTCCAACATGTCGTCCAGCCTCTCAGAATGCTCGAAGAATGGATGTTTGTGTTCGTTTTCGTGCACTTTTGTTTTGGCGTCCTTGGGCGTGTGCGAGCATTTAGCCACTTTCAGCCTGGGCTCGTACTCCAGCACCAGCTTTTGTTTCTCTATCATAATTCCAGACGGGTTGCTGTAGTTGAAATCGCGTTTTACCTAGAAAAATAAGTATGCATGTAAAACTCTTTACTGTATAGACGACCGAGTCATCATCAGCCTATATACGTCCCAATGCAGGGCACAGGTCTCCTCTCAGAATGAGAGGGCTTGGGCCGTAGTTCCACGTAGGCATGCGGATTGGGAACTTCACACACACACACGCCATTGAATTTATTTTTTACAGCAGGTTTCCTCACGATGTTTTCCTTCACCGTAAAGCTCATGGTAAATTAGGTACATACTTTTTCTTTTATTATGTGTCACAACAATGTCATAAAATGATTGACACTAATTTTTGTATAACTCTAAGGGACCTTTTGCACTGTAATATTGATTTATTACGTATGAAAAAAAAAATCGATTTTAACAAAAACCAATATACCTACCAGGTAGTTTATCTCAATGTCCCGAGCACCGTGTCAAATTTAACAGAAAAAAAACACGGTATATATTGTTGAAAGACTATTAAATACACTAGGCTTGGTGGCTAAATAGCTTTTAAAAGACCTTTAGCCTTGTACGCGTCAAGAAACGAGGCAAGCCTTTAAAAAACGGCTCGAGCCTTTAGGATCACTATTTTCTGGCTTTTTGGACCCGAATTTTGACATACCTTATTTACTTTAGGCTGTAGTAAATTGAAAGCACAAGCCGGCGGGAAGAAGATATTGATATCCTTGAACTCATGCCTTCCAACGCGACTCGGGTCTTTAGGGTCGACTTTCGCTATGGTCTTCAAAGACCTCTTCGACCTGGGCAGGTTGAAGTCGCCGTAGTCGAAAGATTTGATGTCCCTTATGCTCTTCTTGAGATTCTTAATCTGCATGTCTGTCTGTATCAGTTTCTTGTAGAAATCTGTGAAAATAATAACCACACTTTATGTTGTCCAAAGTTTATTTTGTCAAATTTGGATAGCCAAATACATTTTGCTGAAACACGCTCTTTCTCGAAACATCCACTTTCCGCCGAATCTACACTCTCAAAGCCTACACATGCCCAATAAGAACAATTAATCAATTGCTCACAGTCACTGTTGTTCTGTAATCATGTAGTTTTTCTTTTGTAGTTTAAGTAGGTATTATTGTTTTTTGTGTTGTATATTATTAGGTTAGTAGGTATATTGTTTAGTGACAAATTTTAGTGGTCGGGTTCATTGTTCATTGTTCGGGTTCAGTGGTTGGTTAAAATGGTTCCAACGGCAGACCAGCGTCGGCTGTAAGGTTGACACTATGCTGAGTTGGGACCATTTCGTGGCAATGTTTGTCACAGTTTTCGTTTCTTCGTTTTTGGCGAGCGAGCACGCCTCGTGAGCCTGCCGCCCGCACCTCTCCAGGCCCCCTCTGTCGTCTACCCCCCCCCAGCCCCTGTACCGCGCGGACGAGAACTTAGTTAAACGGTTTAGCTATGGTTTATTAAATATTCAAGCCAATATTACCTATCTATTGGTTCATTAATTTAAGAGCTTAGCTCTTGTCGGTGGAGTAATCGCCACTCTTTTCGGTTCTCTGCCAGCGTTTTCAGCTCCTGATACGACATGACATTGACTTTTTCCTTGGCTTGGTCTATAAATGACCGTCTCGGTCTTCCCCTGCCTCGCCTGCCTTCTATTCGCCCTTCCAAAATAGTTTTTATGTAACTGTCATGTCGTATCAGATGCCCTAGCATATTCCCTCTCCTATTTTCAATCGTCCTCAACAGCCGCCTTTCCTCTTCCACCAACTCTAAAACCTCCTCATTAGTTCTCCTTTCAGTCCAGCAAATCCCCTCCATTCTCCGCCAGCACCACATCTCAAACGCACTCAATCTGTCTCGGTCCCGCTGATGTCCAAGTCTCGCTCGCATATAATGCTATACTCCAGATGTAGGTCTTAATAAATCTTTTCCGAATGTTCCTTGAGATCTATTGGTTAATTACTATATTTTAGACTTACTTCTCAAGCTGTTACTGTTGTAGCCCTCACTTATTTTGTTGGGGTCCAAAACACTGGACAGGTCCGCTAACGACGAGCTGCCTGAAGATTCAGGAGGGTTCTGTACAAAAAAGGATTAATTAACCACAACTAAATGGCCTAGTTGGTAGAGAACCTGTCTACAAAGCTTGAGGCCCGGGTTCGATTCTCAGATATTATGTAAATAAATTAAAAAATTAAAAACCCCCAACGTAATTAGGTCGCACATAATGTTTCAAAATAAAGTAAATGCCCAGTAACAAAAGAGCTGATAACTTTGAAACGGCTGAACCAATTTTGATGTAACATATCTAAAAACCCTCGCCAATAAAGCTGCTTTGTAATAAAAAAAACCGCATCTAAATCGGTACACCCGTTTAAGAGCTATGATGCCACAGACACACACACACACATAGCGGTCAAACTTATAACACCCCTCTTTTTGTGTCGGGGGTTAAAAATACGAATGTTTGTTCTATCACGGTTATAAGGTAAACGTCTCTGTGCTCGACACTGACCCAATAGATGGCACCTTCAATCTTATGTCATAGTAAGAGAGGTGACAGATGGGTGTCAACTACTGGGCGTTGAGGTGTCGACCATTGGTACGTTTATCTTACTTACTGTGTTTATATTTTTGTGTTTAGTTTGAAATGGGTCCGAATGAAAAATATCGCGGTGCCGCAACATCATGCTGAGTGAGAGTGGGACCGAATTTATAGTATGCGATGCCTTTTTTTGTTGCGTATAGAATACTCTCTCTCTCTCTCTCTCTCTCTCTCTCTCTCTCTCTCTCTCTCTCTCTCTCTCTCTCTCTCTCTCTCTCTCTCTCTCTCTCTCTCTCTCTCATATTAAATTAAAATCATAACATATATGCATATACAACATATACATATACATATGTGCATATATTACTAAATGTAGATATATCAATATAGGTATATTTAAAATTTTAACACCTCTCCACACTCTGTTTCTAAGCAAACTCACAAAAACCAGTTAATTCCAGTACAAACCAGTTCGCCCCCTTTAAAAAACAATTAAAAATTAAACCCGTTCTGAGGGTAGAAATAAATATGGACCCCTAACTTCGTCAAGCTCGTGTCTTGCCAAAGACTACCGTTCTAAAAACAACCTTATTTCGGAGTTTGCTGCGGCGATAATGCAGCTGCACGGTTCGGGTAGATACGAGGTTGGGGAAGTAAGCAAACGGCACAGGTGCGCGGGTGAGTTACATTTACCCTTAATTTTGGTAAAGTGTTAACTGATATACTAAACCAGTTAGAAACAGTGGTTTCAAAGGGAACGACTGAACAGTCGTGGTGGCCTAGTGGTTTGACCTATTGCCTCTCAAGCAGAGGGTCGTGGGTTCAAATCCCGGCTTGCACCTCCGAGTTTATCGGAATTTACGTGCGAAATTACATTCGAAATATACCATGGGCTTTACGGTGAAGGAAAACACAGTGAGGAAACCGGTATACACCTTCGAAGAAATTCAATGGTGCGTGTGAAGTTCCCAATCCGCACTGGGCCCGCGTGGGAACTACGGCCCAAGCCCTCTCATTCTGATAGGCCAGTTTGGGGGTAGTTGCAATAGAGAGATCTCTCTCCAGGCAGATGTTATGCCTGGGGACCGAAGTCCAATGAATGAAAGTTCGAAGTTGTATATGTATATGCAGCCGAGTTGAGAAACTTCGATAGCGTGATGTAGGATTGTAGTAATTAGTTCCTTATGTGATGACTAGATGGCGCTAGTAGTCGCTACATCAGCCCCCCTTTTAGACCGGAGGTCGATACGAATTGCAGTGGAGTGCAGTCTGTGCGTCATGTGGGCGCTTGCAAGGGCCAGTCGCTCAGAGCCTCGTCGGCTAGCATTGTTGTTCCTCTGCTACTTGTAGATGCATGCCTGTTGCGTGATTGCTCGGAGCCTTGTTGGCGAGCGTTGGTTGATTGATTGGCAAGTGGAAGTAGTGGGAGGAGGATTTGCGAACTGTAGACACCAGGCAGACAATAGATACATGCTAATGGTGCACAGTGCGGTGAGTATGGCTTGCTGTGAGACTGCGTCATCGTCTTGTGTATCAGAAGGTTGCGTGTTCAAATCACGTCGGGGTCACCAATTTGGGGGTAGTTGCAATAGAGAGATCTCTCTCCAGGCAGATGTTATGCCTGGGGACCGAAGTCCAATGAATGAAAGTTCGAAGTTGTATATGTATATGCAGCCGAGTTGAGAAAATTCGATAGCGTGATGTAGGATTGTAGTAATTAGTTCCTTATGTGATGACTAGATGGCGCTAGTAGTCGCTACAGCCAGTGCCCTGAAGTGGGACGTATATAGACTGGGATGATGATGACTGAACAGAACCCATATTTTTATGGTTCCGTAGTCCAAGGAACCAAAAACAAACTTTTTTTTTTTAAGTTAGGGAGGCCAGACAAACGAACTAGTGGGTCACCTAATGTTAAATGATCACCACTGTCCATAGACACCCGCAGCGCTTTACGCGAGGCCAGTGCGTTGTCGGCCCTAAAGGGAAAGGAAAAAGGAGAATAATAGGGGAGAGGGAGAGGAATAGGGGAGGGGAGAGGTATTGGGCCCCTAACTAAACTAAAACAAAAATAAAAAACATTAAACACACTAAAGGTTTATTTTTTCAAGCGAAATTTCGTAATTGAGAACACGCTGATCAAGCTCTATGGTACGAGTACGGTCGCAAATTAAAAAAAAAATAAAGCGGGAAATTGATATAAAGTACACATTAATTAAAATATGTTTGCATTAACAATTATTAAATAATGAATACTTAAATAACGGGCAATAAATGAATTTTAAAGTCATTATTAAATATGAATATTTTAACATCATTCAATTTGGCTGTATGACCTAAAGTTCCCGGGTCCATTCTAAGGTAGTGAAAAAAAAGTTTCAAAATAGCGGGAATTTGTTTTGCTGTGCACGGAGTTCTTTCAATTCAAGTTGAAAGAAATAAAAGAGTTAATCACTATTTAAATGACTTTTTATCTGTGAGAATTTGTGACTTTGGTGAATTAAGTGATGCAGAAATGTTGACGCCGCTAGAAATAAAACAGGCGGCAATTGAAGTGAGCAATAATTTGCTACTTTTAAAATGGAAAAATTCATTTATTGTCCGTTGTGTAAGTAATCATTATTTAATAATTGATTATTTTGAATTCGTAGAAAAAGTAATGTATGCAACTATTCATAATCGGCCATTAAGACAGGCATGCTTCGCCTCATGAGGCATGACATGTCATAAACTCGCATTCGTGTCTTAATGGCCCTTATTATGATACAGTTGCATAAAATACTATTATGACAGTTCCTAACTTCCTACATCAGAATAAAAACAAATAGGTAAGGCTGATTGTCACACAGGGACTTCTGAGTGCAAATAGCCTTTGATGTTTTATGGCGCACAGCACAACTGACATTGAACCTTGAGTAGAGTGGTAATTTCTTAGTTGACTATACCTCCCCTACTTTGTAAAGACTGTTTTTGATTTTTGGAATTTGCCAGAATCCGTTTCCTAGTAGAAAAATTTCCATTTGCATTTTTCCCAGATTTTTTTTTCACAATGTTTTTTTTACTGAAGCTTATTTTCACAGAAGCGGTTTTTCCCAATTTGAATTGACACAAAAATAGTGCCGATGGAGCTCTGCTCATGCGGAGCTCCTTCTTCTGTGTGCTTTTGGCCCTTCGGGCTGATGCAAACATAGGATAGGATAGGTTTGTTACCTAACCCAAACCTATGTATGTTTCTGTGCCTACAGGGTTATTTGTAATTCACTAGCATCCTTTTAACCCTAAACTCCTAGGTACCATTTAAACAAAAAGATTTTTGTTTTACGGCTTTTGTCATAACTTAATATTTTTGGTGTAATAACGTTTTGAAAATTTGAGATTACCTCTTATTTTTACGATACTCTGTGTATTTGTATGGGAAAAAAAGTGCTTCATTTTAGCCACTCACTTGCTTGCGATTTTTAGCTACGGTAGCCTAAATTGTCATGACGTTTTATAGAAACGACGGCATAATGTTATGTTATTTTCAAAAATCGATAACTTTGCTTCTACTTAATTAATAACAAAGATTTTTTCAGTCATGTAAAGATAAAGAAAAGAAGTATTATAAAATGCGATTATAATTAATGAGTATATGGCAAAAATAATTTTTAAAAATTCACAAAGTTGACATATTGAAATAATTGCTGAGTTTTAAGAGAAAACTATTTTTTATTAAAAATTTAAAGTGATAACGTATATTTTTTTCTTACTCAATTGAAAGCAGACTAAACAAGCTTTTATATGACACCAAACAACTTGTTAGCTTCTCTATAAAAATTTAGAGTAAAAATGATTCAATTTCCGATTTAAAACTTTTGAAACGCTCAACTTGTTGCGAAATAATGCGTTACGTTCATGATTTGTTTGTGGATAATTTAGGCACCGAATTACCAAAATATAGCCATAAACAGGATGAGAAACTAATAATCTTTAAATAAAATGCATATTTTATGCATTTTTCATGGTTGTCGTAGCCCTATAACTCAATATAACAAAACAAGTATGTACGTACCCAAAAAATCCTAATGTTTTTGTAGTGCCAATCACAAAGAACAGAAATAACTTATAATCACAATAACACGTTTAATAAACACATCATAGTATACACATGATAACAGTTTATCGATTATAAGCAAATACTTAGGGAATTGCACTCACTCACAGTAAATAAACAAACGAAACTGCATTTTTGCAACAGCTGACCCCACGCGTTGGCCGGTAGTGAGCCAGGAGTAACCGAAAATTTTGAACAAAATTCAAGATGGCTGCCCACTTAGGGTGGAGACACAATGCGCGCGCGGCACAACTGTGTAATAGGAATGATGATGATGATTAACATTTTAATGATGTATGAGTACCTACGTAAAGCGAATAATTTAATAATGTTTATAATAAAATATAACCTTAGATTTGGAATAATATTTGATTTATGTGATCATCTATTACGATATCAGCGAAACATTGTTTTAGTAGTTGCACAGAAAAAGCCGTGTTTAAATAATATGTATACTTAAAGCAAACACGACAAAGCATGAAAGTAAAAAAAAAACATAAAAAAATTGATAAGTGAGTCCTTTATATTTTTCGTTAAATACCAAAATAAAAAATATTAGTAAAAAAATAAATAACATATTTATTTATTTATTATCCTATTTTTGTGTCCCACTGCTGGGCAAAGGCCTCTCATGAGAACAAAAAATCATCCCAAATGGCTACGCGACGATCGTTGTGTACACCAGCCTTACGACCTAAAGCGGATAGCAGAATTGATCTTGGTAACCACAGTTACCGAGTTTTAGTTGCAATTTTCTGTCACATGTTTCGTTTGATAATCCTATGAAATAATCTGTGGTTTCATACATTTTATGGTTTATAATCGAAGCATAATATTGTAACTATTTAATGACAATTGATTAGTGAAGAAATATTTGATAATCTTAAAAATGTAGGGCGTCAAAATACGAAACACGTCAAAAAACTACTGATATTTTGTCGTAAAGTAAATTTTTTTGCTCACCAATATGCAATAGAACAAAAATATAGATTTAATATAATTCACCAATAAACGCCGAGTATTTTGATATCTAATACTAATAGAAATATATAAATTTGAGTGCTTAAGGCATTTTAAAAACACTTAGTAGTTTGTTACGGAATCACTTCCGAGACACCTTGCAAAGAAACTTGAATAAAAAATATTTTGGTTGTATCCATTAGGCTGAACCATTTTTTTTATGTTGTTATATTGGTACTCTGTATTTTGACTACATTTTATAGCGTATCTGTGCCACCATTTACAGATTAAAAATCAAAAACCGCCTATACTGCCCTTGGTAACCAGAGTTACCACAAGCAATTTGGAGGTGCACAAAGTTGGTAACTCTAGTTACCACAAGCAAGTGAGTGGTTAAAAAGTCGTAAAACAAATAGCATTTGTTTGAGTGATAGGAATTCAGGGTTAAGAGGATGTCAGTGAATTACAAATAACCCTGTATAAACACTAACAAACTATAAAAATTAAAACTAACTATATTAAAATAAAATAAACTAAAACTAAATTAAATCTAAAAATGGCCCCTTTTTATTATTTATTTATTTATTTAAATAACAATTACACAGCGTATACATTAAAACATTTTTCGCCAAACTGCATGACAGTTTGTTGGCGAAATGAAACACTCAAAACACTTCCATATAATACTGTGCAAAAACTATACATATAACTACATAACCTAGAAAAAAATCTTAGCTTACATTTGCATGCATAATTGGAGTTATATAAAAAAAGCAGGTGGGTACTTATTAAATTTGATATTAGGTGATAGTGGCATGGTACCGAAGACGCTGGCAGCATTTCCTCGCTTTGTTTGAATTTTTATAGTGTGTTAGTGTTTATACTTAGTTAAGTTTTATTCATTGTTTTTTTTATATTCTTACTTTCATTAAATTAAATTTATACCCTGTATTAAAATTGCGAAAAAAATCGATTGTCAAAATAAGCTTCAGTAAAACACTATAGTGAGGAAAAAAGCAAATAGGAAAAAATGCGAATGGAAGTGTTGCTACAAGGAAATAACGATTCTGGCAAATCGATCTAAGTGACCAGTATTTGTACAATACAATACAATTACAATGACTCTTTATTGTACACCAGGAATAGTAAGCAATACAGAAAACAGGTACACAGAGAGTAAGTTACAAGGTAAGCAATATTTTTAGGTATTGTAAGGAGTGGATGATTTTTTTTCTAGTCAAAACCAAAAGCGTGAGCCCGCTTGTAGACGTCCGTTGTTTTCACCGGACGACGGACCGTATTTTGTGATGTTGTATGGCTTTCGTCGCCGGACAAGTGTCCGGTGCGTGTACACACATTCATTGTAAGCTATACAACACCGCAAGTCCGGCAATAAAAAACGGTCCGATGCCCGGTGAAAACGACGGACGTACAAGCGGCCTGAACGTGAACGTATCGATAGATAGTCCCTTCTAGATATTTCTACAAGCGATGTTCCCTGCCCACTGCCGCTTGAGTCTGGCGACTCTATGCTCCTACTGGTCTAATAATTACACCGTCCCAAGATGTTATTTATCTGACCTACCAATTTATGCCTCCGCTTACTTTCTAAGGCGCCATTCGCGGACCCACTAACCTAAAACGTTGCCTGAATAAATAATTAAACAATTTCAAAATAATTACCCCGAAAATGGGTAAATTTCGGAGTAATTTTGGTCACAAAGTGGCGTTAACGATAGTCGTTTGGTTTTGCAAAAAGCTATGTCGGATAGGTAGGTACCTACTGGAATAAGTTAAATGTCATGAGTAGTTTTAAAAAAAAAATATTATTTATGTATTAAAATTTAATGAAAACATAATCACGATCGCGTCCTTTGTGTAACGAAAGTTCATAAAACGTACTCGTATAAAATTATGGGTAACTTTCGTTACACAAAGGAATCAATTAAGTTTTGTTTTAATTAAAGCCCTTAATTGTGTACAAATTTTCTGGAAACGACTTATAATATTTTGGTATATCCCGGTACTTTTGGGTACCTACGCCGACGACAACACAGTGTCGAAAAAATATCTGTCTGTACCTCTACCATGAGTTTACACTAGTTTACGTGACCGTACTCGCTAGCGACGGCGTAAATTATTTGTATGGAGAATTGTACAGCGCCTCTAGCGGTCACTTACGGAAGTACAATTCTCCATACAAATCATTTACGCCGTCGCTAGCGAGTACGGTCACTGTGAACTAGTGTAAACTCATGGTAGAGGTACTGGTGAACGGACGAGTAGTTCAGATACCGACAGTCTTAAGAGGTTATGATAGTATGTATGTATGTATGTATGTGAACTCTTTATTGTACAAAAATAAGGAAAAAAAAGAAATACATTATTGACAACCGTTGAAATGCATGTACAAAGGTGAACTTATCCCTTTAAGGGATCTCTACCAGTCAACCCTTGAGTGGATGAAAGGAGCATTTAGTAAGGGACCGACAAAGAGTAAGTCAAAATAATACAGTCGGACAAAGCAAAGGCTACAATACAACTTTTAGTAAATACAATACATAAACTCATAATATAAAGAAACCTAATAAAAATATACTACCATATAAAACATATATATGCAAAATACGAGGGGCGTTCAATATAAAGTGAGAATGAGATGCAAACTCTTTTAATATTACGAAATTAAATACTGGCCGGTAAAGCTAATCTATCTAGCTGATTGCTATGAAAAAGAAAACTAACTGTCTTTTGTTTAAAAAAATATACGGTAATTTCTTTGCAATGCTATTGAGTACGTTAGCGAAAATGGAGAAAATTTAACTGCGCGCCGTTATCAAATACTTGCGTTTGAAAAATTTTTCTACGGACCAAGTCAATTTGGATTTGCGGGACACTTTAGGGTCTAATGCTCCTCCGTATTCGACAGTCGCACGTTGGTGCGCCGAATTTAGACGTGGAAGAACATCGACAATGGATGACCCCCGCTCCGGACGCCCTACTACAGCAGTAACTGAAGAAATTGTGAAAAAAGTCGAAAACTCAGTTTTGGCGGATCGTCGTGTCACAGTTCGTTTTATTGCTGAAAATGTAAAGATTTCAACGGGGAGCGTGCATAATATTTTACATGAACGCTTGGGTATGAAAAAGGTATCTGCGCGTTGGGTACCAAGAATGCTTACTGACACGCAAAAACAAACTAGACTAGAGATTTGTCAAGAAGCTTTGAACCTGATGCAGCAAGACCGGGAACTTTTTTTGGCGCGATTTATAACAATGGACGAAACATGGCTCCATCATTACGACCCAGAAACGAAACTGCAGTCTATGACATGGAAAAGGCCATCATCTCCAACTCCGAAGAAATTCAAGGTGAGCCCATCTGCCGGTAAGGTCATGGGCTCTGTTTTTTGGTATGGTAAAGGGGTATTAATGATTGAGTATCTCGAGCATGGAGCCACTATTACGGGCACTTTATACGCCAAACAAATAGCAACATTGCGCAATGAGATCCGCGAAAAACGGCGAGATAAACTCTCGAAAGTTGTGCTGTTCCACCAGGACAATGCCCCGGCACACAAGTCCGCCGTTGCAATGGCTGCAATTCGTGATGCTGGGTTCGATATCCTTAAGCATCCTCCGTATTCACCAGATCTCGCTCCCAGTGATTTCTACCTATTTCCGAGATTGAAACAATACCTGAGAGGCCAGAAATTTGAAGACGACGGCGCGGTAGTCGCTGCAGTACAAGATTTTTTAAGTACTCAAGATGAGACCTTTTTTAAAAATGGAATTTTAAGTTTAGAAAAAAGATATACTAAGTGTATTATGCTAAAAGGTGACTATGTCGAAAAATAAAATGACATTTAGTAAAAGTTGTTTATAACATACTCATTCTCACTTTTTATTGAACGCCCCTAGTACATACAATAAATAAGCAGTGTTCTCAATATATTAAAGTGATGGTGTGAGCCACATCTTCTTCAAAGCTTCCCTGAACGACACCACGGAGGGAGATTGCCTAATGGAGGTGGGTAATCGATTCCACAGTCTAGCAGATTGCACAGTAAATGATTTTGAGTAAATTTTGGAAGAAGTAGAAGGACAGGCCAAAAGGAGATAGTAACTTGAATCGAATCCTTTAGGCACTGCCTGCTTGCCTGTCCGATTGGGGTGAGGACCACTGCTCGCTAGCTCGCACTAGCTCGCTGCTGGTGCTAGCGTGGGAACTACAACCCAAGCCCTCTCAATCTAAGAGGAGGCCTGTGCCCGGCAGTGTGAAATATATAGGCTTGGATGATGATGATGAATGAGAATTGTTGCGGCCTGACGCCACTGTGTTCAATGACCCCAGCACTCGGAGTCGTGAACATTATTATAGTTAATCTAAAACACCTTCGAACCGGTAACTTGCTGGTAATCTCTCGTATTTCACGCTCTGTCCCGCTCTCTCAGCGTGTGCGAGAAAGAGACGTAAATTAATTTGGTGCTATGCGTTCGTCACATGTTAATAATGACCGAATAATTTTCAAAGCGGTTAAGGGGGAGCTGTGGATGGTTTAAAACGCTTCGGAGCAAAATGCACAAAATGCAAAATATGACCAATAGCAAAATCTACAATACGCTAGAGGTAAATGTACACAACGCATATTGTGAAACACGCAGAACGCACAAAAAGCAAAAAGTACATTTGCAAAATGTACATATCGGAAAATTAATAATTAAATAAATTTTACGATTTGTACATTTTGCGATTGTACTTTTGTTTTTTTACGTTCCGCGTGTTTCACAATATGCGTTGTGTACATTTTGAGTATCGTAGATTTTGCGTGTAGTGTACATTTTGCTTTTTGTGCATTTTGCTCCGAAGGGGTTTAAAAGTTTCTTGAAAGCCTCGATGTCATATTAAAAATAAATAAATAAAAAATAAATATCACGGGACAATTCACACCAATTGACCTAGTCCCAAAGTAAGCTAAGCAAAGCTTGTGTTATGGGTACTAAGCAACGGATAAACATACTTACATAGATAGATACATACTTAAATACATATTAAACACCCAAGACCCGAGAACAAATATTCGTATTTTTCATACAAATATCTGCCCCGACACGGGAATCGAACCCGGGACCTCAAGCTTCGTAGTCAGGTTCTCTAACCACTAGGCCATCTGGTCGTCATATTGTCTGGAAACACTACTGCCAGAAAGTTAATTCCATAGTTTCACTGTACGAGGCTGACAATGCTGAAGATAACGTACAGTAGTAGGCCACCATTCATCAATATGGTGACGATGGAACTTAGACTTTCGGCGGAAGGTGCGATGGTGGAATTTCGCATCAGCTATGTATGGAAAACTATGTAAATTGGGCTCAGTTTTACCCTACTAATTTTAATTTTTTTAACCCCGACGCAAAAACGACGGGTTGTTATAAGTTTGACGTGTGTTTTTTTAATTTTTAATTTTTTCATTGTTTATTCAATTTGAAGTCTAAAAGAAAATGTAAAATGTTTGATAAACATTTGTCAAATCGAAGTGTATGCAATTTTCGGCAATAAAAATTATTCTATATAATTGTATGTAAATGTAGTGAGATATTCGATTCACAGCAAAAAATACATTTGGAAGAAAGACATACAAATAAAAATAAAAAACATCCAATGGTATAAATTCCCCGCTCAGCGTAATACGGTTTTTCGCAACGCTGTTTTAAATTGACGAGGAACCTTCCCCTTAACCCGAGACGTTACCCGATGCCCATGTATGTTTGTTTGTAACTTCTAACTGTTTAACGCCTAAAGTTTCGGGCCGCGTCGAACCGAATCGATTCCCCATTACCACGTGCAAATAACCTTTCGTTAAAATATAACGAGTTTATTAATATCGTAGATTTCAAAGTTCAAATACAAAACAAGTCGTACAAGAGTCGTTTAAAAAAATGTACATAGTTAAGGGCTTAATGAAAACAAAATCACGATCGCTTCCTTTGTGTAACGAAAGTTACTCATACAAAGTATATGGGTAACTTTCGTTACACAGAGGAATCAATTCAGTTTTGTTTATATAAGTTCCCAATTCGCACCGGGCCCGCGTGGGAACTACAACCCAAGATTTGCTATTCAGAGATGAGGCCTGCGCCCCGCAGTGGGACGTTTATGGGCCGTTATTGGTGTGAATTGTTCCGTGACATTTTTTTATTTTATTAGTAGCTAACCCAGCAAACGTTGTTTTGCCATATAAATTATAGACTACGACCTATTCTCGGACCTACCGAATACAGAAAAATCGGTTGTAAAGTGTTTCGGAGCAGTTCGATAACAAGCGCGTGACACGAAATTTTTATATATTAGAAGATTAATTAAGACTATGCTATGCCGAAGCTTGTTGCGGATAACACAATGTTTTTTTTTATTGACGAAGCCTACGCTACGGATCTGATTTTATTGTATACTTCTCTCCGTTTTTTTCATTAATAAATTTTATTAAGATTATTAAGTAAAAAATTGTCCCCAGTTTATACCCGCTCATTTGGAAACGATAAGAAGTATTTTCCCCCCTCACCCCTCGTATAATTACTCAGCGATGTTTATTAAGCGTTTACTTTACCCTAATTGAGTTTGCGACACGTTAGATAGATATACGTCTAACAGTTTTATAATGTCATAAATTCCTTGTGTCTTATGATTTACACGACATTAATAAGAAATAAAAGACTTTCATTTTTTAGGGGAATTTTCAATAAAAAGTGCACCCTTTAACTCTTTTTAAATAAAGTTTTCATTTTTTTTTGCTTAGAATCAAGTGCGATATTGATTTCGATGAATAACAAAATTACCCTAATTTCTATTACAGGAACTTAAGTGTGAAATTAAATAAATAAATAAATAATATTATTATAAATAATTACGTTTGAAATACCATGAGCATTACAGTAAACACACATCTACCAAAAAATTCTGTATGAATGTGTGTGTGGGACGTATAAAGCCTGGAATGTAGTATTATATTTTTCTCTACCATCTAACCAAACATAACCAAGACACATAAAACACAAAGCCGTCCGTCTGTCCAGAACAATACGCTCCCGCGGGCCACCGCAGATTAAAAAGTGTTGCATTAGCGATGAAGGGATGTCTGTTTGTGTGTTGACGGGGGGACACTTCGCTACACGCCGTAGTTGGTACTAACACTAATTTAAGGCTTTGTTTTAAACCAGCCCGCAACTTCGTCTGCTAATAATTCGTTTATGGCTGTAATTCAATTAGCTAATAGCTAATAGCTAATAATTCAATTTTCCGAGATAAAAAGTATCCTATGAGTTAAGGTACGTTGGGGTAGTACCGGACAGATTTTAGACTAGTTGAGAGAGCCTGGTAAAAACTTTTTTTCCTCGGTATCAGTACGCGTCAGATTGTTGAAATATGGCGTAAATGGTTAATAAATAACCGTCGTTTAGGCTCAAATATCGGTTATTATTATAAAATCAAAGCTTAATATGTTATACCTGTGGAAAGATAGCACAAACTATTTCTAAAGTGTGACGATTAATTATTGGTCATCAAGGGGTAACACCGGATGTAGATGTAGAGGCGCTTTTAATGCTTAGAGAATAAGGTCTCTAAAGGGAATATATCCGATGTTATCCCTTCTGAAACGTATGTAAATTGGAGTCACCAATAACTACAAACTTAAGTATACCCGTTAGATACTTTTTTTTTAGTATTTTGGTATCCGATCTTGCCCCTCATACAAAAATTTGGCATATCTGTGACTCTCAAACTTTTCTATGTCACTAGCAAAGCAAAAGGATTTTATTTCAAAAGATCCTAATTCGTGTTAAGTACACAATTGTTTTCCATTACTTTTGGCAAAAAACGTGAATTAATGCGAATGATGTTGACGTCCCTATCCCTGCCCTATTGAGTTAAACATTAGTCCTGAAATGATTAAAAAGTTAGGTATATGCGGTTGTCGATTTTCGACATTTGTTTTTAATGTGGCTTGTCAAATCAACATCTGTCACTAACCGTCAGTATTAATGTTATCGGCTTTTAAAAAAAAATAGCTCTGGGTTCTTGTTGGGAAAATGGCATCATTTTTTACTTACAACTTTTTTTTTATTTTCAACGGTTTATTAATACGAAAAATTGAGTTATAAGTAGGTAACAAAAAAAAAAATTCGGTTATCTTCAAATTTCGCCTACTTTTTGACTAGTACCTACATAAAATAGCGTTATAAAATGTTGTCAATTATTAATACATAGCTGTAACTAATCAAAAACTATCTCTTTATCTAAAATTGCAATCATTTACCGATTTAAAAACAATAGGTTAGAATTATGACCCCGATGCCACCCTGTATTATGCTCATAATAGTAATCACATTTTAAAACACCGAGAACATTTTATAATCATAAAAATTGAAAGTCTGACAATCACTGCTGTATTTTAAATGGGTAAAGATCGGATAGACCTCTTCCGATGTTTGACCGCGAGGGACAAGATCGTATATCGGCCTACAGCGATCATAGGTCTGTATGAGTCGGATTTATTTAACTACCATCTTGTGAAACCTATTAGTCTGACAATATAATCACAAAAAAAGCACCAGTTTCTTCAAAATATACAAAATAAATTACAGGGGTAAGAACGGATAGACAAAAAATTCACGAAAATGACCTTGCTATATTTAACAGCGTGAAGCACACGTCCGACATCACGGAGAGGTTGGCGGAGACTTGCGGCCGAGACGGAATAAAATGGCGTCTTGCGCATTGTTGCCAACATTAAGAAATATAGCCAAATTTGGCGGAAATTTGATTGCTACGTTCTTTCCCCACATCCGTTATTACCCCAACGTACCTTATTTAATAAAAAATTGTACACAATTAAGGCACCTAATTAAAACAAAACTTAATTGATTCCCTTGTGTAACGAAAGTTATCCATATAGTTTGTATGACTAACTTTCGTTACACAAAGGACGCGGTCATGATTTTGTTTCTATTGAACCCTTAATCATGTAGGTACATTTTTTAAAAACGACCCTTTGTCCATTCTAAGGACTCAAACCATACCTATAAGTACCAAATTTCATCCTTATCGGTTCAGCGGTTTAAGCGGGAAGAGATAACTGACAGAACGACAAATAGACACATATTCGCATTTATAATTTAGTATATAGTTTAGTGACTGTTATTTTGCATGTACCTATTCGTGGAATTAATTAAGACTTATCCGTTATATTTAAAAAAAAATAAGCTGTCTATTTCAAGCAAAGAACTCTTATTGCTCTTTTAGTTTTCTCTTTATGCGTAATATTTTCCTTATAAGTGTCGATATACTCGTATTAGTGAAAATTTTGCTAGCTTATGATTTACTAGCATGTATTAACTTCATGTAGGTATGATTGTTTCTGTTCGTTTTCGTCTAAAAAGAAATAATAAAAAAAATATGTCAGTTGACCCATGTTGTCAATAAATCGCCTCTAACTAGATAAATCTAATACCTATATAAAATCTTGTGTCACGTTGTTTATTATCGGACTCTTCCAAAACGGCTTGATCGATTTTTATGAAACTTTTTTCTCTTTATTCGGTAGGTAGGTCTGAGAATAGGTCGTAGGCTATTTTATCTTCGCAGACGGAGTCGCAGGCAACAGCTAGTCTAATATATAAATATCTCGTGTCACGGTACTTGTTATCGAACTCCTCCGAAACGGCTTGATCGATTTTTGATAATAATTACAATTTTTTTGTCTGTATTTGGTAGATTTGAGAATAGTTTTTTTATACCTCTAGGTAAGCAAAATAACTTTTGCAAGGTCAGCTAGTATTAAATAATAATAAAAAATCGTGCGTCAATTAAATTTTTATTCTCATTCCAAGACGATCAATGTTTCGGTTCAAGAAAAAGTTAGGTCCAAATGTTTTCATTACAAAAGTCTCCCAGACCGTAGTCAGACTATCATTACAGGGCACAAAGGCCCTGGCGATGCGAAAAAAAAAGAATTCGTCCATTCAGGGTTCAAGTTTCATTCTAAAGCGACCAAATGGGACAATCTGACGTAGCCCGAGAGATGGCGTGCTCAAATAATTAACAACTATAACTTGCTACAAAATAAACAAGTTGAAATCAAAGAGAACACAAAACAAAAAAAACATCCAAACAACAGACAAACAGTCGAACATAGAACCTCCTACTTTTTTAATTCGATTAAACACGCTGCAACAGGGGTTCCCCAAGTTGAACTAATAACGTTAGTGCTAATTTCATTACAAATACCAATGTTGGATCACACAAAATACAATAAAATAAATATAAAAAGTCAGTCAAATAAACCGCCTCAGATCGTACCAGGCACAAAGGTGCCCAACACACTAGCCTAGCCGCATACTAATACAGGATGAAACAAAAATGGTGATACAAAATGAGTGTTTCTTACACAGTTCATGTTAGACAACATAATGCATTAACTCAATTTTTAAAATTAGTCTGATAAAATTCAGAATGTTCATACTTAGTTGAAATTAAATCACAAACACAATGTATGGACACCTCAATTTTAATATGACTAATTAAAACAAATGAGTATATTATCCAGCATTAACCGAGTAAAAAATACTATCTTTTTATCACCATTTTTGCGTCACCCTGTGTTATAAACGCGATTCCTTAAAAAAATATTTTACATTGTTAGAAATCATTTTTTTTTTCAAACATAGTACTTAAAGCCGTTCACTTTGAACTCCGACCAATGTATGGAAACATTATCAACTACAGTTAAGGAATCTTGAAAGACATTCACGGGGGTTACATTTTTAAACAATATTGTGTTGTTTCGACGTCGTCTCCTGCACTATAACATTATGATGAAGCCAGCTCGCAGACAAGCTTTTATTTTGCCATTTGGAGCTTTTAAAATACTTGTTGATATTATTTGCGGTCCCCGTAACCTGTAATGTATCATTTTTTCTAGACCGTTGATGTTTGGTTCCTTTTTAGAGTATTAAAATTTCATTTATAATAACCTATATAGGTAATTCTGGAGAGGGCTATGCTCGGAGTTTCTCTGCGGGGTCGCATTAGAAATGATGAAATCCGCGCAAGAACTGAAGTCACCGACATAGCTCGAAGAATCGCCAGACTCAAGAGGCAGTGGGCAGTAGGGCCGAAAGGTCCTCGAGTGGCATCCACGGACCGGAAAACGCAGTGTGGGTAGGCCTCCAACAAGATGGAGCGACGACCTGGTTAAAGTTGCGGGATCGCGTTGGATGCGGATGGCATGGGACGGGATTTGGCTAGCCTTGGGGAAGGCCTATGTTCAGTAGTGGACGTCTTTCAGCTGAAACGATGATGATGATGATGACAATAATTTTGTGTCAGTTTTCATACTCATACTCATACTCATTTATTAATTGCAACCATGGTATTTACAAGATGTTCTTAATTGCCAGTACAAACATGGACCCTACTAGGGCGTAGCAACATTCATATATTTATAAGAAGTTATCTATTGTTATGTGTCGTTTTGTGACGAGCTATGGCTAGCTTTGTGAATTGCTTGTTTATACGTATGAAAGTAAAAATAAATACTCGTACGTTTGAAGTTGAAAATGCATACCCTACTAGATGAATAACTTGCATTCATTGCTTTTCACAGTTCCTATGTTTGCGTTATGATATAATCTGTGTCGATGTTCCTTACGCCGCGACGTCACAGGTACACTAGCTTTTCCCAATCGCGAGGGCCACATAAATCGCCCACTAATAGGAAGTTAGTCCCACAAATCACTTAAGGCCCCGCGCGACGCGTATAAATAAAACTCCGGTAAGCCGGTATGATTTGTCGGTCGGGCCTTTAAATGGTACAGGATGTTGTTTTAACCTTTTCGCCGCCATTGATTTAAAGTCAGTACAATTCGTGCGCCACTCGCCACGTCTTGACATCTAGTCTAGGTTTTGGTGAATTTGAGGGTAGTTCCAATAGAGAGATCTCTCTCCAGGCAGATGTTATGCCTGGGGACCGAAGTCCAATGGATGAAAGTTGGAAGTTGTATTTATGCAGCCGAGTTGAGAAACTTCGATAGCGTGATGTAGGATTGTAGCAATTAGTTCCTTATGTGATGACTAGATGGCGCTAGTAGTCGCTACAATGTTGTGTACGTGTAATTTTTGCTTGGCGTTGATGACACTTTACTACTTCATTGACGTAGTGGCGAAAAAGGGTATAATGAACTTGAGGCACACCCAAAATCAAAAGGCTTATTTACTAAAAATAATATACACACACGCATGCACACACGCACACGCACACACAAAAACATTCATATTCATATTCGTTTATTAATGAAATTAAAAATTTTACGAGTCTAATTATTAGCGATTTACACTAGGTATATAGTCTTGTGAATACTAAAAAGTTTGTGATAATCTGACTACGCGTATAATTAAGAACCATCGCTACAAAACAACCCTTCAATGTTATTAGTAAGATTAGTGGAATGATCTTGTTTTCCTTAGACGATGGCGATTTCATGTAAGAGTCAAAATGGAGCTGTCTACCCCATCCCAGAGAGTTGAGTCGTTTTCCAAAAATTTGTACACAGTTAAGGGCTTTAATCAAAACAAAACTTAATTGATTCCTTTGTGTAACGAAAGTTAACCATATATTTTGTATGATTAACTTTCGTTACACAAAGGACACGATCGTGATTTTGTTTTCATAAAGCCTGAAGTTGTGTACATTTTTTTAAATGATCCAGTTACGAATAATTCCAGTTGAATAATTTTTATTTTTATAAGTAAAAATTATTCATAAAAGTGATTACAAAAACAATATCGCTTCCTCAAGCACCCTGTGCACATTCAGTTAAGTCCCCAATTGACTCCCTTCACCTTACAAAACAATATATTAATATTTATATTTTAAGAAGGGTGTCTTACATTATCTGTTATAGAAAACCCCTTCGGCTCCCAAAGAAAAACCACCCTTATGACCAAACCACAAGACGTCATTTCGAAATCTCCGTTTAAGAATTCGTCGCTGTCCCGGCTGTTACTTGAATTATTTAGTTTAAAAATTATGGTTTCTTCAGAGAATTGAATAATAATATTTTATGATAAGTAAAGGAAGGATTATTGAAATGAACATCATGATTTAGATTAAGAGCAGGGTGTCAGAGAACGAACAAACTGTCATGCAGTTTGGCAGATAACTATCAAAAATGTATTCTGTTTATTAGAAAAATAAATTAAAAAAAACATGTAAATATTTGTACGGAACCCTCTGTGCATGAGTTCGACTCATACTTGGCTGGTTTTTGTTGTTTTAGTAACTACTGAGAGAAGGTTTGTTTGAAAGGAAATGTTTATTTTTCTTAATATTAGTAATACACCCGTGCAAACAGGCTGATAGTTTTTGATTAATTTATTCTAGGCTCATGATTCACTCACTTCTGGGTTGTCTAAGGAAAATGTTCACACCACGCCACTTCCGTACTAATGCCACCCCCATCTGGAAGGGCAGCGTCCAGCCCGGGCACTTCATTACAACCGCCGTGGAAATAAAAACCACACTTTGTCACAGTTTAGGCCTTTTTAATACATCAACAGACAAAGGGGTTTCAAACAATAAGGGCTGCGGAGGGTGGCTCGCTTACAGACTCTACTCGGGTACCGCGTAAACAAATAAAAAAAATATTGAAAAAAACAACACGCTGTATCTAGTTACATAAGTTGTACTATAAGTTTTACTTGTATTCATTTTTAAAGGAAATAAGTTTTTTTTTAATTTAATTTTAAGAGCAAGCTTTTTCGCTTACTGTGCTTTTGGTTGACTGTACTTGTATTGCCATCCAATTTACATAAGTATACCAAATTTCAAGTGAATCCGAAAACTGGAAGTGGGTCAAATTCGATTTCCAAGATTTGACCCGTACGTACATACATAGGTGCATAGATACATTGCAATTTGCAAGTTAATAAAAACCCTGTAAAAATAGATTTATTTTGAGTTTTAAAAAAAAAGAAACCTTTTAAGAGTCGTTTTCAAAAAAATTGTACACAATTAAGGGATTTATTTAAAACAAAACTTAATTGATTCCTTTGTGTAACGAAAGCTACCCATATAGTTTATATGACTAACTTTCGTTACACAAAGGACGCAATCGTGATTTTGTTCTCATTAAGCGCTTATTTATGATTTTTTTAATAATCTTCAAGCCGACTTTAGACCTGCCAGAAAAATCGTGCAAGTTGCATTACATTACGAGAGAGTAAAGGGAGCGAGTTTGAAGTGGTCAATCGAGCGCCGCAATGTATAGTCGACCAAGTAAGTGGTTTACCATTTTTTGTGACAGTTCCTACATCAGAATAAAAACAATAAGGCTGATTGTCACATTGACTTGTTAGTGAAAATAGCCTTTGATGTCTTAAGTCATACAACTGACATTGAACTTTAGGGTGGCAAAGGAGTTTCTTGGTCGACTATATTATGCAACTTGCACGGATTTTCATGCAAGTCTAAACTGGGCTTTAAAGTCTTGTAAAGTCAGTTTGCCATCTCAATTCAAGTCTAGTTTATTTTATACTTACAAATCGAAAAACTCCATATTCTAGAAAAAAATCGAACCCCTTTCTTACACCAACATACAAACATGTACGTACAATATTTCACCGGTAGATTCGTCCTGTGGTTCGGAAACGTCGCGGTACATCCCAAGAGGACGCTGCGGCGGTACTATCGTTTCGAGTTGTAAAACGAGAAATTAGTGAGTTTTTACAAGTTCAACAAATTTTATGTTAGTATAATCAAGGATGATATATAGACTGGATTAGCAGTCGCCATAGTACAGATCCGCCGCGGAAAAATAGTTCGATTTATTTACTTAGTATTTAATGTCTTTAAAATACAAATATTAAGAGACAATAACAATAATAAATTAATACTATAACTATAAATAAAATAAAACTAACTTAAACTAAAACTAAATAAAATTAACAAAAGGTTCCCCCCGCGGCATGGACCCAAAGATACTGGCAGCATTACCTCGCTGTATAGCAATGCTGATACGTTGTGCGAGGTAGCTGCCAGCTCTTTGGTCTCAAATACAAATGTTTTATTTTTCAAAAATATTGCATAATAATACATTTGCAATAATATGAAATATCTGTAGTCTTATTGTTTTGCTTTCAAACCCTCTGGCTATATGTCAGCGCCATCTAGATTTAATAAATCGAACTATTTTTCCGCGGCCGATCTGTACTATGGCGACTGCTAATCCAGTCTATATCATCCTTGGTATAATGCATGTTTTTAAATTTTGTATTTTATGCAGGGTGGAACTGGACAATATAAAACGATGGGCCGTGGACACGGCAGGAGGAAGTGCATGTTGATCCAACAGCTAAACCAAAAGGATTCGACCTTCCCCGAAATCTCTGGTGCCGCCTTAACATACTAAGAACTAAGCACGCCCGTTGTAATTATCACCTACACAAGTGGGGGTGGAGGGAATCTCCGCTCTGTGAGTGCGGGGAAGAGGAACAGACAGTGGAGCACATCATCCGACGCTGCCCTCTTCACTCCTACCCTGGAGGACTTGCCGAAGACCTGGATGCACTAACGCATGATTCAGCTGCAGGATTAGCAATTTAAGTGTTTTACTCTAATGCCTGTAAATATTATTATGCCATACGATTAAATAAAAAAGTCGGTTTACGGACGATAGTTTAACCTGACAACGTCATAACAAAAAATTAAAAAACAAAAATGAAACCAGGCGGTCACCCATCCAAGTACTGACCGCGCCCGACGTTGCTTAACCTCGGTTATCGGACGAGAACCGGTGTTTTGTCAAATATCTTGAAAACGGTGCGCATCCTACGGCAATAGTACATTACTGCAGCGGCCGCGAAATAGGGGATTGCCGGCCGAGTAGTTATAGATGGCCGAGTGTTAACGAGGCCATCTAGAGATACGAGGCCGGCAATCCCTGTTCGTGGCCAAGGCTTGTATAGAGTTTTTCTCAAACATGCATCATCATCATCATCATCATCATCGTCATCGTCGTCGTCGTCGTCACCATCATCATCACCATCATCATCACCACCATCATCATCTTATCATCACCATCATCATCACCATCATCATCATCACCATCATCATCATCATCACCATCACCCATCATCACCATCATCTCATAATCACCATCATCATAATCATCATCATCACCCATCATCACCATCATCATCATCATCATCATCATCATCATCAACATCATCATCTCATCATCACCATCATCACCATCATCATCATCTCGTTATCACCATCATCATCACCATCATCACCCATCATCACCATCATCACCACCATCACCATCATCATCACCGCCATCATCGACACCATCAACATCACCATCATCATCACCAACATCATCATCATCTTACCTTACCTTAAATAAACGTAGTGGCAGAATGTCTTAATGAACCAAAACGCAAAATATTGCTTATAGTTTTTTTTTAATGGCTAAATGCTATGATGCCATAGACCTATAAACGTCATAGTATGAAACAATAGACGATCACTTTGCTGGCCAAGGCCAGCAATGTTGTATGAAATTCTATTATTGACCTCTCGTCTAGCCCGCACCTTCAACGTGACACTTCGTGGCGTATTATAAGGAACATAACGTCAATATTTCATAGCATGTTTGAGAAAAATCAATTAAATTTTCATCCCCCCCTTTAATACCCCCGCACCCTCCCTCAACCCCTCCCCCCCATTAAAAATTACCCGAGCGCTAGTACTAAGATTGTACATCCTGGCGTTCACTGCTCTCTCTTGTACGGGACAATAGTACATGTACGTTACATTGTGTCATCCTTTTTCGTGTATGCAGCCGGCGTTCATCGATTTATTAGACGTTGTCACGTCAAAAAAACATTAACTCAATTGATTAAATAAGTCTTATTTAATTTGAAGTGTCCATACATTGTATTGTATACATAGATTCCTGGCAGATTAGTCATTTGACCTGGCTTCTCAAGCAAAAGTTCCTGATTTTGATCCTAGGCTTGCACCTCTTAGTTTTTCGGAATTTATGTGTGAACTTTTGACCTAAAATTTGTAAAAGTGGCCCGAAACGTAAATATAGCTTTTCGTGGCCTACCCCGTTTGGGGATAAAGCCGTGATTTGCTTCTCATCTCCAACTCACTTCGCTTATACAATCAATCGAGAACCCAAAGTACCACACAAGGCGACTGATTGATAAAAATTACTCCCAAAACATTTAAGTCTCGCAAAATATAGTATGACACGGTCCATTGGGACCTATATGTCTGCTGGATCGAAGTTTTATATGTTGGCCATAAAACATGGTTTGCGGTGTTTTGCTGTAGAAGTAAGTTATAAGTATGTTAGTTTGTGATTTATATTTCTAGTTCGCCTAGTATTGACAAGGTAGCCCTGGAAACTGCGTTTCCTAATCTTTTAACGTGAGCTCCGTCTGACGAAAAAGTAAATATTTAAATATTATCAGTGCAACAGAAATGATCATGCACTAAATGTTACTATCGGTAGCAACCTCTCCTTTCCAGCAATATTTCACATAACTTCTTTGTTTTTCAACCGACGAAAAAAACGGAGAAGGTACTCAAGTCGACTTTAGGATCGTTTTCAAAAAAATTGTACATAGTTAACGGCTTAATCAAAACAAAAATCGCGATCGCTATATTTTTGTGTAACGATAGTTAGTCATACAAAGTACCTATATGGGTAACAGCGTTACGCAAAAATAATTAATTAAATTTTGTTTTTAATTAATCCCTTAATTGTGAACAAGTTTTTTGAAAACGTTTCTTTACTCACGACTCAAGGTTAAATAAAAAAGGTTTATTATTTTTGGCTTTTCAGTTTTTTCGGCAGTTTAATTTTTTATTATACAGGGTTATTTGTAATTCACTAGCATCCTTTTAACCCTAAACTCCTACCACTTAAACAAGTGTTTTTTGTTTTACGGCTTTTGTCATAACTTAATATTTTTGGTGTAATAACGTTTTGAAAATTAGAGATTACCTCTTATTTTTACGATACTCTGTGTATTTGTATGGGAAAAAAAGTGCTTCATTTTAAAAAGTCGTAAAACAAAAAACATTTGTTTGAGTGATAGGAATTCAGGGTTAAGAGGATGTCAGTGAATTAAAAATAACCCTGTATGGACCAAGGCAATAACCGAGTGGTACCCTAGAGATGGGAAGAGAGAACGGAGAAGACCTATCATTAAATGGGAAGATGACTTGAAGATGACCGTAGGTCCAAACTGGAAAAGGGTTGCAAATGACAGATGTCAGTGGAAGGCGTTGGAGGAGGCCAATGCCAAAAGGCATACTGAAATTAGGGATTTTTTATAAACAATCTTTTTATTTAGTACCTGCATTGTATTATGTTAATTTAATTTCAGAATAAAGGGCCTTATTATTATTTTAGTTTTTATTATTGTCTCGGTTATTTCACTTTTCGTTTTAGTCCGCGTAGGGTTGTATACTTGGTAAGTAAGCTATAGTAATTATTAATTATGTTTAAGTAATTTTGTCATAGTTATTCGCTTTTATAATCTACAAATGAACTATTTACGCATGTAGGTAGCTATCAGTGTGCAGTATATCGATCTATATAGCGATCCGGGTATCACCAACGGTGCTGGCTGAAAATCAGCGCTGGGGTGCTATAAACTCCTCAGCATTATGCTGAGCCAGTGTCCAATTTACAACCGCAATGGCACACTATCTTTAGCCTTCATGCTGTCCTTTTTGTAATAGTACATTACTGCAGCGGCCGCGAAATAGGGGATTGCCGGCCGAGTAGTTATAGATGGCCGAGTGTTAACGAGGCCATCTAGAGATACGAGGCCGGCAATCCCTGTTCGTGGCCAAGGCTTGTATAGAGTTTTTCTCAAACATGCATCATCATCATCACCACCATCATCACCGCCATCATCATCACCATAACCATCACCAACAACATCATCAACATCCATCAACATCCATCAACATCCGTCAACATCCATGAACAAGAACATCCATCAACATCCATCCATCCATCCATCCATCAACATCCATCAACAACCATCAACATCCATCAACATCCATCAACATCCAACAACATCCATCAACATCCATCAACATCCATTAACCAACATCCATCAACCAACATCCATCAACCAACATCCATCAACATCCATCAACCAACATCCATCAACATCCATCAACATCCATCAACATCCATCCATCCATCAATCCATCAACATCCATCCATCCCTCCGTCCGTCCATCCGTCCGTCCATCCATCCATCCACGTCGACCACGTCGACCTATTAAACGTCATGGTGCTGTGTCACATAAAACAATAGACGATCACTTTGCTGGCCTTGGCCAGCAATGTTGTATGAAATTCCATTATTGACCTCTCGTCTAGCCGCACCTGCAACGTGACAGTTCGTGGCGTATTTTAAGGAACATAACGTCAATATTTCATAGCATGTTTGAGAAAAAATATTAATGTGTCTTGTTTTGTTGTAAATAAATTTATATTCTTTCTTTACTTTCTTTCTTTCAATACTTAACGATGTCTATTCTGTTTTCTTTTCCGTTGTTATAATCTACGGGTTTTGTCTGTGGTCAACCTTACCGCATACATCCCAGCACCTCCACCAAATTATGATATACAAATAAATGAAATGAAATGAAATTTTGTGGCGATGCCGCTTTCCGTGTGGACCTACTGTAAATTGGGGTGCCTTTGATAGTTTTAAAATCGCAATAAAGTTGACACTGTCCATATGAGATAAATGGTTGACATGTAAACAAACACAAGAACACATCGACAAGGACTTGCTATTCCTTACTAACAAAAACCGGCCAAGAGCGTGTCGGTTCCGTAGCCATTACGAAAAAATCAAGTAATATTTTTCAAAGGATTTCGTATGTGTACGGAATCTTCCAAGTTTAGGTATGTTTTATACCTTAGGCTACTATTTACTCTTAAACTAGAAATAATTCCCAAGCAATTTTAGCCGCTATAATTTTCCTTGTTAATATAATATATTTACTACCATTCAATTTTTTCAAATTTTTCCACCCAACAGTTTAGATTTTAGAGGGGGGGGACGGTCGATTTTAATGAAAATTTTCACTTTAAAGCTGAATATTTCGCAAACAGATCACTGAATAGATAAATCATGTTAGCAACCCCCCAATGGTTTTAAAAGGACCTACCTATCCAACGATACCCCACACTATAGGGTTAGTCGAGAAAAAAAAATCACCCCCACTTTACGTCTATGGGAGGTACCATAAATAAATAAATTTTAGTTTTTTTTATTTAATCACTTTGTCGGCGTGACTGATATATATATTCATGCCAAATTACAGCTTTCTAGTACTAACTAACAGTCTCTGAGCTTAGCCGCGGACGGACAGACAGACAGACAGACGGACAGACATGGCGAAACTATAAGGGTTCCTAGTTGACTACGGAACTCTAAAAAAGAGTGAGTTGGTCAGCAAACTACTTTTTAATGTCACCTCGGTTTACGGTACCGAGTTGATGTAGTCGGGGTACTTACATGAATGGGCATCACACTGGCACACAACACCAACAACATCCGACGGCTCTCCGAACATTCATCCCGACGCCAAAATTTATTGACTACAGGGTTCCATGAAGACGAAAGCTTTACATCCATCATGCCGGCTGAAATTTCTGTTCTTTTCACCCGACTGAGGAGGGTTATGTTTTTCGAGCGTATGTATTTATGTGTGTATGTTTGTATCATTCTTTAGCACGCCCTGCAGCCTAAACGGCTCAATGGATTTTGAATTGTGAAGTGTCATTACATTCGTCTCAGTTCCGCGAGTGACATAGGATATATATTTTCCCGGAATTCCCATGGGAACGGGAACTATACAGGAGGGTTTTTTTTCATACAGTATTGTAATTAAAGTTATTACTATGTTATCTGGTGCGATCGAATTTTGTTTAAATTAGGCATTAATGATATTGCCATAAAAACCACGGCACGCGTCATTGTGAATGACTTGATCTATAAAGGCTAGTTTAATGCTAAACAAACAATTAACCGCACTTACCGCCTCATGCAAACTTCCTTCGTGTAAACTCCCGTCCGTAAAATCTGAAAATTTAAAACCATCACGAATTATTTCTCATATACTTTTAAGTATACCTAAAAATTTCATAAAAAGGTAAACATTCCGCGCAATGATGAAATTTTGGGAATTCGCACTGGAATTTTGTAAAATCCCAGAAACTAAATTTTAAATGGCGTGTCAATAGTTTACACGCATACGAAACCACGGGTAAAGGCTGATTTTATTATTTTATTACCTGAACCATAAAGGTCGGTGAGTCCGCTTAGCAATTTTGATTTTGATTCGTCCCATTCTTGTCTGAAATAAATAAAAGACGTAAGTATGTACAACGTCTCGTCGTCGTCGTCGGACGTACGGCCAAGTAAATGCTTTACTGTTTTTTATGGCAGTTTCTACAGTTCTAAAGTAGGTGGTTCTAAAGTTGTATTGTAGCCTTTGCTTTGTCCGACTGTATTATTTTGACTTACTCTTTGTCGGTCCCTTACTAAATGCTCCTTTCATCCACTCAAGGGTTGACTGGTAGAGATCCCTTAAAGGGATAAGTTCGCCTTTGTACATGCATTTCAACGGTTGTCAATAATGTATTTCTTTTATTTCCTTATTTTTGTACAATAAAGAGTTTACATACATACATACATACATACTTATCATGGCTATGTTAGATAGATAGATAGATAGATAAAGACGTTTATTTGGTACTGCAAGCACACACAATCGAGATTAACAAAAATACACATATCAGTATAAACTTAAAAGTAAAACATTTTATATTGTCTGTATGCGCTGCAGTAGTGCAAAAGGGCCGTGGCCGTCATAGGAGCAAAATACTGATATTCTGCCACAGCCCAGAGGATCGAGAACAAAATATTACTTACTAATTAAAATAATTATAAAACAAAAGATTAAACAACAAAACAAAACAGTGCTAAGCATCATTAATACCTACAATAATTATTTAGGTAACAAGAACACAAAACAAGCCATTCCACCCGAGACGTCTCTATAGCTACCCGAGCCGGTACGGCGAGGGTAGACAGAGACGTCGAGGGAAAAATGGGTCCAAATGCTCGACACTCTGCTCTTCACTTCGATTGCAAGGAAATTAAGTGTTAGTTATTAAGTAAGTAAAATAGGGCTTAGTACTACATTAAACTATAAATACCACCCCTGGACCATAAAAATTATATCTATAAAAATTTCGATATCCTATTATCTCGCCTCATTCATTTTTCGTTTAATTCTTATTTCGTCTCATTCTGTAATCGTCACTTCGTCTTGTTCGCTATCCGTCATTATCTTATATGGTCAAATTCTGTAAACTTGTCTCTCTGTTAATAAGTCATATTCGTTTTTCGTCACCGTCTTCCTTGGACTCATTCGTCGTTCTTCCCTTTCGTTTTTTGTCTCATTTACTTAAGAACATTTATTAACCAGCACCGAAAGTATCGAAATAATTTTGGCAAATGAGTGAATGAGACAAAAAACGAAAGGGAAGAACGGCGAATGAGTCCAAGGAAGACCGTGATGAAAAACGTAGACAAGTTGCAGAATTTGACCAAAAAAGATAGTGACGGATAGCGAACAAGACGAACGCGAATACAGAATGAGGCGAAATAAGAATTAAACAAAAAACGAACGAGGCGAGATAATTAAAAAAAAATAAATATCGCGGGACAATTCACACCAATTGACCTAGTCCCAAAGTAAGCTAAGCATAGCTTGTGTTATGGGTACAAGGCAACGGATGAACATATTTATAATAGATAGGATACATACTTAAATACATATTAAACACCCAAGACCCGAGAACAAATATTCGTATTATTCATACAAATATCTGCCCCGACGCGGGAATCGAACCCGGGACCTCAAGCTTCGTAGTCAGGTTCTCTACCTACTAGGCCATCTGGTCGTCTAAAATTTATTTGTCTAAATTGGATACCAAAATTTATTTATATAATGAAAATTTCTATTATGTTTCAAAAGATAGAGCCCTGTGACAGGCGGACGGACAGACAGACAGCAGAGCCTGAGTAATAGGGTCCTTTGAGCACCCTTTGGTTACGAAACTTGGGCATAATGCGCTTAGACACCAAAAAGGCCGTACCTTTCAACATTCCCCTTCGCATTCAAATGGTACTGGCTCCTCCTGTCCCTCTTGTCCCCTGCCTCCGGCTGCAAGGTCCTGGCCAGGATCTCATAGGTCTTCGTCAGGTCCCTACACTTCTTGGGGGGGGCGGGGCGGAGGATGAAGTACATGGCTACTATCAGGGTGATGAGGAGAACAGCGCCGATGCAGATGAGCCGGTTGCGCTGGGCTTTGTTTAGCTTCCTCAAGCTAAAATGTACAGTAATATTAGGTTCAGAGGTGTCAATTTTCGTTGGACAAGAGTCATCATCATCATTATTGCAGCCGGAAAATATCGTACTCGTATTAGATCAGTCAATTCACCAGAATCGTTATTTCAAGTAGCAAATTTTCCATTCGCATTTTTTCCCATATGCTTTTATTCTCGCTGTGGTTTTTTACTGAAGCTTATTTTCAGAGCAGCGTTTTTTCCCGAGTTTAATCGACGCAGAAACTTAGGTAGGTTTAGGCTATGTTGAGTTTGCATCGGCCTGAAGGGCCAAAAGTACCTACACAGAAGAAGGAGCTCTGCGCTCAGATCAAATAAAAAGTAAAGATAGAGCGCTGCGAACAACGAAGTGAGGCCGGTCAAACTACACCAATCCGTGTGCTTACACAGTGGCACGCACACACTTGCAACCAAACTACACCAAATTTTGCTTAGGACCCAAAACGTCAACACCAGTGCTGCCATTATAATGTTGGGTAAATGCCGCCTTTTCTTTTTCATTTTAAATTCTATTCTTTATTAGCACGGTTAAGCCGTGAGAACGTGACGCGCAACGTAAAGTTATTTGTTTCTTGTAAAAGTTTATCAACGTTTATTATTGTAGTAACGGTATAAACGTGACACACAACGTAGTATCGGGGTATTAAGAATTATTATGGCAACACCGGCCTATGCACACATGTTTATAAAACCGACTTCACTCATCTGTACCTCTACCATGAGTTTACACTAGTTTACGTGACCGTACTCGCTAGCGACGGCGCAAATTATTTGTATGGAGAATTCTACAGCGCCTCTAGCGGTCACTTAGGGAAGTACAATTCTCCATACAAATCATTTATGCCGTCGCTAGCGAGTACGGTCACTGTAAACTAGTGTAAACTCATGGTAGAGGTACTGTTCCCCGCGCTCTATCTTTACTTTGTATTTGATCTGAGGCTCTGCGTGAAATTTTGCTACTAGGAAATAAGTTAGCTATGAAGTATCTTTTTTTGTACTTATTTTTTCAACTTCATTTTTTTATTACTTTTACGGTCATCCCGTGAAATCATATATTTCGTACTAAATACAAACTGAAATATAGATGCACAGAAAAAACCCCAGAAAAAAGACCAATGCTGGGAATCGAACCCAGGTCCTCAGCATTCCGTGCCGCGTGCCATACCCCTACACCACCACTGGTCTAGAGATTAGACACGAATCTTTCCTATACATCATACATTTCAATCTGCTAAATCATCACCTTATGCAGTGACAAGCGCACATCTATGTTACACCCTCATCGAGAGATTTTAACACTCCTTCGGAACTAACCGCTCACCTGGACAAGAGATGGCGCTACTGTGCAACTTTAAACAAGTTAGCTATGAAGTATCTTTTTTTGTACTTATTTTTTCAACTTCATTTTTTTTATTACTTTTATTACTAGGAAATAACATTCTGGAAAATTGATATAACCAGTCCGAAAAACGTCCACTACCAAACATAGCCCGGGTGTATGGTATAGGTATGTAGATTCAGGCGTTACAATGCGGAATTCCTTAAAAATAAATGGAATACTTAGTTTGCTTCTCCGCGAAGTAGTGGGGCCAACTCATACAGATGATGAGGTTCCTGCTGCGGTATTCCCGGACCGATATGACCTTCAAGCTTTCAAAAAAAGAGCGTACTCCTACCTAAAAGGCCGGCAACGCACTTGTGACTCTTTTGGTGTCGCAGGTGTCCATGGGCGACGGTAATCGTTTACCATCAGGCGATCCGTCTGCTCGTTTGCCTCCTATATCATAAAAAAAAAAAAAAAAAAAAAAAAACAGAAAAGCTACGTTGGCGTTGGAAAAAAATGCTTTTTATGCAATTTTCCTGCTGACATGAAATTAACCAACGCAAAGGAAACTAAACTCTCAAACTAAAGTCTTGTACAGTAAAATTACATAAAGTTTACCACTGCCTTCATTTCATACTCAACTTTAACGACCTACAAATAAAGTCAATTTTAGAATACTGTAACCCACGTTTGAAGATTTTGTAATAAAAACTTTATTTGTATGGTGTTAAAATTGGAAATGAAATGAAGGCAAGCAATCTGTCAGTGGTAAACTAAAAGTAAACGTATTGTAGTGGTAGAGCCATGTTGCAGCTGGCCGCTGCATCACGAATGGGCCGGTGCCGGATGCGGATGGCACGGGACCGATCTGTTTGGGAGCCTTAGGGGAGGCCTATGTTCAGCAGTGGACGTCTTTCTGCTGAAATGATGATGATGAAAGTCGTGGCATATGTCGCGGACCGCAAAATTACCGGCTGCAGGCCGCAGTTTGACGACCACTACGAAAGTTACTACGTAATTAGATTTTTGAACTTCGTATCATGCCATTCCTTTCACTCTTTTGTTTATTATTATTAGATTGAACAGGACGGCACAATGCAAAGTTCGAAAATCGAATTTCGTGGTATAAGGTGGTAACCTGATGTAAACTCACGCGCATGTCATGCACGAACACGTGTCGTCCTTGCTGGCGGAAATTTTGCTTTCCCCGCTGCCCTTCTGTAAGAAATATAAGAACTTTACTGTCATAATTTAATTTTAGTACCTGTGCTGCTGGCTGGGCGCTGAGCGTTTTCCCAGAGATGAGACCAAGCTAGATCAATTTTTCATCCTCGAAACCCCCCACACACCAAATTTCATCGAAATCGTTGGAGCCGTTTCTGAGATTCTGATTATAATAATATTAGTATACAAGAATTGCTCGTTTAAAGGTATTAGATTAGATAGTACAAAAACATACATATACATAGCTAAACCGTTTAAATGAGTCGCCCGCGCGGTACAGTGGCTAAGGGGTACGACGACAAAGGGGAACGGGAGAGGTGCGGGCGGCAGGCACACGAGGCGCGCTCGCCGCCCGCACCTCTCCCGTCCCCCTTTGTCGTCATACCCCCCAGCCCCTGTGCCGCACGGGCTAGGTCTCTTTTTTTAAACGGTCTAGCTATACATACATACATTTATTAATAACTTGGACATCAAAATGTTTCTGGCAAAATTATTATGCTATCAAAAAATGAAAACCAAAACGTTTGTTCTGTAAGTACTTAGATATCGCAAAGGGCGATAAAAGAAAGAGCGTAAAAGCGTCATTTAAAAAAAAATACCATCGCCTTCGGAAAGACCGTTCATGCCTAGAAAAAACACTCCCCACAGTTCCCCCCTCCCCCTTTTAAATGCCTTGCTTTTTTACCCAAATGTCCGGCTAAATTGGCTAGTCTGCCCGTCTTTGCAGTTTTTAACCCCAAAATGAATGTATTTTTCAACAAACAACCGCAATAAATGAATGAGAATCTCGTCCTTTTGAAAGTCGGATGAACATAATAATAAAAAAAAAACATTTATTGCCCATAAAAAAGAAAAAAATATACAAAATTATGTGGCAAAAGGCTCAGGCTCAGCATGTGCGGTGAGGATTACTCATCACCGCGCTGGTTTTCAGCCTGCGCCCTTATATAGCGTGCTGACATTGCAAAACAGGCGGGTAGGACGATAAAAACTAAGTATGTAACTTACCCACATGCATTTCATTTTACTGTCTGTCTTACTATCAGTCAGTACTTTAGGAGCATTCTCATTACAGTCTGGTGCCGCTGGTGCCGCTGGTGCTGCTGGAAACTAAAAAAAAAGTTTAAAAAGTTAGTTTCGGTTTAGTCTATTTTAGTTGAGCTCTGGTTGAGTTCGAAACGCGTCAGTGTAGTTTGGTGGTGGTGATGGTTGGGTTTGTGTGATCTGTGTGTGCTCGTACAGTGTGGAGGTGGAGGAACTGCATGAACACGCATTTCTTACATAAACGTAACTATCGTAAGGCTCACGGTGAGCAAAGTAATTGTTTCAGTTCATTAATATGGACCTCCGCAAAGTAAAGCCTGATTCAATAAATTATTTAAAAAAAAGTATACGAAAAATTTACTAAGAAGATGGTTTAGGCTAGGTTTCAGTGAACGCTTGCTAAGCCTGGGCAAGCGTATACCTAAGGGTAATTTAAAGGCTCGTGTTTGGTGTATGCTTGGTAAGCTTCAGCGAACGTGTAAAAGTGACTTAAGGGCTGAGATTCGGTTACCACTTTCCAAGCACTTGGCAAGCGATTAAATGACATGTGGCTAGGGTCTGGTGAACGCTCGCCAAGCCTTGGTAAGCGTATAATAGTAGCTTAAGGGCTGCGGTCTGGAGAACACTTGCCAAGCCTCAGCAAACGTGTTAAATTAAATAGGCTGTAGCGACTACTAGCGCCATCTAGTCATCACGTAAGGAACTAATTACTACAATCCTACATCACGCTATCGAAGTTTCTCAACTCATCTGCATAAATACAACTTCCAACTTTCATCCATTGAACTTCCGTCCCCAGGCATAATATCTGCCTGGAGAGAAATCTCTCTATTGTAACTACCCCTAAATTGGTGACCCACGACATTGGACAAAAATCGCAACCTTCAGACACACAAGACGATGACGCAGTCTCACAGCAAGCCATACTCACCGCACTGTGCACCTATAGCATGTATCTATTATCTGCCTGGTGTCTACAGTTCGCAAATCCTCCTCCCACTACTTCCACTTGCCAATCAATCAACCAACGCTCGCCAACAAGGCTCCGAGCAATCACGCAACAGGCATGCGTCCACAAGTAGCAGAAAAACGCCCACATGACGCACAATCTGCACTGCACTGCAATTCGTATCGACCTCTGGTCTAAAAGGGGGGCTGATTTAGCGACTACTAGCGCCATCTAGTCATCACATAAGGAACTAATTACTACAATCCTACATCACGCTATCGAAGTTTCTCAACTCATCTGCATAAATACAACTTCAAACTTTCATCCATTGGACTTCGGTCCCCAGGCATAATATCTGCCTGGAGAGAGATCTCTCTATTGTAACTACCCCTAAAAGGCTAAAAGGCTGGGTTTCGGTGACCGCTTGCCAATCGGCAAGCATATAAAAGTAATTTAGGCGCTGGGGTCTGGTGGACACTTGCCAAGACCCAGCAACCGTATAAATAAATGTGTCTCGAAGACTGGTAGTAGAGGAGACGTGGAAGATCGACCTTCACCAATCTGATAACTCGATGAGACATATTTTTTATTAAATATAATTTATAAACAAATATGCCTATGATAACTTGCCTATCGAAAAGTGTTCTCGATGGGGTAATTCGTAATTTCATTAATTCAGTATGGCCAAAGGCACTCCACAATAAAACGACACAACCTCATCTAGTTTGGACTCGTTTGATTCGTCTTGACGAGTACTTTGATCCCAGATGGTAACCAAGGTCTGATGATGGAGCTGGAAGATGGCTAAAGGCGCTCCACAATAAAATAATAAAAAAAGCTATGAACACTTTTCGATAGGCAAGTTATCATAGGCATATTTGTTTATAAATTATACTTGATAAAAAATATGTCTCATCGAGTTATCAGATCGGTGAAGGTCGATCTTTAACGGCTCTTAGACCATGGGTTTTGGTGCCCGCTTTCCAAGCCTTGGCAAGCGTGTAAACGTGACTCAAGGGCTGGGTTCCAGTGAACGCTGGCCAAGCCAAAATGGCATAAAAGCAAGTTACTCACAACGGTTGATCTGATCTTGCTAAAAGACTGAGGCTGTTGACTTTGCAACACCTTGTAGTTCTGATCTGTGCAGGTGGCGCTAGTGTCGTCTGATTTCTGAAAAAAAAATGCGGCGGAGCACACGGTTTGTAAGGCAACAAGAGATAGTTAGATCACTATCTTACTTCAGAAATTTTATTTCTATGACTTTTTTTAATTGACGAATGAATTAATGAATAAATGAACGAATGAACGAACGAAATAATGCATTAATGAATGTACGAACGAATAAATGAAAGAATGAATGCATGAATACATTAACGAATGAATAAATATATGCATAGATGAATGAATAAACGAATAAATTAATGAATAAACGAATGAATTAATTAATGAATAAACGAACGAATGCATGAACGAACGAATGAATGAAAGAATAAATGCATGAATAAATTAAAGAAAGAATGAAAGTATGCATGAATTTATTACTTAATTATAATTAATGAGAGAATTAATGAATGGACAAATGAATGAAAGAAACGAATAAATTAATTAATCGATTATTCACAAAACATGGGGCAGTAAGGTGCTAGAGTGGCGACCGCGAACTGGTTGACTTGGTGTGGGGACCCCCAACAAGAACCCCCCCCCACCCCCACCCCCCCCATATTCCCACCATATTCTAAGAAATAAATCATTTCTATTCTATTCTATTCTATTCAAGATGGACCGACGACCTGGTAAATGCAGGACCACTTGGATGCCGGCAGCACAGGACCGATCGTTGTGGAACTCTTTGGGGAAGCATTAGTCCAGCGGTGGACCTCTTGTGGCTGGTATGATTGTAATTTTGAAATTCTAAGTTCCATCGTCACCATCTCGATGAATAGAATGGCAGTCTACCACTGTACGTTTTCTTCGGCACTTCCCGCCACGTACGGTGAAACTGTGGAACCAGCTTCCGGCAGCAGTGTTTCCAGACAACTATGACATCGGGGCTTTCAAGAAAAGGGTTTATACTTCCTTTAAAGGCTGGCAACAGATTAGTGACTCTCTTAGAGTTGTTGATATTTATGAGCGGTGGTGATCATTTTCCATCAGATGACCCGCTTGCTCGTTTGCCTCCATCTCATAATAAAAGAAAAAAATTGACTTACCTCCTCCGATTTTGCCTTCGATCGGGTGTATCTCTTAGTCTTCCGCTCGTGTTTGCTTTTTATTAAGTTCATCTTTTCTGGATTATTTCTGAAATGAAAACTGCCATATCATAAGTATATTAGTACCTTAGCGACTGAGTAATGAGCGGCGGGATTTAGAGTAGTTCAACAACGGCAAAAAATGTGCCACATATATATCCATACTAATATTAAACTTAAATTCGAAATTGTGTCTGTCTGTTACCTCGTCACGCTTTAACCGCTAAGCCGATTAAAATGACTTTAGTATAGAGATAGTTTTTATGGCGGAAAATTGTATTGTTCCCGCGCGATAAACGAATTCTTCGCAGACGGAGTGCAGGCAATAGATAGTAAAGTTATCAATCAAGTCTAAGAGAACCTGTGATATTAAAAAGCCATAATATAAAAGGCACAGAGTCGCTCAACGAGCTGTGGAGAGGGCTATGCTCGAAGTTTCTCTACGGAATCAAATCAGGAACGAGGAGATCCGTAGAAGAACCGGGGTCACCGACATAGCCAAGCGGATTAGCTCGTTGAAATGGCAATGGGCAGGCCATATAGCACGCAGAAGAGATGGCCGTTGGGGCCCAAAAGTTCTCGAATGGATACCACGCACTGGCAAGCGCGGCGTGGGACGTCCACCAACGAGATGGACGGACGATTTGGTGAAGGCCGCAGGTTGAGGGTGGATGCAAGTCGCTTCCAACCGTAATGATTGGGCGTCAATGAGGGAGGCCTATGTCCAGCAGTGGACGTCCTACGGCTGAAATGATGATGATGGTGAATATAAAATGAGGATCGCGAGTTCTAGCACAATATGAAGGAGGCCTACGTCCAGCAGTGGACGGATAATGGCTGTAGATGGATAGATAGAAAAATAATAAAGTACATACGCATTTTCAGAGCGGTGCATCATCTCTTTGAACACTTTGATGACTGGCGACTGCGTTTCCTGGTCAGTCTTCTTGCTTCTACTGGAAATATAAAAACAACGATCGAACCACAGATAATGTCGTCACTACTTCTAAGGAAAAGCTCCCCTATTTTCTCGCTCCACTCCATTGACAGGCATCTTTATCCCGGGGGAATTTCTAAAAATCCTCAAATTAGTTTTATACTGTTATATAGTCATTTAAACTACTACACTCTACTACTTTATTTAAATTCAAAATTCAAATAATTTATTGTTAATTATAGGTACATGTGTAGTTGGAAAAACATATTGAAAGAACCGCTATAATTTGCCCCTTAGGCGTAGAATATTAGATTTCTTAAAATAAAAAAATTAGAAAATTTTATTAACTAATATCAGGTACCATAAAATCATGTTCTAAGAATTCATTTACATCGTAAAATACATTATCCTTCAAAATTTTTAATAAACTTCTTTTATATAATTTTTTATTTTGGTTTTTTATGGTATCTGGTAGTTTATTATACAGCTTTGCGGCTATTACAAATATGCTCTTTTTATAGTAGGTAGTCTTGACACAATTAATTGGCAGTACATTGAACTGATAAAAGTCTACATCTCGAGTATAACCCTCTACGGCTGCGAAAAGTGGACCATGACCCAAAGAGAGATTGGAAGCGTTTGTAATGTGGTGTTGGAGGAGGACGGAAAAAATCAGTTGGACAGAAATTAAAAGTAATCAGGAAGTTTTAAATATAGCTAACGAAAATAGTACATTACTGCAGAGGCCGGGACTTAAGAGGGTACGATGGCTGAGAGACTTTTGAGAAATAGGTATTTTAATGAAATGTCGCTGTCTCGCCCGAACCCCTCCGTGTCAGTACAGCGAGAGCGGGACAACTGCACCTCAGACCGTTATTAGGCGCGTAAAATTGATCAAAATAGCATTTCGTAATCCCCTGTTTTCTTCTCGAAAACTGGATCAATAAAATTATTTTTTTCAAAAATAATTAGAGGACAGATTTAGCTATGCCCCTATGTTTTCCTTTTTTTGTTTATATCAGGGTTTCTTTTCTGATGAGTGTCTGAAAATGACGTTGAAAATGGGCAATTTTTTCAGTTTTTGAAAGCTCATATTTCTTATGTTAATTGAAATATGGAAAAAAACGAAACATAGGGGCATAGCTGTGGTAGACACAGATTACACAGTAAAAAAAAATTGGCTCTAAAGCTATTATCCAGGGAGGAAACAGGGGATTACGTTTGTATGGAGAAATGGTGCGCATCGTACCCTCTTAAGGGGTTGCCGGCCGAGTATCTAAGTTCAACCCCTGCAACCGCAACAAAGCCGGCAACCCCTGTTCCGGCCGAGGCTTGTATAGTGCTTTTCTCAAACATGCACCATCACCATCATCATCATCATCATCATCATCATCATCATCATCATCATCATCATCATCATCATCATCATCATCATCATCATCGTCGTCGTCGTCATCATGATGGTGATGGTGATGGTGATGATGATGATGATGATGATGATGATGATGATGATGATGATGATGATGATGATGATGATGATGATGATGGTGATGATGATGATGATGATGATGATGATGATGGTGATGATGATGATGATGATGATGGTGATGATGATGGTGATGGTGATGATGATGATGATGATGATGATGGTGGTGGTGGTGATGATGATGATGGTGATGGTGATGGTGATATTCTCTAGGCAGATCACCATAACCATCACCATCACCATCTTACCTTACCTTAAATAAGCGTAGTGGCAGAATGTCATAGTGAACCAAAACGCAAATATTGCTTATAGTTATTTTTAAATGGCTAAATGCTATGATGCCATAGACCTATAAACATCATGGCGCTGTGTGACATGAAACAATAGACGATCGCATTGCCGGCCTAGGCCTGCAACGGTGTATTTTGAAGCTTGTTTTAAGGAACACAACGTAAACATTACATAGCATGTTTGAGAAAAAGATCTTTGTTGAAAATAATTGAGAACAGGAGAGGGAAGATGTTAGGTCATCTCTTACGGCACGATAATTACATTAAGACTTAATAGAAGGAAAAGTAGAAGGAAAAACGAAAAGGGGAAGACCAAGAAGGACATAATATGGAGCCAATAAAAGAAAAAATAAATGTTTCATTATATAAAGAAGTGAAGAAAAGAGCGGAATGTAGAATAAGGTGGAAATTACTCTACCGACAAGAGCCTAGCATATATGATGATGAATCATTTAAAGACGGCCATGTTGAAGTGGGACTGGGCTGGCTGGACATGTTTGTCGAAAGAACCCTGAACGTTGGGCCAAATGTGTCACGGAAATGATCCCTAGCGATGGATATCGTAATAGAGGCAGACAGAAGCGGAGATGGAGGGACGACTTGGATATTTATCACGTGGGATGGCAGGAGCTCGCGTTTGAGAGGCGAGAGTGGAATAAGAGAGGAGAGGCCTTTGCCCAGCAGTGGGACACCATAGTAAGCTAATTAAAAAAAAAAGATTTGCTTGTGTCCTAAATTTGAATAGTCTAGGAACTATATAGTTTAGTTACGAGGATAGGGTCCCTGAATGGAATATTACTATACTGTAATTACTAAGCTATTAGAAACGAGTAAATGATTATAACAATAAGAAACTGACTGCACCATTATTCGAAATTCCCGCGGGATAAAGAACGGGAGTTGATCATTTTAAATTTTATTTGTGTGGAAGTCGCTGGCAAATGCTAGTTAGTATACAATATAAAATTAGCGTATTAAAATAAAATAGAACGATCACACACATCACACCGACATCGATTCTGGAAGGGAATACGCACGACGTTTCTATCTCTCTTATTACTTAGGCTACTTTTATCCCTATGAAAATGGATGGATAAAGCGAACAACAGCTAGTTTTCTCTCTCTTTTGTCTTTACGTAAAAGGAGGATTCGACACCACCTGTGTAAACGTTATGTTAAATAAATAATTTTGAATTGAATTTTTTTTTCTGTTACACCACAATAAAGAAGTAAACTTTGTTTGGATGGATGGGTTAAGATAGAGCGCGGTGAACAGATGAGTGAAGCCGGTTTTATAAACATTAGGCCGGTGTTGCCATAATAATTCTTAATACCCCGATACTACGTTGCGTGTCACGTTTATACCGTTACTACAATAAAAAAACGTTGATAAACCTTTACAAGAAACAAATAACTTTACGTTGCGTGTCACGTTTTCACGTTTTAAGCCGTGCTAATAAAGAATAGAATTTAAAATGAAAAAAGAATAGGCGGCATTTACCCAATAATAGGGTAACTACAACATTATAATGGCAGCACTAGTGTTGACGTTTTGGGTTCTAAGCAAAATTTGGTGTAGTTTGGTTGCAAGTGTGTGCGTGCCACTGTGTAAGCACACGGATTGGTGTAGTTTGACCGGCCTCACTTCGTTGTTCGCAGCGCTCTATCTTTACTTATTATTTGATCTGAGGATGGGGGATATAAAAAGCTTGACTATCCCTGATTAACATAGGCTACTTTTTACTCCTACTAAACACAAAGTTCCCGCGGGACATATACGAAGTAGCGAGCAACCATTAGTAAGATATTTGATCGCAAAAAAACATTGCAAAAACGCATTGGACGCAAAAAACTAAGTTTACAAAATACACGTTTACCATTCTTAAAATTACTCCCTAAACTTTTACTGCATTGATTAAATCGATGTTTTTACTTAGAATACTTACAATTTCTTAGTCAATCCCATGTTATAAATGTCAATTATAAAAATCGTTCTTTGAGTAACTTGAGTTACGTGACAGTGACGGTACCACCAAAACGTTATAAACATAAACCAGAGACTAAATACGTGCGTTTTTTATTTGATTCAAGCAAAGAAGTACGGTCAAAAAATCTAAGCGTTTATTTTGTAAGTAGGGCGAAGAGATCTATTATCTAAACTGTTTAATTAAATGAGTACTCGCCCGCGAGGTACAGGGGCTGGGGGGGGGGGGCGGTAAGACGACACAGGGGTCCGGAGAGGAGCGGACTACAATGCTAACTCTTCAACATTCCTATTTATAAGTACCAAGCTGAGGCTAAATTCAGGCACGGCCCAACACGGTTTGCGAGCGGTAATTCAATCGTTTGGGAGAGGATAGGAATGGGTTGAGCTTGGGATGAGCCTTATTTTCCTGTTAATTCGCTTTGTAAATAAATAAATAAACAAATGAATAAGGCTCATCCCAAACTCAGCCCAAACCTCTCGCAAACCAGTGATTTTTGGCGTTCCTGAATAGCAGTTCAAACCAAACCCAACCCAAACGATTGAGTTACCGCTACCAAATCCGAGAAAGCCCGTTCCTGAATTTAGCCCCAGTACTGTGGTCGATAAAAGAAAGTGGACGAGTAGGCACTGTGGTCGTAGGAACGTAGACAAAATGGGATATTAACGATATCAGAAATACTTAGGTCGAATTAGGAACATAATGATTTGGGAACTGTATACTAACGACATGACACTGTGGACGATTTAAGAAGGTGACAAAATGGGACTGTAAACCAGTAGTCCTTAGCCCCGTATTTTTAAAGCCCGACACAAAAAGAGGGGTGTTATAAATTTGACCGCTCTGTGTGTGTGTGTCTGTATGTGGCATCATAACTCTTAAACGGATCAACCGATTTGGATGCGATTTTTTTATTTCAAAGCAGGTTTCTTTGCAATGGTTCTTAGACATGTTTCATCAAAATTGGTCCAGCCTTTTCAAAGTTATCAACTCTTTTGTAAGCCGCAAAACTGATCTTAGACGCATAATGGGCATTTGCTTGGTTTTCAAACATACATACAATACAAGTGAACCTTAATTGCGTTGGGGTTTTTTAAAATTTTTATTTTTTTCGCTCCAAGGCTACCTGCCTAAAGCTACCTGAAGTTTCATGTAAAAGTATGATCCTAAATATCAACCATTCAATAATAATTTATGTTTGCCCGTAAAACATTTACGGAGCAAACGCATAACTCTCTTTTTTAGCCTTCAACTCGCTCAAATAAAGTGCCAGTAAAATATGTGCAATAAAAAAAGGGCGGGAGCAATATATTTCTCTTTTGGTTCCGTATATTTCAATTATAAATAAACTAGCTGTTGCCTGCGACTCCGTCTGCGAAGAATAGGGTATAAAAAATAGCCTTCGACATATTCTCAGACCTACCAAATAATATGTAAAGAGAAAAAATTTGATAAAAATCGGTCAAGCCGTTTCGGAGGAGTTTGATAACAAACACCGTGACACGAGATTTTTATATGTTAGACTAGCTGTTGCCCGCGACTCCGTCTGCGAATAAATAGCCTACGACCTATTCTCAGACCTACCGAATACAGAGAAAAAAGTTTCATAAAAATCGGTTAACCGGTTTCGGGGGAGTTCGATAACAAACAAACACCGTGACACGAGATTTTTATATATTAGAAGAAAGATTAGAAAAGTTTAAGTACTTAAATAACAGGTCAACATGAATTTGACTGTGATAATAGAGTATGAAATTTCGATAGATCTATCTATACGTTAGACAATAAAGCAATCATGGCCTGAAAAAGTTTGCTTTTACTAGGGGCGTTCAATAAAAAGTGAGAATGAGTATGTTATAAACAACTTTTACTAAATGTCATTTTATTTTTCGACATAGTCACCTTTTAGCATAATACACTTAGTATATCTTTTTTCTAAACTTAAAATTCCATTTTTAAAAAAGGTCTCATTTTGAGTACTTAAAAAATCTTGTACTGCAGCGACTACCGCGCCGTCGTCTTCAAATTTCTGGCCTCTCAGGTATTGTTTCAATCTCGGAAATAGGTAGAAATCATTGGGAGCGAGCTCTGGTGAATACGGAGGATGCTTAAGGATATCGAACCCAGCATCACGAATTGCAGCCATTGCAACGGCGGACTTGTGTGCCGGGGCATTGTCTTGGTGGAACAGCACAACTTTCGAGAGTTTACCTCGCCGTTTTTCGCGGATCTCATTGCGCAATGTTGCTATTTGTTTGGCGTATAATGTGCCCGTAATAGTGGCTCCATGCTCGAGATACTCGATCATTAATACCCCTTTACCATCCCAAAAAACAGAGCCCATGACCTTACCGGCAGATGGGCTCACCTTGAATGTCTTCGGAGTTGGAGATGATGGCCTTTTCCATGTCATAGACTGCAGTTTCGTTTCTGGGTCGTAATGATGGAGCCATGTTTCGTCCATAGTTATAAATCGCGCCAAAAAAAGTTCCCGGTCTTGCTGCATCAGGTTCAAAGCTTCTTGACAAATCTCTAGTCTAGTTTGTTTTTGCGTGTCAGTAAGCATTCTTGGTACCCAACGCGCAGATACCTTTTTCATACCCAAGCGTTCATGTAAAATATTATGCACGCTCCCCGTTGAAATCTTTACATTTTCAGCAATAAAACGAACCGTGACATGACGATCCGCCAAAACTGAGTTTTCGACTTTTTTCACAATTTCTTCAGTTACTGCTGTAGTAGGGCGTCCGGAGCGGGGGTCGTCCATTGTCGTTGTTCTTCCATGTCTAAATTCGGCGCACCAACGTGCGACTGTCGAATACGGAGGAGCATTAGACCCTAAAGTGTCCCGCAAATCCAAATTGACTTGGTCCGTAGAAAAATTTTTCAAACGCAAGTATTTGATAACGGCGCGCAGTTCAATTTTCTCCATTTTCGCTAACGTACTCAATAGCATTGCAAAGAAATTACCGTATATTTTTTTAAACAAAAGACAGTTAGTTTTTTTTTTCATAGCAATCAGCTAGATAGATTAGCTTTACCGGCCAGTATTTAATTTCGTAATATTAAAAGAGTTTGCATCTCATTCTCACTTTATATTGAACGCCCCTCGTATATCTAGGAGAGCGGTTGATCGATATTTTTAAACATGATAACTCGGGAAAAAGGATTTATTATCATAACCACAAAAGCAACATTGTAAGGAATATGGGTCATCATTTCAGCCGTAGGACAGCCACTGCTGGACATAGGCCTCCCTCATTGTCACCCAATCATCACGGTTGGAAGTGGTTTGCATTTACCTTGAACCCGCCGCTTTACCAAATCGCCGTCCGAAAAAAAAAGAAATAGGAAATTAGGCTAAGGAATATGGGTATTTTTTCATTAGTGAATAAAAAATTACAAAATACTTTTTATGTAGAGTTGTGTAATGATTAACATACGAGTATAACTTGTATTCACTTCCAATCCACCAAAGGTCCAAAGCTTCGCCAAGGAACCCTAAAAGAAGAAGTAGTATCACTCAGCCGAATTGCGTGTATCCAACATCCCGTTATGGGATGAACAGCTATAAAAGTGTATTTGATGTGATACCGGGAAATAATTGCATGTTAGAGCCAGAGGGATAACTACTAGCAAGGTTAATGGTTACCTGTAACGCCTGTAACTGTGTTTTGGGGCACGCAAAGGTTTTTCATTTGTGGTGGGTAGATTGGAGGGGATTCTGTGGAAGGAAGTAGCAGAAATGCCAATATCTGCGCTATAAAGATGTTCTCAAAGGTCCTATATGGACTAACATTTTACTGTCCGAATTGAAGGTATTTTACTGTACGAAGTGATCTGACAGAGAACCAAAGTTATCGACATAGCCCACCGCATTAGCACGCTGAAGTGGCAATGGGCCGGCCATATAACCCGAAGAACCGATAACCGTTGGGGTAGACGAGTTCTTGAGTGGAGACCACGGATCGGCAAACGTAGCGTGGGACGTCCTCAGACTCGGTGGAGCGATGATCTTCGCAAGGCGGCTGGCAAGAGCTGGATGAGAGTGGCTGAGGATCGTGCTCAGTGGCGTGCCTTCGGAGAGGCCTATGATGATGAATTGAAGACTCGACTACCAGCAGCCATCTCCTGCGGCTATGAAGATGAAAGAAGAAAGAAAAACGTTCATATATAATCACAATAACACGTATGTTCACAAGTCTCGCCAAACAGATCGGTCCTGCGCCATCCGCATCCACGTTCCCGCAACCTTAACCAAGTCGTCTCTCCATCTTCTTGGAGCCCTACCCACACTGCGTCTTCCGATCCGTGGACACCACTCGAGAACCTTTCGGCCCCACCGGCCTTCAGTTCTACGAGCGATGTGCCCTGCCCACTGCCACTCGAGTCTTGTGATTATTCGAGCTATGTCGGTGACTTTAGTTCCTGCGCGGATTTCGTTATTTCTAATGCGATCCCGTAAAGAAACTCCGAGCATAGCCCTCTCCATCGCCTTCTGAGTGACCTTGAGCTTTCTTATGTGGCCCATCGTTAACAATTACACTCAACAAAAAGCGCAGATCAGAATGGGGATCTCTTGAAGGAAGATCAAGTCACGAGTACCAGAAACCGGCGAGCATGTATGAAAAGACTAATGAGTGTTGTGGAAGCCAAAGATGTATGTCAGAATCGAAGCAGGTGGAAACAAATAGTCTCTGCCTACACCTTCGCTGAGAAAGAGGCGTGATTGTATGCATTTATGTAAAAGTGCAGTCAGCAAAAAAAAGTTTGTACATAAAATTAAAAATTTTAAAAACCCCCTACGCAATTATGTCACTGTAAATGCCCGTTATGCGTCTAAGATCCCTTCCGCAGCTAACGAAAGAGCTGATAACTTTGAAACGGCTGAACCGATTTTGATGAAACATATCTAACAACCTAATCGCCAAGAAACCTGCTTTCTATTAAAAAAAACCACATCCAAATCAGTGCACCTGTTTAAGAACTATGATGCCACAGACAGACACACACACATAGCGGTCAAACTTATAACACCCCTCTTTTTGTGTCGGGGGTTAAAAAAGGGTTTACATTAGATACGTTTCAGTTACCAAAACTCACCTGCATCCAGGTTCTTGTCAACACGTCCCCTACCCAAACGGCCAAAGTCGGGGGAATAAACATAATAAAATTAGACACACTCGTAAACAAGGCCGGAATCGAACCCGCCCCCGGGATCATGCCGCCTGTTATTTATGGCGGGCTGTCACTCACATATTAGCCGATAGGGCTGCGAGTCACATTCAAAATTAAAAAAATAAAAATTATTTTCAACAAATAACTACGTCCTTTTAAGCGTATAGTCTCAAAAAAAAATCAAAAATCAAAACGTTTATTCTGCAAATAGGCCGCAAAGGGCTCTTTTACATGTCACTTTTTTTAAACTACCAGCACTTTCGTAAGGACCATCATTGCCAAGAAGAATGCGCCGCAAGAAACTTGGCAGGAAGTCACCTTTTCAAATTAAAATATAAGAAATTACAAACTAAAAAACCATACAAATATAGAATTAAATAAAAAATAATAATAATTATATAAAAAAAAAACAATACAGGGATGTATTGGGTCCCTTAGTTAAAAAAAAAACTAAAACTATACCTACATCTTAACTAACTATATCTATGTTCAGTGGAAATGTAGAATGCTTCCACCGTCAAAAAAAGAAAAAAAAAATAAAAAGAAAAAATAAGAAATAATAAATTTTTTTTTTTTTTTTATATAAGAGGTGGCAAACGAGCAGGCGGGTCACCTGGTGGAAAGCGATCACCGTCGTCCATGGACACCCGCAACACGGGGGGCATCACAGGTGCGTTGCCGACCCTTTTAGGAATTGGTAGGCTCGTTTTTTAAAGATCCCTAAGTTGTAACGCTCCGGGAATGCTGCCGCTGAAAGCTGATTCCAGATCATTGTCGTGCGAGGAAAGAAGTTTCGCTTAAGACGCACGGTACTAGAATGCCAATCATCAAGATAGTGAGGATGGAAAGACAAACGGTTCCTCGAAGTGCGGTAGTGGAATTTAGCCGCAGGCAGCAATTCGAACAGTTCGTCAGAACACTCCCCATGATAGATACGGTATAATATACAGAGAGACGCCACATCCCTCCGCAAAGCCAAAGGATCGAGTAGGCCAGAGAGTGCCTGATTACCGACAAATCGAGCAGCTCTACGTTGGATGCGGTCAAATGGAAGAATTTGGTACTTGGAGATACCTAGTCTTCCAATGTCACAATAATTAAAAATGAATCTGTTAAAACACATTTCAGGTCAAGTAACCATTAAACTTTTGGATTCCAAAGGCAAGCTTACGCCTGCCGCCCCCAAAGTTGGCTCACACGCACTCATGTCATGCTCTGACAGCAGAGCGGTACCGAGGGCATGTAACGCTTCCGTTCCCATAAGCCTTATGGGACCGTCTTGGGAACTTCTCTTTATTTACGTTCCCGGGTTAAAAGAAAGACTATTACAAGTTAAGTATGAAGTATTTTTTTCTATTTTTTTTTATTTTTTTATTTTCTTCAACTTCATTTTTTTTTTTATTACTTTTACGGTCATCCCGTGAAACCATATATTTCAAACTAAATACAAACTGAAATATAGATGCACCGAAAAAACCCCAGGAAAAAAGCTTTTTCCTGGGGTTTTTTCTGTGCATCTATATTTCAGTTTGTATTTAGTTTGAAATATATGGTTTCACGGGATGACCGTAAAAGTAATAAAAAAAAAAAAATGAAGTTGAAGAAAAAAAAAAATAGAAAAAAATACTTCATACTTAACTTGTAAAAGTTGGCCTAGTAGCGCCATCTCTTGGTCCAGGTGAGCGGGTAGCTCCGAAGGAGTGTTGAAGTCTCTCGGTAGAGGGCATTAACATAGATGCGCTTTATCACTGCCTAATGTGATTATAACAGACTGAAGTGTACGATGTATGGGAAAGATTCGTCGCTAACTTCTAGACCAGTGATGGTGTAGGGGTAAGCACGCAGCACGGAACGCTGAGGACCTGGGTTCGATTCCCAGCATTGGTCTTTATTCTGGGGTTTTTTCTGTGCATCTATATTTCAGTTTGTATTTAGTTTGAAATAAAAGAAAGGCTATGTTACTCGCTGGTAATAAAGGTATTTTTTTACAGGTTAACTTTTGGAATCATCATCATCATTTCAGCCGAAGGGCGTCCACTGCTGAACATAAGCCTCCAAGATTCGCCAAACGTTCTACGGCATCCACATCTAAGGCGTTCTTTGTCGTGGCTCCATCTAGTTGGAGGCCTACTTAAACTACCTTTTTAAGTCGATTCAGCAGTTTTTAGGGTTCCGTATCCAACGGGTAAAAACGGGACCCTATTACTGCGGAGTCCGTCTGTCTGTCCGTCTTTCACCAGCCTGTATCTCATGAACCGTGATAGCTACACAGTTAAATTCTTCTCAGATTATGTATTTCGGTTGCCGCTATAACAACAAACACTAAAAACGACAACAAACGTGATGTTCTTGCCGTTTTTATAGATAACTAGCTGTTGCCCGCGACTCCCTCTGCGAAGATAAAAAATAGTCTACGACCTATTCTCAGACCTACCGAATGTTCAGAAAAAGTTTCATAACAATCGATCAAGCCGTTATTGAGGAGTTCGATATCAAAAACCGTGACACGAGATTTTTATATATTAGATGTAGGAAACCGTCGTGCGCGAGTCCGACTCACACTTGGCCGGTTTTTAGTAATACTCGTAACATAGTTTGTCGCAGCCCTGACTCCGAGATGATATTTGGCGCACCTCGGCAGTTTAACCCGCTTCTTTATTCATCAGCCGCATCTACGTACAGCCTCCCTGTGCAGTAAACCGCGCTTTACGCCCTCGATGCGCTTGCCGAAATCTACTATTTCCTACTAATGTTATAAATAAATAATGATCTATATGTATTTATAAAAAACGGGCCAAGTGCGAGTCGGACTCGCTCACGAAGGGTGGGTCCACAGACAGTAAGCCCGCGTGGGAACTACAACCCAAACTCTTATTCTGGGGGGTCTGTACCTACCCTGCAGGCACGGGTATGTATTACAATACCGAAGTACGAAAGACCGAATGTACTAAAACATCGAATGGGTCAAAAGACCGACACGAAATGTTTCTGGAACCGTTAACTTTTTAAGATTGTTATAAAACAAACCTAACCTAACCTAATGGGTTCTGTATGATGCCGTTTTAAAAAATTCTGAAAAGTTTACGGTTTCAGAAAATAATCGTGTCGGTCTTTTGACCCATTCGATGTTTTAATACATTCGGTCTTTCGTACTTCGGTATTGTAATACATACCCGCAGGCACGTACCGTATACAGTGTGGAAAACTACCTTAAATCCTTAAGTTGGCTCATTTTACTTAAAGGAGACGTTCCTTTATTTTTAAAAAGAAACAAATGTGCATTCAAAGATTTTCTAAAACTCGCTTGCCTCGCCCGGGACTCGAACCAACTAAAATAAAAAAAAACAAACACTCGACCCTGAATAACAATCCTATTGTGATACTAATCGATAGGATTATTATTCAGGATAAAATTACTCTAACAAACATTTGATCTTAAATAATAAAACTAGCCTAGTACCCATAACACAAGCTTGCCTAGCTTACTTTGGGACTAGGTCAATTGGTGTGAATTGTCCCGTGATATTTATTTATTTATTTATTTATACAGGAACGCCAAAAATCACTGGTTTGCGAGAGGTTTGGGCTGAGTTTGGGATGAGCCTTATTTATTTGTGTATTTATTTATTTATTTACAAAGCAAATTAACAGGAAAATGAGGCTCAACCCAAGCTCAGCCCATTCCTATCCTCTCCCAAACGATTGAATTACCGCTCGCAACGCATGTTGGGCCGTTCCTGAATTTAGCCCCTGACCTATGACATGACGCAAAGTGCAAGATGTCTCCAATAATTCCCCCATTACGTAGCCGATAGCCCCAATTCAATTACGGGGCAGGACGGCCCACCACTGGGCCACAGGGCCCGCGTGGGCCATTCGCTAGTAACATACGTCGTAAAATGGCTGGTTTACCCCTAAGCCTACAAATAATGGGGGGCAAGTTAGAAGAGGTAGCGATTGTACAGTCAACTAATTTGATTCCTAGGGCAGTATAGATAGAACCATATAACTATAAATTAAAAATTTTAAAAACCCCCAACGCAATTATGTCACACGTATGTTTGAACATAAAGTAAATGCCCAATAATTTGCTTCTAATATACCTTCCGCAGCTAACAAAAGAGCTGATAACTTTGAAATAGCTGAACCGATTTTGATGAAACATATCTAAGAACCATTGCCAAGAAACCTGCTTTCTAATAAAAAAACACCGCATGCAATTCGGTTCACCCATTTAGGAGGTATGATGCCACAGACATACAACATTTATAAACTTTTTACGTTTATTGCAAACTAGCTGTTGCCCACGACTCCGTCTGCGTGGAATTAGTAATTTGGGCAGCTTATTTTTTTTATCCAATTTGCTTGTTCCTCGATATAAAAGAAAGAAGATATTATTCACTTTCACAAAAAAAACACGCTAATATAAAAAAATACTTACAATTTCATACAGAATCCAACTGATATTACAAATTCGAAAGTTGAACAATGAAAATGATAATAACATTTAAAAGGCTATATGACGATTTTTTAGGGTTCCGTAGTCAACTAGGAACCCTTATAGTTTCGCCATGTCTGTCCGTCTGTCTGTCCGCGGCTAAGCTCAGAGACTGTTAGTACTAGAAAGCTGTAATTTGGCATGAATATATATATCAGTCACGCCGACAAAGTGATTGAATAAAAAAAACTAAAAAAAATTTTTTTAGGGTACCTCCCATAGACGTAAAGTAGGGGTGATTTTTTTTTCTCGGCTAACCCTATAGTGTGGGGTATCGTTGGATAGGTCTTTTAAAACCATTGCGGGGTTGCTAGCATGATTTTTCTATTCAGTGATCTGTTTGCGAAATATTCAACTTTAAAGTGAAAATTTTCATTAAAATCGACCGTCCCCCCCCCTCTAAAATCTAAACTGCTGGGTGGAAAAATTTGAAAAAATTCAGAATAGTAGTAAATATATCAAATTTACTAGGAAAATTATAGCGGCTAAGATTGCTTCGAAATTATTTGTAGTTTAAGAGTAAATAGTAGTCTAAGGTATAAAACATACCTAAACATGGATGATTCCGTACACATACGAAATCCTTAGAAAAATATTACTTGATTTTTTCGTAATGGCTACGGAACCCTAACTTGGGCGTGTCCGACACGCTTTTGGCCGGTTTTATGCATAATATTGTTATGCTGTTGTGGCTGCTAACGATGGGCCTCATAAGGAAACTCAAAGCCACTCAGAGGGCGATGGAGAGGGCTATGCTCGGAGTTTCTCTGCGGGATCGCATTAGAAATGATGAAATCCGCGCAAGAACTAAAGTCACCGACATAGCTCGAAGAATCGCCAGACTCAAGTGGCAGTGGGCAGGGCACATCGCTCGAAGAACTGATGGCGGGGCCAAAAGGTTCTCGAGTGGCGTCCACGGACCGGAAGACGCAGTGTAGGTAGGCCTCCAACAAGATGGAGCGACGACCTGGTTAAGGTTGTGGGATCGCGTTGGATGCAGATGGCACGGGACCGATCTGTTTGGCGAGCCTTGGGGGAGGCATGTTCAGCAGTGGACGTCTTTCGGCTGAAATGATGATGATGATTGTTATGCTAACCGGATAGCCTAGTTGTTAGAGAATCTGACTACGAAGCTTGAGGCCCCGGGTTCGATTCCCGCTCGGGGCAGATATTGTGTAAAAAATACGAATGTTTGTGCTCGAGTCTTGGGTGTTCACTATCTATTTAAGTATGTTTATCCGTTGCCTACCCAAAACACAAGCTTTTCTTTCTTTTCTTCCTTAATGGCGGCCACTAGGCTTGTGCCAATATCAGTTAATTGCTCTGAGAGCGACTCACGTTGTACGGTAATTGTAGTTTTTGCAACTTGATAGTAAAATTCCAAAAACCACGTGGAGACAACTTGCGCATTAAAAAATGTCAGACACGAGAGCAATATAGAATTTTGAGATCACTGTAACAGTTAAGGTTAATCGCCGCATAAAACACTATCAGAATTATACCACAACTAGCCAAAGAAACAGAAATACCAAAATTATATACTGTCTACATCCGCCATGTTCGAATGCCACAAATCGAATCCAACACAAGCTTTTAGCAATAGCAATTTTTAACAGAAACTTATTGTCATAACACTTGTCAAAGTCACGGATAAATGTTTTTTCTTTCTTTCTAATAAATTTAATTCCAGCACAATCCGCGTCAGCGTGTCCCTTTCACCGCGACGGAGTATCGCGGTATCGATACGTAATGGTACAGAGTGAGGCAACACATTTTACGATTGTACTTTTTTTACGTGTGGTACAGTCGTGTTGGCGTGAATTGGCGGAAGTTCTCCTATTTTACTTTTTTAACGACCGCTTTAGCCTAGTTGGTAGTGACCCTGCCTACGAAGCAAGAGGTCCTGGGTTCGAATCCCGGTAAGGGCATTTATTTGTGTGATGAGCACGAATATTTGTTCCTGAGTTATGGATGTTTTCTATGTATTTAAGTATTTATTTATCTATATAAGTACATATGTTTATCGTCGTCTAGTACCCATAGTACAAGCTTTGCTTAGTTTGGGACTAGGTCGATTTGTGTAAGATTGTCCCCTGATATTTATTTATTTATTTATTTATTTATTTATTATTTATAGCTCAAAACAAAAAAATAACAAAAAGTAGGCTGCAAGGGTCTTTTACATGTTACTTTTTAAAACTACCAGCGCTTTCGCCAAAAATAATCCGCCGCAAAAAACTTGGCAGAAAGTCTTTTTTCCAAAGAAAATAAAACAAAAAATAATTACAAACAAAAAAAAACGAAAAAAGCCGTGGTGGGCTAGTGGTTTGACCTATGATCTCTCAAGCAGAGGGCCGTGGGTTCGAGCACTTGCTTGCACCTCTGAGTTTTTCGGAATTTATGTGCGAAATTAAATTACATTTGGAATTTACCAATTTGTTGAAACCATCGCGAGGAAACCTGGACACACCTGAGAAAAAAAATCAATGATCTGTGTGAAGTTCCCAATCCGCATTAGGCCCTCGTGGAAACTACAGCTCAAACCCTTCCAATATTAGACGATGACTCAACGGAAAAAAGCTTGAGACACTACTTTTGTTCTCCTAGTAGGATCGAAAAAGCTCGTGATTCTAGTCATATAAAACTTTCTGAATTAAAAAAACCGGCCAAGTGCGAGTCGGACTCGCGCACGAAGGGTTCCGTACAATTATCTATAAAAATCACGTTTGTTGTATGGGAGCCCCTTAAATATTTTTTTTATTTTAATTTAATGATTTATTTTTAAAGTCAATATATAATTAAATATTCTGTGAATATTTCAAGTGTCTACCTGTTGCCGTTATCAATATCGAGCAAAAACGAGCAAAAAAATCTTGTTTGTTGTATGGGAGCCCCCTTAAATATTTATTTTATTCCATTTTTTAGTATTTGTTGTTATAGCGGCAACCGAAATACATCATCTGTGAAAATTTCAACTCTCTAGTTATCACGGTTCCCGAGATACAGCCTGGTGACAGACGGACGGACGGACGGACGGATGGACAGCGGAGCCTCAGTAATAGGGTTTCCGTTTTTACCCTTTGGGTACGTAACCCTAAAAAGGTGAAAAGATACAACAAAATAAAAAAGGGGCCCAAATACCTATCGATTAATATCAATAAAGTGTGACGTTAATTTGGAATTTACCACTATTTTACAATAAAGGTAAAGATCGTGAGGAAACCTGGATTGGATACACCTGCAAAGAAATTCAATGGTATGTGTGAAGTTCCCAATCCGCACTGGACCCATATCATTCTCATTCTGAGAAGAGGTATGTGCCCTGCAGTGGAGCTTATATGGGTTGGGATGAAATTACAGTCCGCGTCAGTGCGTCACTATTCCGGTAGTAGGGTCAACGTCATAAATAAGTGGTCACTTTTGTACCTTGTCACTTTAACGTCATGTTTGAAAAGCCATACGAAATTATGTAACTACTGTAAGCGACAAGGTACAAAAGTGATCACTTATCACGGCGTTACATCGTAGCTACAACAGTACCTCTACCATGAGTTTACACTAGTTCACAGTGACTGTACTCGCTAGCGACGGCGTAAATGATTTGTATGGAGAATTGTACTTCCGTAAGTGACCGCTAGAGGCGCTGTACAATTCTCCATACAAATAATTTACGCCGTCGCTAGCGAGTACGGTCACGTAAACTAGTGTAAACTCATGGTAGTGGCTTAAATCTCGGCACCCTGCTTGAGTGACAGCCCAAAACCTAGGGGATTTTGACATCGGACAGAGGTGGAAGGATGAGTGGAATACGCGAACTACTGGAACTGCCCTGCCAACTATAGACCCCTCGGTTAAACCAGATGGTTTCAGTCTGCCACGCAAGCTCTGGTGTCGCTTGAACAGACTGAGAACAGGGCACGGACGCTGTAACTACTTCCGACACAAGTGGGGTTGGCGGGACTCGGCCCTCTGCGAATGCGGCGAGGAGGCTCAAACTATGGAGCACATTGTACAGCGCTGCCCTCTACACTCATACTCGGGCTCCCCTGGAGATCTATACAATCTGACACCTGACGCAATCTCGTGGCTGGGGACCCTGAATGTGGATTTATAAGTAGTATGTAGTTTCTTTCTTTAGTGTAATTGTTTAATGTTTTACGCCATACGATTAAATAAATAAGTGGTACTGAGAAATATTTCTCTAGGCAGATGTTATGCCGGTTCGAATTGTGACGTTGACTTTACCTGTAACAATGAAGTTTGATATCTATTCCTTTGTACTTGCTGTCAATATTTAGGGAACGAAATGAGCTAGCAAGCGTTGAAAGCGCCATCACTCGATGCCGCTACTTTTTTTTTAATTGGTTGTGTCACATCATGTACCTATAAAACAATTTGTACCCACTGTTATTTTAAAATAGTGCCACCGAGGCCAATCCACGTAGACATCACTGCACGCAAATCTCCAAAATCACCTGGTACAGGATACCGGGCTCGCCGCTAACCCCTCTCGAGCCGGTTAATAAACGTGTTTACACGCCTACACGGCACATTACAGCATAAACATAAAAATGTTTACGTCTGAGATTTGCAAAAAATACACCAATAACCGTATACCGTATACTCTGTATACTTCAGTTTTATGTGATAGGAAGATAAACAATGTTGAAAAACGAAATTCAAATCTATCGTTAAAAAAACATTAATATCTACTAACTATAAATTGTATAAATATCACGGGACAATTCACACCAATTGACCTAGTCCCAATGTAAGCTAAGCATAGCTTGTGTTATGGGTACAAGGCAACGGATAAACATACTTATATAGATAAATACATCTTAAATACGTATATTAAACAGTTTAAACACCCAAGACCCGAGAGCAAATATTCGTATTATTCATACAAATATCTGCCCCGACGCGGGAATCGAACTAGGCTACCAGGCTACTAGGCTTCAATGTACCCTTAAAATTGTCTATTTCTTATCAGAATTAAATTATTTTCAACTTTTTGGGATCCTTTTTTTATTTCCTTTTAAATAAATAACTGACTCTGGGTAACCCTTATTGCAAAATGTGATGATACTGATGGTAGGTACATATAGTATAAATCTTCCCAGGTGAATTTTTCGCTTCGAGCCCTTTATCTTTCAAAACAAACGGTATCGTCATAGTATTAAGGTTCAAAATTAATGTAATGGCTCGAAGCGAAAAATTCACCTGGGAAGATTTATACTATACCAAGAGTCGCAAATTGCAGATTCGAGCATCGTTAAAAGTTACCATAAGTAAAAAACTAACTAAAGACCTAACCTAACCTAACGTTTCCATAATGTATCGTTTTCCATAATTTTCACTGTACAACCGATCGTATTGGACTGGCAATCGCAGCGTAGGACGTTCATCAACGAGATGGACAGATGATTTGGTAAAATATGTAGATCCACGGTGGATGCAAGCCGCTTCCAACCGTAATGATTGGGCATCAATGAGGAAGGCCTATGTCCAGCAGTGGACATCCTACGGTTGAAACGATGATGATGACACGATTGTATGAAAGTACTTAAATATAATAATATCAAAACACGGCTCCAGATATAGATTTGTATTCGTTTCACACTTCGCTGCAGGATGGATAAATGGAATTTAAAAGCCACCGTATCGGAGGGGTTTCTACAACAACGCGCCATTTGGAATTATAAAATTTAATGTGGTCTGATTTATCAAAGATAGCCAACGGGACCCTGTTGCTGAGACTCCGCTGTCTTTTCGTCTGTCCGTCTGTCACAGGGCTCTATGCCTTGAACCGTAATATATAGTTACTAGCTTATGCTCGCGACTACGTCCGCGCAAAATTCAAATTTGTGGTAAAAACTACTAGATTAAGGGGCAATTTCACCACCCATTGATTAATTTTAACTGACGGATAAATGTGATGCCGTCTCCGTCTATTCGAACAAAACAAACAGAGACGGCATCACATTTATCTGTGAAACAAATTTCATCAATGAATGGTGAAACACGGTTAGTCTTAAAAAGGCCCCGTGGCATCGTACCTAAAATGCTGGCAGCTTTCCCTCGTTGAATGGCGATGGCGATTCGTTGAGAGAGATAGCTGCCAGCTCTTTGGTCTCCAGTGGTGTCGACCAGACGCTTTTGCACTTCTTTTTCGGTTTTGAGACCCTGGGTCCTTGGGGTCCCGGCATCAACTTGAACGCCGGGACCCCAAGGACCCAGGGTCTCAAAACAGACAGCAACAAAATTGTAAGCTGAACCCTGGTATTTTAATACTTTCCTGCTCTCGGCCGCTTCAGCCGTTGCGCCAGCTTTTTTTGTTGTACCCTGAAGGTGTGAAGGGGCTAGGGTATCGATGCAGGTTACGTCCCAAACTAAAACCGGACCCATACTCCCTGGAATCAAAGACATACCGTCCGGCCTTTTGCCATCATCTCGCGCAATGCCATTTGGTTCTAATATTGACGGCACATTTGCTGATCGAAGGGGGCAGAAGACCGGAGGATAATATCATTCAGCGCAGTTATTGTTCTTGATATTGTTTTATTGATGTTTGTGTTGTGTTGTGGCAATAAAGCAAATTCTTAGTCTTAAGTGTTCCTGGTTATCTTCAGCATGCCGTTACGGCGTTCCCGTACAATCAGAGCATGGCTCGGGGGTGGCGCGACGCGGAATGACGCGGTGTTGCGTTGCCTTGCGTTGGAGGTGTTCTTTTAAACTGTGTGTAGAACTAGCTTTGCCTTGTGACGGCTCATTTGTTTCTTCAAAGTTGCTATCAGATTCGCGCTGATAGAAAATGCATTCGCTGACCGCTCGTTCCCTAAATATCAGAGTTGCAAAATACTAGATTAACGACTAACCCGATTTTTAAAATGCCGAATTCCCAGAATAACAGACTTTCCTGACCAGTCTTGTCAGTAGGTAGGTCGTGGTCGTCGTGGGGAGCCCAGGGGGTCGTGTTTTACGAGCCTGGTGATTTCACTATCTGGTATTATGGAAATTCGGTTTTGAATGGAACATGGTGTATTGAGAACAAGCTTTTTTGGCAATCCGATGTAGAGAAAGACACGATGACAGGAAAGTCTGGTATTCTGGGAATTTGGTATTTTAGAAATAGGATAAGTCGGCAATCTAGTATTTTGCAATTCTGATATTTAGGGAACGAGCGCCGCTAACTTCATAGCGCTCTGTCGGCTCGCGCGCTGATGCGTTCGTAGTTCTAGCCTACTTATGAAGCTTTAAGGGGTAACCCTCCCACTTTCATTTAGCACATTGATTCCCGAAGTGGTCCAGGTGGTCCCCCAGGGGTCCACGGGAGACTTGACGGGGGTCTACGTTGGCAGGACAAAAAAGTTGGGGTTCACAATTCGTAAGCGGACCACGAAAATTTATCTGGTTTCTATAGTGAAAACATCGTGAGGAAACCTGTATACACCGGCAAAGGAATTCAATGGCGCGTGTGAAGTTCCCAATCAACATTGGGCCCGCGTGGGAACTACGGCCCAAGATCTCTCATTCTGAGAGGAGACCTGTCTCCTGGAGGCTGGGATGATGATGGACGATGACTTGACGTCCCGGATACTTTTAAGTCGGGTAGGCGTAGATTTGGAGTTATCACTCGTATTAATTAAAGTACCTACCCTCCAAAATAATTTTGAATGGTCGTACGAACTCGAATCTCTAACATATATACATACAGATTTTTATTTATTTATTTATTTATTTATTTCTTCGCTTACAACTATTTTTACAGGTATTACCTAATACAATAGTGTAACTAATTCTATTACATACATACATTACATATCTAATTAATTCCTATTGTAACAAATAATAAATAATGCAGACTTAGTGAATTCATTCAGAGTACACGAGAACAGGTCAATGCATTCGGCTATGAGGTTGAGGGCGCGCAATGCACGCGTCATCGGGGCCATCCGGAGCAGGTTGGTGCGCCCGCGCGGCACGGTCAGCAGGCGCGGCCGGAGCCGGCGCCACACGTACCTATCGGGCACGTAAATGTTGACGACACTCAACACCCGGCTATTGTATATTTTACCTCTTAATATCTTGAACACATACTTCACAAGACATAGCTCTCTGCGGACTCGTAACTCGTTGTAGCCCACCATTCCCAGCACAAATAAATTAGGATACAATAGTGGATAGAATGGATATACTCCATACATCCTCAAATACAAAGACCGAATAAACTTGTTCTGGATTCGCTCAACCATGAGGTGATATTTTGTTTCATGTGGAGCCCATATGCATTACACTCGAGGCTACTACGCACCAACGCATTATACAAAGCGACTACTGCATTGATGTTCGTGAACTTGTAGGAACGACGAAGTACAAATCCCAGCATTCTATAGGCTTTCTTACAGATATTAATGATGTGGTCCCGGAACCTTAGATCCGATGTAAAGTTTACTCTTAAATCTTTAACATCCGTTACCCTTTTTAATTTCACATCATCAATTCTGTAATCGTGAATTATGGGACTCTGTACTCGCGTAAAAGTAATAGCCCACGCATTTCGTTATATTAAAGTACAGCTTATTAGCTATGCTCCATGAAACAACTCTGTCTATATCGCCTTGAAGTTTTTCACAGTCAGCCGCAGTCTCAATAGGTAGGTATATTTTCAAATCGTCAGCAAATAGCAAACAGCTTGAATTCTCGATCACCTGAGGCAGGTCATTGACCATAATAATAAATTCAAGCGGGCCCAGGTTGCTTCCTTGACTTACTCCCGACCTTACAAAATAAGGTTCTGACCTATAACCGGCGTACTCGACATATTGGCGTCTATCCGTCATGTAACTTACAAAGAACTTTAATAGGTGAGGGGTAAAGCCCACGCTGCTAGCTTTTTAAGAAGAATGTCGTTATCTACGACATCAAACGCTTTGCGAAAATCAAAATAAGCGGCGTCATCCTTTATTTATATGAACCCCTCAAGACACTTGCTGCTTCAAACAACAGTAGACAGCGATAAGTATTCTGTATTACAGGATATAAATTCTATAATACAGGATTATCTTGGATTGTGACAACAATAGAGGCGGGGGCGGTGAAGCGGAACCGTCGGCGCTGAGAAACTTGCATCTGACTGTATTTTAAGTTCCATTTTTAATAATACCTGGAATAGTTACGTATTTATACTGATAAGACTAGTTCTTATAATTTGGTAGGTCTGAATAGGTCGCAGGCTATTTTTTTATACCCCTATTCTTCGCATGTGCAGTAGCGCGCAACAGCTAGTAACTTTATACAAACCTTACGTATAATTTTGCACTAAATATTTTTTTTAATTGGAGGACCGTTTTTTTCTTATATTACACAACTGTCGATATCGATAAAAAATGTTTCTAATACAAGTTTAATTGCAGCAGTCTTTTGTTTTGCCATGAAAATTTCGACCTCTCCTTATGAACGTCGAATTACCACCGGCTATGCAACTATCATAGCCTACATCATAGCAAATCTTCTTCTTCTTCCTTGATGGCGGCCAATAGGCTTGTGCCAATGTCAGTTAATTGCTCTCTTTGGGAGCGACGTCGTACGGTGATTGTAGTTTCTGCAACTTGATAGTAAAATTCCAGAAACCACGTGGAGACAACTTGCGCATTAAAAACATTTTAACAAAAAAATTAAACCGCCGAAAAAACTGAAAAGCAAAAAATAATACCTTTTTTGTTTGACCTTAATCTAGGTACCAGTTTGAAGTCGGTGCCTCAGCACTAGCCAGGAGGAGTGGACCTATAATCTTCTACCTGATTGGCTTCTATCACTCCTCCTGGCTCGTGCTGAGACACCGACTTCAAACTGGTACCTAGATTAAGGTCAAACAAAAAAGGTATTATTTTTTGCTTTTCAGTTTTTTCGGCGGTTTAATTTTTTTGTTAAAATGTTTTTATTTTATACTTTTTTCCCATCCTTGGGGTAAATTTTTTTTTCCAAATTTATATAATACCATCTTCAAGGTATACCCTATCCAATAAAAAAGAATTATGAAAATCAGACTACTCTGTAAAATGTTAGTCAATCATCCCCTGTTTTCCTACCCTTAGGGTAGGAATATTATTTCCAAATTTACATGGGACCACCCTTGGGGTATACGCACAGAAATAATAATAAAGAGGATAGAAATGCCTTAGTTACTATTTTGTTCCGGAACTCGTGTCGCTGCTTCCTTCATCCCCTCTACTTACTGTGTTAATGCAAACATGCAAAAGACCGGAACCGTACTACGCAATCACGCACACAATTACTAATATTTTTGCTTACAAACAATTATGAACCTTACACCTTAGAGATAGCGTTGAATAACACTCAACGTAAGTAATACCCACATTTACACAACTGCGCCATTTATTGGCCGCGTCGGCATTATGTCTGTACTAGTCGTAACCTGTTTTTTTGTCCGTACCGCGAACTTTTGTGCAAGACGGAAGGGTTATCAAAAATTACTTTACATTGCTGCGTATAATTCAAAACGATCTGCGTTTTTATGGGCATGAGTAGCATTGGTATATGAAGTTTCGTGTTAGTAACGTGTTGATCAATATTTCATAATGAAATATTTTCTCAAGTTGTATTTTGATATAAACCGCATTATTACATTAAATTAATACATACCAATGAAATGTAATCCCCTTATTAGTGTAATTACACAGTGTGGACGAGTTTCCGCAATTGCTAATGCTGCAAAACACCATTTTAAAGCACTTGTTGTCATACCCACGTTTCAAATAGCACTGAGCCACAAGTCGCGCGCTTGTGACCTACGAGTCACAAGCGCGGCGCCAAGGTCACGCGTCTAAGGCACTTCTATCCTCTTTGTTATTATTTCTGTGGGTATACGCTTTCCAATAAAAAAAGAATCATCAAAATCCGACTACTCTGTAATAAGTTATGCGTGGTCATATAGTACAATCAGTAACTGAACAATCAATCATCCCCTGTTTTCCTACCCTTAGGGTAGGAATATTATTTCCAAATTTAAATGGGACCACCCTCCGGGTATACGCTTTCCAATAAAAAAAGAATCATCAAAATCGGACTACTTTGTAAAAAGCTATGCGTGATCATACATAAAAAAAAAAAACAAAAAAAAAAACAAATATACACGTCGACTTGAGAACCTCCTCCTTTTGTTTTCGTCGGTTGAAAAATGACAGACACGAGAGCAATATAGAATTTTGTGATCACTGTAACAGTTAAGGTTAATCGCCGCATAAAACACTATCAAAATTATACTACAACTAGCCAAAGAAACAGAAATACCAAAATTAGATACTGTCTACATCCGCCATGTTCGAATGCCACAAATCGAATCTCTAGCAAATCTCTTGTAGAGAGACACCCTTACAGCAAGACGTCAACAAGGAGCAGCCACAAAATGAATACGATTATTAAAATGCGGTAGACATCTGTCCGCGATCCGCTTACGGAGTCGGAATCACAATGTCGCATTGTTTGTCTTCATTAAACGGTTACAGTTTTAAGGGATTATTTAATCTCTGTTTAAAAGAGCGTTACTGTTGTAAACTTTCGTGATTTCCACCCATAATTATTATACTCATCATCATCATCAGCCTATGATCGTCCACTGCTGGACATAGGCCTCTCCCATGGCACGCCACTGAGCACCCACTGATCCTCGGCCACTCTCATCCAGCTCTTGCCAGCCGCCTTGCGAAGATCATCGCTCCACCGAGTCTGAGGACGTCCCACGCTACGTTTGCCGATCCGTGGTCTCCACTCAAGAACTCGTCTACCCCAACGGTTATCGGTTCTTCGGGTTATATGGCCGGCCCATTGCCACTTCAGCGTGCTAATGCGGTGAGCTATGTCGATAACTTTGGTTCTCTGTCGGATCACTTCGTTACGAATTCGATCTTTTAGAGAAACTCCGAGCATAGCCCTTTCCATAGCACGTTGAGCAATGTTTCGGCACCGTATGTCATGACGGGTAGGACGCACTGATCGAAGACTTTCGTCTTTAGACTCTGTGGAATTGGCGATGTGAAGACTTGACGCAGTTTCCCATACGCTGCCCGTCCCAGCTGTATTATACTTATCACGCAAACAATATTTACCTCGATGCTTCAGCCATATTATTTTGCATGACTTGGTCTTACTATTACATTTATTTTAACACTAAACTCCGCAAAGTGAAGCGGTTACCTGCGACTCCGTGTGCGGAGGATTTGTCTGTCACTATAAATAAATAAAAGGTAGGGTTCCGTAGCCATTACGAAAAAATCAAGTAATATTTTTCTAAGGATTTCGTATGTATACGGAATCATCCAAGTTTAGGTATGTTTTATACCTTAGGCTACTATTTACTCTTAAACTACAAATAATTTCCAAGCAATCTTAGCCGCTATAATTTTCCTAGTAAATTTGATATATTTACTACCATTCTGAATTTTTTCAAATTTTTCCATCCAACAGTTTAGATTTTAGAGGGGGGGGGGGACGATCGATTTTAATATGGGAGCCCCCTTAAATATATTTTTTATTTTAATTTAATGATTTATTTTTAAAGTCAATACATAATTAAATATTCTGTGAATATTTCAAGCTTCTACCTGTTGCCGTTATCAATATCGAGCAAAAACGAGCAAAAAAATCACGTTTGTCGTATGGGAGCCCCCTTGAATATTTATTTTATTCAATTTTTTAGTATTTTTTGTTATAGCGGCAACCAAAATACATCATCTGTGAAAATTTCAACTGTCTAGCTATCACGGTTCCCGAGATACAGCTTGGTGACAGACGGACAGACGGACAGACGGACGGTCGGACGGACGGACGGACGGAGGGACGGACAGCGGAGCCTCAGTAATAGGGTCCCGTCTTTACCCTTTGGGTACGGAACCCTAAAAAATATCCTGTCCTTGTCAGGGTCCCAAAAGTATCTCCATATCCAATTTCATAATTTCATGTTAATCGGTTCAGTGCTTTAAGCCTGAAGAGGTAAAAGACATATAGACAGGCACACTTTCGCATTTATAATATTTATAATATTAGTAAGTATTTTTCTATAATATTCAAAAATACAAATCGTAGACAGCATCAATAATGTCCGGGGTGTTTAATACCTATTAAAATTTTAAGCAGGAAGGTTTAACAGAATGAAGACAATAATACAATACAATACAATACAAATATTCTTTATTGATCACCAAAAACAGTACAGTGACATTACAAAAATAAAAATTCAGGTAGACAATAGGCGGTCTTATCGCTAAAAAGCAAATACAATTTGAATCCATCTTTTGTCGTGACTTTATTATTTAATAAATATTACATAATTAACTAATATACATATATAAAAATTTCATATACAAAAACAATTTTTAACGACCGCTTTAGCCTAGTTGGTAGTGACCCTGCCTACGAAGCAAGAGGTCCTGGGTTCGAATCCCGCTAAGGGCATTTATTTGTGTGATGAGCACGAATAATTGTTCCTGAGTTATGGATGTTTTCTATGTATTTAAGTATTTATTTATCTATATAAGTATGTTTATCGTCGTCTAGTACCCATAGTACAAGCTTTGCTTAGTTTGGGACTAGGTTGATTTGTGTAAGATTGTCCCCTAATATTTATTTATTTAATTAACCTAAAACTAAAAAACCTTAAAAAATTACTTTGTTATTGTATGTATAGTCGACAAAGTAAGTGCTGTATCATTTTAACGACAATTCCAACATCAATTGTCACATTGACTTGTAAGTGAAATATTGTCTTTGATGTTTAAAGCCACACAACCGATAGTGAACGAGTGGTAAAGTAATTTATTGGGCAACAAACACCCAAACAGGTGATACGGTTCATTATTTTTACTCCGGAGCATCAGGCCCTAAGAATAGGTTTTAATCTTATTTTTTTTTAACTACGCATATCGTCGTCCCTGTTCGAAGGTAGTTTAATTTTTTTATTCAGGCTAAGACCTAGGTCAATGTTAATTGGTGTTCTTTTATTGCCAATTTAGTATAATTTTTATTACAAACATTGTTCCCGAACCCAACTATCCACGACTCCTGTAATATTTTTTTCATAATATAATTTATTTGAGTGCAATAAGATTTTGATTCATCTCTGTAGTTAAGTACCTTTTCCTGCTTTAGGTTTACAAAAGCACGGTGGCGCCCCTAGAGCATTTCTTTTATTTTTTTTTGTGATTCTATTATTTTTCATCATCATTAATGTATCAATGAAAATAAAACTCGTTATTTTACCCTCTAGTTTTCTTAAAGTTTTTCAAAATTCAAGAACGTTTTGCTACTAAACCTAAACCCAGTATATTTTTCGATTGAAATACTAATTCGAGCTGTATCTACTCAGCACAATTTTCACCGTTTTCATTTCACGACTCGGTCGCGTGCTTTAATCTCCCCATTTCTAAGAAAATATCCTTTGATTTCCTATACAATATGACAGGACTGTCAACCTTAAATGGGTCTCAAATTAAAGCTCCGGACTGTACCTATGGTATTTTCCACAGTTGTGATTTCAAAATTCTCCTAGGTTTCGAGTTTTGAAACCTGCTGAATGTTGTCTGTGAAAATATCGTTAGAAAACTGTTAAAAACTGTTTATTGCCTCAAAACTGCTGCAAATTAATATTTCTACTAACTTATCAAATATATTAGAACGGTGTTTTAATCGCATTTTGTTCAAAATATTACACGTTTTTCTTTATGGTATTCTTTTTGTAACAAAAACTATGATTAGGGTAGAAAGTTTACATAATTTTACTACCGATTTACATTAGTTTATTTAGTTTTAAATAGTTTTGTAATATTGCAAAACTTTCATAGAAGAGATCTTATATTTACTGATATCGCCATCTATTGTTGAGTAGCAGCAGCACCTCTTGTGAAGCTAAACAATGGTTACAAGTTATAATTTTGTTTTAATAATTCTATGAGTTAGAATTGTACTCCAGCTGTGTTTTTGAACTTTATTCCTTTGTATAACAGCAACTATTTAATATTATATTTGTAACTTTATGGGAAAGCTTGCACTGTTTCACTAGTGCTGCCATCTAGTATGCATGAACATATTATGCACCACAACTTCTCGCCTAATATGACGGAAGAATCCGTAAGCCTACTGTTGGAATTTATACTCGCTAGGTTCGTGTTGTGTGTTAGTTCAATGTTTCACCAATAGATGACCTATTAAATTTCTCGAATGTTTTTTTCAGTAACTTTTGATTGGTCAACGTCATAAATAAGTGATCACTTTTGTACCTTGTCACTTTTACGTCGTGTTTGAAAAGTCATACGAAATTATGCAACAACTGAAAGCGACAAGGTGTAAATATAAATATAACGGAACAATTCACACCAATTGACCTAGTCCCAAAGTAAGCTACGTAAAGCTTGTGTTATGGGTACTAGGCAACGGATAAACATACTTACATGGGAATGTAGTAAAATCCCAGAATTTCAATTTAACAGCCAGATCACACGATCATACAAAAAGAACATACAACCGAATTGAGAACGTCCTCTTTTTCTTGAACTCGATTGAAAAGTAGGTATTGTGTTTAAAAAAGAAAAACCGATGTATGGTAAATCAATTTGATTCCTTATATAACATTCATTCATTAACATGTTTGTGCCGCACAGTCATAGCTATTTTGCACGTGCCGCACAGCCTATGTACGGCCTGTGCACTGGAGTCGGACGTATAGTCGACCAAGAAACTCCTTTACCACCCTAAAGTTCAATGTCAGTTGTATGACTTAAGACATCAAAGGCTATTTTCACTTACAAGTCAATGTGACAATCAGGCTTATTGTTTTTATTCTGATGTAGAAACTGTCACAATAAATGGTAAAGCACTTACTTGGTCGACTATACATAGGCTGGGATGATGATGAAATCTTCTAATTTAATATATAAAAATCTCGTGTTTGTTACCGAACTCCTCCGAAACGGCTTGGCCGATTTCTATGAAACTTTTTTCTCTGCACTCGGTAGGTCTGAGAATAGGTCGTAGGCTATTTTTTATCTTCGCAGACGGAGTCGCGGGCAACAGCTAGTTCTTTATAATAATCCTCCGTTTTGGATCCTGCGGCCAATCTCCAACCGACATATTTTTATCTATACAAATTTAAAACAGTGCATATATACTTTAATACTAGTCCTTTCTATCTGATAATATGCCTGACAACAATACATCATGCTTATCGTAAATAATACGTTATGTGAGCGATTATACATTCATTAGCTTAGTAAATTTTCCGTAGGTAGCACAACAACATAATCCTCATCATCATCATCAGTCTACGCTCGTCCACTGCTGGACATAGGCCTCTCCCATGGCACGCCACTGAGCACGATCCTCGGCCATTCTCATCCAGCTGTTGCCAGCCGCCTTGCGAAGATCATCGCTCCACCGAGTCTGAGGACGTCCCACGCTACGTTTGTCGATCCGTGGTCTCCACTCAAGAACTCGTCTACCCCAACGGTTATCGGTTCTTCAACAACATATCCTACCAGTATCATAATCCCAGCCTAAAAACGTCCCACTGCAGGGCATAGGGCTTGGCCCGTAGTTCCCACGCGGGTCCAGTGAAGATTGGGAACTTCACGATGACGACGACTTTCCTCACGATGTTTTTCCTGTACCGTAAAGCTCTTAGTAAATTTCAAATGTAATTCCCGACCTAAATTCCGAAAAACTCAGAGTTGCGAGCCGGGATTTATTTATTTATTTATTTGGAAAAAAGATACATTTGTAGGCTAACAGTAAGATACCAACTCGCTTACAATGTTATTTATAAATATACATGCATGATTAAATTACCTATATTACAATTTCGTTATAAAGACGGTTTATTACGGGTTATTTGAACCCCCGAACCTCTGCTTGAGAGGCAATTTGTCAAAGACTAGCCAACTAGGTACTAAAATAATTAGGTCCGATACAGACAGACTGCATTCCAACATTTCCAACTGCAACGTTACTGCAAATCAAGGGCGTAGCTACCGCCGTATCAGCCGTATCAATGATACGGGGCCCCCGGGCTACAGAGGCCCCTGATGTGTATCTTTACCCCTAATTTGGGTCCCCCAACTAATTTTGATACAGGGAGGGCTAAGGCACACTGCGCCACTGCTGCAAATGCTCACTGCAAATATAATCTCAGACCTACCAAATACAGAGAAAAAAAGTGTCATAAAAAAATCGGTCAAGCCGTTTCGCAGGAGTTCGATAACAAACACCGGGACACGAGATTTTTATATATTAGACTAGCTGTTGCCCGCGACTCCGTCTACGAATAGGTAATAGAAGTATAAAAAATAGCCTACGACCTATTTCTCAGACCAACCATAGAGAAAAGAAAACTTAAAAATCAGTCAAGCCGTTTCGGAGGAGTTAGATGTTTCATATCCTAGATGCAGTGTATCAACGATATAAGACTAGTTTTAACACGAAATAATTTATAGTCTACTAGTTAGAGTTAGAATTCCAACCATCATTCGGCCTGGTACTTATTTACACCCTTAGCTCAAGCAAAGCTGCGAGTAAAAGCCAGTCGTTTCGCTTAATGAATCTAAAACTGCATTAAATAGGGCTCCATAATTTCTACTTTTACTTTACGAAACATCACAGCGATTTGTAATTGCAAAAACAGAAACCTCAAATACCTTTTCGCAATGTATCCCGCTTTCGAAAAACAAGTGCACAGCCAAATAGTCCAAGTTAAACGAGTATTATCCCGTACATAGGACCTTTGGGTAATACGCTAAAATAACTTGAAAAGTAGTATACCATTTTTAAACGAGAGCACGACATCCTGCTAAAATTGAAGTGTAATATCCTTCTTTGTTAAAAACCGTGCGGTCAACATTGCGCTCAGTTCCGCTGCGTTTCTCTTAGTACTTTTACAATTTTCTACAACAAACTATAGTTAATTTAAATCTATATTTAATAACCTTTCGAACTGTGAAAAAATAATTGAAATCGGTTAATTATTTTAGAAGATATAGACCAAAATATAAAACTGTATTCTTTATGTTTACAATATCAAATGTTTTCTTACGCCTTTTCAGATTTAAGCTAGTACCAAGCAAAAGTAGTATACTATTTATCGAACGTAGTTCCAAAAGGTTGTAAATGTAGCTTGTTTTTGTATGGAGTTGTATGTTTCGTGTATGAGGAGGAGGTTGTGGGTCCATTAGAATTCTCGGAGAGTGGATAGCGCGCGAGTTCTATGCGTGCATTGAATAGTTTATAGTAATTGCGATTTTTTTACATTCATTCATGTAATGTTTACTAAAGTATAGCAGGAGTATGTTCTGGTAATTAATTTCAATCTTAAAAAGTCTTTTTTTCAACAGGAAAAGTCATAATAAATTAAAATGTGTTACCGACGACGGTCTAATGCCGTGTTATCATGAAGTTCGAAATTATATTTTATTGTACAACTTATAAATATAACAAAAATAAAACTGAACCTAAAACTAAAAAAGTATAAATAAAAAATATCTTTTAGGATATGACCCGACGGCATAGTTCCCAGGAGGCAGGCTGCGTTCCCGCGTTGAATGGCCAGGCTCAATCGTTGGTGGAAATAGCCACCTGCCTTCTGGTCACCAATCGTTTCTACCGGGCGCGAAGAAATCTCTTTTGCGAGTTTCTTCGCGCCTGGACCCCATGCGCCTAGAGTTTCTACCCCAAACGGTGCAAATAAGTACGACTGTCCTATATTGTCCTACAGGCATATTTGCGCCGTTAGAGGTGTTCAGCCGCAGTGGCCGCCGCACCTGCTCGGATGGAAGTGGTAGCAACTTTAAGGTTATTTAAGTATCTGTAAACATGTATGTTTTGTCCTCTTAAAGTTATAATTTTTTTTTAGTTAAAAAAAAGGAAAGTTAAAATTCCTGATTAGACCCCAGATTCATGCAGCGTTTTAAGCCAAACACCGTGACATGAGATTTTTATATAAGTTTGTACTCGCTGTTCCCCGCGACTCCGTTCGCGAAAAATAGGAGTATAAAAAATAGCCTACGACCTATTTGAAAATAGGTAGGAACCTACCGAATATAGAGAAAAAAGTTTCATAAAAATCGGTCAAGTCAAGCCGTTTCGGAGGAGTTCTATAACACACACCGTGACATGAGATTTTTATATGTTAGACTAGCTGTTGCCCGCGACTCCGTCCGTGAAGAATAACCGTCTCGGAGGAGTTCGGTAACAAACACCGTGACAGGACACGAGATTTTTATATGTTAGATTTTATAATGTAATTATATTTTGTCAGTCAACTGCCATATCTATACTAATATATTATTATAAAGAGGAAAGATTTGATTGTTTGTTTGTTTGTTTGAATTGAATAGGCTCCGAAACTACTGGACCGATTTCAAAAATTCTTTTGCCGTTAGAAAGCTCCATTATCACTGAGTGACATGGGCTACTGTTTACCGCGGGAAAACACCTTTTCCTACGGGAAAATTAATTTATCGCGGGCGAAGCTGCGGACGGAAGGCTAGTTTGTTAATATTTAAAGGCTAAATTGGAATATATTGTTATTTAATACGTAGGAACTAGAATGGTAATAGTATATTATTATGTATATTGATGTGCCCTTACAGGGTAAATGTTGAAGCTGTACATTGTACATACGTGTAATGCGTTGCGGGTGTCTATGGACAGCGGTGATCATTTAACATCAGGTGACCCACTAGTTCGGTTGTCTGGCCTCTTTAACATAAAAAAAAAAAAATCCTTTTAAGATCTTCACGGCAACATTTAATGCGATAAAGAGTTTGAGTTTGAATGATGTTCTTTCCGGCTGGTAGTTGGTAGTTTAAAAAAGTGACATGTAAAAAAGTCATCTGCGACCTACTTGCAGAATAAATTTTGATTTAAGTAGACTTTTTTGTTTAGTAGTGGTAGAGCCATGTTGTAGCTAGCCGCTGCATCACGAATGGGCCGGCTCGTCCGGGGCAGTACCACCCTCTCACAGAACACCGGCGTGAAGCAGCAGTAATCCTGCTTGCGTTTCGTACGGTCAATGAGAGTGCCGGGGGCCCAATACCTCACCCCTTCCCTCTCCCCCTCCCTCACACCCTTCCCCTATACCCTTTCCTTTAGGGCCGACAACGCACTGGCATCGCGTAAAGCGCTGCGGGTGTCTATGGACAGTGGTGATCATTTAACACCAGGTGACCCACTAGCTCGTTTGTCTGGCCTTTCTAACATAACATAAAAAAAAAACTTTTTTGTACATAAACATCTTGCTTTCGCAATATACTTTTTTTGTTAAAACCTGGTGACAATAGCGATTATTTTTATATTTATCTAAAAAGTACATTTTGTTACCTTCAAAATGATGCCTAACACTGATACCTTTACCCTTAATTAAATAGGGTATAAAGTAAGTTAAAAAAAATTGTCTAGAATTTTAGACGTTTGTGCGATATTTTAGACGCTGGGTGTAAATATCTAGAAGTGTTCGCGAAAACACACGATGCAAACACATCCTCTGATAAGAGACTTAAATGGATTGATAGCAGTTGTATGACTGATAACAGAATTATTATAAACAATATAATATATCATAATTAGGTTGGATTACTTAGACCCCCTAGGAAGTCAACAACATATTAGACAGCGCTGGGAATTTCCCATGGGAAGTTGGCATTTTTTGAAAACAAAAAATAACCTATGTGGGCATTTTTATTTCCTCATCATCCTCATCCCAACCTATATAAGTCCCACTGCAGCGCACAGGCCTTCTCTCAAAATTAGAGGGCTTGGGCTGTAGTTCCTACGCAGGCCTAGTGCTAATTGAGAACTTCACAAACAACAACACAGACGTATATACTCGTGATTGCAGTTTGCTTACGTCTTGGGGTCCCGGTCTGCGCTCCACATCGTTGCCCCTGCGGAAGCGATGTGGACCGGCTTGGGCACCACGGACTCTCCTGTCAGAAGAGCGCGGGCCGCGTCGCGAGACATGCTGCCCTTAACGACATTATTCGTCGGTCTCTTGCGTCGGCTAACGTGCCGGCTCTCCTGGAGCCGTCAGGTATTTCAAGAGACGACGGCAAGAGACAGACGGTATGTCGTTGATCCCGTGGAGTATGGGAAGGGTTCTGGTGTGGGATGCAACCTGTGTAGACACATTAGCCCCTTCTCATATCCACCGGACCTCCACAAGGGCAGCAGCCGCAGCAAGAGGCGGCCGAAACCGCTAAAATTGGCAAATATAGTGGTCTCGGCGCCGAATATAATTTCATCCCTTTCGGTGTCGAGACCCTTGGTCCGTGGGGCCCAGGAGCACTAAGCCTCTTCAAAGAGATTTCAAAGAGGCTTATAGATGCTACCGGTGACCGAAGAGCTGGCAGCTACCTCGCTCAAAGAATTAGCCTAGCGATTCAACGATGAAATGCTGCCAGCATCTTCGGCACAATGCCGCAGGGGCCATTTTTAGATCTAGTTTAGTTATTAATTTAATTTAGTTTGTAATAGTTAGATATTTAGTTTATAGTTAAGTTTTATACACTGTTTTTTTTTTACTTTTTTTATTTTTACATTTTAGATTGTTAATAAATAAATGGAAAACTCGTGATATGAAAAACTTCTTAGATGCTTAGAATTTTATAGGCAGAATTTATCCGTTTCCGTAATCCGTAAAAGGGTTTATCCGTAAGTACTAAACAGACATTCTGTAACGATGTATGGTGATATTGGTGATCAGTCAATGATTTCCGATCGTTTGGATTCCTTGACCATGCGAATTTACGTAGGTTCCTTTTGTGTGTTCTATGTATAGTAGACTCTACCACGGCGAGTGCTCCGAAGAATTGAGAATGTCTAAAAAAAATACCAATGGTTTTCATTTTTTTATTGTATATAAAACTCAATTATAGGTAACTAATTTCAATATTTTTTCATTTAGTTCACTACTTTTATCAAAATTAATCATTGAGTCTATAATTTTCGTTGATGAAGTCAGATTATAATTGAAAGCTCCCACACAGCCAAATTTCTAAATGTATCTATCTAAATGCGTACGATAAGGCAACCCCTTTAATTATTTTTTCTGCAGTGGTTATTGTAACTAGTGTCACTTTACTGGCGCTGCCAGAGTGCTAGATGTCAGACAGCGGGTCCAAATCAAACTCCGTAGTTTAATCCACACGTAAATTGTGAAGAATTCTAAATAATGCTACACCGATTAAAGTACAACTTGGACCATCTACGACATCTACTTCAATGTCAAACGAAGGTCATTGCTTATATGATATATAAATGCATTATATTGCATTAAAATTAAATAACTACAGAAGATAATTTAAAAAGTTGTCCATTTACTATACATTACAAAAAAAATAGACAGTCCCGATTGTTTAATTTGCTGCCTGTGGCAAAATTCCACCATCGCACCTCCTGGTGAAAGTATTAGTTCCATCGTCACCATCTCGATGAATGGCAGTCTACCACTGTACGTTTTCTTCGGCACCTCCTGCCACGTACAGTGAAACTGTGGAACCAGCCTCCGGCAGCAGTGTTTCCAGACAACTATGACATCGGGGCTTTCAAGAAAAGGGTTTTTCCTTTAATAACCGGCAAAAGATCAGACGACCAGACGACGACCTGGTTAAGGTTGCGGGACGCGTTAGATGTGGCACGGGACCGATCTGTTTGGCGAGCCTTGGTGAGGCCTATGTTCAGCAGTGGACGTCTTTCGGCTGAAATGATGATGATGATGAAAAGATTAGTGATTCTCCTTGAGAAAGTCATTTCCCATAAGATAACCCGCTTGCTTGATTGCCTCCCTCTAATAATAAAAAAATAATTTAAAAAAAAAACCTATCAAAGTCAGTAGTGCGAGCTTCAACTCACAATCTTCCATTCGATGGGCTAAAGGTTTTTTCTTATCTTAGATCAAAGTCTAGATATTTTCCTATACCAAGCCACCGCTCAAGCAATCACCAAAAGTGAACTGTAACGTGTTTATTATAAGAGTGGAAATACTAAAAGTGTATGTATACCCATGTAATTATAACAGAACTGGTTTAAGCAACCTTACCTACCTCAATTTACGTACTGGTTATTGGCGTTCTATGGGAACTACATAATAATGTATATATGTGTGTATATGTTGTGGTTTTATGTAACTAGCTGTTGCCCGGGATCCCGTCTGCGAAGAAATACAACGGGGACTATGCATTTTTCCGGGATAAAAGTATCTTATTATGTTAATCAAGGTTGTAAACTAGATAGTTTACACACACACAGAAGTGTGCCAAATTTCATCAGTATGCTTAGTATAAATCTCCAGCTCTTTATATTAATATTATTATTAATTTTGACCTTGGAGGCTTCTTACACCTCTAATGATTATGTAACTAGTTTACGTTGACATTTAGAGACTATATACATCTCTGAATTATTTAGATGAAGTATTTTTATTTATTATTAACTCAGGGGCTTTATACATCCCTTTGCTATATTTAAGGCTGTATATTGTTAAGCTTATGGATTTAAACTTTTATATTTTAATTAATACTTTATTAACTAGTCACAGGCCCGCGACGCCGAAGTTCCCAAGACGGTCCCATAAAGCTTATGGGAACGGAAGCGATACATGCCCTCGGTACCGCTCTGCTTTCAGAGCATGACATGAGTGCGTGTGAGCCAACTTTGGGGGCGGCAGGCGTAAGCTTGCCTTTGAAATCCAAAAGTTTAATGGTTACTTGACCTGAAATGTGTTTTAACACATTCATTTCTAATGATTGTGACATTGGAAGACTATCTCTGATATATATATATTTTTTAACTATGGGACCCAATCCATCCCTGTATTGTTTTTTTATATAATTATTATTATTTTTTATTTAATTCTATATTTGTATGGTTTTTTAGTTTGTAATTTATTATATTTTAATTTGAAAAGATGACTTCCTGCCAAGTTTCTTGCGGCGCATTCTTCTTGGCAATGATGGTCCTTACGAAAGCGCTGGTAGTTTAAAAAAGTGACATGTAAAAGAGCCCTTTGCAGCCTATTTGCAGAATAAACGTTTTGACTTTTTTTTTGACTTCACCAAAATACTTCTCGATCGCGTTTACGTAAAAAATTCAATTCTATGGAAACATGGACGCGCGGCCGCGGAGGCGCTGTCCATGTTTCCCTAGTAATTGATTTTTTTACGTAAACGCGATCGAGAAGTATTTTGGTGAAGTAAAACTTATACTAAGCGTACAGTATGCTTAGTATAAGTTTTTACTTCACGAAATACTTCTCGATCGCGTTTACGTAAAAAAATCAATTACTAGGGAAACATGGACAGCGTCTCCGCGCGCGCGCTTCCATGTTTCCATAGAATTGAAATTTTTACGTAAACGCGATCGAGAAGTATTGAAGTGAAGGAAAACTTATACTAGGCATACAGAACCGTTTTAGCGAGAAAGAGTAACACAAACATCCACACATCCATCCATACATCCATACAAACTGTCGCGTTTATAATATTAGTAAGACTAGTCTTTGCCGCCGGCTTTGCTCGCAATAAACGGGTGGGGCCATGAAGCGTTTAAACCGCCGTATCCCATGTGTTGCCAACATTTTTTGACAAAATAACGTATAAAATGGTTTGGATAGGAAAAATATAAAGTATTTGGAAGAAAAAAAGTATATTTTACATTTTATTTTTGTGTGCTTTTAGCACATGTTATCAATTTTATGCTATCTTAAAAATGTTTCAAAGATTACTCTTTATTGTATAAAAGAAAAACAAAAAGGTTACAGAAAAAAAAATGATAAGTACAAAGGCGGACTTATTCCTGAAGGGATCTCTGCCAGTTAACCTTTGATTGATTGACAATCAAAATTTAATTCGTTTCGTAAATCGTTTCCATCATCCGTTTTCACTTATGTGTACCGTTAAATATTAAGTACCCATACTCATACTCATACTCATACTCATTTATTCATAATATTTATTACATGTCATTCTTAAAATTATTTTAATATATTATTCATAGTCATCATAATAATTAATAAGTTGAAGTTTCTGGCTGAAAGTTAAGGAATTCATCAAAAGTGTAGAATGTGAGACATAATGAGTGTTTTGTTTTACGCATCACAGTAAAGGTTGGAAATGTAGTACTTTACTGAAGAGACCAGTAAGTAAGCAATACTGGACAAGTACGATAGAAATCCGAGCCATAGGCGAGGCGAGGCAGGGTTTTGCGTCTGGTAGACATCATATCATGTTGATGAGCTGATGGTGGAAGGTAAAACTCCTTAACGGTTCGGTTAGGAGTTATAGGAAGTTTCTTTAAATATCATATGCACGTATAGACCTTTAGTTGTATTCTTTCTGGTTATTCAGATGAGCTGATGATGGAAAGTATAACTCCTTAACGGTTAGGTCACACAACACCTTAACAAGATACTATAATATGTATAATATCAATGCTAAGTAGGTACACAGCGCTTCCAGTTACTAAGTTTCCGTAGATGGTAAGAAAACATTGAATTATACCTAATGCAGGACAGGGAAAAGTAATAATAGGTCTGGTTATTTTAGTGCCCGCTTCCGAATTAGTGAAAAACATTGTATACCTATAAAGAAATACTGTAAAGGACCGTATCTACCAGAAGTTTAGTCGGGCTTGCTTGCACGCTTGCTTGCACGGTTACTTGCACGCTTTCTTGCTTGCTTGCTTGCTTGCTTGCCTGTATGCTGCTTGCTTGATATCTTGGTTCTTTGTAATACTCATGGTACCTACACGCGAGCGAAGCCGCGGGCAAAAGCTAGTAAAATATACGTTTATTATTCAACCTTCTTAATGGGCTTTTTGCAATTAAAAAAAAAATATGACATCTTTTACAAGGAGTTCTAAATTCAAATAACAATGATGTTATGACATTTTTGTCGTACTTACCGGACACTTTTTCATTCCGAATTCAAAACCTCTCTACTTACCAGAGACTTTTGATCATTGTCCGGTATTATTAACTTACTCGTGACTATTTAATGATGTATTGGCGACTTTACGTATCATTTTTGAGTTTGACATAATTTATTTGTATACAAAATATAATTACTAAAATTAAAGTAGGATACTTTATTATAAAGTATGGTTGGCAACCCTAGGCGCAAGCCACACAGGAGACGTAGGACGAGGGCGCCTCGCAGTCGCACAGCCCCTTGCATCAGTTTTCATACTAAATGTATAGAAGCGTCGCGATCCAAAGCAGACAGAAGAGACGGGGCGGAGAGGCGGCCTGCGGACAAACGACGCGGACTGCGACGCGCCACCGTCACACGCCTCTTCTGTGTGGCTTTCACCAAAGGATAAAGAACTGAAACAATTACTGCGCGCGTGAGCAATGTAATTAGGTCATTCTTTGGTCGCACGTTTTATCGTGTTTCGGAGATCGGAGGGTTCCGACTGTCTGCAGTATGCCTCCGCCTCGGGGTCCCGGTCTGCGCCCCACATCGTTGCCCCTGTGGAAGTGACGTGGACCGACTAGGGCGCCACGGTCTTTCCTGCCAGAGAAGTGCGGGTCGTTTCTCAAGGCATGCTGCCCTTAATGACATCATCCGCCGGTCTCTTGCATCGGTCAATGTGCCGGCTATTTTGGAGCCAACAGGAATATCTAGAAATGACGGCAAGAGACCGGATGGGATGTCCCTGATTCCGTGGAGTATGGGACGGGTGCTAGTGTGGGACGCAACTTGTGTTGACACACTGGCCCCTTCACATCTCCACCGAACATCCATAAGGGCAGCGGCAGCAGCAGAAACGGACGAAATTGCCAAGTTAGGGAAATACAGCGGTCTCGGCGCCGAATATAATTTTGTACCTTTTGGCGTCGAGACCCTTGGTCCGTGGGGCCCTGGTGCTCTGAGTCTCTTCAAAGACTTATCAAAGCGACTCAGAGATACCACAGGAGACCGAAGAGCTGGCAGCTTCCTCGCTCAACGCATCAGTCTTACGATCCAGCGAGGAAATGCTGCCAGCGTCTTCGGTACCATGCCACAGGGGCCATTTTTAGATTGAATTTAGTTTTAGTTTATTTTATTGTAATATAGTTAGTTTTAATTTTTATAGTTTGTTAGTGTTTATACTTAGTTAAGTTTTATTCATTGTTATATTATATTCTTAGTTTCATTAAATTTAATATTAGTGCCTTGCGGAATCGCTGTAGCACTATCTGTAGAGACGCTCAAAGACGCCATATCCACGAGGCAGTTGAAAACGGAGACCCTGCTAAAGTTTGGAAATTTCTTAAATCAATAGGAGTTGGTAAATCTCAGCAAAAATCTATTTCGGCTGGTATTAATATTGATCAGCTCAACCAGCATTTCTCTTCTTCGGCTATTTTCAGTGGATCTGAAAAAGACAAAACACTAACTTATCTTTCAACATTACCAACTTCTGATACTACTCCTTTTTATTTCAATCAATTTACCGACAGTGATGTTAAGAAGAGCGTATTATCCATCGCTTCAAGCGCTGTTGGTGTTGATAGTGTAAGTCGTGCTATGATCCTTCCTCTCCTTGATATAGTTGTTCCCGTCATCACTTCTATACTTAATAATTCTATTACATCGAATATATTTCCTGTAGTATGGAAGGATGCTGAAATTATTCCCCTACCTAAAAAGTCCAGTCCGTCATCCTTTTCTGACTACAGACCAATTTCTATTCTCCCTTTCCTATCCAAAGTTTTGGAGCGTCTAGTGCATCAACAGTTATCATCATATCTAAACAGAAACGACCTCCTCAATCCTTTTCAGTCTGGTTTCCGTCCTGGTCATAGTACGGCAACCGCACTTGCGAAGATCACCGATGACATCCGAATGGGTATGGATAATAGAAAACTCACTGTTTTAACTCTATTAGATTTCAGCAATGCTTTCAACACTGTTGATTTCGACATTATGCTTGGAATTTTACGCTCTCTTAACGTATCTCCTGCGGTTATTGAATGGTTTCGTAGTTACTTAGTGGGTCGTCGGCAAAGAATAAAGGCGGAAGATTCTCGATCTTCCTGGTGCAACACTCTTGCTGGTGTACCACAAGGTGGAGTGCTGTCTCCATTATTATTCTCTATTTTTATAGATTCTATTTCTCGTAATCTTCTTTCTTCGTATCACCTTTATGCTGATGACCTACAAATCTACTCTCAGGGTGTGATTGGCGATCTTCCGTTGGTTATCGAGTCTGTTAACTTGGATCTAAAGAAGATTTTGAAATGGAGCCAACGATTTGGCCTGATTGTTAACCCAACAAAGATCCAGGTCATTGTTATTGGTAGCTCGAAACTTGTGCCAAGAGTCGACTTTGCATCTCTGCCACCGGTGCTTTTCGACGGAGTACTAATACCGTTTGCGCATCAGGTCAAGAGCCTGGGTGTTATTTTAGACCGCACTCTCTCATGGTCTCCTCATGTGTGCGAGGTGAGCAGGAAGGTGTTTGCTGCGGTGGGATCTTTAAGACGGCTTCAGAATTTCCTACCTTTTGCTACCAAGGTTGCGCTTGCTCAAACTTTGCTGCACCCTATATTCGACTATGCTGACATTTGCTATCCCGATCTCCTAGAAGAGCAGCTTAATAAACTTGAGCGAATTCAAAATCTATGCATTCGGTTTATCTTTGGTCTGCGTAAGTTCGATCATGTCTCTAATTTTCGATCACAGCTCAAGTGGCTCCCAATCCGCCTTCGCCGTAACTCTCACGTTCTCCACCTTCTTTACGGCATTCTCTTTAACCCTGCAACTCCTCGCTACCTCAAAGAGCGGTTTAGCTACGTAACTTCTATTCGATGCTCTCAGAACTTTCTCCTTACCGTGCCTCTCTCTAACTCCAAATTCTATGTCTATTCTTATACTGTCCAGGCTATTCGGTTGTGGAATGCCTTGCCGATTGACTTACGACGGGCAAAATCTCTGTCAATCTTTAAATCAATGCTTAAGGTGTACTATCTGTCTTCTTGTAATTATTAGCTTTGTTATAGTTTATTTATTTATATGTGGCTGTTTATCCCAATGCTTATATTTGTTTTAGACGTGTACTTATTATATGTACGATATATGTATGAGTAGATGTACTATTTTTTGTTGCGTTTTAATTTTCTGATCCACTGTTGATGCACCACCTGCTGTAAACTAGTCCTTCCTTCTTTCTGGTAAAGGGTTGCCTGGAAGAGATCGCTCTTAAGCGATAAGGCCGCCTATTGCTTACCTTGTAACTTACTCTCTGTGTACCTGTTTTCTGTATTGCTTACTATTCCTGGTGTACAATAAAGAGTCATTGTATTGTATTGTATTGTATTTAATTAGATTACTTATAAATTTATACAATTTAATCATAGTTGTAAAATCTTAATTTTAACAGATATCCTTATAATTAAAATACCTCATATAGTTTTCACTTTGTTCTGCTTAAAAAAAAACTAACAGTTTTATATAAGTTTTATCGATAGTTTTGTACTATCGGTCATGATTGCCTGATTTTGCTATATTTTTCGATAGTATTGACATGTGACGATACTGTTGATAGTAATATCGATATCCTGAATAGTTTGCGAGGTCAACGATCGATAGTCAAACTATCGATAGTTCTGCAACACCGATTCAATTCCGTTCAGCCGTTCACACAACGCAGGCACGCACGCACGCACACGCACACAAACGCGCACAAACTGCTATATTTATAATAATACTAGCTGTTGCCCGCGACTCCGTCTGCGAAGATAAAAAATAGCCTACGACCTATTCTCAGACCTGCCGAATATGGAGAAAAAATTTCATAAAAATCGGTCGAGCCGTTTCGGAGGAGTTCGATAACAAACATCGTGACACGAGATTTTTATGGTTTACCCTTGAATCGAAGACAATCATTTCATCGATTATTAGTTCATAGACGACGTTTCCCGTATTTTAATTTCATCGACTATTCATTTCATCGAACGGTTACATCATGGTTTTTTTAAATCGCCGATTATTAAATTGTAGAATAATTATTTAATGATATGTTTATTCTACAGAATTTTATATCGTTATTTTTTATTTCATGTTTTATTCAAATCGTATTATTAATGTTTCATAGAAAATTATTCACATCTTTATCCTACTAATATTATAAACGCGAAAGTTTGTAAGAATGTATGTATGTATGGATGGATGTTTGTTACTCTTTCACGCTAAAACGGTTTGACGGATTCTGATGAAATTTGGCACACAGATAGTTTATAATCCGGATTAACATATAGGATACTTTTTATCCCGGAAAATTGCATAGTTCCCGAGGGATAGCAATAAACGAATTCTTCGCAGGAATGCCAAAACCGCTAGAGTTACACATATGTAATGTATGATGGAAATGTTTATCTTAAATAGTCCTACAAAAAAAACCCACCACAGTATATATCTTTCGAAATTCCCACGGGATAGGGAAATATCTAAACTTTCTTTGTTTTTTTGTTTATAGCAGAATCTCTGAAACTATTGAGCCAATTTTAAAATTTTTTTCACCATTATAAAGTAACACTGTTTTTGATTGACATAAGTTACTTTTTATGCGGGAAAATTCAAAATTCCCACGGGATAGAAATAAATTATTTCAATTTCGTAGCTGATTTTAATAATCCCCGATTAACAAAAGCTACTTTTTTTCGGGTAAATACAAAATTCCCACGGGAAAGAAAAAACTGAATTCAACTTCGGGGCTGATTTTGAAAATTCTTTCAACAATAGAAAGCTACAACTATTCCTGATTGGTAAAGACTACTCTTCTTCGGGAAAATGAAAATTCCCGTGGGATAGAAATAAGTGAATTCAACTTCGGGGCTGATTTAAAAAATTCTTTTACCAATAGTAAACTACAGTATCCCTTATTTACATAGTGTAGTACAAATTACTACAACATAACCTTAAACTCAATACCGATTTTGACATGTCAATATTTACATGAATAACATGTTTTGGAATAAGACATATGTACTCACGTGTAGCTAAACTCTTAATCTAACGAGTAACAGGCATATTCCAGGCCTTCAGTAGCTATAGGAGTTGAATTCACCACAGAAACTCCATGTGTTATCGCAAACTTTCACAAGCACTTCCTCACTAAACTATCTTACTCCCAACCACATGCGATACACCAATTTCATCGCCAGGACATAAGCTACACACTTATTATCACTGTTTTACACAACAAAACGTATTTCAGTAAATTTCAGACGCGGAACTGTCATAAATTTATTTTTCAAACGAGACGGTATCTTTTTATTAGAAAAGTCAGACACCTGTCAAAAACCATTCCATTTAGCGAAATATGCGTTCCCTAACGGCGCACATTGACAGCGGCGCGTCATGCTAATTTAAGACAACATCCCGCCGCGGAGCGTAACAAGGAACTGGCGCAGGAGTTTCCCGAGTGAAACGTCAGTGTTGGCACGGCGCTCCTCGCGAGCTCACGTACGCATTTCTATCGCGCGCGTTTGACATTCCGAACCCGCATGTAAACAATCGGACAAAAACATCTCGCCCGCGCATACCGCGTCGGTCCGAACGTCTTGGCAGGCCGTTGCGGTCGCTTAGTAATGTGCCGCGGATTGTAGTATCGCCACAAATACAGTGTTAAACGCGAGTTGTGCCGCGTAGTGACGTTCGCGGTGTGAGAGCGCCGCCGCACTCATTCTTCGTAGGCCCCGGCTGAGAGGGCGGCCGGGTGCATTCGTGCGACGCCAAGAGGATTTCAACGCCCTTCATCACCCCTGCTACGCGCCGAGCCTGAATGCCGCGCCCTATTTGCAACGCGAGCCGCGCGTGACCGCGCTCGCTTTTGATTGCCCGAAGGCTCAGGCTTAGAGGCGGCCTGATGCGTTTACGCGAAGCCAAGGGTGTGTCAACGCCTTACTTCACCCCCGTCGCGCGCCGCGGCTGACCGCGCGCGCCTCGGTTCCCGTAGGCTCAGGATTCTGGCGGGCAGATCCTGCAGTACATAGTGCGATGCCAAGGGCTTCATGCCTGCCCGCGCACTGCACCCCGCACTAACCATCACCGTGGTCATCGGGCGCAGCCTCCGGTTTCCCCCCCAGGCCTCACCTAGCTACTGGCTAGTTGGGTTCGACGGCCTGAGGGTCCCCGAACGTACTCCGCAGGCTACGGCCTCCGTAGCCTAGCGTGATTCACCCGTCATCGTCGAGGTAGTCCCGAAGATCCCGTAAGTGCACTAACTTTTATTTATCCACTGGCCAGTGCGAGCGTGAATTTGCCCACGCTTTAAAATCAGTGCGCGTTACCAAACGTATTCCAATAAGAGGTCATTCCTAACTCGAACGTACCGTTCTTCGTCACACAACTTATGTTATGAAATTATTGCAATTTATGAAATTGTTTTTATCGTTGCATGTTGGTAAAACAATACACTGTTAATTTAAATTGGCCTTTGTATCATTTCGCTGTCTGCCCTAATCACCCCAACATAAGCACAACCGGCTACGGCCCTTGAAGTAAAGGTCTTTTAGGAAGCCGCTGAACCTATCTGAGCAACTTCTAGTTTGTAACCAAAAGAAATGTAACTTATCTGCCAGTGAAGTGAGGAGTAAGTAAGTACCTAATCCAATTATACCGACCCGCTTCACGACAGATTTGGCGCCCGAACCTTAATTATTAACGTTATTATTCAGCTTCATAAATAATAATAATTTAAAAAAAAAAAAAATGTAACTTTGGAAAAAAAAAAAAAAAACCATTAATTATAAAATTTACCTTCACCAGTCGATATTAGTATACAACATCAATAACAAAAAACTGTAATTAACATAGGAAAAAATAGTTTCACTAAATTTAAATATTGTTGGTGTGATTAGCGGACAGCTGATAGTTAAATTGTATTTTTTATAACATGGCCATATTTTCTGAAACAAATTGAATATTTTTGATGCAATATGGTAACCTGCCTGTACTTATAAGTCTTTTTGTGCATCTGTGTGTACCCGACCAAGTAACAATTAATTAATTTAATTATTTTAGTTGTACTATGAGAATGTAGCATAGTAACAACAAACAATTTGAACAATTACAATTAAATATATTCCCCAATTATTTTACTGCGCATCATAATAGATGCTTTGCAGTTGATACAATTTATATAACACCTTCTCCATTGAGAAGTGTCATTATTATTATTATTATCACACTTGTTCGGGACCACACAGACATTGACGAGCTGCCAACATGTCGGACCACGAAAACGAATTATATCACGAAATTGAAATCACCAGACGCGACCCACCGACGACAACCTCAAGTTTTGACTTAGGACCCGGTCCTAGTTTCGTTAACACGCGACCGCGCGGAAATCGAGACCCATATGAACCGACCCCCGGTCCATCCAATCAACCAGACGCGCCGACCGCCGCGACCGGACAGTATCGTTCCATAAACACATTGGAAGCTCCGAAGCTTGTGTCCAGAATCTTAGACCAACCACCTCACTGGCGCGAAATGTACCACCAGCCGACCGCAGATTCTGAAGAACGCGTTGTACACGTAATACGCGAGGATAGCTTACGAGCGTGGAACTTAAAGTTCACGGGCGAATCGGACGTCGCAGATTTCTTCCTTAGGCTCGATGATTATATGCGCAGCCGCGATACGTCGGAGCGCAAGGTACTCAAATGTTTTCCCGACTTATTGAGTGGCAAAGCTTTAGATTTTTATAGGCAGATACGAGACAGCGTCACCACCCTGTCGGAGTTACAAACCAAATTCAGGAGTTTTTTCACATCCATTGATAGCGATTACGCTTTAGAAAAGAAAGTTAGAGACCACCGACAGCTACCAGGACAGCCGTTACATTTATACATACTGGAAATGCAGACGATGAATTCGAGGTTGGTGTCCCCATTACAAGAGACCAGCCTTATCGAAATCATCAAACACAATATTCAGCCTATGTATGCACAACTGCTAGCTGTCGGTGATACTTACACTATCCAAAACTTGATCATTTTGGGTAAGCGACTCGAAGCTTACGCCGGTCCACCCACTGTCAGTTCCGGATCCAGATCAAACAAACAGTCGAATCACGTGGCTGTTGTAAATACACAGCATAGTAGAAAATTCACCTCAAATAACTCAGTGACCTGTAAAAAATGTAAAAAAATTGGTCACTCTTACAGACAATGTCGAACTATACCCGGCATTGTTTGCTTCCAGTGTGGACAAAGAGGGGTATTGTCAAATACCTGCCCAAAATGCAACCCCCCTAAGCGCAGGCCACACCTGGAGGCAAACAATAGCCCAAAAAACTAGATACTCCAGGGTTCACCGAAACAGATCATAAATCACCCCATCTAGGAACGGTAACCCCTGGCATATCAGTCATTGATGGTGACAATAGACTGTACATCGACTTCGACATTGGATCTGGAACTTACAAGGGACTGTTGGACACAGGCGCGAATTTAAATATTATTGGTAACGGATACCACAAAAACTTGTTAAAACTAGGTTTCAAATTAACACCCGTACGCTCAAGTGCAACTTGTGCAAACGGCTCTAAAGTTAACGTCATAGGCACTTTACTTTTACCGATCATTTTCAGAAATCGAACTTACGAGACCACGTTTTTGGTAATACCAACCGTAATCGATAACTTTATAATGGGTATGGATTTTATGCATAAAGTTGGATTAATAAATTTAATAAACCACAGCACAACAACATGCAATGGAATTGTGACACAAACACAAGGTAATACCGGTGTTTGCGCCATAATTCCAAAACAACAACTCTCTCCTTTGGAAGCAATCGAAATAAATAAGGTCATAGCTAAATACAAAACCATAAGTACAGAGGAGAGGGGTTTAGGCAAAACATCCATAGTCGAGCACAAGATCCTGACGACCGGACCACCAATCAAGCAACGGTACTATCCGCTTTCCCCAGTCAAACTTAAGACTTTAAATGAGGAAGTAGACCGAATGCTAGAGCTGGGCGTGATAGCACCGTCTAAGTCGCCTTGGTCAAATCCAGTCGTCATGACTCCAAAAAAAGATGGCTCTCTTAGGTTTTGCTTAGATGCAAGAAAATTAAATGATGTCACAGTCAAAGACTCATACCCATTACCTTACATAAGTTCGATTTTGGATAATTTGCGCGGTTCTCGCTATCTAACTTCAATTGATTTGTCTGCCGCTTACTGGCAAATATCTTTATGTAACTCCGACAACGTGGACGGCTCTGGAACATCGTGTCAAAAAACGGCTTTTGTTGTACCAGGCAGAGGACTTTTCGAATTCCGTAGGCTTCCGTTTGGTATATCAAACGCCGGTTGCGAATTGCAACGTTTAATGGATTCTTTGTTTCATCACAAATATGGTGAAAAAATCTTTGGTTATTGTGACGACTTACTAATCGCCACAAGTAACTTTCAAGAACATCTTGAAATTTTAAACGACGTTTTCGACGCTTTAAGCAAAGCGGGTTTGACACTTAACTTCAACAAATGCGAGTTCTGTAAGGACGAGCTGAAATATCTTGGTTATGTTATCGGCCCTCAAGGTTTACAAACAGATCCACAAAAGTTGGACTGTATTAAAAACTTCCCACGACCAACAACAGCTAGGCAATTGCGCGCATTTATAGGTCTGTGTTCATACTACCGCAGGTTCGTGGATAAGTTCTCGACCATAGTCGCACCGATGACCGCATTGGTAGGAAAAAAGAAGGGAAAAGACGCCATAGCCTGGGGAGAAGAAGCAGAAAGGTCCTTCCTAGCGCTCAAAGAAGCTCTCACCATGGCTCCAGTACTGGCTTGCCCCGACTTTTCCCTACCATTCCAAATCCACACCGACGCTTCGTCGGTAGGCATCGGGAGCGTCCTTATTCAGGAGATCGACGGCATAGAACACCCCGTCGCATTCCACTCGAGACTTCTCTCCAAGACCGAGCGGAACTACAGCACTACAGAGCGCGAGTTGTTGGCCGTGGTAGACTCCATAAATCATTTCCGCCCTTATATAGACGGTACTCACTTTGTGGTCGTCACGGACCATATGTGCCTCAAATGGTTGAAGTCGCTAAACAACCCTTCTGGTCGTTTAGCACGCTGGGCGATGCAGCTGTCTTGCTTCAATTTCGAGATACGACACAGAAAAGGCTCGAACCACGTAGTCCCAGATATATTATCTCGAATTGAACTCAAGGCAGTTGCATTTACTGGTGGTAGCAGTTCTAACGACGATTGGTATAATAAATTATTTAAAAACGTAGAATCAAACCCAACATTCCACAAAAATTACCAAATAAAAAATGGAATGTTGTTAAGGTATAGCAAACCATCGTCGCAACTACTTAGCGCTACCGAGTGGAAAATAGTAATTCCACGAGAACTAATACCAGAGTGCATGAAGGAAAACCACGAAATTAACGCGGTGCACCCAGGTACTTTTAAAACATTTTCAAAAATTAAGGAAAATTATTACTGGAAGGGCATGTATGCAGACGTGAAAAGTTATGTGTCCGCGTGCGAGAAGTGTAAAGCTTATAAACACTCCAATAACCCGCCGCACGGGCACATGACTAACCAGAAGAAGGTTGATAGGCCGATGCATACTTTGTCAATAGACATCATCGGCCCCATAGCTAAATCGTATTCTGGTCACGTCTACATACTGTCAATTGTAGACGTTTTTACTAAATATTGTTGGTTACACCCGTTAAGAACTGCAACCACCAAAACAGTGTCATCATTTATAGAGTCTGAGATATTGACCAAAGAGGGCATACCATGCGTTCTCATATGCGATAACGCCACGATCTTTCAAAGTCGAGAATTTAAAAACTTTTGCTCGAAACATTCAATTCCCAGGATATTTTACGGAGCTTTTTACGCGCCACAATCGAACACTATTGAGCGATACAACCAAACGATCCAAACCTGCTTAGCTATTTTAGTGGGGGAAGACCACAGAAACTGGTCCAAGCACCTACCACATATTCAGATGTCACTGAATAGCACCGTCAATGTTGCAACGGGATATACACCATTTTTCTTGGCAAAAGGCCGTGAGTTCGTCGCGGACGGCGCGTTGCATCACATACGTGGCAACGCACCACATTCGTCAGACGACCTCCAGCTCGCAACTCGGTCTAACAAAGCTAACACGCTAGATGACTTGGCAGATATCTTCAACCGTGTAACAGACGCCTTGACCAAAGCGTACAAACAAAACGCGAACCGGTATAACCTACGCCGCCGAGAGCTCCGGCTAAGCGTGGGAGATACCGTGTGGAGGCGTAATTTTGTACAGTCAAGTGCGGCACACTTCTTCTCAGCGAAACTTGCCCCGAGATTCGTCAAGAGCAAAGTTACGAAGAAGCACTCAGATGTCGTTTATGATCTACAAGACATTGACACGGGTAAAACAGGAAAATATCACGCCAAGGACATCATAAAAGTGCCATAAGGTGTATACCAAAGCGCGACATTGACTTTGTTTTGCTTTTCTGTACACAGTACACCTTTTTACAAAAAGTGTCAAACTCAACTTTTTTTGAAAAATTAAAAATTTATGTGTACCTGTACTACCCTAGGTACCAGGGAGTGCAAACTGGATTAAAATCGGTCCAGTACTTTTAGAGAAAAAATGAAAACTAAGTTTTTTCTCATACTTTCTTGATAGCTATCACAATTATCGAACTTTAAATTTCAGTGTGAAGTCTATTGACACTTCACACATCTAGGATTTGCTGTAGCCACCACCACAAGGTGTGCTACTGTATATAGTGAGAACTTGACAGTGTGCGCACACTGTCATGTACCTCTTGTACAAAATGTATATTGTAGTATAAAATAAATATACATATACTTGTACTTTAAGTTAGGATAAACATCATAACATGACATGACCTACCATAGCTCGTTGGTAGTAATTTAGGTATTCTAGGCGTATTAGATAGAAAGTTAGGATCATAGTCCAGGAACCGGATCCACATAGGCCGGAGTCCAGGCATTAGTGTTAGACGTTGATAAAGTTCAACACGCATGCTTAGCCTTTAGGATCACTTACTTGATAAGTTTGATTTTCTACTCCCTAATCTTAACGATATTAAGTCGCATGCATACCTAAATGAGGGCATAAGATTTTTTTTTCCGGCTATACCGGCTGTTGCGGTTAAGCTCGGCTTAACCTCTTTTCCTGACAAGGGGGGTATTGTAGTACAAATTACTACAACATAACCTTAAACTCAATACCGATTTTGACATGTCAATATTTACATGAATAACATGTTTTGGAATAAGACATATGTACTCACGTGTAGCTAAACTCTTAATCTAACGAGTAACAGGCATATTCCAGGCCTTCAGTAGCTATAGGAGTTGAATTCACCACAGAAACTCCATGTGTTATCGCAAACTTTCACAAGCACTTCCTCACTAAACTATCTTACTCCCAACCACATGCGATACACCAATTTCATCGCCAGGACATAAGCTACACACTTATTATCACTGTTTTACACAACAAAACGTATTTCAGTAAATTTCAGACGCGGAACTGTCATAAATTTATTTTTCAAACGAGACGGTATCTTTTTATTAGAAAAGTCAGACACCTGTCAAAAACCATTCCATTTAGCGAAATATGCGTTCCCTAACGGCGCACATTGACAGCGGCGCGTCATGCTAATTTAAGACAACATCCCGCCGCGGAGCGTAACAAGGAACTGGCGCAGGAGTTTCCCGAGTGAAACGTCAGTGTTGGCACGGCGCTCCTCGCGAGCTCACGTACGCATTTCTATCGCGCGCGTTTGACATTCCGAACCCGCATGTAAACAATCGGACAAAAACATCTCGCCCGCGCATACCGCGTCGGTCCGAACGTCTTGGCAGGCCGTTGCGGTCGCTTAGTAATGTGCCGCGGATTGTAGTATCGCCACAAATACAGTGTTAAACGCGAGTTGTGCCGCGTAGTGACGTTCGCGGTGTGAGAGCGCCGCCGCACTCATTCTTCGTAGGCCCCGGCTGAGAGGGCGGCCGGGTGCATTCGTGCGACGCCAAGAGGATTTCAACGCCCTTCATCACCCCTGCTACGCGCCGAGCCTGAATGCCGCGCCCTATTTGCAACGCGAGCCGCGCGTGACCGCGCTCGCTTTTGATTGCCCGAAGGCTCAGGCTTAGAGGCGGCCTGATGCGTTTACGCGAAGCCAAGGGTGTGTCAACGCCTTACTTCACCCCCGTCGCGCGCCGCGGCTGACCGCGCGCGCCTCGGTTCCCGTAGGCTCAGGATTCTGGCGGGCAGATCCTGCAGTACATAGTGCGATGCCAAGGGCTTCATGCCTGCCCGCGCACTGCACCCCGCACTAACCATCACCGTGGTCATCGGGCGCAGCCTCCGGTTTCCCCCCCAGGCCTCACCTAGCTACTGGCTAGTTGGGTTCGACGGCCTGAGGGTCCCCGAACGTACTCCGCAGGCTACGGCCTCCGTAGCCTAGCGTGATTCACCCGTCATCGTCGAGGTAGTCCCGAAGATCCCGTAAGTGCACTAACTTTTATTTATCCACTGGCCAGTGCGAGCGTGAATTTGCCCACGCTTTAAAATCAGTGCGCGTTACCAAACGTATTCCAATAAGAGGTCATTCCTAACTCGAACGTACCGTTCTTCGTCACACAACTTATGTTATGAAATTATTGCAATTTATGAAATTGTTTTTATCGTTGCATGTTGGTAAAACAATACACTGTTAATTTAAATTGGCCTTTGTATCATTTCGCTGTCTGCCCTAATCACCCCAACATAAGCACAACCGGCTACGGCCCTTGAAGTAAAGGTCTTTTAGGAAGCCGCTGAACCTATCTGAGCAACTTCTAGTTTGTAACCAAAAGAAATGTAACTTATCTGCCAGTGAAGTGAGGAGTAAGTAAGTACCTAATCCAATTATACCGACCCGCTTCACGACAATAGGGTACTTTTTCCGGGATAATAAAATATTCCCGCGGGATAGAAATAAGTAAATTCAACATCTGCACTGATTTTAAAAATTCTTTCATATGATATGATATGACTATCCCCAATTGACATAGGCTACTCTTTCTTCAGGAAAATGCAAAATTCCCACGGGATAGAAAAAACTAAATTCAACTTCGAGGCTGATTTTGAAAATTCTTTCACCAATAGAAAGCTACACTATTACTGATTGGTATAGACTACTCTTCTTCGGGAAAATGCAAAATTCCCGCAGGATAGAAGTAAGTCAATCCAAATTTGTGGCTCATTTAAAAAATTCTTTCACTAATAGTATGCTACAGTATCCCTGATTGACACAGGTTACTTTTCTACGGGAAAATACTAAATTCCCACGGGATAGAAATAAGTGAATTGAATATAAGGGCTGATTGTTAAAATGATTTACTAATAATAAAAAGCTACGATGTCTCTGATTTTCAAAAAAGGTCCAAAAAGGAATTTCTATCCCGCGGAAACTTTACTTTGCACTTTCCGGGATAAAAAAAAAGCCTGTTTCAATCAGGCACAGGCCTCCTCCCAGAACGAGAGGACTTGGGCAGTAAGATTTGGGAACTTCACACCCACCATTGAATTTCTTCTCAGGTGTGTGCAGCTTTCCTCGCGATGTTTTCCTTCAATATAAAGCTCATGGTAAACTTCAAACGTAATTTACCACATGAATTCGGAAAAACTCAGAGGTGCAAGCCTGGGCTCAAACTCACGACCCTTTGCTTAAGAGTCCATAGGTCTGACCACTAGGGCACCACGGCTTAGCGGCTATAGAATTCACTTATTCCTATTCCACGAGAACTTTTCATTTTCCTGGCATTATCCTATGTGTTAATCCATGTAATAAACTACCTGTGTGCCAATTTTCATCCAAACAACTAACGTTATTGTCTTCGCGTACGAAGTCGCGGGCAAAAGCTAGTTAATACATAATTTTCACTAAACATTTCACTAATCAATGAAACTCTAATAATTGTGGTTATATAAAAAGCAAGGCTTACAGGGTGGTCATAAAAAAAATACCTAAAACCAAAGGCTATCCGCTCCGGCTCCGACCCGTCTTGCTCGCTCGCTCCCTCGCTCGCTGTAATAAAACGTCGATGAAATGAAATTCGATATTTAGATATTTTGAATAGTTTAGGAAATGTATGTTCTAAAAAACAATAATCCATGTACAGTTATTCTAGGAATTAAGAAAATTTGTAATGTATAATCGATGAAACCAGATTACTGCTAAATATATTATAGGAACTGAATATTCTAGGCATACACCATTTTCGATGAAATTAAATTCGATGAAAAATTTGTCTACGATTCAGGGGATACCGGTTTTTATATATTAGATTAGGATACCCGGTGTTAAGTCAGTATAATATTATCTACAAGCGACGTGTTTATTCACTCCTAACTATAAGCTTATCCGTACGGAATCTCTGTCTCTAATAAGTAAGTGATAATTAGCTTAATTATTTATAATGATTAACTTCTTGTTTCCGTGTACTCGTAGTGGACTAAAAAATTCCATTACCGCCTCTACTCCATTTAATTTAGAATTATAAACCACAACAACATTATTTGCGGCTCGTGAACTGTAATCTCTTTACAATTTGTACTAGAGTAACAATTGACGACACGCAAATAAAGTGACATTAAAACAATTTTATTTTGCGGCTCTCAGACTATTGTACATTTGCTAGGTAAGAAATAGTTGACGAGCCGCAATATAATGATGTTGTGGTTTTCAATTGACAACATTTCATATTTCTAAGACTATAATTTGATTCGTTCTCTGTATACTGTTTGGAAAGAGGAAGACGCTGATAGTTTTAAATTTTCACTAGGATTATTAATTAATTTATTACAATTTTTTAAAGATGTGCTTATTCTAAAAGAGCGTAACGATAGAATAGATCCATTACTTTTGTCTAGTCTCTATTAAAAAAAGTGATGACGTAAATTTGACATTAAGGTTGTTATCAAATTTAAAATTATGACAGCTCTTTTTTCTAGTGAAAAGGGTAAAGGAAACATATCTATTCTGTGGAGATACAGGTAAGTACACATATTATGTCTTTTAAATTTGTTGTATTTTTTTAAATATGAAGAAATAAATTATAATAAATATTTTTCCGTGTTCAGGAGGCGAAACTCTTTCGATTCCTGTAGTAATTTTCAGGCGTTAAAAAAATGAAATGTTGTCAATTCTAAATTAAATGAAGTGTAAGGTTCTATTATTATTCAAAAACGGGATTTATTATATTCAATTCAATGGGGCCCTATCTCCGTAAACATTCCTTTAGGATCATAGAGTTGCTTGAAATTACGAATTTCCAACGGATATAGAGATCGGAATTTGGCCATAAATTTTATTAGCGCACAGACAAAATGGCGGGTAAAAGCTAAGTTTTCATAAATATCTAAAATACGCCCAACTTTGATGAGCATTAGTATGAGAATGTTTGAGTCCCAGGAAAGGACATAGGACAGTTTTATCCCAGAAATCATCTTTAAAATGGGGAATGGAAGTTTGCTTGCGTGATTTACTAATAAACATTCAAACATATTTCTCATTTTCTCATTTATAACATTAGTAGGATACAAATAGGATTATTATAAATTATTATATATTATAATCTTAGGCTTACTATTCAAAAGTGTTTTTACTTTTTATACTATTGTATCTTCTATAAGTAAATAATTATTAAGCAGGTACTCTTTCTTTATACAATGATAATAAGAGACGACCCCAAACAAAACTGATTAATACATATATTGGCATCAAATAAATCTCACTTGTTAAAGTGTCTGTATGTATTTAGGTGTACTTGTATCATGAAATATCTAGATTATACCAGTTTTTTTCTGAACTCTGTTTAATGATTATTACGATTAATAGAGGACTTTAGATACTTATAGATAAAGAATCTAAGCAAGGTCCCTAGCTTACTTTGTTCTTTGAAAAAAGTGCCACCTCCTACCTATCTTACTAATATTAGGTATAAGTACACGAGAAACTTTGTAAAGATGTTTAGATGTTTCAATGTTTGTTAGTCAATCATGCATTAACTGTCGAACGGTTTTCGATTAAACTTAGGGTAAAGACAGACAAAGATTTGGATTGATTGGTGCTAGTAGCAGTCACAGAGTACATAATAGTTACTACGCAACAGATGCGACACTCGCGCTTGACAGCCGCTATGGTCACCTACCAGCTGGCTCACCGCCGACGGTGCTACAGTTCACAGAGTACATTTTCGAGTGACAAATGCCAAAGAGAATAGAATCACTAGGTGTCTACCGAAAAGGTTGGAAAGTACCTACTCTACTGTGCAGAGCAGAGTTACTAAATATCATTAGTTGCTTCTAGAAAAGATTAAGTAAGATATCAACAAACCAATTACGAGTAATTACTTACAGCCTGTGTCCGAATGGTTGACAATATAACCCCACATTTTTAACAACATTGCGCTTCTTAAATAACGACGCAATAACTTTGTATTATCTATCACATTTTCCCCACTCACAGCGCTTACTTAAATACGAGTTAAGTGAAACCGAACAGCGGTAGCCATTGCCTTTGAGATAAAAAAAAATCAAAACGTCAGACGCACGCGAACCGATCACTCCTTACATGATTGCGCGGGAAAGCGGACATTTTAACGTGCAAAGGCGTTATTGCAAAGTGCCAGTGTTAAGTGTGTGGGATTTAAAATAAAAAAAACGTAAGTTTTTAATTTCTGACGTAAAACAATTACACAGGTGTTCTTGTTAAGATTTAAAAGTCGTGCTTTTATTTTTTAGTTACAAATTGTTTTCATTCTTTTGTTTACTGTTTTGTTTAAACACGTTCATCGCCGGCTGTATCAGACTGTAAATTATGACATGACGGGTGCAGTTAGTGTACGAATCCGTACCTATTTGTCGATCGGGAATGAACGACAATAATGGACGACCTGGGGCCTGTTGCATAACAAAGTACAACTAATATTACAAGCGGAACTCTAGCTTCACTAGAAAGGGAGTTCCGCTTGTAATATAAGTTGTACTTTGTTATGCAACAGGCCCCTGGTAATAGGCTACTTTCCTAGCTAGTCAGTCTTTTAGATTATCAAAAAATATTGGACACGTATTTTTTATTTTGTCAATTAAACAAAAAATTACGAAGATATGGCGCGTTGAAGTTTCGCGTGACGTCACTTGTTCCTACACTTTGTATGAGCGTTTTAGGAACAAGTGACGTCACGCCTCGTCACGCGGAACTTCAACGCGCCATATCTTCGTCATTTTTTGTTTAATTGTCAAAAGAAAAATTACGTGTCTAATATTTTTTGATAATGTAAAATACGGACTAATAATAATTGAACTAAAACAATTACTTTGCTCACCCGCGACCTTACAATAGTTACGTTTATGCAAGATAGCATAGCATAGCATCCAGATAGATCGAATTTTGCAAAACATTTGTTGGAATCAAATCATTCATTGTTAGATTCAGATTCTTATGAAGTGTTACATTATTGCGGCAAGGGGTTGCGTCTGGATGCTCTGGAATGCATGGAAATAATTAGGTACAACACTATGGGGTCTATTATTAATGAACAGGTAAATTTAGTATCTTCTCCTTTACTGCGGCTTGGGTCGAATTTGAACAGTTAGTATTAATTAAATATGCCTTATAAATAAATAAACAAAAAAATTCAAGGTAGTTTTAAATATGTCAATAAAAGTTAATTTTTGTGGGGTAGTTTGAGAATAAGAAAAATAAAGTGGGTACTTGAGAAGTTACAGTGACAAGTTAAAACATTTGTTTTGGTTTGTTAGTTTAACGTTTGGTAGCATAGCATACGGTTGTGGTAACTCTGAAGATGAGCTCTGGTTGAGTTCGAAACGCGTCAGTGTAGCTTGGTGGTGGTGATGGTTGGGTTTATGTGATTTGTGTGTGTTCGTACAGTGTGGAGGTGGAGGAACTGCATGAACGCACATTTCTTGCATAAACGTAACTATTGTAAGGTCGCGGGTGAGCAAAGTAATTGTTTTAGTTCATTAATATGGACCTCCGCAAAGTAACGCCTGATTCAATAAATTATTTAATAATAATTATTATTTTTTTACCTAGGAAACATCCCTATTCTAACCCATAGACTTTGATTTGGTCGTAGGTATATATTATTGTCGTTCATTTCGGATCGACAATTAAAGGTTGTCTTTTTAATCATATCAGTGGCTACGAGAAAGCTACGATAGAGCGTATATTATTATTACTAGCTTTTGCCCGCGACTTCGTTCGCGAAGACAATAACGTTAGTTGTTTGGATGAAATTTGGCACACAGGTAGTTTATTACATGGATTAACACATAGGATAATGCCAGGAAAATGAAAAGTTCCCGTGGAATAGGAATAAGTGAATTCTATAGCCGCTAAGCCGTGGTGCCCTAGTGGTCAGACCTATGGACTCTTAAGCAGAGGGTCGTGAGTTTGAGCCCGGGCTTGCACCTCTGAGTTTTCCGAATTCACGTGGTAAATTACGTTTGAAGTTTACCATGAGCTTTATAGTGTAGGAAAACATCGCGAGGAAAGCTGCACACACCTGAGAAGAAATTCAATAAGTACCCACCTGCTTTTTTTATATAACTCCAATTATGCATGCAAATGTAAGCTAAGATTCTTTTCTAGGTTATGTAGTTAGTTATATAGTTTTTGCACAGTATTATATGGAAGTGTTTTGAGTGTTTCATTTCGCCAACAAACTGTCATGCAGTTTGGCGAAAAATGTTTTAATGTATACGCTGTGTAATTGTTATTTAAATATATAAAAAAAAATAAAAAAAAATGGTGGGTGTGAAGTTCCCAAATCTACTGTCCAAGTCCTCTCGTTCTGGGAGGAGGCCTGTGCCTGAAGTGAATGAATGAAGTCTATACCAATCAGGAATAGTTGTAGCTTTCTATTGTTGAAAGAATTTTCAAAATCAGCCCCGAAGTTGAATTCAGTTTTTTCTATCCCGTGGGAATTTTGTATTTACCCGAAAAAAAGTAGCTTTTGTTAATCGGGGATATTCATATCACATAATATGTAAGAATTATTAAAATCAGCTACGAAATTGAAATAATTTATTTCTATCCCGTGGGAATTTTGAATTTTCCCGCATAAAAAGTAACTTATGTCAATCAAGAACAGTATTACTTTATAATGGTGAAAAAAATTTTAAAATTGGCTCAATAGTTTCAGAGATTCTGCTATAAACAAAAAAACAAAGAAAGTTTAGATATTTCCCTATCCCGTGGGAATTTCGAAAGATATATACTGTGGTGGGTTTTTTTTGTAGGACTATTTAAGATAAACATTTCCATCATACAATACATATGTGTAACTCTAGCGGTTTTGGCATTCCTGCGAAGAATTCGTTTATTGCTATCCCTCGGGAACTATGCAATTTTCCGGGATAAAAAGTATCCTATATGTTAATCCGGATTATAAACTATCTGTGTGCCAAATTTCATCAGAATCCGTCAAACCGTTTTAGCGTGAAAGAGTAACAAACATCCATCCATACATACATACATTCTTACAAACTTTCGCGTTTATAATATTAGTAGGATTGTGTTATTATTAATGTTGGTACGGATTTTCGATTACGGGCATGGGTCCGGTCATTTGAATGGCATTGTTGGCCGAAGTCAACATGAAGAGTCTTTTAGTACCATATAATTATAAATGAGATGGGCGAAACTATGGAGGTCTATCCCCTAATACACCATTAGGTTGTGCTAGCCGACAGTCCTTCGTTCCCAGGTAGGAAGCGACATATTTAGAATGGCTAAGGGATCGTTATGTTGTGAACAAGATTATCGGGTTATGGCATGGAGTGAGATTATTATTATTTATTCAGACAACATAGAGTTGTTAACATAGCCTACGTTAGTACACAATATTAATTGTGGTTTTTTTATAACAACATTAAAAATTATTGTAAAATAAAACACGTGCTTCCTTTCTTGTGGCAGAAGGAGAACGTAATGTATTTATTTTTATCATCATCATCATCATTTCAGCCGAACGAAAGACGTCCACTGTTGAACATAGGCATCCCCTAAGCCTCGCCAAACAGATCGGCCCTGCGCCATCCGCATCCAATGCGTTCCCGCAACCTTAACCAGGTCGTCGCTCCATTTTGATGGAGGCCTACCTACACTGCGTCTTCCGGTCCGCGGACGCCACTCGAGAACCTTTCGGCCCCATCGGCCGTCAGTTCCACGAGCGATGTGCCCTGCCCACTGCCACTTAAGTCTAGCGATTCTTCGAGCTATGTCCGTGACTTTAGTTCCTGCGCGGATTTCATCATTTATTGTGATCCCGCAGAGAAACTCCAAGCACAGCCCTCTCCATCGCCCTCTGGGTGATTTATTTTTATAAAGTATGTATCATAAGGCATTGTTGATGGCCAGTAACAATTTAGGTTAGGCTAAGTAAATAACTAAAAAAAGTTTTTAAGTCACAAACAGTGATTTTTTCTTTTGAGCAAGCTTCGACTTTTAGGCTGCGTATCCACCGGAGCTGTGCGAGGATGCGTTGCGAGGGATGTGTTTGTCATGAACCAATAGAAACACTTCATTTACAAGCTCGATAGCAAACACCGTGACACGAGATTTTTACAAGCTTTTATTTAGCTCACCCCATTTGTTTTATTCTTGGGTCAAATCTTAGAAGTCGAATTTGACCCACTTCCAGTGGTTGGATTCACCTGAAATTTGGTATACTTATGTAGGTTGGATGACAATGCAAGTACAGTCAACAAAAAGTACAGTCAGCGAAAAGCTTGCATTGAAAATTAAATTTTTAACAAAAACTTATTCTTGCACAAACTCGGGTCCGGAAAAATGGTACGGTCAAGATCATACGGTAGAAATATATATACGTTAACAAGGTGTCAAAAATTTCTGTACAACTCTATGGCATTAACCATAAGGTTGATGTTTACATATTTTGACGCGATGACTGTTTACATAATTTAATGCTTTCGACTGTACTCGTAACTCGTCGATTTCGCACTTCTTTACAATTAACTCTTAGCCGTGCAACTGACATTGAACCTTACTTACCTAACAAGTTAGGCAAGTTGTTACTTAGTTTAGCTTGGCAAGTACTCGCGAAACCAGTTTTCTATAACATATTGGTTTGAACAAAGACATTAAACTGCATTGAGTGAGAGTCGCTGGCGTTTCTATTTCTGACTACAAAAAAGGTTCGATAATTGTGATACGATTTCGTATATCCATTTTAAGGTTGCATACCTCGAAAAGAAAAAGCATAAGATCACGTCGTTGTTTGTCTGTTGAAATTAATAGGTACTCGTGATTTTTAATAAGAAAACCTTTTCCATTTTTAACTTATTGTTTTGCAATGATTACTTATTCCGAGCACAGTTTCGGAAAAAAAACCTTTCGGTCTTAATACCCATTCGATGTTATAATACATTTGGTTTTTCATACTACGATATTATGATACATACCCCGATACCACTGGTATAGCAGAGCGTCTACACACCTTTCTTACCACTCTTACATGGCGACTCCAGCTAACTACGTACGCACGTAAGCTTTGTTATTTAATATTCTAAAAAACAAAGCTCCCCAGCTCATTGTCCCACTGCTGGGCAAAGGCCTCCCCTTTTTCTAACCACCCACTCCTATCTTTCGCAAAATCTTGCAATGAGTCAAAACGGTCCCACCATGCTCATTTTGCTGTGCCGCTGCTCCGGTACCAGTCACTTGGAATCCAATCGGTGCCACTTTAAAACCTAAATAAACCATCACACTTAATTTCATGATTACAATGACGTACATTCGACTACAAAGATATCGATACAGCCAAAGTTACAAAAATATGTATAGGTACCTACACGACTTTAGTGTAAAGTCAATAAAGTCGACTTACTTGACTTACTCTCCGTTCTATGTCCCCTGGATGGGGCAGAGGGCGTCCACAGTACGTCGCCTTCTCGAACGGTCTTAGGCGCAAGCCACATAGAAGAGACGCGGGACAGGGGCGTGTCGCAGTCGCACAGCCCCTTGAATCAGTTTTCATACTGAATGTATAGAAGCGTCGCGATCCAAAGCAGACAGAAGAGACGGGGCGCTTCTGCGGCGATCATCCGCCGCCAGGATTGCTTAGGGCGGCCATGTTTCCGTTTTCAATGTCGTGTATATTTTTGTAAATTTGGCCGTATCGACATATTTATAGTCGACTTTACACACGTCTATGTGTGCCATGGAAACAGTTGACAGCCGCCTGCGGGGGGAAGCCGATATCGGCGGGGGACGGATAGTGACCATGCTGTGCAATTTGCATATTCTATCATTTATATCATCATCATTTCAGCCGTAGGACTTCCACTGCTGGACATAGGCCTCCCTCATTGACGCCCAATCATTACGGTTGGAAGCAACTTGCATCCACCCTGAATCTGCGGCCTTCACCAAATCCATCTCGTTGGTAGACGTCCCACGCTGCACTTGCCAGTCCGTGGTCTCCATTCGAGAACTTTTCAGCCCCAACGGCCATCTGTTCTGCGTGCTATATGGCCTGCCCATTGCCACTTTAATAAGCTATCCTTTTCGCTATGTCGGTGACCCTTGTTATTCTACGGATCTTCTCATTCCTGATTCGATCCTGTAGAGAAACCCTGAACATTAGCCCTCTCCATAGCTCGTTGACATATTCTATGCCACAGTCGTAATACTTGTATATGTTATTTTGACTGACAGGTTAACTTAAATGACACATAAGTAGGCATCTATTTACAAACAAAACTTCGTTTAGCTATCATGGCAAGGGGAAAGGTCAAAAAACAGATAATATCTTACGCATTTCATTCAATCAACACATTTTACAAGCAACACAATACCGCCCTTATTCTCTTTAGGACAGGGTTCAATATTGCTGATGTGTTTTCGTTCAAGTAACCTAGAAATAAACAAAATAATAATAAGTGTCATTATTCCTAGTTCGTCGTAGAACCGACGGCCGATTTATAATGAAGCCTACCACCGGAGTTGTATCCAGGGGCGTAGCTACCGCCGTATCTGCCGTTTGAATTATACGGGGCCCCGGGCTACGGGGGCCCCCGACGTGCGTAAGCAAAAATTAAAAACTTCCCAAATTTTTTTTATTTCAGAAACGACAAAAGTCAAAAAAAGCAAAAGTGACAAATAGATAATTAACTATGACGAATAATTTCAAACTAAATACAAACTGAAATATAGATGCACAGAAAAAAACCCCAGAAAAAAGACCAATGCTGGGAATCGAACCCAGGTCCTCAGCGTTCCGTGCTGCGTGCTTACCCCTACACCATCACTGGTCTAGAAGTTAGCGACGAATCTTTCCCATACATCGCTAACTTCTAGACCAGTGATGGTGTAGGGGTAAGCACGCAGCACGGAACGCTGAGGACCTGGGTTCGATTCCCAGCATTGGTCTTTTTTCTGGGGTTTTTTCTGTGCATCTATATTTCAGTTTGTATTTAGTTTGAAATATATGGTTTCACGGGATGACCGTAAAAGTAATAAAAAAAAATGAAGTTGAAGAAAATAAAAAAATAAATAGAAAAAGATACTTCATACTTAACTTGTAAAAGTTGGCCTAGTAGCGCCATCTCTTGGTCCAGGTGAGCGGGTAGCTCCGAAGGAGTGTTGAAGTCTCTCGGTAGAGGGCATAACATAGATGCGCTTTATCACTGCCTAAATGTGATTATAACAGACTGAAGTGTACGATGTATGGGAAAGATTCGTCGCTAACTTCTAGACCAGTGATGGTGTAGGGGTAAGCACGCAGCACGGAACGCTGAGGACCTGGGTTCGATTCCCAGCATTGGTCTTTTTTCTGGGGTTTTTTCTGTGCATCTATATTTCAGTTTGTATTTAGTTTGAAATATATGGTTTCACGGGATGACCGTAAAAGTAATAAAAAAATGAAGTTGAAGAAAATAAAAAAATAAATAGAAAAAGATACTTCATACTTAACTTGTATGACGAATAAATATTTCTTTTAATTTTATGCAAACATTTTTTTCTTTTGTGAGAAATCTTTATAAGGGCCCCCAAACAAATTTTCATACGGGGCCCAGCCAAGGCACGCTACGCCACTGGTTGTGTCGCTCGTTTAGCACCACCAACTAACCAACCAACCAAGACCCTTTAGAACACCACACCACACTGAACAACTTGCCATGTATCTAGACCATTATGTTCATGTTGCATGAGTATGTTGCATTGTATCCTGCTGTTTTACCAAATTTATTTTTGTCAAATGTTTCATTTGGCAAATGTTTAATTTCCCAAATATTTATTTTTTCTGAAACTGTAAACTATTCAGGATATATTTCAGGACTATTCTGTAGATTGGTTAGGTTAGGTTTGTTTTATAACAATCCGGAAAGTTTACAGTTTCAGAAAAAATGAGCATTTCTGAAATGGAACATTTGCCAAATGAAAAATTTGACCAAAATAAATTTGGTATAAGAAAGTAAGTACACCCATCTAGACCAGTTACTCGAAACTTCCACGTCGGTCCACATTATATCATGTCATCTCATCTCTTCTCATCCCGGCCTATATACGTAACACTGCAGAGCACAGACCCTCTGAAAGAGGCCTAGGGCCGTAGTTCCCACCAGGACCCAGTGCGGATTGTGAACTTCACTCACACCATTAAAATTTCTCGAAGGTGCGCTTAGGTCTCACGCTGTTTGCCCTCACCGTAAAGCTCATGGTCAATTTCAGATGTAATTTCGCACATTTGTAAAAACATAGAGGTGCGAGACCGGGCTCGAACCCACGACCTTCTGCTTGAGAGGCCATAGGTCAAACCACTAGGCCACCACAACTACCGACAATATCATTGTCATGTGTCATTCTAGGTTCAACAATCTCCATGTATATCTGAATCCGTCTTTCTGTCATTCATAAAAACATCGCATTCATAACATTAAGTGCTAAGTAGGATTATCTTTCCATTTGGCACCCCACCCCAAGAATGCAATCGAACAACAGATAAACCAACGGAATCGTGTGCTACTATAGAACCTTATCACAGAAGATGTCACAGTGATCTCCCTCCTTGATAACGAAAATCATTATAAGGCTTACTGTGAGAAGGTTCTAAAATGGACCAGGAATTAAATGATTCGATGATTACATTAAAAATATCAATTATTATTACTGAATACGATGTCTTATCAAAAATTAGTAGGCGTGCTTGGGCGGGTATTAATTAAATATATTGATAGACACGATAAGATTTCGTAAAAAAGTGAAAAACAAAGTAATCTCAAGATAACTGTAACTACGTTGTCGGTGTGAATCAGTGCCTGAATATGTATTAAGTATTTTTTTATACCATCCACAATCATGCCTGATGGAAAGCGAAGATGAGGCCCACGATGGAGCACGCTTGCCTAGTCAATGCTCATTCACCCTAGACTTGAATTTAGGGGAATAACCAGGAAGAAGGCAGTTGTTTGCGGTGTTGCGCGCGCCCCCAAGCTGCAAACCGTACAACAAATACGGGGCATTATACCGGTACGCGCGCGCTGCACAACTGCTCAGACCCTTCCTCCAGAATGGCTTCTATTGGCAACAGACTTCGCTTCACTTGGCGGCCTGACTTAACCTATAGGGTGGTGACCAGCCGCGGCCGAAGCCTACCACCGGAGTTGTATCCCTTTTTAGCACCACCCAGGGGTCACATGTAGGGTGTCGAGGGTAAACCTACGGACGCGAGCGATTTCAAACCCCCAAAAGTTATTTAAATGAGCCGAAAGTTGGCCAGGCGTCCTACACGACGATGTAGGTACACTGATCGATGACCGAGTGATCGGATTGACTTGAAATTCGGTACGGATTATGTGTAGGATCTTTGGCATGAGAACTCACGTGTGTCACTCAGATTTAACTGGTCTCGTTCATGTGGTGATGATGTCTTCCATGTCGTGTCCGACAAAGGCGAACCTTTAAGCTCATTTATTACTTGTGTGCCCGAATACGGCTGGCAAAGCCAAACTTTGTTTTGAAGGTTCTATTACAAAGTGCGCAATGTAATTGACCACTATCATTTTAATGTGTAAGTGTAGTAGGTCTCGGACGGGTCTTTATAATGAGGCGTTTGGCACCCAGGTGCTCTAAGCGATGCGTTTCAAAATCTGTAACAGCCTTATTTACAGAGTTGCGCCATTCTGGTCTCTGTTTCGCGAGATCTTCCGCATGGGATGTTACATGCGGTGAGGTGATGCTTGAGGAAGTCCTTGTAACGCAAGAACTGGCCTCCAGGAGTCCACTTTCCCTCCTTTAATAGTGATTTATTTAATTTTCCTTCTACTCCGTTCATTTAACCGCGGAATATCAGAGTCATGGTTTACGAGTAGTTCATTTACTGTGTTTTGTTGCAGAATAAATAAGACAGAGATAAGAAATGGACGTTGAAAATGCAAACTGCAAACTGCGAGTGTCGCAGTGTGCGGACATGGAGGTGTTGCCTATTGAGAGGCCACTCAAGATTGACCAGTAAGTACAGTAGTATCATCATCTCTGCCTATATAGGTCCCACTGCGGGGCACAGCCTGTAATAATGAGAGGCCTAGGGCCATAGTTCCTATGCGGGCCCAGTGCGGATTAGACACTTCACGTACACCATCGACTGAGTCAGTCAATTAACCAATCAAAAGAACACAAAATTCAAAGAAAGAAAAAAGAAAAATGACTAAATCATGGACAGGGATGTCTGGAGATAATTCCGATCCGCATTGACGATGCCTAGTCTCAAATAGCGGATGTACTGTGTTAAAAAAAAATGTATTATGTAAATATTTTAGATTCTAATATAGGTATGTAATTAATTTAATAACAGTGTAGATCTGTTTAAAAAAAATACCTTGTTGAGTTTCTTACCGGATTATTCTCTTTCCGAACCGGTGGTAGATGCTTCGACGTTCGTAAGAGCTTCAATTGAAGCAGAAATTGAAAATGACTTTTAACTAATAACACCATTTCTTTACAGTGAAATCACAGGCCTCCAGAAGCTAATTGAGGAGCTGCACGCAATCTTCTCGAACGACCACGTGAACGTCCAAGATGTCCAGAAGTTAATGCTGGGATACAAGTCGGACCCAAAGGACTGGAGGAAATTCGCCAAGTTCGACCGTTTCCGGTGAGCGGTTTTATCGTTTATCTGTGACAGGAAGGCCCATGTTCAGCAGTGGACGTCTTTCGACTGAAGATGATGAATTTGTAACTGTCCAGAAATAAATCAATCCCATTGTGTCTTACGCAAAAACGTGTGTAACTTCACAAACTTATCTGAAACTTCAAACTGGATTAAACCTGTTATTTCCAGTTTTTCTCCTGCGTCGCAAAGATTCCAGTAATCTTCTATTAGTGTTTCGTTATCATTTTTATCATGCACTCAATTTAATCTATATCGAAAATCTAGAAAAACAAGAACGCCTTGAATAATATTTACGCTTGTGAAATATATAGGATCATGATCTCGAATGAATATAGCAATCAAAGGTCACTGAAAATTGCGTTTTAATTCATGCACCTGAGTTATAATCGGTCAAATATTTTTAAGTGAAACTTTGAAATAAACAAATAGACTACAAATAATTGTTTTTTTGTGGTATAGTCGACCAAGAAACTCCTTTACCACCCTACAGTTCAATGTCAGTTGTATGACTTAAGACATCAAAGGCTATTTTCACTTACAAGTCAATGTGACAATCAGCCTTATTGTTTTTATTCTGATGTAGGAACTGTCACAAAAAATGGTAAAGCACTTACTTGGTCGACTATACCTATCTATTCCGTGGCTAATTTAGGATCCATGCGGCTGGCGTGGTCTGTCCACTCCCACATCATCTTTATAATGTAATAATTTGAGACCGGATTATATGCCACATAAAAAACTTGAAATATGCATGTAAATATGCAGGAAAAATTATAGAAATGTGCATGAAAACCTTCGATCAACAATACAATTGTATTGTTGATCGAAGATGAAAACTGTTAAAATATGCAACATTACACAAAGAACTAGGTATTTAACACTTTGTATTCTTGTAGACGATAACAATGACTGTTCCAAACATTCTACTATACATACAGTAAAAAAACCGGCCAAGAGCGTGTCGGACACGCCCAAGGTAGGGTTCCGTAGCCATTACGAAAAAATCAAGTAATATTTTTCTAAGGATTTCGTATGTGTACGGAATCATCCAAGTTTAGGTATGTTTTATACCTTAGGCTACTATTTACTCTTAAACTACAAATAATTTCCAAGCAATCTTAGCTGCTATAATTTTCCTAGTAAATTTGATATATTTACTACCCTTCTGAATTTTTTCAAATTTTTCCACCCAACAGTTTAGATTTTAGAGGGGGGGGGACGGCCGATTTTAATGAAAATTTTCACTTTAAAGTTGAATATTTCGCAAACAGATCACTGAATAGAAAAATCATGTTAGCAACTCCGCAATGATTTTGAAGACCTATCCAACGATACCCCACACTATAGGGTTAGCCAAGAAAAAAAAAATCACCCCCGCTTTACGTCTATGGGAGGTACCCTAAAAAATTTTTTTTTACTTTTTTTTATTGAATCACTTTGTCGGCGTGACTGATATATATATATATATATATTCATGCCAAATTACAGCTTTCTAGTACTAACAGTCTCTGAGCTTAGCCGCGGACAGACAGACAGACAGACAGACGGACAGACATGGCGAAACTATAAGGGTTCCTAGTTGACTACGGAACCCTAAAAAGTGCCTTTAATCACTTACGATATTTTTACAAGTGTAAAACGATTGTTCCATGTCCACAGAGGCAATCGGGCAGTAATTAAAATTTAGGTGCTACGTTAGCAGTTATTGGTTCTGGCAATTAATCATTAATTATCTTACCCAGAAATACCTCTATTGCAATTTACCTAGTGAAAATATGCATCATCATCATCACAAAATTTTAGGTAAAATATGCAATGATAGATGAAAATGGGCTAAATTTGTAATTGCATATGCATATAATCCGGTCTGTAGTAATAATGTTACTTAGTGTAGGCCTATGCGTCTGTTGCAGACGAATTATGGCATATTGCCTGTACAGCACGCCTTACGTGGCTGACTAGCCCGATGCGAGAGCGACATGTTTGTCCATAGGCCTGACTAGAGAAGTTCGCGGAGATTGGTACAAAACCGCCTTGATGTCGTTTCTGTCTTGTCAAGCAAGTGTCTTGAACCATTCCTTATCGCAATACTTCCGACCCGGAATACACGTTGGCGCCAATCACCACGTTTTTCTAACTTTATAAAAACGTTATAGACTTGTCTCGTTGCTACGGGATAATCGGACGATATCTTATCATTGTTATTTAAAACGTTTTGTCAAAACAATACTATTGTCGACTGAGTCAGTTAAAGATAAGAAGCTTAACTCGTGTTTACTTAATCTGTGGAATCCTGCTCAGGTTATGTAAAGGTTGAAAGAAGATCACAATAAAGTACTGTAAAGTTTATTAAGGTACTCACCTTATAATATACCGTAAAGTCAGGTTAATTACGCCCTGAAGGGTATCTTTGGCCATTGGTGTTAATGCGGTCTATACGCCTATTAAGTATATTAAAAGAGGAAACTATAAAACTAAATTAACACTAATACATATTCAAATAAAATTAGTAGCTTAGAACTAAATTAAATCTAAAAATGTACCCCTCGGCATAGTCCTTTACAGACTGACAGCGTTCTTCGTTCAATAGCGATGCTAATTCGTTGAGAGAAAGATAGCTGCCCGCCCTTTGGGTCGCTAGTTGTGTTGACCTGGCCCTTTTGCAACTCTCTGATGAGGTTATGTGCCTGTTCATATCATCAACATTTCAGTCGTAAGACGTCCACTGTTGGACATGAGCCTCCCTCATTGACACCCAATCATTACGGTTGAAAGCGACTTGCATCCACTGTAAACCAGCAGCCTTCACCAAATCATCCGTCAATCTCGTTGGTGGATATCCCATGGTGCGCTTGCCAGTCGGTGGTCTCCATTCGAGAACTTTTCGGTCCCAACATCCTGTTCTTCGTGCCATTTCAACGAGCTAATCCGTTTGGCCATGTCGTTGACCTTATTATTTAGTATTAATTACGGTGCTGCCTGAAAATAATATATTATATCGCTTCAGCATTATGCTGAGCCAGTGTCTGATTTGCAACCGCAATGACACACTCTTATCTTTTCGTGTTGTCTATTTGTAATAATATTAGTGTGTCATGTACTTATTTCATTCTTTCTTTCTAATACGTAAATGGTTTATTCCACAGTTACACCCGCAATTTGGTGGACGCTGGGAACGGTGCGTTCAACATTATGATCCTGTGTTGGGGAGCGGAGCACGCCTCAGCGATACACGACCACGCGGACTCGCACTGCTTCATGAAGATGCTGTCTGGGAGCCTGGATGAAGTCAGGTAAGCAGGACGAGAATAAATAAAAATAAATAAATGTATTTTTTTTACACAATATAGGCTTACGTTTTGCCACAATCACGCCTGATGGAAAGCGAAGATGAGGCCTACGATGGAGCACGCTTGCCTAGTAAATGCTCATTCACCCTAGACTTGAAAGCGGCCAAATTGAACATTAGTTCAGGGAACACAGTCGCAGGCAGGGAATTCCACTCCTTAGCTGTGCGGTTGATGAAGGAAGAGCGAAAACGCTTTGTGTGGAATTTGGGAATACTGACAACGTAAGGGTGGAGACCCCGCCTACTTCTTTAATTTTTTTTTTTAATTTTTATTTGTTTATTAAAAGAAATCCAATTTACAAAAATGTTGGCTTACCAAGCGATCCCACACTAGGCAATGCCTGTCACGTGGTGACCGGAACAATGAGGTTGAGAGGTTTTTTCCGCAATGAACTCGGAAATGAGTAATCAGTAGTATATCAGATATCAGATAGTTCAGGGTTTTTGGGCCTTACATGGATTTACGCAATTCCACATGTCCAGCAATTTCATTAAATCCATCTAGCCGTTTTAGCGTGAATGAGTACACGTATAGTAGACCAAGTAAGTGGTTTACCATTTTTTGTGACAGTTACCTACATCAGAATAAAAACAATAAGCCTGATTGTCACATTGATTTGTTAGTGAAAATAGGCTTTGATGTCTTAAGTCATACAACTGACATTGAACTTTAGGGTGGCAAAGGAGTTTCTTGGTCGACTATACATACCTACACTCACAAACTTTCATATTGATATTGATATTTATTGAAACTAAGAATACAAATATGCTTGATTCCTGTATTCTGGCCTAACCCAGAATGGCTCCCAAGACCGTCCGCTGTTCGCTGTTTGTTTCGGGATTCGAATTCCAGTATCTGTAAGATTTAAATATTTGAAACAGCAACACGGTCTCGGTGGCCAGTGCCTACAGTATAAATAATCTAAGGATGAGTATTGGTAATTTGCTGACCTATAGCTAGTGCAGTTCTGTTTGGTTTGTTCTTGTTTATCGCGCTATCTCATGAACTATGGCTCGTCTTTGCGCAACGTTCCGAGACTGTACGTTTAACCTTCTCACCGGTTCGTTCCTGATTGTGGCACTCCGCTATAACGAGAAATACTAAAATACAGAATAAAATAAATATTTAAGGAGGCTCCCATACAAAAAACGTGACTTTTTTTGCTCGTTTTTTGCTCGATATTGATAACGGCAACAGGTAGACCAGGGTTTATCAACCGGTGTGCCGCGGCACACCAGTGTGCCGCGTACATTTTCAAGTGTGCCGCGATGCTTAATTGCAGTCCAACCTAAAGGGTATCAATACAACCCCTACGTCCGTTACATATAAATCAAAGCCTCTAATATACCGAATTCTTTACTGGTGTGCCGTGAAAGTTTACTGAAACTAAAAGTGTGCCGTTGACAACAAAAGGTTGAAAAACCCTGAGGTAGACGCTTAAAATATTCACAGAATATTTAGTTATATTATTATTCATTTAAAAAAAAAACAAATATTTAAGGACAAACGTGATTTTTTTCCATTTTTAGGGTTCCGTACCCAAGGGTAAAAACGGGACCCTATTACTGAGGCTCCGCTGTCCGTCCGTCCGTCCGTCTGTCCGTCTGTCCGTCTGTCACCAGGCTGTATCTCGGGAACCGTGATAGCTAAAGAGTTGAAATTTTCACAGATGATGTATTTCGGTTGCCGCTATAATATTAAATACTAAAAAATGGAGTAAAATAAATATTTAAGGAGGCTCCCATACAACAAACGTGATTTTTTGCTCGTTTTTGCTCGATATTGATAACGGCAACAGGTAGACGCTTGAAATATTTACAGAATACTTAGTTATATATTCATTTAAAAAAAAAATTAACAAATATTGGGGGGCCCATACAACAAACGTGTTTTTTTGCCGTTTTTGTAAATTAGTACGACTATGGATTATTTTAATTCGCTTTATTAAGTAGTCATCACATCATGTATCGTCGTTATCGTTTCGTTTTTCGTGTACCTATTTCCCAAGCTGCAACGGAGACGCTTCGCCCGCGCCTCGACTTCGGATCATTTCGTGTTGGTAACCAGCGTATTTTGATGGCCGATTGGCAAATTCCACGCTGACACTATCTCGCCTCGCTCGGTTCATGTTATTTACACCGAGAAATGGAAAACTACTTATCAGGAGCCGATAAATTAAAGGTTTTCTTATTTTTAGACGCAGAGAAAGGGGCATTGTGTATTTACACAAAAACACAAAGCACACTTACTTAAGCGTAAATTGTATTTAGAGTGTTGCCCATAGTTTCCGAAAGTCGTTTTTCCTTCGTGACAATTATTCCATACCCATATTTTCCCAGTGGCATTTATTCCCAATATTATATTTTCTGTGGTTCCTCAAAAATGTTTTTTTTTATTCGCACACTTTCTCAATCTTTTTTTAACCCCCGACACAGAAAGAGGGGTGTTATAAGTTTGACTGCTATGTGTGTCTTTCTGTCTGTCTGTGGCATCATAGCTCTTAAACGGGTGAACCGACTTGGATGCGGTTTTTTTTATTAGAAAGCAGGTTTCTTGGCGATGGTTCATAGATATGTATCATCAAAATCGGCTCAGCCGTTTCAAAGTTATCAGCTCTTTTGTTGGCTGCGGAAGGGATTTTAGACGAAAAATGGCATTTACTTTATGTTCAATCTAACGTGTGACATATGTGATTTTGCGTTGGAGGTTTTTGAAATTTTTAATTTATACACCGTGAAATTTTAGTGGTTGATTTCCCGAAACGAGGTGATTTAGTTTCGATTGTTCAATCGATTTATAATTACTATTTTGACTAGAGTCAAAAATCCAATTGTGAAAAACGAAAGTCGAAAATGACCGCAAACCGCTTAACGCTTACAAGTACAAGCGGTACAATGTACAAGTGGTACAAGTAGCGTACGCTCGTACGATAGGTTAGGTACCAACGAAGCGTTACTATTGGTTTGCGGTCATTTTAGACTTTCGTTTTTCACAATTGGATTTTTGACTCTAGTCAAAATACTAATTATAAATCGATTGTACAATCGATACTAAATCACCTCGTTTCGGGAAAACAACCACTAAAATTTCACGGTGTAGTTATAATCTCAATGGACACCTGAGGCTGAGGCTTGTCTAACGCTTCTGACGCTTGCCTTCGCTTTCGCCATCTCTTTCTGTCATCATCTTATACCGTTTGAAAGAAAGAAATAGGTAGTGATTGCGCAGGCAAGCGTCAGAAGCCTTAGACAATAAGCCTGCTGTCCTAGAATAGGGTATGTATTACAATACCGAAGTACGAAAGACACTCAAAGAAATTCTTCCATTTGACCGCATCCAACGTAGAGCTGCTCGATTTGTCGGTAATCAGGCACTCTCTGGTCTACTCGATCCTTTGGCTTTGCGGAGGGATGTGGCGTCTCTCTGTATATTATACCGTATCTATCATGGGGAGTGTTCTGACGAACTGTTCGAATTGCTGCCTGCGGCTAAATTCCACTACCACACTTCGAGGATCCGTTTGTCTTTCCATCCTCACCATCTTGATGATTGGCATTCTAGTACCGTGCGTTTTAAGCGAAACTTCTTTCCTCGCACGACAAAGATCTGAAATCAGCTTTCTGCGGCAGCATTCCCGGAGCGTTACAACTTAGGGATCTTTAAAAAACGAGCCTACCAATTCCTAAAAGGGTCGGCAACGCACCTGTGATGCCCCCCGTGTTGCGGGTGTCCATGGGCGACGGTGATCGCTTTCCATCAGGTGACCCGTCTGCTCGTTTGCCACCTCTTATATAAAAAAAAAAAAAAAAAAGACCGAATGTATTAAAAAACATCGAATGACTCAAAAGACCAACACGATTTTTTTCTGAAACCGTTAACTTTTTAAGATTGTTATAAAACAAACCTAACCTAACCTAATGGGTTCTGTATTATGACGCCGTTTACGGTTTCAGAAAAAAATTGTGTCGGTCTTTTGACCCATTCGATGTTCATTCGGTCTTTCGTACTTCGGTGTTGTATGTAATACATACCCCCTAGAATACTAGGTAGGTTAGGTTATTTAGAGTCAATCGAATAATAATAAAAATAAAAATACTTCCTGGGTAATTAAGAGAAAAGAAGAAAAAGAGAACAGTAATACAGCGTAAAAAAATAATGATTGGGAAAAAATGCCACTGGGAAAATATGGCAATGGAATAATTGCCACTAAGATAAAACGATTTTCGGAAATGATACGCCACACTCAAAGAGTGTAGAAGTGCCGATCAAATTAATGGTATTCTAACATAATTACGTGATAGTTACGTTTTATTTGTTAATAAATAGCTTAATTAAATAATTATCGTTTAATAATGAACGTATTTTGTAATATCTTGTTTATGTTATCATTTATCAACACTGTCCAAAGACACTGTCTTATCAAAATGACGGCATTAGCAGAACTGTATCTTAATTTACTGAACTACTACCTTTTATCGCGACTTCGCGCGTGAACCATCGACCGAATACAGCAGTTGGATTGAAATACGAGGATTGTAAATACGAAATTCCCACAAGAAATCGAAATGAATCAATCGTAGATTTTACTTAGGAGTACTTAGGTACGTATAGCGTGAAGAAAATCCGTGCAAAATTTCTGGTCTCTAGAACACCAACACCAGTAACCCCCAACACCGCCAATATTTGGTAACAAAGCGTACGGTTGTGGAACCTACTCTGAAGGTGAGCTCTGGTTGAGTTCGAAACGCGTCAGTGTAGTTTGGTGGTGGTGATGGTTGGGTTTGTGTGGTTTGCGTGTGTTCGTAAAGTGTGGAGGTGGAGGAACTGCATGAACACGCATTTCATACATAAACGTAACTATCGTAAGGCCGCGGGTGAGCAAAGTAATTGTTTCAGTTCATTAATATCCTGAATAGTTCACCAAAAAAAAGTAATTAGGAAATGAATCAGTCGGCAAAAATATTTTGGTGAAAAAAAACATACAGACGAATTGAGAACCTCCTCTTTTTTTTGAAGTCGGTTAAAAAGCATCAGAGTATTATATTTGTGGCCTTGTCTATACAATAATTATAATCACAATAATTCTACACGCCATATTGTTTACTTACAGATACGACTGGCCGGACAACGTGCAGCCGGAGGTCTTGAAGAAATTAAAAAACAAAACGTGCTGCGACAAAATGGAGGACGGACAAGATGGCGGATGCGAAGACAACTACGACGCTCAAAACATGAAGGAGATCGGCAGAACCAGGCTGGAACTTAACGACGTGTGTTATATTAATGGTAAGTAAAATTGAATAGGCTAGATGACATCATACAACAATAGTTTTAAGATAGAGATAGCTGTCAAACTTTTGGTTCCCACTTCTGTCGGCCAGGCTTCTGACGTTCAGCCTCTCAACCACAGGGTCGTGAATTAGAGCTGGGCTCGCACCTCTAAATTTTTCGATATTATGTGCGAAATTACATCTGAAATTTATCATGATTTATGAATCATGAGCTTTAGGAAAACATCCTGAGAAAACCTAGTAGTAAGTAATAAGAGTAATCCTATGAACTACGACCTATGTCCTCCCCTTCTTAGGCCTGTGCCTGTGGACATGTGGCTGGGATGAAAAAACTTTTTTGTTCCTAGGTATCCTATGTTTAAAAGTACTTTAAATATGGGTCGATGATATTCAGTATCAGCTGTTGTTTTGTTTCGTTTTACCAAAACCAGCCAAGTGCGAGTCGGACTCGCGCGCCGAGGGTTTCGTATAAATTTTTAAGTCCTATTTCAAAACATACGCTGCAACAGCCGTAACTATATATAATATTTCCAGTGTTACCAGAGCACTGCTTCTAGGCAAAATGCACGCATTTTGGGGTCATTTTATATTGGTTAGTCGGGATCCCCCTTAATGTTTAATTTAATTACTTATATTTTTAATATTTGTTATTGTACCGGCCACAGTACATAATCGGTGAAAAATTCAAGTGTCTAGGTAACTCTATTTTAAAGATCGAGTTAAAAACGCTGAAAAATACAAGTTTTTTTTGTATGACGACCCCTCTAATTTTTAACTTTATTTGTATTTTTAGTATTTGTTGATATAGCGTCCACAGTAACACATAGTCGGTGATAATTTCAAGTGTCTATTACGGCTAAAGAGACAGAGAATCCTGTGGTTGACGGACAGACAGACAGACAGGCAGAGAGAGCCGAGTCTCAGTAATAGGGTCTCGGTGACACCGTTTGGGTACGGAACCCTAAAATATCATGGAATATCACGGAACAATTCACACCAAGCTTGTGTTACGGATAAACATACTTAAATTAAATAGATATAAACATCCAGGACCCGAGCACAGACATACGTATTTTTCACACAAATATCTGCCCCGACGGGGAATCGAACCCGGGACCTCAAGCTTCGTAGTCAGGTTCTCTAACCACTAGGCCATCCGGTCGTCTAAACAATGGAAAACCCCTATTTATCTTAATGTCAATTTGACTACAAGCGCTAATGACGCTATGCTTGTTTGTTTTACAAGATTAGGTAGGATCCATGGAAAAACATAATATTGTTAGTGATATCGTGATAATGAGTCAGTATGTTATTTCGAACATATATAGTATCTAAGCTAAAATGTTGACAAATTGAATGGCTTAAAAGATTGTGTAATCACGGTATAATATCAAACGACGAAAACATTTACCACCCTCGAAGCAGCTGATGTCTGTTTTCGATATTTACCCCCTGTTTCACCATCCATTGATCAAATTTATTTGACGGATAAATGTGATGCCGTCTCTGTTTGTTTTGTTCGATTAGACCATTGATACCGAAAGTGGTCCACGGGAGACTCGACGGGATTTAGATTTAGATCCAATTTTTGACGAGTTTTGGGAATATGGTACAAATGTAGCTGCAAAGGGGTCCACCGGAACCAGCTAAATTTTGAAAGTGGTCTATGACAAAAAAAAAGTTTGGGAACTAATGGATTAGACAGAGAAGGCATCACATTTATCCGTCAGTTAAAATTAATTAATGGGTGGTGAAACAGCCCCTTAGTCAGTCAACAATAAAGCTAGGTTCTTCATCATCATCCCAGCATATATACGTCCCACTGCTGGGCACTGGCCTCCTTTCAGAATGATGGCAGTTGGGCCGTAGTTCCCACGCGGGCCCAGTGCGGATTGGCAACTTCGCACACACCATTGAATTTCTTTGCAGGTGTATACAGGTTTCCTCAAGATGTTTTCCTTCACCGTAAAGCTCATGGTAAATTTCAAATGTAATTTTGCTCATAAATTCTAAAAACTCAGAGTTGCGAGCCGGGATTTGAACCCACGACCCTCTGCTTGAGAGGCGACAGGTCAAACCACTAGGCCACCACGGGTATATTTTATTTTTTACTGTCCGTCTGTCTGTCCATCCGTCCGTCCACGCGGCTTTAGCGTAGAAACTACTAGAAAGCTACAGTACTTACTAAGCGATAGTACTAGAAAGCTGTACTTTTGCATGGAAATACGTAGTAATTATTTCGGCAAAGTGATGAAACAAAATATTGAAAATACATTTAGTTGTTTAACCACCACGGTCCTAAGAAATGATAGTTCACTGCTTGCTCTGTCTATAGTAATTTATTATGCTACCAGGTTAAAGTAGACACAACAAATGTTAGGTGGATAAAAAATATTGGCCCTCTTCGACCAACGATGCAGAATGGGGACTACAGGTTGTTACAAAATAACCCCTAAAGCCTGAAACCCCATGAACAGTAAATAAAACTGTAACTTTTCGCGCTGTTCTTTTTTTCTAAAGAAAAAATTTTTTTTTATTTTTTTTTTATTTTGCCTATTTTGTGTTCCATTGCTGGGCAAAGGCCTCTCCTCTCCTGCTCCACTCCTGCCTATCAAAGGCGAGCTCCCGCCATCCCAAAAAAAATATATACTAATTTAATTCTTTACTGGAGTACTCTGTATATCTGATAGTGACATCTAACGGCAAACTTTAGAACTAAAAATTGTACGCAAAAATGAAATTAGATTTAAATGTCTTGAATCGTGTACATTAACGCCATCTGTTGAAAAAATTCATATAAATTAAATCAAACAAGGCAATTAGAATGTTGACTCCTGTGACGGTTGAACAGAAGTCGAGCGTAAAATCTGAAATTTATTTATAGCGACATTCTCCATCTTCTCCAGACGCTCTCGGCCTTCACCGAGTGGAGAACCCGTCCCACGCGGACGCAGCGGTGTCCCTCCATCTCTACTGCCCCCCCTTTGACAGCTGCCGGGTGTTCGACGCACGAACGGGACAGCCTACCACCGTGAAGACTACGTTTTGGTCGATCAACGGCAAGAAGGTCAAAAGGGTAAGTGCTAAAAGTTCTATATGAGTGTCGCTGATATCTATACTAGAAAGGTTTTAGGTACACTAAATGTACATTCGAGGAAGCTGAATTGTGTACCAGGGTGGATCCTTTTTGTTTCAAATGTCATGTTGACGTAAACTACATCTACCAAAGAAAAAAATAGACATAATTAAAAAAAACATAAGTAAGGGCTTTAATTAAAACAAAACTTAATTGATTCCTTTGTGTAACGAAAGTTATCTAAAATAGCTAATATAGTTTATGTGACTAACTTTCGTTACACAGAGGATGAAATGTGATTTTGTTTTCATTAAGCCTTTTAACGTACGGTCAAGTGCAAAAATAAGTATCGATTTAATCCTCCCATCGTTACATACCTATACCTTAATTCGACGACATAAGAGCTATGGGACATATTTATGAGCAAGTTGTGTGCACCCATATTTTTACCCTTGACTGTGCAATTTTTGAAAATGACTCGTAAAAGTATCCTATCTATCATATTTATTAATTATTATTTTTAATTATTATTAATTTTTAATTTCCAGGTAATAGAAGCCAACGAATGTGCGGACAGCCAAAATTAATGACTAAAAAAAGGAACAAAGAAATACATGGGACCAAAAACTGTTTGAAACTACCAATATTTTTAAGCACATTTAGCCAAGTAAGCTTAACGTTAAGAGTTATTTATTTACCAATTTAAAAAGAGTCAGTATTTAAGAAAAAAATACGTAAAATTTTATTTTTATAAAAAAATGTGCAAGCCTATTTAATACTCAAACATTTTATTGTTTTTTTTTTTAATATTATATCCAAGAGTTACTATTCAATCACTGTTATTCAACATTCTATTTAGAATAAAAAATAAAAATTTTGTAATCTAACTTTAGTTTAGTAGTTTTTTTTATTATTTAATAGCTATATTATAGTTTAAACATTCGCGACTTTAACTCTTAATTAACCCACGACTTAACCACGACAATTTATTACTAAAATTACATCGATGTTTCGACTAATCCACTCGTAACCAGGGCCACTGCAATGTAGTCAAAACGTCGCGGTTATTTTAACAACAAATCGTCACGAGTAAATCCTAGTAGCAGTACTAATAAATATATATATATACTTTATACTTACTTGGGAAAAAAGGTTGAAAACTAAAAAATATATTGTTATAAACATATTTTGTAATACTTTTTGTTACGAACATAAACTTAAGTAGGTTCTAGATAAACTGCCATAAGCTAGACTAAGAGCCTTATCACAATAGCAACTTGCGATGCGAACTTGTTACTGTTACCACGGGCGCGCAACGTATTCGCCGCGAATGCTCAACCTATTCGTGGGACACTATGATGCACCTACACTGACGTATGTACCATCGCCCCAGACGCCAGATACCCATTTTCAAAACAAATTTGCTTGCAGCCGTTGATGTTTATTGCTATGGATTGTTATGGACAGATGTCTAGCCACTGCACGCAAACTGGGCCTTTAAAGTGGTTATCTGGCGCTTGGGGCGATTGTACGTCAGCTAAAATCTACTTTACCACTTCAGTTTTGACGTGACAACGTCTAATAAATCGATGAACGCCGTCTGCACACGAAAAAGGATGACGCAATGTAACGTACATGTGCTTAGGTACATGTCCCGTACATGTACCTACAGAGCAGTGAATGCCAGTATGTACAAGAGAGCAGCGAACGCCAGTATGTACAAGTGAGCAGCGAACGCCAGCATGTACAGTCGAAAGCATTAATATGTATAGGTACGGTCATCGTCTCAAAATATGTCAACATCAACCTTATGGTTTAATATCATAAAGTTGTATAGATATTTTTGACCCCTTGTTAACGTATATATATTTTCGCACTTGACCGTACAATCTTAGTACTAGCGCTCGGATATTTTTTTATTGGGGGGGGGGGGGGTGCGGGGGTGGTGAGGGGGATGAAAATTTCATTGATTTTGCCGTAGAACACCGAACACCGAGGTTAAGCAACGTCGGGCGCGGTCAGTACTTGGATGGGTGACCGCCTGGTTTAATTTTTGTTTTTTGAATGTTTTGTTATGACGGTGTCACGTTAAACTATCGTCCGTAAACCGACTTTACAGACAACCGGTTTTTGTACATCAGCACGTCCCAGCTCCATAGACGCGACAAATGCGTTGCGCGTTCGCTCCGCTTGTGATAATTATGGCTCTTACAGTATAATATTTTATCAATAAATCCCAGTGATTTTTCTGGTAATAAACATGACATGTCTTTTTTATACCAGCACTTACGGAAAGACCACCATTGTCAAAAGCAATGCTCCACATGAAACTTGGCTTTCATTAAAATAAAACTCAATTGATTCCTGTGTGTAACGAAAGTTAGCCACATGTAGTTTGCATGACTAACTTTCGTTACACAAAAGACGCGATCGATTTTGTTTTCATGAGATAAGCTCTTAAATGTGTGTACAATGTATACCAGAAGCGCGCCGAAAATTAAGCTACAAAAGGCGACATTGTAGTCTTTCGCTTCACGTGACATCGAAGAAAAGGTACAATCGTATGCTTTTCATAGCGGGAGTAGGACATAATAGTACATTACTGCAGCGGCCGCGAAATAGGGGATTGCCGGCCGAGTAGTTACAGATGGCCGAGTGTTAACGAGGCCATCTAGAGATACGAGGCCGGCAATCCCTGTTCGTGGCCAAGGCTTGTATAGAGTTTTTCTCAAACATGCATCATCATCATCACCACCATCATCAACGCCATCATCATCACCATCACCATCACCATCACCAACAACATCATCAACATCCATCAACATCCATCAACATCCGTCAACATCCATGAACAAGAACATCCATCAACATCCATCCATCCATCCATCCATCCATCAACATCCATCAACAACCATCAACATCCATCAACATCCAACAACATCCATCAACATCCATCAACATACATCAACATCCATCAACCAACATCCATCAACATCAATCAACAACCATCCACCAACATCCATCAACATCCATCAACATCCATCAACATTCATCAACATCCATCAACATCCATTAACCAACATCCATCAACCAACATCCATCAACATCCATCAACATCCATCAACCAACATCCATCAACATCCATCAACCAAATCCATCAACATCCATCAACATCCATCAACATCCATCAACATCCATCAACATCCATCCATCCATCCATCCATCAACATCCATGCATCCCTCCGTCCGTCCGTCCGTCCGTCCGTCCATCCGTCCATCCGTCCGTCCATCCATCCATCCACGTCGACCACGTCGACCTATTAAACGTCATGGTGCTGTGTCACATAAAACAATAGACGATCACTTTGCTGGCCTTGGCCAGCAATGTTGTATGAAATTCCATTATTGACCTCTCGTCTAGCCCGCACCTGCAACGTGACAGTTCGTGGCGTATTTTAAGGAACATAACGTCAATATTTCATAGCATGTTTGAGAAAAAATGTTTGAGTATGCGCTTCGCTTGAGTATATTTTTCGGTTGCTTCATGAGCATATAACTATTTTTTTTTCTAATAACAAACCGAAAATTGAACACAAAATGTTCACTGAGACAAGGTTCCATTGCGAGTCGTAATTGTAGGACATCTGACAAGTTAAAATTGAATTTTATTAATTTTAGATGAGATAGTACAAAATGATATTATTTTTGTACTCAGATTATACGTAACACTAGGTTAGTTAGTTCGTATACAGGGTGTCTCAAAACTCAGCAATAACCAAGCACCGGGAGAGAACCCAAATTATATTATAACAGTGCTGAAAAAATTAAGGAAAAAACCATGTTAAGCGATAACAGACAGTTTTTTGAAAATATCTAATACTAAAAGCGATAAGTACGTTAAGTGACTCTACTAACACTCAACTAAGTGACATGAATTTATTTTGACGGCCGGATAGCCTAGTGGTTAGAGAACCTGACTACGAAGCTTGAGGTTCCGGGTTCGAATCCCGCGTCGAGGCAGATATTTGTATGGTAAATACGAATGTTTGTGCTCGAGTCTTGGATGTTTAATATGTATTTAAGTATGTATTTATCTATATAAGTATGTTTATCCGTTGTCTAGTACCCATAGTACAAGCTTTGCTTAGTTTGGGACTAGATCAATTGGTGTGAATTGTCCCGTGATATTTATTATTTATTTATTATTTTATTTATTATTTATATTTTTTTCCAAAACTGTTATAACGGTACCAGGTTATCGACGAGTCTTGGGACATCCTGTATTTATTATGAGGTAGTTCTGCCAAAATGGTTGTATATTTTGTCTTTGTATAAAAGAGGTGCTATTTATGAATATAAATAAAATATGATATACAATGGAAAGCGTTTTTTATTTGCTCAACATTTTATAAAAATAGGTAACAATATAAAACAAAGGAGTAACACACATAAAATAATAGTTTTCAAAAATATTGTACATACATTAAAGGGTTGTCCTTTATGTAACGAAAGTTAGTCACACCAACTATATGAGTGACTTTCATTACACAAAAGAATGAATTGAGTTTTGTTTTAATAAAATTCCTTAATTGTGTATTTTTTTAAATGACTAAAAAAACATGTATGTGTAAAGATGCTGTAAAAACAAAAATATCAAAAGCGATTTATGAGAGACAGACCAAAAGAGACGTTATTATGGAGCAGTGTTGCAGTTATCTGCATTATAGTCACAATATAATGACGAAAAACAAATATTTAACAGACTCTAAAAAGCCGGAGTATCTGTTTTGGCCTGCATTTCTTTCTCATTTCGACAATTATGGTATGATAACTAAACCGCTTTAAGTATTTTTTAAAGGTTTCTTTTCATAAAAACTAACAAAATCAATTCACAAATAAGTATAATTTTTATTGACAATGTTAAAAATATTTGCTGATTCAATTTGCTAAAACGCCGCAGAAACGTTGAATATTCGCCCTTCAAACGACATGGCGTGTAAGATTTTTGTATGCTACGGTGGCGTTCAAATAGTTAAAAAAGTTGGTTTAAGTTTCTTTATACGTTTCCTATTTTTGTCCAGTAAGATATAAACGCCTGATGGTTTTATCAACTTTGTTCCAAGGTAAGAACAGCTTCAGTCCATCGTGTTCAGGGGTGCTTTGAATATCCTCTCTCACGCACCCAGCGTTGCAAATAAAGTCACAAGTCTGCGCATTGACATTGAAATGTAGACCTTCGGAGCATGTTCCTAGAACTGCGTTTTCGCCATCGCAATGCCAGAATTTGTCACAATCGTGTTCATGCGCCCAAGCGCCAATGTTGCAGGAAGATTTGCATTTATCGGATGGTACTGCGGGATCGGTTTCTTCGCTACCGGGGTTGGGGTCAGTTTCTTCGCTACCCGGGTTAGGATCAGTTTCTTCACTGCCTGGGTTGGGTGTAGTTTCCTCACCGCCTGGATTGGAATCAGTTTCTTCGCTACCTGGGTTGGGATCAGTTTCTTCACTCCCGGGGTTGGGTGTAGTTACCTCGCCGCCTGGATTGGGATCAGTTTCTTCACTGCCAGGGCTTGGATCAGTTTCTTCACTGCCTGCGTTAGCGCATCCAGCGTTTTCAGGATGGTCGCACACCTGAAAGGAAAATTATTGATGTGTTTGAAAAATGCTATGACTTAATATGTTTAAGTGACTTTTGCTATGTTTTTAGTCACCAATTCTATTTTGTACTTCGTATACTTTTGATCCATTCGAATTTACGTTGCATTCAACCTATTTTCGCCGCTCTACTGTCATGGTAGCCTTGTGGTTTGACCTATGACCTCTCAACCAGAAAGCCGTGGGTTCGAACCGGGACTTGAAGCTCGTGAGTCTTTCGGAATTTGCGTGCAGAATTTACGAATTTCGGCGAAGGTAGTAAACCCGTCTATAGATAGACTGGCTGCTTAGAGCGGTCAGTGCCAACAGCTCCAAGCGGTGAGTGATCTGCAGTTTCAACCCAAAATTCAGAGCATTCGGGTTGAACTCGACTCCAACCGCAACACGACTGCTCCCGTGCCGTTGATTTCGACTGCTCTAAGCAGTCTGTCTATGCAGGCCCTTATTGTGAGGAAACTTATACACCTGTGAAGTATGGTGTGTAAAGTTCTCAATCCGATACTGCCAAAGAGAATCACTACGTGTCCATGACAGCTGTAGGAGGTAAATAAAATAAATATTGTATGGAGTGTCGGATCTCTGGCCATGTTTGCTCAATGTAGCTTCATCCCAACCTATATATACGTCCCGCTGCAGGACACATGCCTCCTCTCTGAATGAGAGGGCTTGGGCCGTAGTTCCCTAGCGAGTCCAGTACCACCATTGAATTTCTCCAACACTGTACAGGACGTTTTCCTTTATCATAAAATGGAAAATTTTAAATGTAATTCCGCACACAAATTGAAAAAAACTCAGAGGCTCCCGGGCTTAAACCCAAGGTCCTCTTCTTGAGACCATAGGTTAAACTACTAGGCAAATGTCTGTATCTCACCTGTGCAGCAGGGTTGAAGTGTGTTCCAGGTCCACAGTCCCTCTCCACCTTCTCCCCATGCACACAGTAGTAGAACTTGGCGCAGTCATTCTCATGCGGCAGTAGCTGATGGATGTTGAAGTCAGCAGGGCAACCGTTCGGGAGGGTGCCTTCTGGGTCTACCTCGTCGCTGGCAGACTCTTCGGAGGAGGGGATGACGACGCCGGCGCCGCCGACGCAGTTCACGTTGGAGGGGTGGTCGCAGACCTAGAAGAGTTGATGATAAGCTGATTAGAATCGAACTACGATGGGATGGGAACTACGGCACAAGCTCTTTCAATTTGAGAGGAGGCCTGTGCCCTGCAGTAGGATGTATATAGGCTGGGGTGATGATGATGATTAAAATCCATAGGGTAATGAACAATTACCTACAGTGATCCGATTCCAAAACTTGTTAGTAGTTTAAGTATAAATTGAAATTTTAAAAAACCCCGACGCAATCAGGTCTCACATAATGTTTGAAAATAAAGAAATGTCCATTATGCGTCTAACTGCGGAAGGGATTCCGCAGTTAACAAAAGAGTTGACAACTTTGAAACGGCTGATTTTGATAAAACATGTCTAAAAACCATCGCCAAGAAACCTGTATACAGATTGGTTCTTCCGTTCTCCAGTAAACATCTTCCGGCTGTTGATGAGGTAGTAGGTAAGCTACACTAACCTGCAGCTTGGGATTGAAGTGTGTTCCAGGTCCACATTCCCTCTCGACCTTGGCTCCGTTGACGCAGTAGAAGAACTTATCGCAGTAGTAGGGGTGAGGCAAGAGCTGGTGCACGTCGAAGTCAGCTGGGCATCCATTTTCTAGGATACCATCATTGTCTTCATTGCTGGCAGTCTCTGCAACAGAGATTTACACACATACAATCACGCCTCCTTGTCAGCAAAGGGGTAGGAAGACTTCATCTCAATCCATATATACGTCCCACTGCAGGGCACCGACTTCCTCTTAGAATGACAGTGTACTTAAGGGTAGCGACCCCCCATATACTACGAGTGCCCTTCTTGGTTGTTGCGAGAGGCGAATAAGTTTTTGTTATAAATTTCATTTTAAGAGCAAGCTTTTTAGCTGAATGTACTTTTTATTGACTATACTTGCATTGTTATTCAACTTACATAAGTAGGTATACCAAATTTCAATTAATAATTTTGGAGTAACCTCCATCGACAAGATTCCTCTTTAATTTAAGAAGAAGAATTACTAGTAGAGCTCTCACCATTTTCTTCGGTACTGGGTTCTTCGCTGTTGTTGTTAGATTCTCCGCTGTTGGCATTGGTGCAGTCCACGTTAGCTGGCCAATCACAAACCTGGAACACAACAGGTTTAATTTAAAAATGTGTTATAATGTTTGCTTCACTCATAACTAATATTTCTATACTAAATTATAACTATATTTACCTGTATAGCAGGGTTAAAGAAGAGTCCATTCCTACATTCTCTCTCTTGCTTCTCCCCGTTCACGCAGTAGTAGAACTTGCCACAGTCCGTCTCATGCGGCAACAGTTTGTGGATGTCGAAGTCAGCAGGACACCCGTTAGGCAGCAACTCTACTTCAACTTCATTGCTTTCTGCACTGCTTGCATTGTTGTCTTCTCCGCTATTGCCGTTGTCAACTTCTTCAGTATTGTCGCCTTCCTCGCTATTGCCGGTGTCAACTTCTTCAGTTATGTCACCTTCTCCGCTGCCTTCGTTACTGTTGCCGGAGTCTTCACCACTGCCTCCGATGGCACAACCGGCGTTATGGGGCCAGTCGCAAATCTGTTAAAAAATGTATTAAGGTAAAAGTGGGTGGAGGAAACTTATGCATGAAAACATATGTGTCACACGGGAGCCGTATGACAATATTAAGAGATTGTTATAAAACTAAATAACCTATTTAATATAACCTAATAGATTCTATCCGATGTCGTTTTAAGTTTACGATTTCAGAAAAAACTTTTCGATATTATAACCCATTCGATATATTAACTTTCGATATTCAGAATCGTTCCCGTTACGTAAACATAGCCATCTTGCACGTATTGTAACGAAGAAGATAAAAAAAGTTATAATTATTAATTACGTAGAAACCAAAAAATTTTAATCAAATGAATTACTTGAATGAATGGGTTTGAGACTCAATTTGATTTGCACTCTGTTCACTCACTTGTTCAACGGGGTTGAAGTGTGTGCCAGGCCCGCACTCCCTCTCCACCTTGTTTCCATGCACGCAGTAGTAGAACTTGGCGCAGTCAGTCTCATGCGGCAGTAGCTGATGGATGTTGAAGTCAGCAGGGCAGCCGTTGTCTAGAACACCATTCCCGTCGCCGCCATCTTCTCCGCCGCTGCCATTATCTCCACTGCCGCCTTCTTCGCTGTTGCCATTGTCTCCACTGCCGTTGTCTTCTCCGCTGCCGCCATTTTCTCCACTGCCGTTGTCTTCACCGCTTCCAGCGTTAGCGCAGCCGGCGTTGTGAGGCCAGTCGCAGATCTGAAAAAAAGGGTGACGTGACTTTAATTCTTTTTACTAATGTACTTTAAGCTGCGATTTATATTTCCACAAAGAAAGCACACAGGCGCTCGTTTTAATGGTAAACCAAAACTACCAAAAGTTTATTACATCGGAAAAAATCATTAAAGCTCTGTATAGACAGCTGAAAAGAATTTTAAAAAACCGGCCAAGAGCGTGTCGGACACGCCCAAGATAGGGTTCCGTAGCAGGTACGAAAAAATCTTTGCATACTTTATTAATGTGGTTGTTTTGGTCCCAACTCCCACCACGCACAGAATTTCAACGTCGGCGGTACAGAGCCATCTATCGGCGAATTGGGTAACTAATCTAATCTGTGCAGTCTTACTAGAACTAGTATGTATGTTGATGGTTTTTCAGATGTAATTCTTTATTTTATGAACCGATTTCAATTTTATTTTTTTTATTTGAAAGAAGATACTGTTAGCGTGATCTTATAGGTACTTAAAGAAAAAAAATGCTTGCAATGGCGGTTAAATTACAATCTTAGTTTAGAAATATTTTTTACAAAAACTTAAAAACTGCTCAACTGATTAAGTTGAAAATAATTTTCCTAGAAAGTTTTTATCAATTTTAACTTACGTGATTTTTTTCATATTTGTTAGACTTGCTGTTCAAAAGTTAGAGGGGGGGACACATTATTTTGAAATTTCGGAGTGAATATCTCCGAAAATATTCACTTTAAAAAACTGGTTTTAGCAAACCCTTATTTATTTTCAAATACCTATCCAATGATACCCCACACTATAGGGTTAGTCGAGAAAAATTAAATCACCCCCACTTTACGTCTATGGGAGGTACGTACCCTAAAAAAAATTTTTTAGTTTTTTTATTTAATCACTTTGTCGGCGTGACTGGTATATATATTCATGCCAAATTACAGCTTTCTAGTACGGACAGACAGACAGACAGACATGGCGAAACTATAAGCTAAACTATAAACTATATAATATCCCGCCGCCCTTCAGGAACCTGCAAAGTGAAACTGGTTTTAGAAATGCACTTAAAAAGTTTATAAATGAACACCAGCGGCAACAGGAAACATTAACTTTAAACATAAGCTGTTTCTAGTTTTTAGTTTAGGTAGTCTGTTTTTTCTTTAGTTTGTCTAGTGAGTGTTATAATGATATATGCCTGTTTTTTCTGTTCCATTAAGAAAACAATATAAGATCTCCTTTTGTTCTCTCCGATGATTACATACTTTATAATTATATGTGCATAAAAAGTTGGTTAACCTGATTTGTCCATGTGGATGATGTGGAACCTGGAGGATAATAAGTAAAGTTTTTATTTTTTTTATTTTTTTTATGAGTGTTGAAAGGTGACACAAGAGCTTAGAAGATCTATGATACTATATAGACTTAACCTCTTACCTCTTTTTATGTCCCCAATACAAACGATTGGAATTAACAATTTAATCTAACTCGATGTTCACATTTTTTTTGTTTTGTTTTCTTTTTTGTGTAATAAGGCTAATTTTTTATATCTGTTTTGCGTAAATTGTTTTGTATCATTCTCTCCTCAATCACAGGAACCATGTCGTGCGCACGGTCTTTTTTAGGTTATGTCAGGGGGGGCACACTTACATCTATCACACTTTTCATGCGACTACAGCGATCTCTGGTTGTTTGGTAAAGAACTAAATTAGCGGCCATCTTGGTTGACTTGTCAAACTTGTCAGTTGTCATTCATCGGCCATGGCCATGGCGTACCAAATTGTACGGCCAAGGACTTTAATTGATAGGCCACTTGCCAATGTTCGTATTTTAGCCGTATAGTGCAAATCGGGTTTAGCCGCTTATACTTCGTATATGCTGATTTGAATTAAACGGCTAAAATACGAATAGTGGCAATTAGCCTATCAATTAAAATTACGCGTAATTATAGCTGTACATCACTACCAACATATACATATAGATAGGTATACATCTATAGATACGTCACATTAGTTCTTCACCAGGGCGTAGGGCAGCAGCACCCTCCATACATGCATATTTGACCATAGAGTTGCCACTCTTGTTCATATAATATTACAATACTCTTTGGGTTATGTATCGGTCGTTTGTTCTGTTCGCCGCCAGACAGCGCTGCCCGTTGCAATCGCAACGGCTGCGTTCAGCATACCGCGTAAGGCCGTGTTGCACGGCAGGGTTTCTGTGATCGATAAAAATGGTCTCGCCGGAAGACCACCGCTGGCTCCACCCCAGGAGTCCGCATTTATGCTGAGGCGGGACCTTTTTCGTACACTTTTTCATATATTATTTTATTTTTATTTTATATTTTAAAATTGTATTGTCTTAATAGTTGTTTCTTATTTATTTATTTTTTATTTTTGTGTGTGCGAAATAAATTTTTTCATTTCATTTTTTTCATAAGGGTTCCTAGTTGACTACGGAACCCTAAAACGAGCATTACAATTCGATCTGGTTCTTCACTGAATTATAACGTGACGCAACGCTCTGATGCTTCCCGATCCCGATTGATAAAAATTAATTGGCTCATGGCTTGTCTACCTATACCTATACCTATTCGTTAAAATTATTCAAGTGTGTTTCTTATTCCTGTTCTATTTGTTAAAGTTGGTAAGATCCCTAATTCTGATTGTTTCAACTAGATAATTACACATTTAAACAGACCTGTTCAGCAGGGTTGAAGTGTGTGCCAGGCCCGCACTCCCTCTCCACCTTGTTTCCATGCACGCAGTAGTAGAACTTAGCGCAGTCAGTCTCATGCGGCAGCAGTTGGTGAATATTGAAGTCAGCAGGGCAGCCGTTGTCTAGGACTCCACTGCCGTTGTCTTCTTCACCTAGAATTAAAAAGTTATACTTAAATTATTACACTACTTCTGACAGCCCAAGAAAGATTAGATGTATTTACTGAGGGAGTAGACCGTAATTAGAATTACCTTTTGTGAGATAGACTATTAGACTAATAATGCAATTATATCAAAATATTGGGAGGTCATTAAAGATCTACGTAACGGTTTGACGAATGAATAGCCTAGTAGTCAAATTTAGTTAATTTCTTATCATTTTATTAATTTATTTGTGTATAGGTAAGTGGTTTATCTATACTAATATTATAAAGAGGAAAGATTTGATTGTTTGTATTGAATAGGCTCCGAAACTACTGGACTGATTTCAAAAATTCTTTTGCCGTAAGAATGTTACATTATCACTGACATAGGCTACTTTTTACCGCGGGAAAATACCTTTTACTACGGGAAAATTAACTAATCGCGGGCGAAGCTGCGGACGGAAGGCTAGTATAGTATATTTGTGCATCGTTCCGTGAGTCACAGACGGTTCTGGTAGAAAATCACCCAGCATAATGCTGAGTCAGCGATCGCTTCACTTTTGCGGGGACACACATGCAGAATTGTGTATGTACATATTTATTACTCCATTGTTTGTGATCTTTGTTTATTTGTATGAAATTGTGTGTACATTCTTGTATTTGTGTGTCTTGTAAATAGTAATTGTAGTGAATAAATATATTCTTTCTTTCTTTCTTTCTTTAGTCGGGGAACCTGACTATAAAGCTTGAAGTCGCAGATTCGATTCCTGATCGGGGCAGATGTTATGTTGAAAATTATAAAATGTTTGTTCTCGAGTCTTGAGTTTTGCAATATATAATTATGTATAAGCACGTATAGCCGTTGTCTAGTATCTATAACACGAGCTTACTGGTCAAAATTGATGCCCTAGGTCATACCGCTAGGCTAACACAACTTCAATCCATTTCATAATTTTTACTATTTTTATTTATTTTATTCTAAATTTCGTATCATAATAATCGATACTTTACAACCGTATGCTCGTAGTGTAAAAGTATCGATACCATCGTGGTATGGTTTCACCGCCAGTTGAAATTACCCCCAAATAACAAGTGATTGGCATCTTTTTAATCTTGTTTAATTTAAACTACGCATTATATAACTGAGCAGTTATCAGAACAAATATTTCTGTAGCTACGAGAGCGCATATTATCCTATAAGTAATGCCATTAACTATTAGGAATTAATAATAATATTAGGCCTTTAGTGACAGATGATTTAAGTAGCACCCTGGCGATACTTGCGCTCGTGGGTAAAAAGACCGATACGGGATAGGATCCCTCGGTCAAACTCGCGACAAGTGTACGCAGCCCCAGATGGTCGAGGGTTGGTGGCCCGGTTGTAGCGTTATTAGGAATTATGCTTTGCATAACAGCGGCTTTGAACGTTATGTGGCTTAACAGATAGGTTACCTTCTCCACTGTTGGCATTTTCTTCGCTGTTGCCGTTTTCACCGCTGTTTCCGTTTTCTCCACTATTTCCTGCGTTGGCACATCCAGCGTTTTCAGGGTGGTCACAAACCTGTTTCGATGTACATAAGTTTAATTAAATGTCTTGTTTTTCATCAATGCGAGTCATTTCCATTCGATTATTAAAAGTAGGTTTGGTTTTGTTATATGATACGGGCCAAGCGAGCAGGCAAGTCACCTGATGGAAAGCACCGTCGTCCATGGACACCCACAACACAAGTTGAGTTACGGATGCGTTGCTGGCCCTTGAAATGAAATGAAATGAAATGAAATGAAATGAAATGAAATGAAATGAAATGAAATGAAATGAAATGAAATGAAATGAAATGAAATGAAATGAAATGAAATGAAATGAAATGAAATGAAATGAAATGAAATGAAATGAAATGAAATGAAATGAAATGAAATGAAATGAAATGAAATGAAATGAAATGAAATGAAATGAAATGAAATGAAATGAAATGAAATGATTTATTCATGCATGTGGAGATTGGGTTACAGATGCAGTCAAACTTGCAACTTTATAAGTCTCACCAAACCCTACCTTTACAGGTGTACATACATTTTTATAAACTAGATGAGAAACTATTTATTTAAAAATCAATTATTTAAAAATACTACTAATAATACAGGCATGTCAGATTTTATAAAAAGAATAATAAATATTTGCAATACAAAATTAGAATTAAAAATTGTCATTCAGAAATTCATTCAAATTATAATAACATTTATCAGTAAGCCATTTTTTCACAGATTGCTTAAATATTTTTAAATTCTGGCCCTTAAACGACGCTGGCCACTTATTATAAATTTTTATACACATGCAATATGCATTTTTGGATAGTAATTTTAGTCGTACCGGCGGCTTGTAAAGCTTGTATCCTTTGAGAAAAGAGGAGGCTCGTTTTTTAAAGATCCCCAAGTAGGTGATAAAGAAATACAAAATTCAGCTGTTTCACGTCAGGATTCGTAAGTATATGTTTCACGGTTTCAGGTACTCTTGACCTGACCCTACTTCAAGACTTCTGAATAATGATCATGAAATGTCCTTCTTGGTCACACCTTTCTAACAACAAAATAATAAAAATAAATAATTTTGAGTTCACAGGTTAGAAAAGTGACCGTCATTTCAAAACCTAACCCTGTTTTCATATCTTAGAGACTTCGATATGATACGTACCAATGAAATCTATAGACATTATAGTACATTGTGCATCAAGGGCCGTAAGTTGGGCATCACTAACGAGTCTTTAACTTTAACGAGAGGGCTTTTAATAACTCGAGTTTGTAATCCTCTTACTGCCCGTGATACACACAATGATTTTCATCACATTGCGAGGAAAACAAATCCAAAAATAAAATTATTTTTTAAAAATAAAATAGAATAAAATAATGGCTACCCGCCAATACAGACTGTCACTATTTTCGAGTCATCTACCATAGTTAATGTAAACTGTGTTTAATTTAGGATTCGAATGGTCATACGGCCAGATTCTGTAAACATGTTAAAAAATACTTACTAAAATTATTGCAAAACTATTTGATATAAATTAAAAATATAAAAATAACGAAGTTTCATGTAGGTAGCGTATATGTTTCGTGTTGTAAAATTGGGTTATACGTATAGCTAAACTTTAAAGATATAAAAAAAACGTTGGCTGACTTGAAACCTTTTTATTCTGAAATGACATACTTACTAACTTGTTTTCAAATTTTAAAACTAAAGTTTGAACTCTCTTGGGAGGAAAAACGGTACGTAAATTCATAACTCCCTTAAGAACAATTTAGACCATTGTCATTTAGTATACAGGCATGGAATAAAACCATTGACGAGCAAGTGTGATGAAAAGTAAATATAACAGCTTCTTAAAAACTGAATGAGAATCGCAAAAGTTCATTGTTGCAAAGCTACCGACAATGGCGCTTATCAATCAATTAATTATTTTCTACAACTGTTATTAAGTATATTCATAAGATCCTTGTTATTGTCTTGAAAATTTATCTGATGGATTAAGGGAAGTTAAGCTTTTGAGAATTTTGATTATTACTTAGAAACGTGCGTAGTCTTATCGTGAATTTTGTTTCTGCTAATCTACAGTGATATTGTTTATAGATAATTAGCACTTGTTTCTACATGCAGGACGGCTGATATTTATTTTATCATCGTATGAGAGTCTTTTACATATCAGCATTGCATTTTTTTCTGCCGCTTTTCGTAGGCGTTATCATTATGACACTGACAATTTATCTTATACAAGGTGGGACCGAATTGTTAAGGAATATTTTAGCAGATGGGTGTTATTTGAAAGAACTCCCCTGTAAATACTTTTGATCGTAGTAATTTTTGATTAAAAATGTAGTCTAACGCCTTTGCCGCGAGTCATTAAGAATTCGAGTGTTTCTAGTTTTGTGGTCACATAATTTACTTATTCTGAATTGGCTATAGATTTTGATGGCGCTTTAAGTTAAAGTGTGCATTTCGCAAAAATTCCCTAATTGAGAGACGTTTCGGGAGTGTACATATCGCGGAAAGTAAACTTTTAGAGAAACTACAAGCACTACTCTCCGCAATTTTAAACATGAAACTACCGTGAGACACACTCATAGTGAAATAAACGGATCACTCACGTCTTAAAACGAGTTTAACTCGACATGTTTCGGGCTAATCCGTAGCCCTCCTTCTTGGAGTCACCCGTCGGCTGCCAAACGCGCAATGCGTGCTACCGCCCTGGTCGTGCGGGTACTTGACGCAACTGACAGCGACACACAACTACCCTCGTTATCATCATCACTTTTATTGTCTGTCATTGTCAAATGTAGGGTAGCACACAACACTAACAATATCACTTAGTAAAGGTTCGCTCACACTCACCGCTGACGCAGTACGAACATTCAACACTGTTTTCCAACTCGGGGTACTGACCAACCACTATCCCACATCGTACATTAAACTCGTTTGAAGACGTGAGTGATCCGTTTATTTTCACTAGTCTCCGCAACACAATTGCTACACCTATGTGTACTTTAACAGTGTAGTGTGTACTTCTCTACCTTTTTTTTAATTTAAAGATTGACTCTCACCTGTTCAGCAGGATTGAAGTGTGTGCCAGGCCCGCACTCCCTCTCCACCTTGTTTCCATGCACGCAGTAGTAGAACTTGGCGCAGTCGGTCTCATGAGGCAGGAGTTTATGGATGTCGAAGTCAGCAGGGCAACCGTTAGGCAGCAACTCTATTTCAGCTTCGTTACTCTCGCTAGCACCGCCGTTGTCGTCTTCTCCACTAACACTGTTGTCAGGTTCTCCAGAATTTTCTTCGCTGTTGCCATTGTCAACTTCACCGCTGTCTTCACCGCCTCCAACAACGCAACCTGCGTTCTCGGGGTGGTCGCAAACCTGTAAATAAGTTAATCTATGATTATCTACTAGTTAGTGTGGTGAATACATAATAAATAGTGGCGATAAATGATAAAGTCTGGTAGTTAATACGCTGTTTATTCACACACACACACACACACACGGAAATATACAGTCACATACTAAAATCAGTTAAAGCAAATACTGACCATATCGCCACAATACCGACGTCAATAAAAGGTAGTTAAAAGCTTTAATTTTAAATTTTTAAATTCTTTGTTCATATCTCCGTTGAGGCCCCTCTCGGCTCCTCGGATCATTGCCTGATCCGGAGTAAGGTGCCACTCACGTGCCCGCTGCGTCGGCGAGTTGCTTGTAGCCGTCGTGTGTGGCATTACAAGTCAGCAGATTGGGATGGGATGCGGTCCTTCTTTGCGTCCTACCCTTGGAGGCATGTTTGCTTCAAGCTGGATGATCCCAACGTCGCTGCTGACTCTGTTACTGACGTGGTGCTGCAAGGAATGGAACTCTTTGTTCCTTCCTCAGCGGTCCCCGTTGGTGGCAGATCCCAACCTTGGTTTGGTCGATCTTGTAAAATGGCTTCTCGCCGAAAGCAGGAGTGTTACCAAGCTTGGGTAAATGCAGCGAAGGTTCGGGATGTAAAGACCAGTGTTTTAAAAAAGGAGTTTAACTTTGCCTCCAGGTCCCTTAAAAGAGACATTGCCAGAGCTAAATCGTTGCACATTGGTAGAATTGGCGAGAGACTAGAGCGCCTCCCTTCGGGAACTCGTGCGTTCTGGTCTCTTGCCAAAGCTATCCAGGGGAATTTCTGCACGCCTTCTTTTCCGCCTCTACACGCGGGTAACGATTCTTTGGCCCACGACGCAAAGGAAAAAGCCGATCTTCTAGGTAAATTCTTTGCGTCCAACTCGACTTTGGATGACGGGGGACGCATGCCACCGACCATACCGCGTTGTGAGAGCTGTATGCCGGATATCCGGTTCCACCAAAGCTCAGTGCGTAAAGCACTTCTCTCCCTCGATATCCATAAGTCCAATGGGCCTGATGGAATCCCTCCGGTAGTGTTGAAGATGTGCGCTCCTGAGTTGGCTCCGGTTTTAACGCGTCTTTTTCGGCTCTCCTACTCTTCTGGCGTAGTCCCGTTCTCATGGAAGTCTGCTCTGGTCCACCCGATCCCTAAAAAAGGTGACCGCTCTAATCCATCTACCTATAGGCCAATAGCCATAACTCCCCTGTTCTCTAAGATAATGGAGTCCGTTATCAACCGCCAGCTCCTTCGATACCTTGAGGACCGACAATTGCTCAGTGACCGTCAATATGGTTTCCGTAGCGGCCGCTCGGCCGGCGATCTACTGGTTTACCTGACACATCGTTGGGCACAGGCGATTGAGACAAAGGGTGAAGCATTGGCTGTTAGTTTAGATGTGGCGAAGGCCTTCGATCGGGTTTGGCACAAAGCGCTCCTCTCAAAACTTCCGTCCTTTGGGCTTCCTGAGAAATTATGCGGATGGATCAGCAGCTTCCTAACGGACAGAAGCATAAAGGTTGTAGTTGACGGTGCATGCTCTGATTCCATGTCTGTGAATGCTGGTGTCCCTCAAGGCTGTGTGCTATCGCCTACGCTCTTCCTTCTGCATGTCAATGATATGCTGCCATCCGGCGGCATTCACTGTTATGCGGATGATAGTACGGTTGATGCCTCTTACACCGGCCGCGCCGGTATTTCTCGGGAAAACGTTATAGAGTGCCGAAATAAACTTGTGTCTGAAATTGAGACTTCCCTAAAAGAAGTTTCAGAATGGGGTCGACTTAATTTAGTCCGTTTTAACCCCACTAAGACACAGGTTTGCGCGTTTACCGCAAAAAAGTCTGCGTTTGTCGCGTCACCTCTTTTCGAAGGCACTCCCCTTGCTACCACAGCCAGTATCGGAATCCTTGGTATTGACATCTCGAGTGAAGTCCAGTTCCGCGACCACTTGGAGAGTAAGGCTAAATTAGCCTCGAAGAAGCTCGGCGTGCTCAACAGATCGAGACGGTATTTCACTCCAGCCCACCGCCTTCAGCTTTATAAGGCGCAGGTTCGCCCACATATGGAATACTGCTCTCATCTGTGGGCGGGGGCTCCCCGGTACCAGCTTCTCCCTCTGGATCGCATACAACGGAGAGCGACTCGAATAGTCGGCTGCCAACGAACTTCTGATGGGCTTGATTCCTTGGCGCTGCGTAGAGATGTAGCTTCACTGTGCATCTTCTATCGCATGTACAACGGAGAGTGCTCCGAGGAGTTATTCGGGTTGATCCCTGCCGCATCCTTCCGCCACCGCCCTACGCGACAACACTTCCATCCTCACCATCTGGATGGTTGGTTGTCTTCTACTGTGCGTTTTTCCAGAAATTTCCTGCCTCGCACAGCAAAGCTCTGGAATGAGGTTCCTGCTGCGGTATTCCCGGACCGATATGACCTTCAAGCTTTCAAAAAAAGAGCGTACTCCTACCTAAAAGGCCGGCAACGCACTTGTGACTCTTTTGGTGTCGCAGGTGTCCATGGGCGACGGTAATCGTTTACCATCAGGCGATCCGTCTGCTCGTTTGCCCCCTATATCATAAAAAAAAAAAAAAAAAAAAAAAATATGATCTATGGTCATAATAAATTACTTACACAAACCTGTATACTTCGTTTTTTTTTAGCATTAGAAATAGGGTAAACAATTTTGATGAGTCTTTTTATCGAAAAACGCTTTCAAAAAAATAGTAACTATTACTTATGAAACCAAAAGAATGTAAATGACCATATCTCCTTTCTAATTGGGGATGTCTAAAAAAAATACCCATGGTTTTTATATTTTTTTCGTATAGAAAAGTCAATTATAAGAAACTAATATCAATATTTTGTCATTTAGTTCTCTATTTTTTTCTAAATTAATTATTGAAACTATTTTAGTTGATGACGTCATAATATTATAATTGAGGGCTCCCACAATGCCAAATTTCTAAATCTATCTAAATGCGTACGATAAGGCAACCCCTTTAATTATTTTTTGCGTAGTGGTACACTATACACTGTGTCACTTTACTGGCACTGTCAAAGTGCTAGATGTCAGACAGCGGGTCCAAATCAAACTCCGTAGTATAATCCACGCGTAAATTGTGAAGAATTCTAACCACACAGAATAAAGTACGACTTGATCCGGTCACGCAATTTACACCAATGTCAAATGAAGGTCATTGCTTATTTGTTATATAATAAATTCATTACATAATATTAAAATTAAATAACTACAGAAAACGAGTTAAAAAGCATTTATCTCGAAATGGTTTTCGATTTACTATACATTGCAAAAAATAGACATCCCCAATTGTTACATATTTGCTATGATTTATTTTTCAAAAGTGTTTTTCGATAAAAAAACGCGTCAAGATCGCTTACCTTCTTTCGCATTTCTTCTAAAAAAACGAAGCATAGAACTGGATTAAAGTGTTGTCCGATACTTTTGTTTCTTACACTGCATATAACTCAATTGCTACATTTACTTTAACAGTGTACTTCTCTACCTCTTTTTAGATTTAAACATTGACTCTCACCTGTTCAGCTGGGTTGAAGTGTGTTCCAGGCCCGCACTCCCTCTCCACCTTGTTTCCATGCACGCAGTAGTAGAACTTGCTGCAATCGGTCTCATGAGGCAGGAGTTGGTGGATATCAAAATCAGCAGGGCATCCGTTGTCTAGGATATCGCTCTCTTCACTGTTGACATTGTTGCTTTCGTTATCTTCATTATCTTCATTGTCTTCGCTGTCTTCGTTGCTGCCATTGCCAGCATTAGCACAGTCGACGTTTTGGGGCCAGTCGCAGACCTATAAGAATGATACACTATCGTTTATAATGCGGACTGATAACGAATGGGAGAACGCGTTAGGTGCGGATGGTGCAAAACCAAACCGGTTATAATAATAATAAATATTTTATTTCGGGTGTCCATAGGGGTCAGTGTACAAAGAAAAGAACTTAGGTACTACCTAGTGTTACTTAGTTGTTAGTAAGCCTCCGAAAAGATGGAACGACGACCTGGTTATCGTGCTGGTTATCCACCAAATATGTGCTATGCTACGTCGGGATTGCGTTTGGGATTCATCAATCATATTCTTTGGACCACTTAGCATAGCATAACTTTACTTTAAGTTTTTAACATACCTCTCAGCCTTACCAGTATATCCAGTATCAATAGGGGATGATTACACTATAAAACATAATTTGAGGTGGCATACAAGTGACATAATAACTAGCAATTGCCATACAAAATCTATGGGAGAATGGTAACAGGTAATTTTGGTACAAATGCCAAAATGCATAAAATGTTTGGATATACATACATACATTGTCAAAAAGTACAAAATGTTTGTGGTACCAAGTCATTTTGTCTGGACAGAATATTCTTTGGCCAACATGTTATTTTAGTAAGAATGTTTCCAAGGCAGCATTCACTGTGATCTAAATGCCCTTGGGTCTGGATGTTTGTACCACAGAATACTCTGGGGTCAAAATGTACAAATTTGTACTTGTACTCGCATGGGTTCGAAAATCCCTTTGTCAAATTGTACAAAAGTCATAAAGTACATTAATGTCAATGAGCACATTCAATCAATTTGAATGTGCTCATTGACATTAATGTAAACTTAAGACCTTAAGACTTTAACCGTCAAAAGCATTTAAATGTAAACTTAAGAGCCTAATTGTATGATAGAAAAAGCGAACAAAAGACAAATGGGCAAGATCCGAAAATGCTCAATGGGTTCGAAAATCCCTTAGTACAAAAGTCTAAAAGTACATTAATGTCAATGAGCACATTCAAATTGATTGAATGTGCTCATTGACATTAATGTACTTTTAGACTTTTGTACAAAGGGATTTTCGAACCCATTGAGCATTTTCGGATCTTGCCCATTTGTCTTTTGTTCGCTTTTTCTATCATACAATTAGGCTCTTAAGTTTACATTTAAATGCTTTTGACGGTTGTACATTTTGATAATGAGACATTTTGAACCAATGTATATTTTTAGATATATTTGTACCAAAATGATCTCTTGCCGGGAGAATCGTTTTTTGACAGCTCGTTAAAAGTACAGCAGTTGATTAATGGTATCATTCCTATTGGTGCAAATAAACATGTCTTTGTTTAAAACTTACTTATCAAAGTTCTCGCAAACACAAGTTAACCTTGCATCAAATTTGCCTGATACCCTTATCCTAACGTTCGTAATCCATTACTATCTCAGGAAATCCAATTTGCGATAACTATCGGACGATGAATTTCTTTAATCCAATTAATGATTGATTGTTAGTGGAAAGATTTCAATGTCTCGTTTAGGCCAAAGACCCAAATAATGTGGATGTACAAATGCATTGATTGACTAAAGATAAGATTTTCCTTGTGTTATCACAGCGTAAAAAGCCGTAGTAACCTTTGGTTTGAGCTATAGCCTCTCAAGCTGAGGATCGTTGGTTCAAACCCCATCCCACACCTCTGAGTTTTCCGGAATTCATGAGAGAAAATTATAATGAAGGAAAAACATTGTGTGGAAATCTGTACGTAGAGCACAATTTGCACTGAGCTCGCGTGCGAGACATTCTGAGAGAAGGCCTGTGCGGAACAGTTAGTGTTTAATATTATATTACCTTGAACGCAAAAAGTTTGCGGAACACTGATCTAGGTTATAATATAAACTATCTGTGTGCCAAATTCCATCAGGATCCGTCCAACCATATTAGCGTGAAAGAGTAACAAACTTTCACACACATCACGCCTATATTCCCAAAGGCAATTTTTGGTTAAAACATTCACGTTTATAATATTAGTTGGATCAGCAGGTTAGTGACATCTAACTCCATTGGAGTGTTTACCTGCAGCGCAGGATTGAACACAGTATTAGGTCCACACTGCCTCTCAACCGTCTCCCCATACACACAGTAGTAAAACTTGCTGCAGTCACTCTCATGCGGCAACAGTTGATGGATGTTGAAGTCCGCAGGGCACCCGTTGGGGAGGACTTCTGTGGAGTCGTCATCGATGTCTGGGTCGCCGCTGCCTTCAGGGTCGACTTCGAAGGATGGTTCTTCAGTGGAGTCCCCGTTGACACAGCCGACATTCTCTGGCCAATCGCAGACCTGGATATAATAACGAAGTTAAAGAATAAGTAAATTGGGGCAGTGTTGTTATAACACCAGTACGAGCATAGACTCGCCTGGCTCTATAGCTAAAACGTATAACTGAGTCCTCGCCCGCAGTACAGAGGAGTGGGAGTAGACGACAAAGGGAGCGGCAAGTGCGGGCGGCAGGGACACGAGGCGCGCCCGCACCTCTCTCGGCCCCTTTGTCGTCATACCTTTAAGCCCCTGTACCGCGCGGGGAGGACTCATTTAAACGGTCTAGGTATAGTATAGTTACGAGTACTAGCATACCTGGATAGCAGGGTTGAAGTGTGTGCCCGGAGCGCACTCCCGCATAACTTTTTCACCGAACAGACAGTAGTAGAACTTGTTGCATTTCGTCTCGTGGGGCAACAAGAGGTATTCCTCGAAATCTGCTGGGCATCCGTTGGGTAGCAGTTCTAATTCTGGTTTCTCTGTAGGCAGGGTTATAGGTGCCGGGGTTTGAGTGGGAGCTTCGGTTGTAGGCTCTGGGGCCTCAGTTGTTGGCTCAGTGGGTGGCTCAGTTGGTGGCTCAGTGGGTGGTTCAGTAGGGGGCTCAGTCGGGGGTTCGGTTGGGGGCCCAGTAGGGGGCTCAGTTGGTGGTTCAGTAGGGGGCTCAGTCGGGGGTTCTGTGGGAGGCTCAGTTGGTGGTTCGGTCGGGGGCTCAGTTGGTGGTTCAGTTGGTGGTTCAGTTGGTGGTTCAGTTGGTGGCTCAGTTGGTGGCTCAGTGGGTGGTTCAGTCGGGGGCTCAGTTGGTGGCTCAGTCGGGGGTTCTGTGGGAGGCTCAGTTGGTGGTTCGGTTGGGGGCTCAGTTGGTGGTTCAGTTGGTGGTTCAGTTGGTGGCTCAGTTGGTGGCTCAGTGGGTGGTTCAGTCGGGGGCTCAGTTGGTGGTTCAGTAGGGGGCTCAGTCGGGGGTTCTGTGGGAGGCTCAGTTGGTGGTTCTGTCGGGGGCTCAGTCGGGGGTTCTGTGGGAGGCTCAGTTGGTGGTTCTGTCGGGGGCTCAGTCGGGGGTTCTGTGGGAGGCTCAGTTGGTGGTTCTGTCGGGGGCTCAGTCGGGGGTTCAGTCGGAGCCTCAGTAGGAGCCTCAGTGGTCGGCTCCGGGGCCTCAGTGGGAGACTCGGTAGGCTCCTCCGTCGCTGGCGGAGGCGTGCCTGGCAAGTTGCAGTTGGCTCCAGATGGATGTACACAGACCTGTTGACAAAATCTTATGTGTCAACTGGCAACAACAAACCTAAAAATATGACCACAGCGAGAACGATTTAATGCTGGGTCTAAATTAGCTTGGTATTTATACGTTCGCAAAACACCAGTGCCAGTGCTATCCCTGGCTTACCTGCAGTTCATACGAGAACTCAGTCCCTGGACTACAGTCCCTCGGTGTTTCCCATTTCAGGCCGTACTCGCAGTAGTAGAACTTGGTGCAGTCGTATTCGTGGGGCAGGAGGTGGTGACCCTGCTCTGGGCACCGGTCGCTCGCCACCATGGTGCCTTCTATGTCCACTTCAACATGCCTACCCTGAGTCAGGGCTAAGGCTGTGAGGAGGAGGAGTTTTCCTGAAAAGAAGTTCCAATATCATCATCATCATCATCATCATCATCATCATCATCAGCCTATGTTCGTCCACTGCTGGACATAGGCTTCTCCCATGGCACGCCACTGAGCACGATCCTCGACCACTCTCATCCAGCTGTTGCCAGCCGCCTTGCGAAGATCATCGCTCCACCGAGTCTGAGGACGTCCCACGCTACGTTTGCCAATCCGTGGTCTCCGCTTAAGAACTCGTCTACCCCAACGGTTATCGGTTCTTCGGGTTATATGGCCTGCCCATTGCCACTTCAGCGTGCTGATGCGGTGGGCTATGTCGATAACTTTGGTTCTCTGTCGGATCACTTCGTTACGAATTCGATCTTTTAGAGAAACTCCGAGCATAGCCGTAGCACGTTGAGCAACTTTCAATTTGTGGACCAGCCCAGTTCCAATATATTATATACCTAAACTATTCTTGACTAAAAATAAGTAAGTATATGTACAAAAAGAAAAAATATATGTCAAATAATGATAATTATAACTAAAACATATTCTGAAAGGTGGGGACAAGGTGCCGAAGACACTGGCAGCGTTTCACAAAGTTCCAAGTAGGGTCGGATTTAAGAAGGCAGCAGTGGCCACACGGGGCGTCAACAACGAAGATTTAATAGGATGTTCAAATATTTCAAACTAAATACAAACTGAAACATAGATGCATAGAAAAAACCCCAGAAAAAAGACCAGCGCTGGGAATCGAACCCAGTCCTCAGCATTCCGTGCCGCGTACTATTCCCCTACACCACCACTGATCATGAGCTTAGACACAAAATTTTCCCATACATCTCACACCTCAGTTCGTTAACTAATCACATTACGCAGTGATACAGCGCCATCTATGTTACACCCTCATCGAGAGACGTCAAAAATTCAAAATTCGAAATTTCAAATATTCAAATTTCGAACTTTTTGTTTTTTATTTTATTTTTGAGCAGTCTTTTTTGTAGCTTTAGTCGCCAGTCACACAGAAGAGACGTGGGACTGGGGCGCGTCGTTTGTTCTCAGGTCATGTCTCAACCCCGTCTCTTCAGTTTGTTTCGGATCGCGACGCTTCTATACATTATTTAGTATGAAAACTGATTAAAGGGGGGCACGCCGTCCCACGTCTCTTCTGTGTGGCTTACGCCTTAGAGGCCTCCTACTTCGTTGTCCCAAAAGCCTACAGACCTCTAAATCCAAACCTTCCATAGCTAAAACATTTGTATTCTATTTAGGTTATAACAAACTTATGAATGTCGAAGAATCTGCCACCGGTTCGGAAAAACCCTGTTGAGAAGAATCCAGAAAGAAACTCAACAAGGTATTTCAAACAGATCTAAAATGTTGTTTAATTTCTTACATCTAAAATTGGAGATATATAACACATTTTTTTTAACACAGTAGCCTTGAAACTAAGTACGAAGTACATACCTAGCATTTTTGCACTTATGAAGCGTCGATTGACGCGATTTTTCTATAGAAAAAACTTCAGCTCTTATAAAACACTTTAGTGTCTACCTATAAGAACTAAACTAATCATATTATCATTTCGGACTTTTTATACTAATTCGTTATGATAAATATACATGTTCGATAAAGTTGATTGCTTGTAGATTGTGTTGATTAAGTAAGATTGTAAACAAGTGTACCTAAGCTGGAAGGGTTCCATGGAAAGAAGGTTTCCAGCGTGGACAATAACGCCCCTTTCCAGGAGATTAGGCGCAAGCCACACAGAAGAGACGTGGGACGGGGGCGCGTCGCAGTCGGGGCGCCCCTGAATCAGTTTTCATTCTAAGCAAGGGGTCCAAAGCAAACAAAAGAGACGGGGCGGAGACGCGGCCTGCGAACAAACGACGCGGGCTGCGACGCGCCCCCGTCCCACGTCTCTTCTGTGTAGCTTGCGCCTAACTAAAGGCTTCAAGCACAAAATAAATAAGTACAGAAGTCAATCAAGTGTATGTACTTCACTTTTCATACCTACGCTCGGCGGTCGCTCTAGGGTTGTCAATTATGGCATATGCACATCTATCGTGATAGTGGCACTCGTATCTAGTTGTTTGATTTATTGTTGATATTCAAACGGGAAGAATGGTAATATAAAGTAATAATAATAATAATTAAAATACCTACCTACAAAATTTAGCGTTTGTCAATTTTCACTATCGAAAATCCCTAATAACTTCTAAACGGATTATCCTAGTTACACAATTTCCATTGTCCTATCGGTTTTAGACCTAAACCTATCTACAAGTTAGCTATGAAGTATCTTTTTTTTTTTGTACTTATTTTTTCAACTTCATTTTTTTATTACTTTTACGGTCATCCCGTGAAATCATATATTTCGTACTAAATACAAACTGAAATATAGATGCACAGAAAAAACCCCAGAAAAAAGACCAATGCTGGGAATCGAACCCAGGTCCTCAGCATTCCGTGCCGTGTCCGTCCAGGTGAGCGGTTAGTTCCGAAGGAGTGTTAAAATCTCTCGATGAGGGTGTAACATAGATGTGCGCTTGTCACTGCATAAGGTGATGATTTAGCAGATTGAAATGTATGATGTATAGGAAAGATTCGTGTCTAATCTCTAGACCAGTGGTGGTGTAGGGGTATGGCACGCGGCACGGAATGCTGAGGACCTGGGTTCGATTCCCAGCATTGGTCTTTTTTCTGGGGTTTTTTCTGTGCATCTATATTTCAGTTTGTATTTAGTACGAAATATACTAAACCTATCTAATGACACTAAAAACAACACAATATCTACAGGGTTATTTGTAATTCACTAGCATCCTTTTAACCCTAAACTCCTACCACTTAAACAAATGTTTTTGTTTTACGGCTTTTGTTATAACTTAATATTTTTGGTGTAATAACGTTTTGAAAATTTAAGATTACCTCTTATTTTTACGATTCTCTGTGTATTTGTATGGGGAAAAAAGTGCTTCATTTGAAAAAGTCGTAGAACAAAAAACATTTGTTTGAGTGATAGGAATTCAGGGTTAAGAGGATGTCATTGAATTAAAAATAACCCTGTATACAAACAAAAAAACATGTTTTCAACTTACGTAAATTTACCTTACAAAAATGTAGTTAGGTACTTACTTCGTTTATACTGATTAAAAATAGGAAACTATTATTACTTTGGGAGTCGGGGCGAGGTGCTTACCTACCTACCTAACTATTCTATGTAACTTTAAAATTAACCATCGAAATACAAGCAGATAAGTACCTACTTAACTTACCTCTCTGAAACCACTGGTAGCCTAAAAAACGACCATTCACCGTATAGGGTTGAATTTAAACAACCGTCCACTGAACAGTTATAATATCCTTTTTTTTGTTGCTCCATTATTGCACTCGAAAAATTCCACAGACGCGCGACAAAATAATTAGGTACGCGCGACCACAGCGCGCGCCTCGAAAAATTCCACAGACGCGCGACTACAGCGCGCGCCTCACGCGGATGGCAATCGCGCTCGGACTGATTCGATCTGTTTCGAGATATCGTGTCTGTGAACAGTGTCTAAGTGTGCGTTGCTCGAGCGCACTTTGTATGTAGATTTACTTCTGTACCTATTTGTTCTGTGGTTGCTGTGCGTGCGGTGGCCCACAGAGTATTGTGTATATTCGTACGCGCGACCGACGTCAGCGACCGACGTCAGCGTAGGAGGAAATCAAGCCTTAGTTCGTGAGAAAATGATGATTTCCTATACCGTAAAACGTGTTACGGAATTAAGAATATTTAAATAATTTATTGAATCAGGCGTTACTTTGCGGAGGTTCATATTAATGAACTGAAACAATTTTATTAGGTACTTTGCTCAACCGCGACCTTACGATAGCTACGTTTATGTAAAAAATGCGTGTTCATGCAGTTCCACCTCCACACTGTACGAACACACACAAATAAAATAGTAATTTTAATTTTATTTTAATTTTATTTTATTTTATTATAATGACTAACAATTATGGATCTTGTTATCTGAAATAAATACAATTTGAATTTGAATTTGAATTTGAAAAAACCTAACCTAACCTAACCTAACCCAACTATCACCACCACCAAACAACACTGACGCGTTTGGAACTCTTTTTTTAGCATGTTAGGACTAACATTTGGTAGCACATGAACGATTGCTGTACTCTGAAGTTGAGCTCTGTACCACTACCATGAGTTTAGAGTGACGGTACTCGATAGCGACTGCGTAAATGATTTGTATGGAGTCTGCCTACAAATCATTTACGCAGTCGCTATCGAGTACGGTCACTGTAAACTCATGGTAGTGGTACTGGTTGAGTTCGAAACGCGTCAGTGCAGTTTGGTGGTGGTGATAGCTTCGAGCCTGCCGCCCGCACCTCTCCCGCCCCCCTTTGTCGTCATACCCCCCAGCCCTGTACCGCGCGGACGAGGACTCATTTATACGGTTTAGCTATAGCTTGAATGACACTGCAAGTACAGTCAGTAAGAGTAAGATTATGAATTGACTTTTGTGTACAGAATAACACGATTTTCCAACAACGGAACCCTTTCAATTTGACGTAATTGTGTCATCAATAAACGTGTCAAATTTATATCAAATTTGCATTGAGACTGAATCAAAAACTTATTTGATAAGAATCACTTCCAACTACACTGTCGAGCAACAGTAACGGTTCACTTTTCATAAATTTTTTGATGAGTGTGTCCCTTTATTTTTGCTCCTAAGTGCAGAAAGTCTAACAATAGATGCCTAATTCTAATCTAGCGATTAGTATGGATTTTGATGATTATTACCACCTTAAGCTATCAGGATTTTTATACTTTTAAAATTAATGAGAATAAACTTTTTGATATACCCCGTGGGTAGGTACGGCAAATGCACCAGTCACAACTAAACTAGGGTTGCCACCGTCCCGTTTCTGGAGCCCTAGAGTATGCGTCCCGCAAAAGGTCTGCGCGGGACACCAATAGGGATGTTGACACCACCAACCACAGAAATAATAATAAAGAGTATAGAAGTGCCTTAGACGCGTGACCTTGGCGCCGCGCTTGTGACTCGTAGGTCACAAGCGCACGACTTGTGGCTCAGTGCTATTTGAAACGTGGGTATGATAACAAGTGCTTTAAAATGGTGTTTTGCAGCATTAGCAATTGCGGAAACTCGTCCACACTGTGTAATTACACTAATAAGGGGATTACATTTCATTGGTATGTATTAATTTAATGTAATAATGCGGTTTATATCAAAATACAACTTGAGAAAATATTTCATTATGAAATATTGGTTGGCTCATATCCTTAAAAACGCAGATTGCTTTGAAGTATACGCAGCAATGTAATATAATTTTTGATAAACCTTCTGCCTCGCACAAATGTTCATGGTACGAACACAAGACAGGTTACGACTAGTCCCGAGCTAGTGATGCCCGTTGACTTGCGTAAACTTTTTATCGATATCCTAGTTTACAATCATCCTAAACACGGTATAAAGGTGGTGTAATTAGTATAATAGTGTACAAATAATAAAGTTACAGTTCCATTGTAAAAAAAATTACTGATTGTTTCTTTTGTTTATTTAATCCCGAAACTCTCACCGAAACTACAAAATTCCTAAATTGTATAAAGAATAAAGAATTTTGACTTTGACTTTATATTAAAAATGATAATTCAGTATTAAACAGCGTATTATTTAAAAACATATTTCAAATATGTATGACAAAACGAATATACCCTACAGTTAATTGGTACTTAGTACACATTTTCATCATCACTTTTATTGTCATCGTCAAATGTAGGGTAGCACACAACACTAACAACATCACTTTGACAACCCTACATTTACCCCCCTATCCTACATTTGGCACAGACAATAAAAAGTGATGATGAAAACGGGGGTAGTTGTGTGTCGCTGTCAGTTGCGTCGAGTAGCCGCACGACCAGGGCAGTAGCGCGCAGTGCGCGTTTGGGAGCCACCGTGACGTGTGACTCCGAGAAGAAGGGCTCGGATTAGCCCGAAACATGTCGAGTTTAACTCGTTTTAAGACGTGAGTGATCCGTTTATTTTCACTATGAGTGAGTCTCACGATAGTTTCATGTTTAAACTCACATCTCTCACTTACACAGAGTCAGTGGTAGGGTCAACCAACGTCATAAATAAGTGATCACTTTTGTAGCTTGTCGCTTTAACGTCATGTTTGAAAAGCCATACGAAATTATGTAACGATTGAAAGTGACAAGGTACTACAAAAGTGGTCACTTATTTATGACGTTGGTATGACAGACACATGCAGCCAAACATTATACATTTCACATTCACATACCTAGGTCAAATTTACGTAATTAGCTACAAATTATTTATACTCATGTCCATACCCACGAATTAATTTTAAATTTGATCATTTAACCAATAATTTCCTGTAAAGTTTACTGCAAATTGTAACAGTCGATAAAATTGTCGATGAATCGAGGCCTAGCGTAAATGTGAAATAAATTGCTTTTGTACAACTACAACCATACTGCCGACGAGGCCAATGAAGAACGCAGTGTTGTAAGTGTGGGTATGACTTACGGTGAGTATTATTCAACGCTGTCTCTAAGTAGTTAGGTTCATAATTGTTTGTAAGCAAAATATTAGTAATTGTGTGCGTGATTGCGTAGTACGGTTCCGGTCTTTTGCGTGTGTGCATTAATAGTAAGTAGAGGGGACAAACTAGCGCCACTGGTCTCGGAACAAAATAGGAACTAAGGCATTTCTATCCTCTTTATTATTATTTCTGTGCCACCAACCAACTGACCAAAGAGTATTGTAATATTATATGAACAAGAGTGGCAACTCTATGGTCAAATATGCATGTATGGAAGGTGCTGCTGCCCTACGCCCTGGTGAAGAACTAATGTGACGTATCTATAGATGTATACCTATCTATATGTATATGTTGGTAGTGATGTACAGCTATAATTACGCGTAATTTTAATTGATAGGCTAATTGCCACTATTCGTATTTTAGCCGTTTAATTCAAATCAGCATATACGAAGTATAAGCGGCTAAACCCGATTTGCACTATACGGCTAAAATACGAACATTGGCAAGTGGCCTATCAATTAAAGTCCTTGACCGTACAATTTGGTACGCCATGGCCATGGCCGATGAATGACAACTGACAAGTTTGACAAGTCAACCAAGATGGCCGCTAATTTAGTTCTCCACCAAACAACCAGAGATCGCTGTAGTCGCATGAAAAGTGTGATATATGTAAGTGTGCCCCCCCTGCAACTGACGTACTTTTTATGAGCTGTCAAAACAATTCTCCCATAGAGTTTGAATGGCAATAGCAACTTATGACGTCACTTGTTCACCAATTCAATAAGAACTCAATCAACCACCAATCAGCTAACTATTTATTTGTTTTAAGTAGGTAACAAAAAATTCAACGTTCTTGGACAGCGCCCTCTATTCTTATTTCAAGTTAGAATACAGGGTTATTTGTAATTCACTAGCATCCTTTTAACCCTAAACTCCTACCACTTAAACAAATGTTTTTTGTTTTACGGCTTTTGTCATAACTTAATATTTTTGGTGTAATAACGTTTTGAAAATTTGAGACTACCTCTTATTTTTACGATACTCTGTATGGGAAAAAAGTGCTTCATTTTAAAAAGTCGTAAAACAAAAAACATTTGTTTGAGTGATAGGAGTTCAGGGTTAAGAGGATGTCAGTGAATTACAAATAATAACCCTGTATAATCCCAAGAGAACGCATTACCGGGATGTTAAGATAAGATCTTTGAGTATTAATTAACAATAAAGTACCTAATGTCCGTAGGTAGAGATATGTCAAGCATGGAGTTTAAATAACTATGTTTCTAACATAGGAGGTTTTTGGTTTATTTTGGTTTTTTCATCTTCTCTTTTCAGGAATAGCAACTGCCTTCCTTACCTCCGCGAATATTTTTTTCAACCGACTTCAAAAAAGAGGAGGAGTGGTAGAAGCTTCTACCACTCCTGCCGGCTCGGGCTGAGGCGCCAACTTCGAACAGATTAGTAGAAAGATATTTTCATGCTCAGTGTAGTCGGTTATTTTTTTTTTATATATGTTAGAGAGGCCAGACAAATGAACTAGTGGGTCGATGTTAAATGAACACCACTGTCCATAGACACTCGCAGCGCCTTACGCGATACCAGTGCGTTGTCGGCCCTAAATTTTTCATATATATACCTATTTTGGGTGTTTTTGAAGGCGGTTCTATTTGTTATATTATGTATAATCAACTAAGTACCTACTTAGTATAATTTTGTTATGGTCCCCAAGATGAATTAAGTACTTAAAAGACCAAATTAGACACGTGAACCAGACAAAAATAACGATAATCCGCAATAATAATATTTCCAAGAAAATCATAATAGTTATATTATAAACATTCTTGTATAATTGTTATTTTTCCAAAGATAAGTACCTAACTTAATAGACCAAATCAGTCACAGTAAATTAAATATGAAATAAATACATTAAAAAATATCTAAACCGGACGAAAGTTATGATAATTTTTATTAACAAATTTTCCAAGAAGATCTTAAAAGATATTTAACACCAAAATTTATTTCAACTTTCAGCTTTATTATACGTTGATACGATAAATAATTGATCCATCTATTTATTGATTTAATTCATTCTGCTTTTGGACAACGAATAGTTTATTGATAAGGTTAATCCTTAATTCGTCGGAAATGGATTAATAGATTCATTAGATATTGTGCGGTAAAAAACTGACTAACGGAACAGTTGGACTTCAAGCGAGCGGTGGCGAACGAGCAGTTCGATGTTCATTGCGCGGCTGACACGCTTGCCGCACAGTGTTTACCTCGCAGCACGAGCAATGGACAATGAATATGCTTGTCGCGCAACTGGCCACGCGATTTCGTGGTAAGGAGGTTCACTACGAAAATCGAAATTTGAATCGTGCTGTCCCTTTCACTCTTGTGGCTAACACTATTAGCTTGAACGGAACGCTATGAGACAAAACTCCAAAATCTAATTTCGTAGTATAAGGCCTTTCCCAATAATATAAATGATTACTACGGGATTCGAGCTGTTATCGTTTAGATCATTACCTCTCATGTTTTGTTTTCTAGATTTTTTTACCGAATAACGGGAATATACACTACGTTGCTTATCTAAAACAACGCTCTATTCTAAAATACTACGGTGTGCAACTTAATACTTTAATTATTGCAAATAAGGTGTACAATGTAGGTGTAGACGACCAGATGGTCTAGTGGTTAGAGAACCTGACTACGAAGCTTGAGGTCCCGGGTTCGATTCCCGTGTCGGGGCAGATATTTGTATGAAAAATACGAATGTTTGTTCTCGGGTCTTGGGTGTTTAATATGTATTTAAGTATGTATCTATCTATATAAGTATGTTTATCCGTTGCTTAGTACCCATAACACAAGCTTTGCTTAGCTTACTTTGGGACTAGGTCAATTGGTGTGAAATGTCCCGTGATATTTATTATTATTTATTTATTTACAATTACACAAAGTATCATGCCGAATTAAGCCGTTGTTTTAGATAAGCAGCGACTAGACACTAGCACAATAAAAGAAACATAATTAAATAAGTAAAGTAAGTAAAGTCCCGCTTCTTCGCATTGTGAAATTACTTAAATTCTTTATTTATTATCGAGGAAGGCTATAGGCTATATATCATCACGCTAACACCAATAGGGGCGGAGCGGAGCGGAAGAATGTTTCAAAATCGGGGGTTTTTGAAGTAAAACTTCTATAGGCACGCTTTTTGGTGGTGAATGAATGTGAACGCGGGTGTGCGGGTGGGGTTCGGTGGGGGGGGGGAGGGTACTTTTTTATAAAATCATCAGGAAATTGACTGTGAAGAGGTTCCACCTGGTACGCGATTCAGTTTCCTCGACTTTACGTAGCCGACGCGACAGCAGTTTTAATCGAACTATCCTTTTTGAAATTTAATTTGACAGAGTTCACTGACAGATCGTTGTTTTAGAATGAAGATGTGGCTGTATGGTTTTAAACTTTTGCCTTTTCCATAGCGGAAAGAATTTAAAAAAAAACAACATGAGAGTTTGTTGAATGACAGTGACAGACATTACACTACCTACAGTGAGTTGCAATACAAACAAATTGTAATAATAATGTAAAATATCAGAAAAATTATAAAAACTCGCGTACTCTAGCATTACTACCTAAGTAAATAGTCTTAAATCAAATTATTTCCCAGGACATTTCATATTGCAGTCATAAATAGTATATTTTATGAATTAAAAGCAGTCTTACCTATCTACTTAGCACGAAATTATGTCAGACGTCGAAGTGGAGGTTCCTTCTACATTTAAGAAGAGAAACATACGAAATAGAGGTGGAAGGAAACGTAAGACATCGAGTTCAGAAGGTAAATAGTGATAATTATGCAAAATAGTTCTAGTTTTATAACGAAAACAAATTCGGTTTTGAGGTTATGTTATGTTTTTTTTTTTGTTGTTCGTCCGTTTGGGCAGGCCTTATACTACGAAGTGCAAAATTCGACCTTGGTATCGTGCCATTCCTCTCACGCTAATAGTATTTAATACAAGAGCGAGCAAGACGATGCGATACGAACTTCGATTTTCGAATTTCGGAGTAGCCCCCCAGGCTAGGCCCGGGATCATATCGCCTTGTCATCAGTGTTATGTTTGGTTCGGAAATAACAATTGCGTCGTAATTTTTTTTCTATATTCTAAAAGCCATAAGGCCTTTTGCTGGAAAAAATCTAGATTTAGTTGTTAAACCTGATTTAAGCTTGAAAGTTCTATACATTTTGATACAACTAAACTGAGCTTAACACTAAATTTCTGATTGACTCGCTGACTGACTCTTCAACGCCCAGTCTTAACCCTTAGACCGAGAAAGTTGGAATCTTACATTGAGATTTAACCCTTAGTATGCATTGGCGCTGTTCAACCCTGCCCCTGTTGTGTGCCTTTGAATGTTGATTTACTTTGATATATTTATATATATATTTTATATATTTGATTTTGTCACTAATCAGTGCCTTGGCATGCAACAGGGTTGGCACTGATCAGTGCTAGCTAAGTCATAGGAAGCGTTAATAACCTTTTCAAAGTCAAGCCAAACACAATTTATTATTGTTATTTATTTAAAACCAACCACGTGGAGACAACTTGCGCATTAAAAAATGTCAGACACAAGTGCAATATAGAATTTTGTGATCACTGTTAATTAAGGTTAATTGCCGCATAAAACACTATCAAAATTATACTACAACTAGCCAAAGAAACGGAAATACAGATACTGAAGAAATATAGATACTGTCTACATCCGCCATGTTCGAATGCTACAAATTGAATCAAAGCCAAACACAAACTTACTTTGAACTTCATGTCAGTGTGTGAAGAACACTTAGACATACTTTCTACTGCATTATGTCTGTTGTTGGCATTGAAAAGGGTAAAACGTCAATTTGCGTGTGTTTCAGAAAAGAACAGTTCAGAATCTGACGAACAGACCGTAGTGGTGCCAACAAAAAGGCCTCAGAAGGCCAACCCCAACATACAGTCCACCAGTGGCCCGAAACGACAGAAACCAGAGATTGACAATGATGATAACAGCACTGATGAGGATAAAGTAAGTTTTTTTCTATAATTTTTCACAGCACAAGCCGGAACATAAACACCGAAAATGATAAGAAACCTGGGATATATATGATAATATTAAATGGGTGCCATCTATTTGGCATAATTTGTAATTTCCAAAACATATTAAGCGTAACAAGTTTTGCATAGTTTATTTACGCCGAATCTTAGACTTGTCGAAATGTTATTTGGCATAAATCTATATTGTCCAAATGGTTATTTACCCGAATAGTATATTAGCATAATATTGACATGGCAGAATTTCATTATGCATAATATAGGTTTAGGTTAGGATCGAGTTGTGTTAACTATTCGGAATTCAGAATATATGCATAAAACCTATTCAGCTAAAATTGCATTTAATATTCAAAATTCAACTTGCCAGATTTGAATGAATGTGTTAGTATTGAAATAAATTAAGATATCTCAATATTGGCAATTGTAAGAATTAAATTAAGTTATACAAGTAAATTCATTGCAAATAACTCTTTATTTGACCAATAGATACCTGATGCTGGTGAAGTGTGTGAAACTTTTTTTTATATATTGTGATACACTGTACCACATTTTAGGCAAAACAAAGACTGACGGCCGGATAGCCTAGTTGTTAGGGAACCTGACTACAAAGCTCGAGGTCCCAGGTTTGATTCCCAGTCGGGGCTGATATTTGTGTGAAAAATATGATGATGTTTGTGCTTGAGTCTTGAATGTTTAATATGTATTTATCTATACACCGTGAAATTTTAGTGGTTGTTTTCCCGAAACGAGGTGATTTAGTTTCGATTGTACAATCGATTTATAATTACTATTTTGACTAGAAACAAAAATCCAATTGTGAAAAACGAAAGTCCTATCGTACCTATCGTAGGATCGTACGCTTCTTGTACCAACGAAGCGTTACTATTGGTTTGCGGTCATTTTCGACTTTCGTTTTTCACAATTGGATTTTTGACTTTAGTCAAAATAGTAATTATAAATCGATTGTACAATCGCAACTAAATCACCTCGTTTCGGGAAAACAACCACTAAAATTTCACGGTGTATAAGTATGTTTATCCGTTGTCTAGTACCGATAGTACAAGCTTTGCTTAGTTTAGGACTAGGTCAATTGGTGTGAATTGTCCCGTGATTGATTTGCCGTCTCATGTTCCAGGGCAGGCAAAAGCTGACGCTGTCCGTCCAACAGCAGCGGGAGAACGCGACGGCAACGTACGAGCTGGACACTGAGCGCGACCGCGACGCCCAGGCCATATTCGAGAAGGCGCAGAAGATTAACGAGGAGCTGCAGGGGCAGGCTGATGACAAGGTAACTGGTGCACAGTGAATATTCGAGCGTTAATCAACGGGTAAAAACATAAAAGACCAACCTAAGCACCCCCCAGTGCCCAGCGGGAGAATGCATGCTCCTCTCCCGGCCTTCCAGCAAATGGCTGAGGCAGGACACTGTGGGTAGATTAAGTCCCCTCCCTACCCCTCCTCTCCTCAAAATTTAAAGCATACGTTTTTTGTCTCGATAACCAATAGAGAAGGGGACTTGTGACCGGGTTTTTTAGTCCGTGCAAGTCGGACACTGTCTGGGCCCTCCATTCCCAGTTCGTCCGAAGGGATTTTTTCCGAGCACAAGTCACCCTTGCAATCCTTAAAGTAAAAAACAGCAAAGACTTCGCGTCTTTGGGCCCTCTGGCGACTCATTGAAAAAAATATTCAAGCGTTTTGACCGCTCGGTTAAACCTCATTACAGTAAAATTACATAAAGTTTCCCACTGACAGTTACCGCTCGGTTAAACCTCATTACAGTAAAATTACATAAAGTTTCCCACTGACAGTTACCGCTCGGTTAAACCTCATTACAGTAAAATTACATACAGTTTACCGCTGACAGATGGTTTGCCTTCATTTCATATTCAACTTTAACGCCTACAAATAAAGCCAATTTTAGAATACTATTACCCACGTTTGCAGATTTTGTAATAGCTACTGGGGAGGCGAAGTAGAAGGAATTTTAGGGAATCTAACCTGGTTCGATATTCTTTCCCTCGCGTGCTGGATCTTGTTGGACGCTTGATTCTCTTCTGTGTTTCTTCCACCCCAGGGTGATTTGTAGTGAAATTCGTAACGTATTTTGTAAGAAAACGTCGAAGGGAGCAGGAGCTCGACCCAACGCGCCGCCGTGATGATACGAAGTTGAACGAATGTTTTTCTACCCCCGGTTAGACCGTAGAAAGTTGGATTGGATTGGTAAGGAAAAGGAGGGTAGCAATTGTGTTTAGTGATGGGATTAATCGGTATTCGCCAACTACTTTATTTGTATGGTGTTAAAGTTGGAAATGAAATGAAGGCAAGCAATCTGTCAGTGGTAAACTAAAAGTAAACGTATTGTACGGTCAAGTGCAAAAATAAGTATCGATTTAATCCTCCCATCGCTATATACCTATACCTTAATTCGACGACATAAGCTGTGGGACATATTATTGAGCAAGTTGTGTGCACCCATATTTTTACACTTGACTGTACCATTCGACAATTATTACCACAACCGAAGGACGAATCGCGCGAAATTTGATCAAACTAGATTCAGCATCGCTACTGTCTTATGTTTTCATAAAAAGTTAACCCTAAGTATCATCCTTTTTAATAATTTCTGCTCAAATGGTAATGACAAAAAAAAGCTGAATATTTACCCAATTACCGACTGGATAGGGTAGTTGTTAGAAAACCTGACTATGAAGCTGAGGTCCCAGTTTCAAGTCGCGATTGGGGCAGATATTTGTGTGAAAAAGTTTTTGTTAAAAATTTCACTGTCTATGCAAGCTTTTTCGCTTACTGTACTTGCATTGTCATCCAGCCTACATAAGTGTACCAAATTTCAAGTAAATCCGACCACTGGAAGTGGGTCAAATTCAACTTCCAAAATTTGACCCGTACATACATACTTATGTATATACATTGCAAGTTAATAAAAAGCTTTTAAGATAGGAATGTTTGTGCTCGAGTCTTGGATGTTTAATATGTGTTTATCTACATAAGTATGTTTATCCATTGTCTAGTACCCATCCTACAGAGCGCGCGCAGACAGAGAGCGGTCTGGAGTTCAGAGTTCTGTGTTTTGACCGCTCGAGAGTTCCGACCGCCTGCTGTGTGCGTTATCGTAAGGGACCTAGTACATTCGAAAGAACGCAGAACTCGGAACTCGGAACGCGGAACGCCAGACCGCTCTCTGTCTGCGCGCGCTCACAAGCTTTGTTTAGTTTGGGACTAGGTCAATTGGTGTCAATTATCTTATGTTTTATCCGTTAATTTTAAACGTAGAGCTGCTCGATTTGTCGGTAATCAGGCACTCTCTGGCCTACTCGATCCTTTGGCTTTGCGGAGGGATGTGGCGTCTCTCTGTATATTATACCGTATCTATCATGGGGAGTGTTCTGACGAACTGTTCGAATTGCTGCCTGCGGCTAAATTCCGCTACCGCACTTCGAGGAACCGTTTGTCTTTCCATCCTCACCATCTTGATGATTGGCATTCTAGTACCGTGCGTTTTAAGCGAAACTTCTTTCCTCGCACGACAATGATCTGGAATCAGCTTTCTGCGGCAGCATTCCCGGAGCGTTACAACTTAGGGATCTTTAAAAAACGAGCCTACCAATTCCTAAAAGGGTCGGCAACGCACCTGTGATGCCCCCCGTGTTACGGGTGTCCATGGGCGACGGTGATCGCTTTCCATCAGGTGACCCGTCTGCTCGTTTACCACCTCTTATATATAAAAAAAAAAAAAAACAGGATTATGCACTTGAGGACATAATAGAATACAATTGCTTTGTTCGAAAGGTGGGCTGCTAACGAGATCGGGACATCTCAAAAAATTCGTAACGTTGATGCGATTTTAGCAATAAACTGTCATGATAACCTCCTGAGGCCCACGAAAATTTTGTTTCAATGAACTTTAAACTTTATGTCACTTATGAGTGAGTTCGATGTCACATTAGAATTAGTCCTTTATATAGGACTTACTTCTAATGTGACATCAAACTCACTCAGAAGTGACTTAAAGTTTAAATTTAATTGGGGATGTCTATTTTTTGCAATGTATAGTAATTCGAAAACCGTTTCGAGATAAACGCTTTTAAACTCGTTTTCTGTAGTTATTTAATTTTAATATTATGTAATGAATTTATTACATAATAAATAAGCAATGACCTTCATTTGACATTGGTGTAAATTGCGTGACCGGTCCAAGTCGTACTTTATTATGTGTGGTTAGAATTACTCACAATTTACGCGTGGATTATACTACGGAGTTTGATTTGGACCCGCTGTCTGACATCTAACACATTGACAGCGCCAGTAAAGTGACACTAGTTACAGTGTACCACTACGCAAAAAATAATTAAAAGGGGTCGCCTTATCGTACGCATTTAGATAGATTTAGAAATTTGGCAGTGTGGGAGCCCCCAATTATTATCTGACGTCATCAACCAAAATAGTTTCAATAATTAGTTTTGAAAAAAGTAGTGAACCAAATGACAAAATATTGAAATTAGTTTCTTATAATTGACTTTTCTATACAAAAAAAAAATATAAAAACCACTGTTATTTTTTTTTAGACATTCCCAATTGAAACAAAATTTTCGTGGGCCTCAGGAGGATATTCAGAATCAAGTTTTAACGTATGTCAATTGAGCTTTTATTGGTCATACGCAGGTATACAGAGGGCTGAATAACTACGCGCAGTATTACAAGAAGCGGGACACGGCCGCCGGGAACGCCAGCTCCGGGCTCGTGAGGAAGGGCCCTATCAGGGCGCCCGCGAACCTAAGGGCCACTGTCAGGTCGGTTTGGCACTTCAGTGTGAACGCGTGGCGGTGCGGTGGTGGTGACGGTTGTAATATTCTAACTTGTATGAACGGTTGTGCGGTACACTGTCAGGTCGGTTTGGCACTTCAGTGTGAACGCGTGGCGGTGCGGTGGTGGTGACGGTTGTAATATTCTAACTTGTATGAACGGTTGTGCGGTACACTGTCAGGTCGGTTTGGCACTTCAGTGTGAACGCGTGGCGGTGCGGTGGTGGTGACGGTTGTAATATTCTAACTTGTATGAACGGTTGTGCGGTACACTGTCAGGTCGGTTTGGCACTTCAGTGTGAACGCGTGGCGGTGCGGTGGTGGTGACGGTTGTAATATTCTAACTTGTATGAACGGTTGTGCGGTACACTGTCAGGTCGGTTTGGCACTTCAGTGTGAACGCGTGGCGGTGCGGTGGTGGTGACGGTTGTAATATTCTAACTTGTATGAACGGTTGTGCGGTACACTGTCAGGTCGGTTTGGCACTTCAGTGTGAACGCGTGGCGGTGCGGTGGTGGTGACGGTTGTAATATTCTAACTTGTATGAACGGTTGTGCGGTACCGTATGAAAGAGAGAGAGAGAGAGAGAGAGAGAGAGAGAGATGTTTATTTACACATATTCGATACACAGGAAATACAGTTGACAGGAAAAGATACAAATAAAAATCATCGAATAGTATAAATTGGGCCCCACTCAGCATAATGTTGCGGCAAGCCGCAACGCTGTTTTTCAGTGGGACCCATTTAAAAACTAAACACAAAAAAAAAACAAACAACACATTGTGATGCCACGAACGCCAGCGGAAAATGTAGTTCGCAACAAAGCCTAGATAGGTATACAAACCGGAAGTATGTATGGCAACACTTGATCAGTTTAATCGTATCAGAACCATTAAACCGCAACAAATTACGCCAAGGATTATTCTGGCTGCTGTAGTGAATTATCAGCAATTTCACAAATTTTGATGTTGTGACGCATTCACTCAACCTTCGATAAGACAAACTTAAAAACAACAAAACATTCTAATGACTTAAGGTTAGGCGGGAACGCAGCCCGGGCCCCGGCCCTTTGTAAAGTCGTTCACAATTAATTTATCTCGAACGCGTTCGTACAAGTCAGATTATTACAACCGTCACCGCCACCGCACTGCCATGCCTCCGCTGTCTGTGCGTTTGGAGCTTAAGCGTTACAGACATGCTGCATTTCAGCTGCTTTCTGACTGCAAAAGTGCAGGTTGAGCGCACTTAATTTGCAGTTAAAAATAAGAGAAAGAAAGAAAAAAGAAAAACATTTATTTATAACAAAAATATAGACATACACCGTGAAATTTTAGTGGTTGTTTTCCCGAAACGAGGTGATTTAGTTTCGATTGTACAATCGATTTATAATTACTATTTTCAAGTCAAAAATCCAATTGTGAAAAACGAAAGTCGAAAATGACCGCAAACCAATAGTAACTCTTCGTTGGTACCTAGCCTATCGTATGATCGTACGCTACTTGTACCAACGAAGCGTTACTATTGGTTTGCGGTCATTTTCGACTTTCGTTTTTCACAATTGGATTTTTGACTCTAGTCAAAATAGTAATTATAAATCGATTGTACAATCGAAACTAAATCACCTCGTTTCGGGAAAACAACCACTAAAATTTCACGGTGTATAATCTTTATTCTTCAAAACAAAACATGTTAACAACAAACCGTAACGCGCCGTAACGTTTTTCTGTATACTTTATGTACGGTCGCGTGCTTTAATTTGGGACCCATTTCGAAAAAATATCCTTTCAATTCCTATACAATATGACAGGACTGTCAACCTTAAGTGGGTCCCTAATTACAGCTCGTGACTGTACGTACGGGTCAAATCTTGGAAGTTGAATTTGACCCACTTCCAGTGGTCGGATTTACTTGAAATTTGGTATACTTATGTAGGTTGGATGACAATGCAAGTACAGTCAACAAAAAGTACAGTCGGCGAAAAAGCTTGCATTGAAAATGAAATTTTTTAATCAAAGATGTTTTTTTGTACACAGATGGGACTACCAGCCAGATATTTGTAAAGACTACAAAGAGACAGGATTCTGCGGTTTCGGAGGTACTGTCTACTTGTATTTTTAAACAAGAACCAAGAGGTTAATCTCTATACAACGTCGGAATCCCTTTAAATAACACACTTGCTGGAGGTAGTTTTACTATACATTCTAAGAAATCAGAAACTATGAGAGATAGCGAAATCTGTTCTTATGAACCATGGCTTCGATTTTAGATTTAACAAAAAAAGTATTCAAACATTTCATTTAACTCTCATACATAACCGGGAATCGAACCTAGTCAAATTTCTGCGCCTAAGTAATCGCATGTCGTTTTGTTGTTAGTTGATTCCTAGATCATAAGGACCAACTTTTCCTATAAAATCTTGTGTGAACGTTAGACAGAAATTCCCATAGTTTAAATATGTAATTTGCAAAATATCGCCATTGTTTGAGGGGGGAGAATCAAAGTCCGCTAAATCCATACCAACCAAAATGGGTTTAGCGGACTTTGATTCTACACCCCTCATTTATAGAAGAAAACATGGATAAAGTAGAAAAAATATTGTATGCAACGGTGTTTAATTTGGTCTAAACGGCTCGTGCCGTCTTCCGTTGCGATACTCGCATCCGTTCGTATCGCAACTCACGTCACTCGCCTTTTAAGACCTCACTTATACAGCCGTTGCATAAAATACTATTTTAACAGATTCATGCAAATTCCTCCACGACCGCTCCGACTACAAACACGGGTGGCAGTTAGAGCGGGAAGAGATCGCTCCGAGCGGAGGCGGGGGCGGGGGCGGAGGAGACAGCGATTACGAGGTGCACAGCGACGATGAGCTGCCGTTCCGATGCTTCATATGCCGCGCGAGCTTCACCGACCCTGTCGTTACTAGGTACGTACGATTTGATGTCAAAAGCAATTTTGACACTAAATGGTGTTAAGAGGGTTTATACCTGCTGAGCTGGCAACGTTGCATTTTTGTTAGTTTTTCTCGATTATTCCATAAAAATTGAATGAAAATTAAAAATGTTTTGTATACAAATTGTTCTAATATATAAGTTAATGTGTCTACTGCAATAATAATACGTGATAGACTTTTATTTTCTTTAAAAACAAACAAATTACTACCTAACGGTTTTTAAAGAAAATGAAAGCCTTATCACGAATTATTATTGCAGTAGACACATTAACTTATATATTAGAACAATTTGTATACAAAACATTTTTAATTTTCATTCAATTTTTATGGAATAATCGAGAAAAACTAACAAAAATGCAACATTGCCAGCTCAGCAGGTATAAACCCTCTTAATGTCAAAATCAATTTTGACACTACATGGCACCGATGTCAAAAGTAATTTTGACACTAAGTTGCTAATGACAAAAGTAATTTTTACACTAGGTGGCGCAAATGTCAAAAGTAATTTTGACACTAAATGGGGCTGATGACAAAAGTAATTTGACACTAGGTGGCGCACATGTTAAGAGTAATTTTGACACTAGATGGCGCTGATGTCAAAAATAATTTAGACACTTGATGGTGCTGATATCAAAGGAGCCAGACTTTGATTGATTAGTCGATTTTTCACGTCTCCGTTATACATCATAAAACGAGTTGTATTGGCTATGTGCGAAGCGGGTGGTGGGGTACAGAAAACGATCGCAGCGCACAACATGGCAAAAATTGGAAGTAAACGGGGAGGAAATGTTGTCATCGCTACGCGGCGCCACCGTCGTGCACGGTGCCAATACACAACTTGATCAAGTAGTAAATAACTATACATTAAAAAAATTAAAAACCCCCAACGCAATTATGTCACTGTCAATGCCCGTTATGCGTCTAAGATCTCTTCCGCAGCTAACAAAAGAGCTGATAACTTCGAAACGGCTGCACCGATTTTGATGAAACATATCTAACAACCATCGCCAGGAAACCTGCTTTCTATTTAAAAAAACCGCATCCACATCGGTGCACCCGCTTAAGAGCTATGATGCCACAGACAGACAGACACATACTCATAGCGGTCAAACTTATAACACCCCTCTTTTTGTGTCGGGGGTTAAAAATGAGGATATTATTATACTTCGCTCATAAGTTTCTTGAAATTTTTTGAAAATCGGTTCTATGATTTCCAAATTTAAAAACAAACTCATACAAAGTTTATCTCTTCGTTATACGTATTACATGATGATGATGAGAATATTATATTATATTGTTACAGATGCAAACACTATTTTTGCGAAAAATGCGCTCTGGATAACTACAAGAAGTCCACGCGCTGTTTTATCTGCAATGCGCAGACCAGCGGAGTGTTCAACCCCGCCAAAGAGTTGGAAGCCAAGTTGAAGAAGGACAGCGACGACGACGATGATGATGATGATGATGATGACTGAATAAATGATTTAGAAAAGACTACTGTCTTTTTAATATACCGATCCTAAAGAAAATTCAGAGCTACTTTTTCAAAAGATTAATTTATTTACTTGCACTAGTTTAAACTTCTGCAAAGCCCAGTTTAAAGACTGAAAGAAAGTCTTGCACGCGAATACTTTAGCGAGTTTAACGGGTGCTGGAACATGATTGCACAAGTTTAAACTTGCACAGGTATACCGCAACATGTGCGAGAAGATACTTGCCCAAGTAAACTGACCCCCCCCCCCCCGGAATTTATTGTATTTTTTCCAAATTGGGATATTTTTGAAATGAGAATTAAAAGAGAGTTGTAATTATAAAATGTTTATTTATCACAATTAAGCGCACCCAGCAGTCAGCGGCCAGTCGCAGTACTGAAAAGAAAAAAAAAATTTAAAGTCAGGGTGAAAACGAGCAAGTGAGTCCACGTAAGTAAGTAACACCGCAGTAGCAGAGGATTGTAGATATATTGCTATAGTATTATATTAGTGCTATTGTAGTTGTGGTAGCCTATTGGTTTGACCTATAGTCTCTCAAGAGCGTGGATTTTCTGAAATTGCAAATTACATATACCATGAGCTTTACGGTGATGACAACACACACCTTGCGAAGAAATTTCAATTGTGTGTGAAGTTCCCAACCCGCACTGGGCCCGCGTGGGAGCGCCCAAGCCAGTGAAACGTATGTAAGCCTAGATGAGACGTGTCAATGCAACTTGCGTGGATGACTGTACGCAATGATTCGTAAAAATGCATAGTACAACACACGTCGCCTACCGTACACATATCACGACATCGAGAACCAATCAGCATCGATATCACGTCATTTACAGCTACTCTGATTGGTCGAGACTCTCGGCGAGAGGGGTGCGCACCACCGTCCGGCATTCGCCTTCTACCTTACCGCGCCGGTGCGCATATTTTATTTTTGTATAATTAATTTTACGTATTCTAATTAAATCACCATTTGCTGAAGAAATCGCCTAAATTATTTCGCTGCTAATCCCGCCAGCAAGCCGAACCTATACATCCAGTTCTATGCCGCAACAGACGACCTACAATACAATACAATACAAAGTCTCTTTATTGTACACCAGGAATAGTAAGCAATACAGAAAACAGGTACTTACACAGAGAGTAAGTTACAATTATATTTAAACTTTGTTGACTGTACTTGCATCGTCATCTTATCTACAGATCCAGAGTTAACCATATAACTTCGAGTTAAGTGCTAACCAATAAGTAGTGACAAATGTACAGGGTTAACGACTGGATTTTTAGGGTTCCGTACCCAAAGGGTAAAACGGGAGCCTATTACTAAGACTCCGCTGTCTGTCCGTCTGTCACCAGGCTGTATCTCATGAGCCGTGATAGTTAGACAGTTGAAATTTTCATAGATGATGTATTTCTGTTGCCGCTATAGTAACAAATACTAAAAAAAAACAGAATAAAATAAATATTTAAAGGGGCTCCTATACAACAAACGTGACTTTTTTGCTCGATATTAATAACGACAACAGGTAGACGCTTGAATATTCACAGAATATTTAGTTATATATTCACTTTAAAAATAAATTAAATTAAAATAAAACAAATATTTAAGGGGGGCTCCCATACAACAAACGCGATTTTGATTTTTTTCGTCGTTTTTATAGATAATACGGAGTCCGACTCGCACTTGGTCGGTTTTTAACCCTAGACCATTGACGTACAATAAAACAACTAGACTCCCAATCGCTTAACAAAAGTTCCTCAAAAAACGTCCTAGCGGCGTTGTGTGTACGTATACATCAACTTATACAGATAACATTAACAGCATTCATTCAAATTAACACCTTATTTCGTAGCAGTAATGTTTAATGTCAATTGAATACGATCGTTCGAAGTAGTGACATGACGTCACGCGCTGGAAACCGCCTAAAGAGTATAAAGAATGCAGTGGAGTGGTCATGCGAAGCGGAAGCTAGACTGTCTGTCTCTTTTTTCTCGTGAGTTTGATTACGGTGCGAAAGAGACATGTACGAATACGGGGCGAGAAGTGACGTTGTAATCAACGCGCGGTCGAAACACAACTGAACCAAAATTCTGCACAATAGACGCGTGTGCAGACTTTTGCTTCGGACAATTTTTGAGCGTGATGGGAGTCTAGTTGTTTTATTGTACGTCAATGCCCTAGACCATGCAACCCTCAGAATAATTACCTGCAATATCGAGTTCCAATGTAATCCAGGCGGGCAGTCCATGGCGATGGCGACACCATGGCTACATTTGTTGTATTTATTGCAGTCCTCGTGAGCCGACAGCGCGCCTTCTTCGCATCCCAATCCACCATCTTGTTCACCGCCATCTTGTTCTGCGCCGCCATCTTGTTCAACGCCGCCATCTTGTTCAACGCCGCCATCTTGCGGCGCGTCAGTGTAGCTGTCATCTGACCCATAGTTGTTGCAGTCGGATTCGTGGGGCCAAGTGCATTGCTGTAAATATGTAAAGTGAATGATTTAGTTGGCTTATTTCCGAAACTAAGCGCTTAACTAAATTACATGTATTTCAAACTAAATACAAAGTGAAATATAGATGCACAGAAAAAAACCCAGAAAAAAGACCAATGCTGGGAATCGAACCCAGGTCCTCAGCGTTCCGTGCTGCGTGCTTACCCCTACACCATCACTGGTCTAGAAGTTAGCGACGAATTTTTCCTAGTGTCCGACCGAAGTTTCGGTTTCGGTTTCGGTTTCGGCCAATTTCGGCCAAAAAAGTGATTTCGGCCGAGGTTTCGGTTTCGGCCAGAATCCGGCCGAAACCTTCGGCCGGGCCGAAGTTACTTCGCGGCCTCTCGCGGCTCTCGCATCGGGAGCGCTCGGCTTAATTCGGACACGCTCGGCCGGGTAGGTATAGGTAATGCATCGGCGGCCGGCCCAGCTGGGACCAGCGACAGTAGTATATATGAGTGTTGTTTATTTATTAAATTATTATTTACTTTTTAGAATCTGTTTGGCGACCGCTTTAGCCTAGTTGGTAGTGACCCTGCCTACGAAGCAAGATGTCCAGGGTTCGAATCCCGGTAAGGGCATTTATTTGTGTGATGAGCACGAATATTTGTTCCTGAGTTATGGATGTTTTCTATGTATTTAAGTATTTATTTATCTATATAAGTATGTTTATCGTCGTCTAGTACCCATAGTACTTGTATATGTTGCTTAGTTTGGGACTAGGTCGATTTGTGTAAGATTGTCCCCTAATATTTATTTATTTTATTTATTTTATTTGTTACTGCATTTTATGCTGTGATTAATGAACAATACGTTTGATATTAGGATTGTGAATTTAGTTTAGACGTAATAAGAATAGGTTGTTTGTTTTGAATAATATAATACCTATGCCAAGACATTTTTCATTAAAACTAAACGTTTTTTATTTTGTTTAACAAAAAAAGTAACTGTTCTCATATAAGAAATCCTTGCAATAACCTTTTCCTTACGATCTGTACAGTAATTTTGAATATTTTGTTTGATATGATACGTCTTCAAAAATTTCGGTTTCGGTTTCGGTTTCGGCCGAAATCAGAAAAAAACCGAATATTCGGTTTCGGTTTCGGTTTCGGCTAAAAATCGTGTTTCGGTCGGACACTAATTTTTCCCATACATCGTACACTTCAGTCTGTTATAATTACATTATGCAGTGATAAAGCGCGCATCTATGTTATGCCCTCTACCGAGAGACTTAACACTCCTTCGGAGCTAACCGCTCACCTGGACTAAGAGATGGCGCTACTAAGCCAACTTTAACAAGTTAAGTATGAAGTATCTTTTTGTATTTATTTTTTTTCAACTTAATTTTTTATTACTTTTACGGTCATCCCGTGAAACCATATATTTCAAACTAAAAAAAAAAAATACAAAAAGATACTTCATAGTTAACTTGTTAAATTACATGTTTTTTTTCTTATTTTTTCCAGAATTGGTATAACTCGACCTTTCGGCTGATAGCTAATTATCGTTGAGTTTCGGGACATCCTGTATAACCTATATACTCGACTCGAGAACCTTTTTGCCCCATGGCCATCAGTTCCACGAGCGATGTGCTAACCTCACTTGTGCTAGCTTGTAATTTGTACGGAACCCTGTTTTGTCTAACGTACCTCCAATTTAGAGCTCCATAGCAGACCAGGCGGGCAATCCTGCGCAACCTCCGCGCCGTGGTTGCAGATGTTGTATTTACTGCAGTCCTGGTTAGCTGACAACGCGCCCTCCTCGCAGCCGCCATTTTGTGAAACGCCATCTTGTGCACCGCCATCTTGCGGCGGCTCGATTACTTCCCCGATGTTGCAATTGGACTCGTGCGGCCAAACACATTCCTGTAATTTTATTATATTTTTAGGATATTAATTTATTGAATCAAGCGTTACTTTGCGATGAACTGAAACAAATTACTTTGTTCATCCGCGACCTTATGATTACGTTTATGCAAGAAATGTGTGTTCATGCAGTTCCTTTAGAGAATCGATAAAAGATCGCTTCGAAGCGATAAGGCCGAATATTCGAAATGCAATCTTAACTTAGGTGTATATTTTTTCCATGTACTTATTTTTCTATATCGTTTTCTTTGTGGTGTACAATAAAGAGTCATTGTATTGTATTGTACCATCTTGTGAAACTAACATCTAATAATGTACAGTTGCGGAATGAAGAGTTTCGTCACTTCTCGACTCTATGTCAACGACTTAAGGTCGAAAAGTGACAGTTTCATTCCGCTACTAAAATGAACATGAATCTGAATGAACGGGTAAACGAGTGAAAGTTAAACTAACCAAATCCGTCCGTCCAGCTTGAAGGATGAACAAACACACACGCACGCATATTTGTAGGATTAACTGCGACCAAAGTATCTTCTCCAGCAAGATGGAGCGACGACCTGGTGAGGGTGGCGGGAACGCATTGGATGCGGATGGCACAGGGCCGATCTGTTTGGCGAGCCTTGGGGGAGGCCTATGTTCAGCAGTGAACTTCTTTCTGCTGAAATGGGTTTACTAATGTTTCAGCGAAAAACTTTTCGCAAAATGATTCATTTGGCAAATGTTTCATTTCCCAAATGTTTATTTTTTTCTGAAACTGTAAACTTTTCAGGATTGTTATAAAACAAACCTAACCTAACCTAACCTAACCTAACCTACTAGTCCTGAAATATATCCTGAATAGTTTACAGTTTCAGAAAAAAAATAACATTTAGGAAATTAAACATTTCTCGGTCAAGGAAGTAACCAACGGGTAAAAACATAAAAGACCGACCTAAGCACCCCCAGTGCCCAGCGGGAGAATGCATGCTCCTCTCCCGGCCTTCCAGCAAATGGCTGAGGCAGGACACTGTGGGTAGATTAAGTCCCCTCCCTACCCCTCCCCTCCTCAAAATTTAAAGCACACGTTTTTTGTTTTGATAACCAATAGAGAAGGGGACTTGTGACCGGGTTTTTTAGTCCGTGCAAGTCGGACACTGTCTGGGCCCTCCATTCCCAGTTCGTCCGAAGGGATTTTTCCCGAGCACAAGTCACCCTTCCAATCCCTAAAGTAAAAAACAGCAAAGACTTCGCGTCTTTGGCCCCTCTGGCGACTCATTAAAAAAAAAATGAAACATTTGCGAAATGAATCAGTTTGCGAAAAATAATTCGCCGAAAACCTACACGGCTGAAATGATGATTATGATGAAAGTACCTTCAGCTCGGCGTTGAACTCGGTGCCTCCTGGACAGTCGAAGACCAGCGGCGTCCCGTACTCGCAGATGTAGTACTTGCTGCAGGAGTCAGGGTGCGGTCGGAACAGCATGAAATCAGGCCAGCTGCACTCCAGCTCGGATTCCGGCAGCTCGTTGGAGCATCCGGCGAACACCGGGTTTTGGCAAACCTGGATAGTTAGTAAAAAGATGTAATATATCAAAAAACCGGTCAAGTGCGAGTCGGACTCGCGCACCGAGGGTTCCGTACGCATGTCAAAATATTCGCCGTAAACACCCGTAACTATAATAATCCAGTGTTAGCAGAACCCTGCTTCTAAGTAAATGTACGCATTGTGAGATCATTTTATATTGATTAGTCAGGACCCCCTCCATAATATTTATTAATTCAAGTGTCTTGTTAACCCCATTATAAAAATTACCCTATCTCTTATCCTAATAAAACGAAGTATAACATCGGAGCATTCAAGGTGCTCAAAAATATCTGAACACGACCGCGTATTCAGATATTTTTGAGCACCTTGACTGCTCCGATGTTTATGATGGCGACTGTACTTCAGTGGGCCTTAGAAGCGTTTCAACCGCCGTATCTCGTAAAAAAGCCTAGTGATTTGTCCTATTGCCTCTCACGCAGAGGGTCGTGGGTTCGAATCCGAGGCTCGCACCTTTGAGTTTTTCGGATTTTATGTGCGAAATTATTATTGAAATTTACCATTTACCAAGGAAAACATCGTGAGGAAACCAGAATACCTGAGAAGAAATTCAATGATGCGTGTGAAGTTCCCAATCCGAACTGGGCCCGCGAGGGAACTACAGCCCAAGCCTGAACTTGATTAACCGCTGCTACGGTAATAGACACTGCTGAACTGTTTTGACTTACCATGAAGTTGGAGTTAAAGTGCGTGCCTTCTGGACACGACTGGAGCAGCGGTACGCCGTGTGCGCAGATGTAGAACTTGGAGCAGTCTGTCTCGTGCGGCACCATGTAGCGGACGGAGCCGGGAGGCGGGCATTGTGTAGCCGAGGCGAGGGCGAAGAGCGCTAGGATAGATACCGCTGTAAAAATAACTTTAATTTCAACACTAGATGAAACAAAACCGCTTATACAATCGCAGACCATTGGAAGGCGAATTAAGGATGTTGTCCCTTCTACTAATCATAAATCTGTCTTTGCCAAGAGACAATTTTCTGCGTAGTCAGTGCATCTATATAACAAAATAAATAAACTTATCCATATTTATCCGCTAACCTGGTAGGATTGCAAAAAAGCGCTAGCGGCGTGGATAAAAGGTTTGAGTTACGATGATGCGGAAGCATTATTGTATCGCGCCACCTAAACTAATTGATTTGCTCTTAAGGCGTATAAGGCGTATACACACACGCATACTTAACATACACTCACTCACTCACACAAACACATTCACTCACACACACACACACACGCACACACACTCACACACTCACTTAGGTACTCACACATTTTAAACATACATAAAATATATCAGTATTTAGTTAATGTTGGATTCATTTTTGTAGGCTTTAATGTATTAAAGCAACTAATAGTCAAAAAAAAAATTGTTTTTATTTTTATTTGATTACTTATTCTGAAGAAGTTTTTGTTTGAGTTGAAAATATTTAAGAATTTGAATTTAAATCTAATACTTTCTTATGTTTACCTATTATATAGTTTATTGTAATTGTTGCACAGTTTTTAGAGGATCGGGGTCTCCTGCCACAGGTATCTCGCATACCTACTAGGAGGTCCCTAACCTACTGTTTTGAATTTTTATGAGCAATAAATATATTTTCATTTTCATTTTCATTTCATTTCATTTCATAATTCCCGTTCCCATGGGAATTCCGGGAAAATATAAACCCTATGTCACTCTCGGAACCGAGACGAATCTAATGACACCTCACACTTCAAAATCCATTGAGCCGTTTAGCCCTATATCTCACCGGGACACCACGGCGGCGCAACCACTGGTGGCGCGTCTAGCAGCCGAGTGAGTGAGATACAATACAGCGCCACACTAATTAGTGGTGGCGCAACCAACGTGGCGGCGCGGCCAGTAATGTTGCATGCACGCGTCTATGCTGGTTGCGCCGCCAAATCTGTTGCGCAACCAAGTGGACGCCAGGTGAGATACCCTCCATAGAGCTGTATACATTTTGTTGGTGGCGGAGACTGGTTGCGCCACCGTGGTGCCCCGGTGAGATACCTATAGCCTTTAGGCTGCAGCCGCTGCAGGGCGTGCCAAAGAATGATACATACATACATAAATACATACGCTCGAAAGACATATAACTATATACATATAAATGTGCGAGTTGGACAGGGTGTCATACAAACTTGTATGTACCTAACCACATTTTTTTGTGATGGAACAACAAATTATAGCTGTTCGGATATTTTTCCTTTTCTTTTTGCTGTTAATTCCTCCATGCTAAAATGATTCTAGATCTATAGGAAGTACGTCCTATAGGTTTTGATTCCCTTGCGAAATGTTAGAAAATAAGGAAAGTAAAAACATCACGCCATTCATGAACGCTCTCATTTTCGTAATTGGGGATGTCTATTTTTTTGCAATGTATAGTAAATCGAAAACCATTTCGAGATAAATGCTTTTTAACTCGTTTTCTGTAGTTATTTAATTTAAATATCATGTAATGAATTTATAATATAACAAATAAGCAAGAACCATCATTTGACATTGGTGTAAATTGCGTGACCAGTTCAAGTCGTACTTTATTCTGTGTGGTTAGAATTCTTCACAATTTACGCGTGGATTATAATACGGAGTTTGATTTGGACCCGCTGTCTGACATCTAGCACTTTGACAGTGTCAGTAAAGTGACACAGTGTATAGTGTACCACTACGCAAAAAATAATTAAAGGGGTTGCCTTATCGTACGCATTTAGATAGATTTAGAAATTTGGCATTGTGGGAGCCCTCAATTATAATCTGACGTCATCAAATAAAATAGTTTCAAAAATTAATTTTGAAAAAAGTAGAGAACTAAATGACAAAATATTGAAATTAGTTTCTTATAATTAACTTTTCTATACAAAAAAAATATAAAAACCATGGGTATTTTTTTTAGATATCCCCAATTCCCAAACTTACCGAACAGCATTTTGTTTAAATTTCTTTTTAGTTATTGAGACCACTGACACACTGATGCCGGGACCGATTCTCGCCCCCATTTAAACAGGTCACTATCAGCTTATCGTCGATGACACTTAATGCATTCTAATCTATAATTTACAACAAAACAATTACACTGAAATCCAATCATAAAAGTACATTGTTTCTGCTAACCATGACCTAATAAGGAACTTAACTCTGGCCAAAGACAGCTGATACTAGAAAAAAAAACAGTCGAATTGAGAACCTCCTCTTTTTTTTGAAGTCGGTTGAAATTAGCGGCAACACTATACCTAGTACGAAAAAAAACCGGCTAAGTGCGAGTCGGACTCGCGCACGAAGGGCTCCGTACCATTATCTATAAAAACGGCAAAAAACGTTTGTTGTATGGGAGCCCCCTTTAAATATTTGTTTTATTTTAATTTAATTATTTATTTTTAAAGTGAATATATAACTAAATATTCTGTGAATATTTCAAGCGTCTACCTGTTGCCGTTATCAATATCGAGTAATATTTATATTATACAGATTGTTGTTATAGCGGCAACCAAAATACATCGTCTGTGAAAATTTCAACTGTCTAGCTAAGTACGGTTCATGAGCTCGATTACGGCACACACTTATGCCACCGAAACTGTTTTCCAATGGCGGTACGTATTTTTAATAAGCTGCCAAAAGATGTAGCCGAGTTGCCCCGGAGTAAGTTTAGGGCCAAACTATTCCAGTGGCTTAAAGATAAATCATTTTATTCAATTAAGGAATATTTATTACACAAGGACATTATTTATGATTAGGAATATAAAATTATAACATACTAGCTTTTGCCCGCGACTCCGTCCGCGTGGAATTAGTAATTTGGGCAGCTTATTTTTATTATCTTATTTGCTTTTTCATCAATTATGGTTCTCCTTAGTTAATCGATATTAAAAAAATTACCCCCCCGCTACCCCCCCGCACCCTCCAACTCGCTCCCTCCCGAACTCCCCCCGCACAACAACCCCGACCCCCCCGCACCCCTCCGCACCCCCTGCACGCCCTCCCACACAGCACCCCCCGCACACCCGCGTTCGTCCCAAGTCAAGCGTGCCCTATAGAAGTTTCACTTCAAGTTTATTTTTGTCAAATATCTTGAAAACTGTGCATCCTACGGCAAAATCAATTAAATGTTCATCCCCCCTTAAAACTCCCGCACACCACCCCCGCACCCTCACCCCCTCAATCCCCCCCCCCACCCTCCTGGTGTTAACACTGAAAGAATTTTTCAAATCGGAGCAGTAGTTCCTGAGATTAGCGCCTATATAGAAGTTTTACTTCAAAACCCCCGATTTTGAAACATTCTTCCGCTCCGCTCCGCTCCTATTGGGGTTAGCGTGATGATATATATAGCCTATAGCCTTCCTCGATAAATGGGCTATCTAACACTGAAAGAATTTTTCAAATCGGAGCAGTAGTTCCTGAGATTAGCGCCTATAGAAGTTTTACTTGAGAAACCCCCGATTTTGAAACATTCTTCCGCTTCGCTCCGCTCCTATTGGAGTTAGCGTGATGATATAATAGCCTATAGCCTTCCTCGATAAATGGGCTATCTAATACTGAAATAATTTCTCAAATCGGAGCAGTAGTTCCTGAGATTAGCGCGTTCAAACAAACAAACAAACAAACTCTTCAGCTTTATATATTAGTATAGATAAAGGATTTGGTAATTATATAAATTGATTGACATTTAAACCTAATAGAAATAATTCATTATAACTAATTTAATTCTGTATAATTCATTCAATAATTTAATAGTCATTTTAATCATTATAATTTTGAGTAATTCATTTATTAGATTATCTGATTTACTGTAGATTATAGGTAAATAGAATAAGAATTTTGCATGCCAATGTAACTGGCTAGACATGTCACGGCACTGTACTCTCCTCTACAACATATTTTGTAACACCATGTTTAAAGCAGAATAAATAAATTTCATTTCATTTAATTTCATTTGAGATACAGATTGGTAGTAGGGTAGAATATTGGCCCAGGGTGCTGGGCTGATATTCCCTAAAACAAACACCAAACAAAGTTTACTTCTTTATAATTAACTTACTTACCTAGGTACTTAGTAAATTTAGATTATTAATCCTCAAAACTGATTCATGATCGCAATAAACAAGCTCAACGTTAATCCTTTTATCTGACCATGCATGAATTCTTGATAGGGGGGATTCCTTCAGAGTGCTGGCTTAAAATAACTTTATTGTGTAAATTGCTTAAAAAGGTAATATTGCAACGTAGGCACGGTCGAGTAGGAAGCAGCTGCGGTGAGATCTTTTCGGAGAGAACACCGGTGACGGTTTTGTGCGTTTAATACAGTTAAAACAGTACTTGCGCTTAACGCGGAGGGTGATTTTAGAAAACAAATAAGCAGGGTAATGCGGCCCGAGGAAGCAGCCGCTTTAGGCGATGCGGCAACCTGAAAATCCGATTGCTTGCATAAAGCCAGGGAGCCAGCCAAAAAATAGAATCATTTTAGATCTAGAATCATTTTAGCCAGGAGGGTTTCACTCCGCAGTTTAGGTATGTTCCGCCGGCGCGCCTCCCGAGCAGGCGTATGGCAGTAGGTTGTCGCTCGACATTCGGTTCGCACGCTGGCCGCGTCGCAAGTAATTAAATATCTTTTTTTCTGTGATTTTTACAACAAGCAATGACTTCTAAACGATCTTATAATTAACTTACTTTTTTTAAATAAAAATTAGCCTTACGTTTGGCCTCAATCTCGCTTGATGGAACGCTTTGTACACGAAACGAAGTAGTTACCTACTTACTTACTTCAGGGATAAGTCCGCCTTTGTACTTATCATATTTTTTTTCTGTAACCTTTTTGTTTTCCTTTTGTACAATAAAGAGTATAAACAAACAAACAAACAAACTTACTAAAGGTAGTTTATCAAATTAATACCTATACCTACTGTTATTTTTATTTTTATTTTTATTTTTATTTTTGTAATGTCACTGTACTGTTTTTGGTGATCAATAAAGAATATTTGTATTGTATTGTATTGTATTGTTATTTTTCTTGATTTATACCTACCTAAATATCGGCGAGTGGGAACCCTGTGTTCCTTGGTTTCTGATCAGCGGTGCCCAACGGAATATGAACGCTCGTATTACACGATAAGTTTCAATTTCGAGTGCAAGCAGTGCCTTCAGCAGTGGACGTTTTCGGCTGGAAGATGTATTTAGATGATGATGTAGTGTAGACTCTACACTGCAGAGCCAGGTGTATGCCACTAAACCTTTGGTCTACATCCGGTCATTGTACCTCCTGCGGCCCACGTCAAATTTTGTTTCAATGAAGTTTAAACTTTTTCACTGATGTGATGAGTTGAGTTCAAATGTCACATTAGAATAAGTCCTAATAATAGGATATCAGACCTCAGGAGGTTAACTAACATATTTAGGTCACCTGTGTACAGTCGGTTCCCTAACATAAGTATCCACTTTTCTATGCAGTTAGTATGGAAAAGTGGATACTTAAGTTAGGGAACCGACCCTACTCTTGGAGCTAAATGAAGAAACAAATGTCATTTTCAAAAACCATTTATTTATTAAAAACATTGCAACAATCTTAACTCAGCTACAAATCGTGGTTTAGGCGTTTTTTACTAATTAGTAATTTTAATTCTTTGGATTCGTTCAGTCGCTGGCCAATTTTGTCACAAAATAACTTGACACAAACTTAGGAATTATTGAGGGTAGAGGTTAAAAGAATCATCTCTGTTGTGTTTCCAAAAGTTTCCGTCGAAAATTGTTAAAATGACGGCGCTGCAGTAGCAAGTGGGTACATTTTAAAGGAAGCGCCAAAAACGGTTGCCCGAATTTCATATGCCATATAATTTTCCATAGCTGAGTCGCTTAACTTCAAACGCGGATACGTCGTTGAGCCTGCCAAATCCGTTATGTTTTCGATTTTTGATTGAGAAATAGGTACCTGTAGTGGTAGAGCCATGTTGTAGCTAGCCGCTGCATCACGTTGGGCCGGCTCGTCCGGGGCAGTACCACCCTCTCACAGATCACCGGCGTGAAGCAGCAGTACTCCTGCTGCGTTTCGTACGGTCAGTGAGAGCGGCGGAGGCCCAATACCTCTCCCCCCTGTCCCCTCTTCCCTATTCCCTCACCTTCTTTAAAGGCCGGCAACAGATCAGTGACTCTCTTTGAGTTGTTGATATTTATGGGCGGTGGTGATCATTTTCCATCAGACGAGCCGCTTGGGTTTGCCTCCCTCCCACAATAAAAAAAAACCTAGCAACATAAGATATGAGGTATTAATTAGTTTGATTAAAATCAAACAAACAGATTTGGCATGCGCAACGATGTAAATCTACTCTACCAGGACATTTAACTACTTTATTTACCTCTTCTTTACCAAAATCATAATAAAACTTCTCAAATTATATTCATCCGAGTGTAAAGTTAAGCGGCACAACTTTAATTTCTCATAATTTAATTCTAAAGCAGTATTTTCTTCAAAATTGTTATTAAACTAACCTAATCCATCTTACAATTACATTTAAAAAATATCCTGATAACAGCACGCTTTTATCTATTCTATGTATTATATTTTATTTTAGTGCTTGGTATCGTAAGTGAAATTATGACAAGTCAAATTATGGGAAACGAAGGAATCCGGCCAAAAACACTAGACACTTGCTATTCTAGCGCCACTCTGGAGGCATTTGGAACTAACCTTCACTACGAAATTCTTTCGAACTTCATACGATGCCGTTCCTTTCACGTTAACACGTTCCCTGTCCGCGCCTTAAAGTTGAACCTTAACAATGGAATAAGAGCTATAGTGATCCACGTATGGGTCACTGGACTGTGAACGTGTTAACAGTTTTAAACACAAGTGTGAAAGGGACAACATAATACGAACTTCGAAGGCTTAGGCTCAAAAAACTCGCTTTCCCGAAATGTGCACTTTCCGCAAAATGTACACTCCCAAAATGTACACTTGCCCATTAAGGGCACTTCCCCGTAAGTGCATTTTCCCAAAAAGTACATTTTCTCAAAAAAATCACTTTCCCGAAATGTGCACTTTCCGCAAAATGTACACTCCGCAAAATGTACACTCCCTAAATGTACACTTGCCCATTAAGGGCATTTTCCCAAAAAGTACATTTTCTCAAAACGCACACTCCCAAAATGTACACTAGTCAAAAATGGCATCTTCACCTCAAAGTTTTCCTTATATGAAGATCCTAAGCTATGATGGCGATGTTAACATTTTTACCTATGTACCTAGATAAATTCACTTGAGAAAGTGCACCTTCTGAGAAAGTGTACCAATTGGGAAGTACACTTTTTGAGACAGTGTGCCATCCGAGAAAGTGATCCTTCTAAACAAGTGTACCCTTTGAAAAAGTGCACATTTCGGGAATGGGAGTTTTTTGAGCCTAAGCACTTCGAATTTCGAATTTTGTAATAGCCCGCCTGTTATTTACCGCTTAAAGTTGGAGAATATGAGATTCTTCTCCTTTAACATCTACTCTCAAACGGAATGTAAGATATAAGTAAACCTAATACTAAGGATGATATAGACTGGATTGGAAGTCGCCATAGTACGGATCGGCTGCGGTTTTTGTAGTTCGATTATTAAATCTAGATGGCGCTGAAATATAGCCAGAGGCTTTGAAGGCAAAACAATAAGACTACAGATATTTCATATCACTGCAAATGTGTTATTATGAAATATTTTTGAAAAATAATACATTTGTAGTAATATGAAACGTCTGTAGTCTTATTGTTTTGCCTTCAAAGCCTCTGGCTATATTTCAGCGCCATCTAGATTTAATAATCGAACTACAAAAACCGCGGCCGATCCGTACTATGGCGACTGCCAATCCAGTCTATATCATCCTTGCTAATACTTAATAGAATATTAGACATAAAGCATTTTTACCACGGACTGGCAAACGCAGCGTGGGACGTCGGCCATTTTGGTAAAGGCCGCTGGTTCAAGGTGGATGCAAGTCACTTCCAACCGTAGTGATTGATCATTGAGGGGCCTATGTCCAGCAGTGGACGTCCAACGGCTGAAATGATGATGATTTTTGACAAGAGGTAAAAATTAAAACCAACACGTAAGTACATTACCGGCCGACCACGGCCGCTGCAATGTGGCCGAAACGTCGCGGTAAATATTGTTTGCGTGACAAGTCCTATTTAGTGTTATAGCTATAAATGGTGAAGTCCATGAATGGTGGGCTATAAGGCATTGAATCTTTGCTGTCCATTACTGGGTAACTACTGTGCTTAAGAGGGTACGATGCGCACCATTTCTCCATACAAACGTAATCCCCTGTTTCCTCCCTGGATAATGGCTTTAGAGCCAATTTTTTTTTACTGTGTAATCTGTATCTACCACAGCTATGCGCCCCTATGTTTCGTTTTTTTCCATATTTCAATTAACATAAGAAATATGAGCTTTCAAAAATTGAAAAAATTGCCCAATTTCAACGTCATTTTCAGACACTCATCAGAAAAGAATCCCTGATATAAACAAAAAGAGGAAAACATAGGGGCATAGCTAAATCTGTCCTCTAATTATTTATGAAAAAAATAATTTTATTGGTCCAGTTTTCGAGAAGAAAACAGGGGATTACGAAATGCTGTTTTGATCAATTTTACGCGCCTAATAACGGTCTGAGCTGCAGTTGTCCCGCTCTCGCTGTACTGACACGGAGGGGTTCGGGCGAGACAGCGACATTTCATTAAAATACCTATTTCTCAAAAGTCTCTCAGCCATCGTACCCTCTTAACATGCCCGTGAATGGTGCCGTCGCCCTACATAATGTATGAATAAGTATATGTAAAAGCAAATGCAGTCGTACGTAGTTTTAATTTGTAGTTCAATATTCAAACCCGTCAAAAATGCTTTACGTTTTTACTATTGAAGTTATTTGCAATGAACAAATCAAAATGCATCGTAATGACAGAAATCTAAATAAATAAGCAATAGAAGTCTCCGCCAACCAAGCTAGCCTACTATTAATAGGAGCTGATTGGCATTTTTGGGGAGGTTTTCTTTTATACAATGTAGGCTTGCGTTTGACCACAATCACGCCTGATGGAAAGCGAAGATGAGGCTGCGATGGAGCACGCTTGCCTAGTAAATGCTCATATTCACTCTAGAGGTGTCGAAAGCACGCTGAAAATTCGTCTAATACTCATTAGGCACAGACCTGGCTCATACCTAGGGGGTCTAAATCTACCATTATATTTTTAGAGACACGATTTTTTTGCAAAAAAAATTCGGCAATTCGAAATTTTTATACTTAACTTCTTGACCTCCATAATACGAATGAAGTGACGTGCTCTGTACGCCACGAATTGACAGTTTAGTGCATAATTATCATGTTTTTATGACCGTGGCATTCCATTGGCTGTCACGATTATAGCTAAACCGTTTTAAAGACGATAAAGGGGGACAGGAGAGGTGCGGGCGGCGAGCGCGCCTCGTGTGCCTGCCGCCCGCACCTCTCCTGGCCCCCTTTGTCGTCTACCCCCGCGCCTCAGTGCCCCACAGGCGAGGACTCATTTAAACGGTTTAGCTATAGATGACTGGGGCGGTCAAGAGGTTAAATATGACAGTGAAAAAATAAATAGTAGGTCATATTGACTAACGCGCGGGCGCTTGCTACCGCACTCACCATCTGTTTCTATCACCATTGTGTACCGTTTGACAAAATGAAATAGTTACAGATCATTTATAATCGGGACTTAAGCTTGCAAAATTGTTTTGCGAAAAATGTAAAAAAATGTAGGTATTCGAGGCGCGCTGAAGTTTTTACAGAATATTACTTATAATTAAAAATAATTATTAATAAGAGACGAGTAAGAGACGGATCATTTTGGTGGGACAAGCTACCTGCCAGAAAATCATACGAATCATACGAATGTTCGCAAGTAAAAACCAAATCAAACGCGTTGCCAAAATTGCCAGGTTTTTTAAATAAAAATAAATAAAACACCCAAGACCCGAGAACAAACATTCGTATTTTTCATACAAATATCTGCCCCGACACGGGAATCGAACCCAGGACCACAAGCTTCGTAATCAGGTTCTCTAACCACTCGGCCATCTGGTCGTCTGGTCGTTTTTGCATATTTATTAAGATTTCTGTATTTAAAAAAACATTATTGACTAAACGCAATTCCAATCGTTTATTCCGTTTGTACACTCACTAACTAGTCTACGTCCACTAAAAACTTTACAAAATTGCAAATTATACATCACAATATCTGGTCATCTAGACGTACTTAAAAACGCTAATAATTAATAATTTAAAAATTTTTGGCAAAAATTTAAAATCTGTTTGCATTCGTATTCGTTGCAGAGCATAATATGCATTGAGTAAAGGCCAACACAAACCGCGGTGTGTCACCGTATATTTGATTCAGTGTTATAGAACGCGCTGGGCACGCTCCGTCGGCGCCCCGCACTCCCGGTTTGTTGTGGCCTTTATTAGGAGAGCTGTAATCAGTCTAAAAATTTGGTTTTGATTTTGTTTACAACACTTCGATGTAATTGCCTAAGCTCGGTGAGCCAAGTGACGTACAGTCTGCCTCGGAAGTCGCTGAACTCTTTTACTAGTACTTTGTCGCAATAACCAGTTATACTTAATGTGAAGTTTGAAATATGTCACGTAAGTGAAAGTGACGAATTACTAAATTGTTCATCGACTTCTGAGCCTGATCGTAGTTTACTCGTATTCAACCAAATCCGGTATAGCTTTATTGTTGAATTAACTTTTTCTTCCCATCCGTTGCTATGGATACACAAATTTTGTCCCTTGGACAACCTAAGCATTTTTCTATGAAACAGTATGAAGTGCCACTTGGATAACTAGGGACTGAGTTACAGCACGAAGAAGTTGATTCACCCTTAAACTTCTTGAGTCAGTTTAAATTTTTGCCAAAACAATTTGCTTATGCCAGCTAAATAAAGCATTGGTGCAAATTCAAATCAACACAGACCTATACTTCATTTAATTTAGAATTGAAAACCACAACATCACTATATTGCGGCTCGTCAACTATCTCTTACCTAGCAAATAGTACAGTACAATAGTCTGGGAGCCGCAAAATAAAATTGTTTTAATGTCACTTTATTTGCGTGTCGTCAATTGTTACTCTAGTACAAATTGTAAAGAGATTACAGTTCACGAGCCGCAATATAATGTTGTTGTGGTTTATAATTCTAAATTAAATGGAGTATAGTTGAGTCTAGCCGCTCAGCTTTTTTCGTATTATTCTATCTTGTCATACACATTTTTTTTTCGCATCTTTTTTGTGGACATGGCAAAAGTTAAGGGCCTACAGCCAATATTTTTTAGTCAAAAACATGAAAACTCGTCAATTTTGGGTTCACCCCTTACAAGAGCACAAACCAATCATCCGTTTTTTTTTTCATGCCACACCGGACCGTAAAAAATCGGATGCCGGACAGTAAAATTCCTTGTAGTGCACAAGCGCCACTAGAATTGACAACTATCTTTCATTGAATCAGGCGTTACTTTGCGGAGGTCCATAATTAATGAACTGAAACAATTCCTTTGCTCACCCGCGCCCTCTTAATCTTAACCCTTTATCGACGGGTGCCAACTATAGTTGACGGTATGTTTAGTATAAAATAGACTTTCTGCCACTGTAATTAGGTAGAGAATTCATATTTATTCAGATTGTGCCCGTAGCTAAAGTGTGCTTCTTAGGCTTAAGGTCGCGGGTAGGAAAAGTATAGGTAATACGCCATCAGAGTTGAGGTCACGCACACAACAACACGTCGTGTAATGACAGCGGGATTTTGACATTTATTCGTACCGATAGCAAATTCAACAGACTCGAGAAAGAATTACAAGATTGACTAAAAATTTCTTCAACCTATTTCTTAAAGAACAATTTAGGCAAATACATCTAGTTCAAACAAAACAAAAAATAAAATATTTCGATCTATTTTATATAAATCAGATAAGCCTATTTTTTGCTATTTATAAAATACCGATTTTTTTCTAGCGAATATTTCTTATCAGTTTCATATTGTTTTATTTCAAAAATAGGTTATGTGAAAAAAGAAAAATTGTAATATGCATAGTATTATATAACTTACATTTTCATTCACTCAGTCATTTCATTCATTCACTATCTTTTTTGCAATCAGTAGTTTATGTAGCTGTGTGTGTAATCATTCGCCTCAACTCTGATGGCGTTACCTTTAACTGTTTCAGTTCAACTTTCTTTCAATTATTTATTTAACGAAACAATACGAAAAACGCCGAGTCGCTAAAACTAAAACAGTTCGAGTGTCAAACTTTTGACATTAATATTAATACTGACATTCTCACATTAAAATAATAAATCCAACTACTTGTACTGTTCGTTTACTATTTTAATTCGACAAAGCCCTTCGCCTTATTAAGTAATGCTTGACAGCAACAATTTTGTATGGCATTTTTACATATTTTTCACTCTATTCTCAGACTTGAGATGTTTGTGGAGGCCCACGCCCACAAGTGGGACCAGCTGATGTGTTTCCTAGTTAAACTCAACAAATCGGGGTTGATCTCGATTCTCCAAATTCGACCATTTATTTAAATTGATCGGTTAACCTCCTAAGGCCCAACGTCCTATAAGGACTGTAAAATGTAATCCTGAGTATTGACGAGTAGTGTTCCCATATCAAATTGAAAAAAAGAAATATGGAAACATTTAGACCCCCTTAACCATATCATTAACCTTTTCAACGCCACGCCTCGACAAAACGTAAACCTGCTTTGAATCTTATGCTATTGTGTCAAGATCACTTTGACACTGTACTTTGTGACACCTATAAGTGTCGTTGGCGTTGAAAGGGTTAAAAATAAAAAATCCCCCGATTGACGAATGACAATTAGACCTTTCTTTTCTTACGTAGGCAGTTTACATGGAATAAAGTAATATTAGTAACGATCGGGAATTACATCATCCCAGCCTATATACGTCCCACTGCAGGGCACAGGCCTCCACTCAGAATGAGAGGGCTTGGGCCGTAGTTCCCACGCGGGCCCAGTTAAAATCCGGAACTTCACGCACACCATCGAATTTCTTCCCAGGTGTGTGCAGGTTCCCGCACGATGTTTCCCTTCACCGTAAAGCTCATGGTAAATTTCAAATGTTCGCACGTGAATTCCGATAAACTCAGAGGTGCGAGCCCGGGGTCGAACCCACGTCCCTCCGCTTGAGAGACCATAGGTCAAACCACTAGGTTACCACGGCTTTGTAGTGACTGGAATTAAATATAATAATAATACTAGAATTTACTTTCTACAGCACGAAACGTGATTGTGTCAGTGTTTTTGCTTTCAAAATGGCGCTTAAGTAAACAAATTCTTTTCATATTCTATTGAAATGAGAACAAAGACAACCGAAATCGGCATTTCTATTTTTCGTTGTATTGTACCCAATTAAGAAATTGTTAACAGGGAGTTAAAATGAGCCCGTTTGGTTACGCACTTTTTCAAGCCTTTAAATAAATAAATAAAGTAACAATCGGACAAGTAACTTTACAAGAAGTGAAGCATTGTCCGGTTTGTTACGTTTTTGTTTTTTTTGCTTGAAAAATTGCGTAACCAAATGGACTAATTTTTTTCTCAATTGAGTACCTACAATGAAAAATAGAAATGCCCAAATTCAAGCTAGGCAATTAAAAATTCCTTATTTACAAGCTGTCCCAAAACTTAATGATAGCCTGGTACCGAGGTCAAGTTATGCCAGTTCTCGAAAAAAATAAGAAAAAATCCATCATCCAGAAAGTCACATAACACGGATTATTGGCAGCCAAATTTCATTAGGTACTATTCGACGACCGCCTAGTTGTCAGTATACCCCGTCATCTAACGCTCAGTTTGGGGGCAAGCTAAAATAGTGATGTAGCTTCACATAATTATTTGATTCACATTTACTTATAAATGGTTATTTGTCAAATTGAAATTATTCTTTTGTGAATGTTCTTGGGATAACTCATTCATTGCATCTATTTGATCGGATAGGAGGCCGACAATTATTGAATTAACAAACGTATTAAATAAAAATCCAGGCATTAAATCTGAAAAAAATATTAATCAGTCGTTAGAAAATAAGGAAGTTCAAATTGATAAAAGTATTGTAAACAGAAGCTGCATAGAGCATTACAAAAAACTACAGTTTTTGCCAGTTACATCTGTAGAGGTCGAAAAACCATTTTCATTTTTAAAAATAAATTTTTACAAGCAGACGACGAAGTTTGACTTCATATAATTTGGAAAAAATATTGTTAATTTATTATGAAACATACTTACAAAAATATTTTTTTTTCTTTCTTTTCATAATAATTTAAAAAAAAAACACTATAGAAGAGCTCTGGTAAGTATGGATCTTTGTGATAATCATGTTAGTGAGTGAGTAAATGAACTTAATTTTTTATCGATTCAGATTATCGAAACTACCCCATCACTTGACCCTAAACTGAGATAACGGGGTCTAGTTGTTAGTTAACCTGAATAAAAACTTCAAACAACGCCGCGCACGCATTACACTACTACATGCACAACATATGTGTGCGTGACCTGTCACAGACAAGACGGGGGGGGGGGGGGGCGTGCACCGGCGCCCGCTCGGAGACAAACCGGTTTGAACTAGCTCAGTGAGTAGACAAAGTTCAGGTGTGCCGCCAGCGACGACGCGACCGTTTAGCGTTTAGCTACATAGTTCGGGTGTTCGGTTGTTTTTAAAGATGCCTACCTGATGTAGTGTTTGTAGATATACAGATATTAGATACTTAGGTACTTGTTTGAATAAAATAGTTTGATTCTTAATTATTTTTTTTACCGAGTGTCAACCCTATGATAACAGGTAAGAATTTCGAGCTCTGTTCGGAAGTTTTTATTCTGCTCCGTATTTATTCATGCGGATCGGAAGACGCAGTGTAGTGTAGGTAGGCCTCCAACATGATGGAGCGACGACCTGGTTAAGGTAGCGGGTACGCGTTGGACGCGGATGGGGCGGAACTGACCTGTTTGGCGAGCCTTGGGGGAGGCCTATGTTCAGCAGTGGACGTCTTTCGGCCGAAATGATGATGATGATTATCGCTTAACAAAGTGACGTGGATATTTTCTTTTTTTCCAGAACTAGTATAACTTGACCTATTGCCTGATACTGAGTTATCAATCAATATCATTGAATTTTGAGACACCTTATGGATATTGGCTAAAGAGATGAGTGCCGCTCGATAGATAGAACAACATTTGATAATACTCTTAACATTTGGTATAACGCACATTTGATATACCTAATCTGATTTACTCAAGAAGTCTGAAGGATTATTGTTTATTACAGTAGCACACAACTGATATGGCTCACCGATGTACCTGCGCAGAAGTCGCGTTATAGAAGCGCGGGAAATGCAAACGACCAATCGGCACGCTCCTCGCACGGCGCGTCTTTTTCCTGTGCCGCTATTGGTGGGTTGCTGCCGCCATGTTAGCGCGCGTCGCGTGCCATGTTAGTCAGCCACCATATATAATATAGTAAATAAGGCGTATAACGGGTACACTCTAATTTGCACCTTATAAACTACATGAGATTAGAGTGATCTAAAGTTTGAATCGTACCTTCGGCTATCATCGGTATAGTTTATCCGTGTCTGCGCGGCCGAAAATGCACTATGCGCCATATAAATTGTGTACTATTGTAATTCTATTTAATACGCTATGTTTGGTTAGGTTTATTAAAACAATCATACAGATATAGTGCATATTGTATTTCCATCGGGAAAACTCGAATCTCGATCGGAATACGACGGCACCCGACGTGTCAATCAATAAAATTATTGTATTAAATTAAATGAATGACATTTTCATACATAAAAAAAATCGTTTATTTGAAAAATATAATGTCTGACAATAATTACCAGGGGTGGGCACCAGGCTTCGCCTGTATCGCGGAGAACCAGATAACATTTTATAGCAGAATCTAGTTAACACCATAATAAATAACAGACTTCTGTATTTAACTTAAGAGAGAAAAAAAAACAAAGTTTACTCTACTTAAAACTAAATAAGTGGTTGAACAACATAGGTAAATGTGCTTATACAGTTATTTGAGACATCTTATCCAATATTGCTTCTGATTCATCGTAGCTCATAGAATGGACCAGTTCAAAAAGATGCTTCTTAGCTTCATTCAAAGTGCAGCCCTTTAGGTTACAGTAATTTAAAATTTTATTATAAGTAAATGCCCTGATGTGATCTCCGAAACGTTTACCAAAAGAGGTAAGAACAATTAACATGGAACTTTATTATTTTGGCATGTGTCATATACGACTGTACAGTCGAGTTCACCAATATATGCACCGCCAACCTTTCATAAATATCTAGACATAGACCTTATGCTACCGTAATAAGGTCTATGTATAGATATTTATGAAATGTCGGCTGTACAGATATTGGTGAACTCGACTGTACGATGGGTATTGAAGCTAATTGAGATCACGATAAATACGAACATTTCCGACAAAATACGATGGAAAACCATTATGCACTACATCTGTAAAATAGAAATACTTCTCAAGTAAATCGAATTTACCGGTGTTGCCGGTATTCCTGGGCGAAGCACGTGATTTAAATTTTGGAAACTTTTAGGGTAGTATAAAATATAATACAATACAATAACTCTCTATTGAGCACCAACACATAGTAAGCAGTACAGAAAAAATAAGTACATAGAGGTTACTCTCAATGCTTGCATCTACATGTATACATACATTTATACATACATACATAAAATGCGTACGTGTACGCCTATCTTCCATAAGTCTTTCTGTTTATGTATTATCCGTTTATTTTTCAACTAGCTGCCGCCCGCGATTCCGTCTGCGAAGTATTCGTTTGTCGCTGTTCCGCGGGAACTATGCAATTTTCCGGGATAAAAAGTATTCTATATGTTAATCCGGATTATAAGCTATCTGTGTGTCAAATTTCATCAGTATCCGTCAAACCGTTTTAGCGTGAAAAAGTGACAAACATTCATCCATCCGTACTTACAAACTTTCGCGTTTATAATATTAAGTAGGATTACATTATGTCAGTCTGATTTCTGGTTTGGTAATCGCAGAGGTAGATTTATTTTACTTAGACTGTGCGAGTACAAACATAAAATTAAGCATATTTAGATTGAGCCCGTAAGTTGTATAGTTTTAGTTTTATTAGTTTTAGTTTTAGGTTACTCAATATAGGATCCGCTGAAAATCAGCGTCGTGGCCCCCTGCCTCGACTCATGCTGAGTGGACTCCTTTTTTGAGACAACTGCCACAATACTCTTTTAGATTTAAGAAATTTGTAAACTGTTCTTTGTTGTTGTTGTTGTTTCGAAATAAATTTAATTCATTTCATTTCATTTCATTTCAATTATGGTTTAGGTACTAATGTTTCGCAAATTATTTTTTGATCCATTTGGCAACTGTTTCATTTCCCAACTGTTTATTTTTTCTGAAACTGTAAACTTTTCAGGATTGTTATAAAACAAACCTAACCTAACCTACAGAATAGACCTAATAGTATACAGATTTTAAAAAAAAATCACGGGACAATTCACACCAATTGACCTAGTCCCAAACTAAGCAAAGCTTGTACTATGGGTACTAGACAACGGATAAACATACGTATATAGATGAATACATACATAAATACATATTAAACATCCAAGACTCGAGCACAAACATTCGTATTTTTCACACAGATATCTGCCCCGACCGGGAATCGAACCCGGGACCTCAAGCTTCCTAGTCAGGTTCTCTAACAACTAGGCTATCCGGCCGTCTAAAAAAAACATTTCGGAAATGAAACATTTGCCAAATCAATCAGTTTGGGAAAAATAATTTGCCAAACGGAAGTACACCTCGAATTATACCAAATGTTAGTCATATAGTATATCAAATGTTGTTATACCTATCGTTACCCCTAAAAAGATACCTGGCAACATATTAGGCTCACTCGTGCCGTAGAATCTTCCCTCTATGCTAGTACCTATAATAGTTAGGTTTGAAAGGCCCTACTTTGTTTAAGCCTAAATATTTCGCCTGTTCGTCTGTCAGTTCCGTGAGGTGCGCGTCGAACGTTGGCAGATGAAGGCTGGCCACGTATTCGTCCATCTTCTTAGGTAATAGGTAAACATCAGCCTGGAAAAGAAACAAGAATTTATAGCCTTCTCACTCCCTCCCCTTTCATTGGTAAAGCTTGTCCACGAAAAAAAGTAGCCACTGTTGTATAATTCAGGTATTCAGTATGAAATTACATTTTTTAAAGAATTAAATAGAAGGACTCTTCACCTTTCGCTTTGAGTGCTATTATGGATTTTTATATCTATCCATTTTTGGTTTTACTTTCGAAATCTCTGGAGTTTAATCTTAGATTTTGTATTTTTCACGTTTGGGTAACAGAGGTTCTTTTTTCTTTACTCAAATATCGAGATAATCGACGCTATAATGTTCCGCGAATATCTTTCCAGACTCTTAACTACCGTATGCAGGTCATAAATTGTTTTAAATCATGCCAGAAGTACACACATTTGTATGCAATCATTTTAGCTCTAACCCTTAACTGGCATTATGTAGTATTTCACAACTTGTAAGGACAAATTTACGGATTTTAGATTCTTACACATAAAAAAGAATACTCAGTTGGCAATCTAATTGCGGTTTGAACTACCTAGACCTACTGGGAGACAGTGGAGACTTAGTTTTCGATGGCTACTTTTTTTTCGTGGACAAGCCTTACTAAAGTATGGCACTCCAAAGACCCACCTTATATCGGTTCTGTGGCGCGTTATACAGCTCTATAAGCGCCAGAGCTTGAGTAGCGGCCGTCACAGACACCACGAAGGAGGGCAGGGAGGAGCAACAGAGGTTGGCGAGCCGTCCCTCCGCCAGGAGGACGATGCGTTTGCCGTTCGGCCATATTATGTGGTCCACCTGGGGTGGGGAGAAAGAGCGTCATTCATTATGTATGTAAAAAAACAATTTGGGTAGGTGTGTCACTGGGGAAATGTGTGCGTGTCACAGAGGCAGGGGGTTTCACTCCGCAGTTTAGGTATGTTCGGCCGGCGCGCCTCCCGGGCAGGCGTATGGCAGTTGGTTGTCGCTCGGCATTCGGTTCGCACGCTAGCCGCGTCGCAAGTAATTATTCTTGTGATTTTTGCAACAAACAATAACTTCTAAACGATCTTAAAATCCGTATAAAAGAATAGAATAAAATATAACCATTTATTTATTTCTGTTTAGAGTTACATTTACAGTTATAAAAGATACTGTTGCGTTTAAAGCCTTTTGTCGACTAAGGTCTAAAAGGAAAAATTACTAAGTATAATAAAAACCGGCCAAGAGCGTGTCGGACACGCCCAAGATAGGGTTCCGTAGCAGGTACGAAAAAATCTTTGCATACTTTATTAATGTGGTTGTTTTGGTCCCAACTCCCACCGCGCGCAGAGTTTTAACGTCGGCGGTACAGCGCCATCTATCGGCAAATTGGGTAACTAATCTGATGGTTTTTCAGATGTAATTCTTTATTATATGAACCGATTTCAATTTTATTTTTTTTTATTTGAAAGAAGATACTGTTAGCGTGATCTTATAGGTACTTAAAGAAAAAAAAATGCTTGCAATGGCGGTTAAATTACAATCTTATTTTAAAAATATTTTTTTACAAAAACTTAATAACTGCTCAACTGATTAAGTTGAAAATAATTTTCCCAGAAAGTTTTTATTAAGTTTAACTTACGTGATTTTTTTTCATATTTTTTAGACTTGCTGTTCAAAAGTTAGAGGGGGGGACACATTATTTTAAAATAAAAAAAAATAAAAAAAATATCACGGGACAATTCACACCAATTGACCCAGTCCCAAAGTAAGCTAGGAAAGCTTGTGTTATGGGTACTAGGCAACGGATAAACATACTTATATAGATAGATATATACTTAAATACATATTAAACACCCAAGACCCGAGAACAAACATTCGTATTTTTCATACAAATATCTGCCCCGACACGGGAATCGAACCCGGGACCTCAAGCTTCATAGTCAGGTTCTCTAACAAGTAGGCAATCTGGTCGTCTAAACTTTCGGAACTTTCGGAGTGAATATCTCCGAAAATATCCACTTAATCAAAAAATGGTTTTAGCAAACCCCTATTTATTTTCAAATACCTATCCAATGATACCCCACACAATAGGGTTAGTCGGGGGAAAAAAAATCAATGGGAGGTACCCTAAAAAATTTTTTTTTGTTTTTTTTTTTTTTTATACAGGGTTATTTGTAATTCACTAGCATCCTTTTAACCCTAAACTCCTACCACTTAAACAAATGCTTTTTGTTTTACGGCTTTTGTCATAACTTAATATTTTTGGTGTAATAACGTTTTGAAAATTTGAGATTACCTCTTATTTTTACGATACTCTGTGTATTTGTATGGGAAAAAAGTGCTTCATTTTAAAAAGTCGTAAAACAAGAAACATTTGTTTGAGTGATAGGAATTCAGGGTTAAGAGGATGTCAGTGAATTAAAAATAACCCTGTATAATCACTTTGTCGGCGTGACTGATATACATATTCATGCCAAATTACAGCTTTCTAGTATTAACAGTCTCTGCGCTTAGCCGCGGACAGACAGACAGACAGACAGACAGACAGACGGACAGACATGGCGAAACTATAAGGGTTCCTAGTTTACTACGGAACCCTAAAAATGACGACATGAAAAAATTACTAAGTTTTTTTTCTAACTTTAATCGACACAGAAACAGAGTCGAATTGCATGTCCATGTGCCCTATATGATTATGTCCCCTAAGGGCATGTGAGCGTGTCCCTGGGAGCTTATGACAGTGAGTATGTCATAGTGGCCAAGTGACAATGAAGCATGTGACAGTGAGCATGTCCTAGAGGCATGTGAGCGTGTCCCTGTGGGCATGTCTCTGTGGGCATGTTCCTGTGGGCGTGTGGGCGTGTCCCTGTGGGCATGTCTCTGTGGGCATGTTCCTGTGGGCGTGTGGGCGTGTCCCTGTGGGCATGTCTCTGTGGGCATGTTCCTGTGGGCGTGTGGGCGTGTCCCTGTGGGCGTGCGGGCGTCACCTGGCTGCGGACGCGCTCCCAGAGCAGGTCGGGCGTGCGCAGCGCGTGCACGTCCACTTCTGTGTTGGAGTGTCCCATGTTGCACACGACGCAGCCATTCTTCATTCGCTCCATGTGCTCGCGCGTCACCACGCCCTTGTTCCCGGTCGCCGTTATCACAATGTCCACTTGCCTTATGACCTGGAATAATCGCCAACATTAGTATGTAATTTATTGAATCAGGCGTTACTTTGCGGAGGTCCATATTAATGAACTAAAACAATTACTTTACTCACCCGCGACCTTACAATAGTTACGTTTATGCAAGAAATGTGCGTTCATGCAGTTCCTCCACCTCCACACTGTACGAACACACACAAATCACATAAACCCAACCATCACCACCACCAAGCTACACTGACCCGTTTCGAAATCAACCAGAGCTCATCTTCAGAGTTACCACAACCGTATGCTATGCTACCAAATGTTAAACTAACAAACCAAAACAAATGTTTTAACTTGTCACTGTAACTTCTCAAGTACCCACTTTATTTTTCTTATTCTCAAACTACCCCACAAAAATTAACTTTTATTGGCATATTATAAAACTACCTTGAATTTTTTGTTTATTTATTTATAAGGCATATTTAATTAATACTAACTGTTCAAATTCGACCCAAGCCGCAGTAAAGGAGAAGATAGTAAATTTACCTGTTCATTAATAATAGACCCCATAGTGTTGTACAGTCGACTACAAAAGAATCGATACGGCCAAAGTTACAAAAATATGTATACACGACCTTAATGTTAAGTCAATAAAGGTGTGTATACATATCTTTGTAACTTTGGCGGTATCGATCTTTTTGTAGTCGACTGTACCTAATTATTTCCATGCATTCCAGAGCATCCAGACGCAACCCAGAGCAACCAACCAGAGGCAACATTAATGTTGCCTTTAAGACTAACAACTCTTTGTACTCTAGGCTATGTAACCACAAAGAACAGGTAGATAAGGGAACTAGATCGGGGGTATACAAGCTTACTTGTAATGACTGCAATGGGATATACGTAGGACAGACAGGCCGAAGTTTTAATACTAGATTTAAAGAGCATGTTTCGGCATATAGGAATGAGCATCCAGATAGATCGAATTTTGCAAAACATTTGTTGGAATCAAATCATTCATTGTTAGATTCAGATTCTTATGAAGTGTTACATTATTGCGGCAAGGGGTTGCGTCTGGATGCTCTGGAATGCATGGAAATAATTAGGTACAACACTATGGGGTCTATTATTAATGAACAGGTAAATTTAGTATCTTCTCCTTTACTGCGACTTGGGTCGAATTTGAACAGTTACTATTAATTAAATATGCCTTATAAATAAATAAACAAAAAATTCAAGGTAGTTTTATAATATGTCAATAAAAGTTAATTTTTGTGGGGTAGTTTGAGAATAAGAAAAATAAAGTGGGTACTTGAGAAGTTACAGTGACAAGTTAAAACATTTGTTTTGGTTTGTTAGTTTAACATTTGGTAGCATAGCATACGGTTGTGGTAACTCTGAAGATGAGCTCTGGTTGAGTTCGAAACGCGTCAGTGTAGCTTGATGGTGGTGATGGTTGGGTTTATGTGATTTGTGTGTGTTCGTACAGTGTGGAGGTGGAGGAACTGCATGAACGCACATTTCTTGCATAAACGTAACTATTGTAAGGTCGCGGGTGAGCAAAGTAATTGTTTTAGTTCATTAGTATGTATGTAACAAGGATGATATAGACTGGACTGGCAGTCGCTATAGTACGGATCGGCCGCGGTTTTTGTAGTTCGATTATTAAATCTAGATGGCGCTGAAATATAGCCAGAGGCTTTGAAGGCAAAACAATAAGACTACAGATGTTTCATATTACTACAAATGTATTATTTTTCAATGCATAATAATACATTTGCAGTGATATGAAATATCTGTAGTCTTATTGTTTTGCCTTCAAAGCCTCTGGCTATATTTCAGCGCCATCTAGATTTAATAATCGAACTACAAAAACCGCGGCCGATCCGTACTATGGCGACTGCCAATCCAGTCTATATCATCCTTGGTAAAACTCTTAATTTGTGCACGAAAACGTGAAATTAACAGTTAACAAGAGAAACAGATATACAGTAAGATTCTTTCCACTTTGGCACTCGGCAATTCTCGGCATACATCGAGAAAGATCGGATGTGCAATGCTCGTACAGTAAAATTACATAAAGTTTACCACTGACAGATGGTGGTTTGCCTTCATTTTCATATTCAACTTTAACGACCTACAAATAAAGCCAATTTTAGAATACTGTTACCCACGTTTGCAGATTTTGTAATAACTACTTTATTTGTATGGTGTTAAAATTGGGAATGAAATGAAGGCAAGCAATCTATCAGTGGTAAACTAAAAGTAAACGTATTGTACTTAGGCTGAGGTTTTGTTATTAATTACATTAAATAGGTTTGGATATTTTATGTGATTAAATTCTAGGATTTTATATAAGTAGGTACTCAATGAGAAAACACAAACCTTTACGGTTAAAACTGACACGTTTCGAGTGTCAGAGTGGAAATAATCTTACTGTACAAAGGCGAATTTATCGCTTAGAGGGATCTTCCAGTTAACCTTAGAATGATTGTCAGGCCGTGAGAAATAAACTCTTATCTGCCTACTCAGGCATGCAAAACGAAATCTTAAATTTACAACAGATTTAGAACAGATGCCTGACGTCCCACTGCTGCTCCTGCCTCCTTTCAGAACAAGATGTTTCTGGCTATAGTTACTTACATTCTAAGTATAGGTCGTAGGCTATTTTTTATACCCCTATTCTTCGCGGACGGAGTCACGGGTAACAGCTACTATTATTATATATAAAAAAAAAAAAATTTATTGCCCATAAAAAAGAATAAGAAAAAAATACACAAAATATTGTGGCAAAAGGCTCAGGCTCAGCATGTGCGGTGAGGATTACTCATCACCGCGCTGGTTTTCAGCCTGCGCCCTTATATAGCGTGCTGACATTGCAAAACAGGCGGGTAGGACGATAAAAAAAAAAGTATAGCGGTATAGTCAACCAAGAAATCCCTCCCTCCCTACCTCCTTACCTCATTCAATTTGACGACCCGGAAACCATCCATGGCGGCTTGCAGAGCGCAGATCGGGTCGATTTCAGTCACGTACACCTGTTAGAAAGAGAAACAAACTATTATCTATACTAGAAACTTTAGGTATAGTACAAATCTTCCCAGGTGAATTTTTCGCTTCGAGCGCTTATCTTTCAAAACAAACGGTATCGTCATAGTATTAAGGTTCAAATTTAATGTAATGGCTCGAAGCGAAAAATTCACCTGGGAAGATTTATACTATAGGTATAGACAAATTACTGAGAGCGTGGAATTCCAAACGTAGTCGTATTGTGTATTTATAGGCTTCCACTTTAGTGAGAGAGACAACAATATAGAGATCTCTCTCTCTCAAAATTCTATTACATAAATTATGTCGGTATGGTATTGAAGGCAGTGCTCATCAGTTGTTCGCGTCCTTTTTGTCTGGCCGTAAGCAGGTGGTCAAGATGTCTGAAAACGGCAAAAGGCTTGCGTCAGACATTTGTGACGTCGCAGTAGGAATCCCTCAAGGATCGGCGCTCGGAAATTGCTTGTTTTTGGTCTTCGTGAATGACCTTCCATCATCCATTTCGACTGGTTTATCAGTGCTATTTGCAGATGATACTACAGTAGTTGTGAGTGCCCGCTCGTACGAACAGCTCGCTGAGAAGATACAGGAGGCTTGTCAGCAGTTGAAAAGATGGTTTACGGTCAACGGCCTACTGCTTAACGTTGCTAAATCAAACGTAATGATTTTCTCTGGTTGTAGTGTTGACCTGCCTCCTTGTCTGCTTAGCGGTCCAATGCCATTATGCAGTGATTCTAAGTTCCTCGGTTTCACGATAGACTCGAATCTGAACTGGAAGTGCCATGTTGACAAGCTGTGTGGCAGACTGAGTAGTGCAGTATTTGCGTTGCGAAAACTTAAACCCCTTATCTCAGACGCTGCCTTAAAGCAAGTATACTATGCCCACTTCCACTCCCTGATGTCGTATGGCACAATTTTATGGGGAAACTCAACAGACTCAAACAGAGTTTTGTTGCTGCAGAAGCGTGCCATGCGCATATTAGCTGGAGTTGGGCCTAGACACTCGTGCAGGGAACTTTTCGTAACGCACCGAATTATGACTCACTACTCACTGTACTTGTTTGAAGTGATAATGTTTGTGAGGACCAATTTATCCATGTTTTTACGGGTAAACGTGGCTGGCAAGCAGGTCCGTCGCACAGGACGGTTGTGTACAGTTCCCCGTCGAATGGCGCTTTCGGTGAAGAATCCTCGCGTCATTGGCCCCACGCATTATGAGCGTCTTCCTGCTGAACTGAGAAATGAGCCATCTGACGAAATATTTAGACGCAAACTGAGAAACCTTTTGTTGGATAAACCATTATACTCTGTTAGTGAGTTTGATTGCAGACATTGAATTATAGTTTTTGACATGTATAGGTACTTATTTTATTTTATGGTTTGACTTTGTATTTTACTTTTAATATTTTATTTGACATGTATTTTAATAGGTTGATCCCTGTTAGTGACATTATTATTCTTATTAATGTTTTATTTATTTATTTTTATTTTAACTATGACGATCCTGAGAGGAGAAAAAATTTAATTGTAATTGTTTTATTGTTATTTATTTGTTATTTTATTCAAGTATAACATTTTGTGACATCCATTTGATTCATTAATTTAATTTAATTTGTGTGCTTTTGACGACTTCAATATAAATTCGCGTGACTTGACTTTGTACAATTTATGATGTAATCTTATATTGAAGGAATAAATAATCTAATCTAATGCCTATAAACACACAATATCACTACATACATACATACATACTAGCGGAAGAAGGGAACAAAAAAGTTCTGCCAACATTATAGAGATGAAACTTTGTGTTGCCAGCAACAATGATAATGATTCAGATTCTGACTCTGGCTCTATCTCTGGCTCTGAATCTGACACTGATTCTGACTCTGAAGGCAGGTTTAGACAGGGTCAGTAACTGACTTCGAATTCGAGACAAGTCAGCGCTGACCCGAGAAATACCCAATGTAAATTGATTTGAAGTCAGTACAGCGGTGGGAGGTCAGCGCTGACTTTCAATTTACATTGGGTACTTTTCGGGTCAGCGCTGACTTGTCTCGAATTCGAAGTCAGTTACTGACCCTGTCTAAACCTGCCTCCATTTTGATTCTGACTCTGATTTTAGAATCAAAATCCTAATCAGAATCAGTTCTGATTCTGATTTTGATTCTGTGTGCGGGCGAATGCAAGAGTGCGTACGTGTGTCTACTCACCACACAGCCCAAAGCCTTTAGCGCCTGGCAGCAGCCTTTGCCGACCTCTCCGTAGCCGCAGACCACAGACTGCTTGCCTCCAAACATCAGATCCGTGCTTCTCTTGAGAGCGTCTATTATGCTTTCACTGTGGACATGAATAAATTAAGATACACGTAGGCATAGGTATGTATTTGTAAAAGATATACCAAAGGAGGGATGGTGTGAAAATACGAAGTAAAAAAAATGGTTATATTATTAATTAGGGTAGTTGGGTAACAGTAGATCATTTTTTTTTCCGAAGCCCGTTCCTGCCTGAATAATTAATCTCTGATAATTAATCAAAATGGAGTACCCAATCTTCAAAGGAAAAACGCATTTATTGTCAATTTTAAGTACTTCATAAAGTTTAACGTAATAACAACTTTTAAGAAAATGGAAAATTTTCCACTGTGACCCGGGTGGGTCACTTTGGATCAACTCAGGGGTAATAGTGAATCGGTTGAGGCACACTGGATCTCTTGAAAAAAATGCAATAAAAGACAACATTGGCACATTAGTAAACTTTAATTTGTACTATTATATTATTATTTACCTACTAGAACATAGCTACAAAATAAGAAAAGACGCAATGAAAATCTATCCCAACGGAACCATCAGAAAGCAATTGTGCTTTATGGCTTGGATGAGTTCCATCGTGAAAATGAGTCTGATCTGATCTCTCGCATAACTAATATGTTTTGTGATTTCCTGAACTTTGACGTTAACAACTACATTGAATCTGTTGTTCGCATCGGAAGAATGGGAACTCGGCGTCCGCTTATTATTGAGTTGACAAATAAAAGAATAACAAAATTTATACTGGAGCATGGGTACTGTTTTAGAAATAGCGGATATGCAGTCTCTGAGCTGTTGAACAGCGAGGGTTTGCAAAAAAGAAGGCAGTTAAGAGAATGTCTTCTTGAGGCAAGACGAAATGGTAATCATGCCCGTATAAGAAACAATGTATTATATATAAACGGGAAATCTTATACTCCAACAAAAAATGGCAAATCATACGTGGAACCTGGGCCGCCTGTGAGCAGCAATGATTGCAAGCAAATCGGTTGCCCTAAGTTTGGGCTAAACGTCAGTTGCAGCTCGGCACGGACATCAAACGGCATGGAAAATACTATCATAAATTTTGGACAAAAAGATGAAGCGTCAATAGAGCAGTCCAAAAGCTCCTTTCGCAGCTTCCCTTACTAGCAATAATCGTACCAACTCTAACATGAGCATACTGATCCAAAATGTACAGAGCTTAAAAAACAAAACGGATTTAGTTGAAAGTATATTTCACGATAATCAGTACCATGCTGTTTGCCTCACTGAAACATGGATTTCTGTACAACAAAAAGGCATTTTCCAAATTGAAAACTATGTTTTTGCTGCCGCGCACTACAGGAGTGAGCGCAGAGGCGGCGGCGTGGCGATCCTATTAAGAAACGATCTACCGTTCACCGAAAGGGACGACGTATCGGGCTTATCTATAGATAATGTTGTTGAATGTTGTGCAGTGGAACTAGAACCTAATATATTGTTGATAACTATATACAGAGTGACATTGATGTATTTTTTGACTGCTTGAATAAATTGTTTAATAGCGTTAAATTGAATATTAATAAGCATTTAATTGTAGTTGGGGACTTTAATATTAATTATTTTGAAAATTCAAAAGACTATTGTAGACTTGAAAATTTAATGTTAGAGCACAATTTGAACCAAGTAGTTAAGGACCCAACTAGAGTAACAAACTCGAGTTCAACATGCATTGACTTAATCTTCACAAATTACAATAAACACACTATTCTTGTGAAAGACATTGGCATATCAGACCACAAAGGTATTATTTACAAATTTGAAATAAATAAAAATCGCTCAAATTTAAATGTTTTCACTAAAAAAAGGTTATTTACTGCTAAAAATATCGCAAACCTTCAACAGGCACTGAGAAGAATTGACTGTAGCAAGCAAAATATTTGATGTGTCACTAGATACAAATATAAATTACAATGCATTTGATAATAAAATCCAGGAATTATTAGACATTTATATCCCACAAAAAATAATTAAAATTAATTTCAAAAAGGAAAACACTTGGATCACTCGAGGGCTTAAACGATCCTGCAAACATAAACGATTGTTAAAGATATTGGTAAATCAAACCAATAATTCCATCTTGAGAAAACATTACAATAAACATCAAAAAGTTCTTAAAAAAAGCATTAAGGTGTCTAAAAAAACTTAGTAATGTACAACTAATTAAAAAATCGGAAAATAAAACTAAAGCCTTGTGGAATATAGCAAAGAATGTGACACGGCCTAATCAAAACAATTTTGTAAATAATAATATTAAACTAAAACACCAAAATGCAAGTATAGACTGTCCCAAAATAGTTGCCAATCTGTTTGATGAATATTTCTCATCTGTGGGTGCGTTGCCCGCCGCGCAAGCGAGGCAATCGTCGGGCAGGCCCGTGATAACACCTGCTGTAAACTCTATCTTTCTCAGCCCTGTCACTGAAAATGAACTTTATTCTATTATAAAGCGGTTGCCAAATAAACGTAGTGCCGGACTTGATAATATACCAACCATCCTGATCAAGACTTGCATGTACGAACTTGTGCCCATAATAGTGAAGCTAATAAACCAGTCGTACGCGCAAGCTATCTTCCCAGAAAAGCTTAAAATTGCGCTTATAAAACCAATCCTTAAAAAAGGGGGAGATCCCGAAAACGTCAGTCAACATAGACCTATTGCTCTCCTGTCTGTGATGTCTAAGCTGTTCGAAAAGACCATGGCAAACCGGATATATAACTTTTTAGAAAAATTTAATCTCCTGGACAATAATCAAAACGGGTTTCGTAAAAAGCATTCTACATCTCTTGCTGTGTATAAATATACTAATGAAATACTGAATTACCTTAAAGAAAAACATTATGCAGTTGGTTTGTTACTGGATATGACGAAAGCTTATGACAAGGTATCTCATCCTATCCTTTTGGCCAAACTATATGGAATGGGCATTCGAGGTGAAGCACATAAATGGTTACAATCATACCTGTTCAACAGAGTGCAGTGTGTCCAAATAACACACTATGATAAAGTCACGGGTGAGCTCTTAAACGTCCAATCGGATCCACTGACAGTAAATTGGTCAATCCCTCAGGGAAGTGTTCTCGGATGTATCCTGTTCCTAATCTACATTAATGATTTGGCTAAGATAACGGAACAATTGTGTATCCTTTTTGCAGATGACGTATCCATACTCTTTAAGTGCCCAAAAAATCATAATATTAATGGTGAAATAAAAGAAACCTTAGAAGTAATAAAAAATTGGCTGCGTGACCACTGTCTCGAACTGAATGTCAACAAAACAAAACTCATTCAGTTTAGACCATATCAGAGAGTCCCTTTAGATCTAAAGCAAATATGTAACGAAACCAATATTGAAGAAGTGAGTGATTTTAACTTGTTAGGAATTAATATTGACACTAATTTAAATTGGAAAAGACACATCGAAGACACCAAAAATAAACTATCACGGTTTGTTTTTGCTCTGGGGGTACTAAAACGAAATACACACAGTAAATGTGCACTAACTGCATATTATGCGTACGCGTATGCCTGGCTGCGGTACGGCGTAATATTATGGGGACATAGCACAAACGCTCACGACCTGTTTATCTTACAGAAAAAATGTTTACGTATAATAGTTAATATTAGACAACCTGAAAGCTGTAGACAATATTTCGTTGAACAAGGCGTACTCACCTTGCCTTGCATATACATACTGGAGGTAGGCTTGTTTGTAAGGAAGCACTTCCACTTCTTTCACTTTGTTAAAAGTGAGCGACGGAAAAATAAATTGCAACTCCCAGAACCTAAATTAAATATTTATAAATGCGGCCCGTACTATAGATCGATAAAAATCTACAATAAAATACCGGAAATTATTAAAAAAGAAGAAAAAAATAATGTGTTTCGTAGCAGACTTAAGTCACTTTTAATTAAAAAAGCATACTATTCCATCGAAGAGTTTATGTCTGACACAAGCCTTGATTAAAACACACAAACACACACACACACACAAATAAAACACAACACATACTCATACACACACATGCTCTCACTCACACACACATACTCATACTTCACACTCACACACACACTCGCATTACACGTGATCTGTTTAATTTTACATTTATTTGTTTCTGTTTTATTTCTTATAATTGATTATTTTAAATGATAAATTGTAGATATTTTAATCGATTATTTGTACTCCATATTATTATTGTATTATTTTTGGCTTTATTTTATTTTTAACTTATGCGAATTTTTATTTTATTGACATCGTCTTTTTTAATTATTTTATTGCATTTTTTACATTATGTTTAGTTGTTAGTTATTGGTTAAGTATTGTGTGCCCTTACAGGGCGTCATGGACTGACTTATTTTACTGATAATATCTTGATTATAATGTACATGACATTGACAATGTGTAATAATAAATAAATAATAAGATAGACATTGGTAACGTCAACCGTTGCGATTTCACGATCATCACTCAATTGTCAAAGCGTCATCTGTCAAAGCGACGTTGACAGCCGAATGACATGTATGTATTGTATGTCACTCGAGAACTAACAGTATGACAAGGCGATGGATGCACTCGACGAAACAAAAAAAAAAAGTCATACTATTTTAGATCGAATCTTCGCCCTCGAAGACCCCAACATAGCAAATTTCATCGAAATCGTTGGAGCCTTGTCCAAAATCCCATTGCACATTTAAAAGTACACATGCAGATAGACTTGATTATATCATAATAATATGTTATGTTACCTACTTACCGGCAAGAATAAAGGTTGTCAAATTTTGTCTTGGTGACGGAATCGTTTACGTTCATGGCCGGCACGCACAGTTTGCCGGCTTTGCTGAGTTGATACAGCCTATGTACGCCTGTCACACTCTCTTCTACTATGCCTGAAAGAAACAGAAAATAGAGACGTATATATAGAAAAGATAAGATTTATAGAGTTGGGACGTCAAGTTATTATTAAACTAGCTTTTGCCCGCGGCTTCGCTCGCGTATACTATGAGTATTCTAAAGAACCAAGATATCAAGCAAGCAAGCATACAGGCAAGCAAGCAAGCAGGTCCACAATTGACCGAGAAATCGGTGAACATACCTACATAAAAAAATACATAAAGTGGAATGCATAACCTCCTCCTTTTTTAGAAGTCGGTTAAAGTGCCCTTTGCGGCCTACTTACAGTATAAACTTATGAATTTTGAAATTTTAGCTTTCTACAACCAGTAAAACGCAAAATCCCGTTTTTCCCGTTCCCGTAAGAATTTCAGGAAATGTTTTCTTAATACTCCCCTACACTCCCCAAGGAACCCACTTGCCAAATTTCAGCTTTCTATGACCAGTAAAACGAAAAATCCCGTTTTTCCCGTTCCCGTGGGAATTTTGGAAAGTCCCCTCTCAATGCTCCTCTACACTCCCCAAACGACCTACATGCCGACTTTCAGCTTTCTACGACCAGTAAAACGAAAAATCCCGTTTTTTCCCGTTCCCGTTGGAATTTGGGAAAGTCCTCTCTCAATGCTCCTCTTCACTCTCCAAGCAACCTACATGCCGAATTTCAGCTTTCTACGACCAGTAAAACGAAAGATCCTGTTTTTTCCCGTTCCCGTGGGAATTTTGGAAAGTCCTCTCTCAATCCAGCTCTACACTCCCCAAGAAACCCACTTGCCAAATTTCAGCTTTCTATGACCAGTAAAACGAAAAATCCCGTTTTTCCCGTTCCCGTGGGAATTTTGGAAAGTCCTCTCTCAATGCTCCTCTACACTCCCCAAACGACCTACATGCCGAATTTCAGCTTTCTACGACCAGTAAAACGAAAAATCCCGTTTTTTCCCGTTCCCGTGGGAATTTGGGAAAGTCCTCTCTCAATGCTCATCTACACTCCCCAAGCAACCTACATGCCGAATTTCGGCTTTCTACGACCAGTAAAACGAAAAACCCCGTTTTTTCCTTATCCCGTGGGAATTTCCGAAAATCCTTAAACCTGTTTTTTACTATTATAATTACCTACTTCTATGCCAAATTTGAAGAGTCTAGTTAATTATAGTTCATAGGATCCGTTGAACTGAATATATAAATCTCGTTTTTTCCTTATCCCGTGGGAATTTTGAAAAATCCTGAAATTAATGTTTTAAATAATGTAATACCTACTTGTGTATCAAATTCGAAGAGTCTAGTTATTATAGTTACTGAGATAGGGTCACTCGGAATGGAATATATAAATCCCGTTTATTCCCTTTCCCGTGGGAATTCCCAAAAATCCTTCCTTAATGGATGCCTACATTGTATAAGGTATCTATGTGCAAAATTTCAAGTCTCTAGGTCCAGTGGTTTGGACTGTGCGTTGATATATCAACAGTAATTTAGTTTATTTAGATATTTCAACCCCATCGCACCCCATCCAGGGAGATGGTATTTTACGTCTGCCACGTCGGATTTCAAAACCGTTGTTGTTTTCATAACCAGCGACCCGATAAACTATAGAAACAACACCCATGTTGATTTTCAGACTTTGTTACCCCTTTCCCCCCTTTTAGGGGTTGAATTCTCAAAAAACCTGAAACACGTGTTTACTCATTTATTATTCGGAGTACTTCTGTGAAGTTTCGAATAAAATAGTCGAACTAATCTTGTTTCCCCATACAAACTTTGGACCCCCGTTTCACCCCCTTAGGGAGTGAATTTTGAAAAATCCTTTCTTAGTGCACCCCTAGACCTTATAAGGAACCTACATGCCAAATTTGGAATCTCTAGGCCCAGTGGTTTGGGCTGTGCGTTGATATGTCAGTCAGTCAGTCAATCAGTCAGTCAGTCAGTCAGTCAGTCAGTCAGTCAGTTTCTTCTTTTATATATATAGATGACAACTACATGGGACTCGGATAGTAAATGAAACAATTTTGAAGCACTAACAACCCTCTTATTGAAGCTTATAGAAAACCAATACATTATTTGGGCGCTTTCACAGCAATTTTGGTAATTTCATTATCACAACAATTTCCAGTACCAGGAACTTGATAGAAATGCGAGACAATTTTTGAGGCCAAACAACCAGAAGGCAGCGTCAGACTTGCCGCACACAAACGTAGTAGAACGTAGCAATATGACAATAGTAAGTTGGTACTTGCTAAGTAATGGTTTACTGCTACAGAAGCGCTACATCTGCTGTGCGCTTGAAAATAAAATTTGTGATCGCAATGTGACTCAGACTAGCTACCCTCAAAATAGAATAGATCGTAACCGAAAGATACCGGTAGCAAGAAAATTGCGCCATCGTAAAGTATTATTTCTTTGCACTGTCCAAACCACAAGAAAACGGCATTGTGGAGCGATACAATAAAATAGTTAAAGAATCCACCTTTGATCTGCTTGAACGCTGCAGCGTGTTTCTTCAACACACAACATAGATCAATAGCTTCTTTGTACTCGCCACACACAAACATAGTAGAACGCACCAACGTGACAATAGTAAGTACCATTATACAACTAAAAGAGCGTGAGAGAGTTTCGCAATGTGACTCCGACTAGAGGCCTTGAAAATAGACTCGTTCATCACTGAAAGATGCCGGTAGAAAGGCATCACCACCATCATCTAGCATAATTTCTTTGCTCTGGCGTCCCCGCAAAAAAACGGAATAGTAGAACGATGTAACAAAACAATTAAAGAGCCTTTGATCTGCTTCAATGCTTCTGGCTATTTCCTCAGCACATAGCACAGATCAATGTACCACAGCGGTAGAAAGACGTCACCACCATTATCTAGTATAATTTCCCTGCTCCATCCACCTCACTAGGAAACGGAATTGTCGAGCGATACAATAAAACAGTCAAAGAGCGTACCTTTGATCTGTTTGAACGCTGCAGGGTGTTTTTTCAGCATGAGGTGAGTGGCGTCACCACCATCGTCGAGTATCATGTTGGGCTGCCAGCCGGGAGCGAAGCAGCATTGGTCAATGCACCACCAGAAGGCTTCCTCGCTCTCCCCGCGCCACGCGAATACGGAAAAACCTGTGGAGGAAAGAATAACACAGATCAAATATCGAACTAATCGTTAGTGGCTGCGTTTGTTGTTCTTTTGCGCTAAAATGGCTGGATGAATTTCGATGATATTGATATTGCATTTCGCAAAAACTTAGTGAATTTGGACTTCGACTTGCATATAAATTTACGTGTAGGTATGTGGTCCGTGAGAGATAACAAAACCGGCCAAGAGCGTGTCGGACACGCCCAAGGTAGGGTTCCGTAGCCATTACGAAAAAATCAAGTAATATTTTTCTAAGGATTTCGTATGTGTACGGAAATCGTCCAAGTTTAGGTATGTTTTATACCTTAGACTACTATTTACTCTTAAACTACAAATAATTTCCAAGCAATCTTAGCCGCTATAATTTTCCTAGTAAATTTGATATATTTACTACCATTCTGAATTTTTTCAAATTTTTCCACCCAACAGTTTAGATTTTAGAGGGGGAGGGACGGTCGAATTTAATGAAAATTTTCACTTTAAAGTTGAATATTTCGCAAACAGATCACTGAATAGAAAAATCATGTTAGCAACTCCGCAATGGTTTCAAAAGACCTATCCAACGATACCCCACACAATAGGGTTAGTCGAGAAAATAAAAATCACCCCCACTTTACGTCTATGGGAGGTACCCTGAAAAAAATATTTTTAGTTTTTTTTATTTAACCACTTTGTCGGCGTGACTGATATATATATTCATGTCAAATTACAGCCTTCCAGTACTAACAGTCTCTGAGCATAGCCGCGGACAGACAGACAGACGGACAGACATGGCGAAACTATAAGGGTTCCTAGTTGACTACGGAACCCTAAAAAAGGAAATTTCGATAAAAATAAATCAGGACATTTTGGGGCTTAGTTGCATTAACAATACTTAGCCGTAACTGTCTATTCGATTCTGAGTTCAAAATGAAATATAATGTATAAAACTGGATCTCGTAAATAACACATAAGCTACTTGTCCTCCCGATATTCCTACGCTTTTATTATAATTTTCCTGAAAACGGTACGGTTTTAACATATTAAAATAAAACAAGAAAAATAGACTATCATATAACTATATCCAACAACTTGTCTTGGTAACTTTATATTTAGGTGATGTTCTCAAGATGGTCATATAAACGTGATACATGACGTGTATCATGACCAAGGTGGTCGTATACTTCACTGCCTGCTCCCTACATAAATACTTTGTGGTATTTAACTGTACAAGTACTAGATGTACTTATGTTAAAATCAAAGTCAAGGTTTTACTATCGCCGCATTAGCATTGTTTTAACTATGAGAAAAGGAAACAATGGTGTAATAAAACGTCGCGATACTAAACAAGACAATAAGCTAGATTATGTCACTTTATTTTGTGTTGACATTATTCATGGTCAGTTTCTTATTTCACTTAAATTTAAAAATTCTCACCGCATGTGTCACTTTTTTTTCAAAATGGCGATCGCTGTTTGATGGAAAGGGCCACTTGAATTTTACAGATAAAATAAAAATCTCACTGAATCACATATACGGATATGATTCAGTGTTATTGACCGCGCTGGGCACGCTCCGTCGGCGCCCCGCGCTCCCGGTTTGTTGTGATGTGGCCTTTATTACCTGCATGTGCCAAAGCCGCAGCGACCTCGTTCTGCGTGCTGTATATGTTGCAAGCTGCCCAGCGGACTGTGGCCCCCAGCGCTGCCAGCGTCTCTATCAGAACCGCCGTCTGCGCATTGATGTGGGTACAGCCTACTATCTGTTGGAAAAATGGATAGTAAGACTCTTTTTCACTCGACTGTCAAAGGAGGATGGCTACGTTCACACGGCGGCCATTCGATTCGATATTTTCTCGTACGCGGTATCACCGTATACAAAACAGCAGTTCACACGGCGGTTATTCGATTCGGTTTTTTCACGTAGGTATGCAGACTTACGTCACAAAGGCAGCTGCCTACACGCGCGCGACTCGTATTTGGAAGCCAGTTTGTTCGTGTGAACGAATTAACGTAAACACAAGCGTCACTGAGCATCGCATTAGATAAAATCGTTTCGAGACGCCCGTATTCTCAGTGTCAAAACCATACGGTATATACGGTAAAAACGTTTCTCGAATACGAGATTTTGCCGCATGGACGCCGTGTGAACGATTTTCAAAGTTTCTAGCAAATTCTGTTGTCACTACTACATTCGATAAAATCTCGTATACGGTATATGGGACAAATTACGACGTGTGAACGTAGCCTTATGTTTTTCAAGCGTAAATTTATGTTGTAGGTACTTATCAATCTTTGGCACGCCCTGCAACCTAAACGGCTCAATGGATTTTAAAGTGTGAGGTATCATTAGATTCGTCTCAGTTGCGAGAGTGACATAGAGTATATATTTTCTCGCAATTCTCATGAGAACGGGAATTACGCAGGAAACACGGATTTTCAATACTACTTTTAAAAAACTTTTTTTTATTGAATCAGGCGTTACTTTGCCGAGGTCCATATCAACGAACTGAAACAATTACTTTGCTCACCCGCGACCTTATGATAGCTACGTTTATGCAAGAAATGTGTGTTCATGCAGTTCCTCCACTGTACGAACAAATACTCCCCGTATGATTTTGGAGAGGGTCATTTGCAAGCCCACTCCCAATTCCGCAACCGCTGACTATAATCTAGGTCATGTCATGCTTTATTTAAAGCCGGTTCATTCATTAACATCATCATCAGCCTATAGCAGGCCACTGCTGGACATAGGCCTCTTCCATGGCGCGCCACAACACTGTGTCTACGGCCCCTCCGGTTCATTCACCTTATATCATTGACTTACCTTGGCATCTTTGAGAGGCTTGTCTTCTTTAGCCCTGGCTCTAAGCGCCATGATGCCTGGCATCTCCTGCTCCGCAATCTCAATCTCCCTCCTCCCGAACGCATGCTGTTCTATGTTTCGTACGCAGTGATTTGGATTGGGCGTGCCGGCCGCTATAGCTTTTTCATGGGGCTGTATGCCTTCGTCCTCTTCTGACGATGACCCTGTGAAAATGGAGTAACTGATGATGTTATAAAGGCTGGGAGAGCTACGTTTTAGGTGGAGGTGGTTTTTTAGTGAAACACGGAAGGATAGAGATAGGAAGAAGGTAAGAGAGAGAGCGAGGAGAGAGAGACATATTTGATACACAGGAAAAAATACAAATAAAATTATCGACTAGTATAAATTACAAAAAATATTTGATGTTTAATAAAGAGTCATTTTATTGTATTGTACTTTTGAGTCATGTCGTGACCTGACATCGGAATTCAGGGGGCAAAATTTAATGACAGTTAGGGAGTTCCTTTATCGATAAACTCAATTATCGATGCTTTTCTTTTTTTTTAGGTTTGCGGCGTCTATGTGCTGGAATGACATCCCCCCTCCCATCCTAGGTGTGACTAGCAGGTACACCTTTGGGCGAAAGCTTAAAGGCTATTTGTTGTCATTACAAAAACCTTAATTTCCTCTCCTTTCCAGCACTATTTCACGAATCTTCTTTGATTTTTACTGTCTCGGTTATTTAATTTTTCAATAAAGTCCGCGCAGGGTTGTATTGTATACTTGGCAAATGAGATATAGTAATTATGTTTAAGTAATTTTGTTATTATTATTTGCTTTTTATAATCTACAAAATATTTATTTACGCATGTAGTCTTATGTAGCTATTAGTGTGCAGTTTATTTATTTAAGTAGGTATTTATTTATCTATCTAAACAGCGATCCGGGTGTCACCAACGGTGCTGGCTGAAAATTAGCGGTGAGGTGCTTTAAACGCCTCAGCATTATGCCGAGCCAGTGTCCGATTTGCAACCGCAATGACTAGCTTAGCTTAGCTTTCGTTTTGTCTTTTGTTTTGTAAAATATTGATGATGATGTGTCTTGTGTTGTTCTAAATAAATATATTTTCTTCCTTCTTTCTTTCTTTCTTTCTTTTCCCATATACTAATAATCACTCCCAGCATTGTTTGCAAGTTTATTTCTTTGTAAGTATTACTTTGGCGACGATGATAAAGCTTATGCAAAGCATATTTTTAATGACCGCTAGGATTTAAAGTACCATTGCACTAAGAAATTAAGTTTCCTAGTACCAATATTGTTTTATTTTATACTTTCAATAAAATTATATTTGTTACAAACAAAACTTGGAGCGATCACTAATATAATGGGAAAAGCTTTTAGAATAGGTGCTTCCACATCATCAAATTATCAGCCAAAAGTCGTCTTAGGAACTCCCTTAAATTTCCCCCCCTAAATTCCAACGTCTCATGACTTACAAACGTCACTTCTCCCGGAGATGACGGAATGCCGTTTCTTTAGTGACGGCTTTAGCTCCTCGGCCACCGTTTCCATGCTGGTGACCTTCAAGATGCCCTTATCCGGCATTTAGTCACTATAATCCACTATATCCCGAATGACAGTAAAAAAACACTTTTTTGATTGATATCACTAGGCTTGGGACTTTTGGATGCTCGACGTGGTTCTAGAGTCCACGGAGTCGTCATTATGTTAAAATATTTTTTTCAAAGTCAAAGTCAAAGTCTAAAAATAAAACGATATATTAGATACTATGATAATGTTGTTAAATCGTAAAATAAACACATTATAATATAGTGCAATTAAATTATCACAACACAAATGCCTATCAAAGAGGATGCATAATTAAGTAAATTGTATATGTATATGCATATCGCGTCACCTTTGAACTACTGTGACTTGTGTTTAATAGATTTATTATAAAACTAATTAATTGCAGTTATAATAGGTAACGTGTTTATCATACAGCATAAATCATGTATGACATCTAATAAAATGCTTTATTTTTACAAGCTTTTATTTAGTTTCACCTGTCCCGTTGTCTGTCTGTCTGTAATAGAATCTTGCAAGTTAAATTTTACCAACTTCCAGTAGTCAGATTGACTTGAAACTTGGACCACTTATGTAAATCGCGTGACAATACAATAATCTAGTAGTGACATCCTGGTAATCCAGACAGGATCGTCTCCGCAGTTAATAGCACCGACTTGAAATTTGGTATGCAAATGTAGTTTGGGTGACAATGCAAGTACAGTCAGCAAAAAAAGCTTGTATTAAAAATGAAATTTTTATGGTTAGGTTATTACACTTTGACTTTGACTTCGAAAAAAATATTTTAACATAATGACGACTCCGTGGATTCTAGAACCACGTCGAGCATCCAAAAGTCCCAACCCTAGATATCACGCTGCCGACGATTAGCCAGTGGGCAAAGCTAACTAGAAAACCCAAGTAACATGCCGTAGTTCAACGACAAAATGACAACAGTCAACTACCACATAATTACGACTAGCCTAGTGGTTAGAGTATCTAACTACAAAGCTTGAGGTCCCTGGTTCGATCTCAGGTCGGGCCAGACATTGTGTGTGTATATGACAAATACGAATGTTTTTTCTCTACTAGCTGATGCCCCCGCTGAAGGAGATTAACCCTTTGAACGCCAAGAACGCCTAAAGAGGTCGTGTACTGCCGTGCCTGCCACGCCACCGACGCTTATACAGGGTTATTTTTAATTCACTGGCATCCTCTTAACCCCGAATTCCTATCACTCAAACAAATGTTTTTAGTTTTACGACTTTTTAAAATGAAGCACTTTTTTTCCCATACAAATACACAGAGTATCGTAAAAATAAGAGGTAATCTCAAATTTTCAAAACGTTATTACACCCAAAAATATTAAGTTATGACAAAAGCCGTAAAACAAAAAACATTTGTTTAAGTGGTAGGAGTTTAGGGTTAAAAAAAATAATTAAACTGTTTATTACTTTCATAAGAAATACAAAATTAATTATTAATATTATTAGTACAATCTTTTAAATTTTAAGATTATATACTAACAACTTACTTTCATTAACACTACATTAACTTATTATAATTATTTCAAACTAAATACAAACTGAAACATAGATGCACAGAAAAAACCCCAGAAAAAAGACCAATGCTGGGAATCGAACCCAGGTCCTCAGCGTTCCGTGCTGCGTGCTTACCCCTACACCATCACTGGTCTAGAAGTTAGCGACGAATCTTTTCCCATACATCGTACACTTCAGTCTGTTATAATCACATTTAGGCAGTGATAAAGCGCATCTATGTTATGCCCTCTACCGAGAGACTTCAACACTCCTTCGGAGCTACCCGCTCACCTGGACCAAGAGATGGCGCTACTAGGCCAACTTTTACAAGTTAAGTATGAAGTATCTTTTTCTATTTATTTTTTTATTTTCTTCAACTTCGTTTTTTTATTACTTTTACGGTCATCCCGTGAAACCATATATTTCAAACTAAATACAAACTGAAATATAGATGCACAGAAAAAAACCCCAGAAAAAAGACCAATGCTGGGAATCGAACCCAGGTCCTCAGCGTTCCGTGCTGCGTGCTTACCCCTACACCATCACTGGTCTAGAAGTTAGCGACGAATCTTTTCCCATACATCGTACACTTCAGTCTGTTATAATCACATTTAGGCATTTATTATTTATTATAATTAGTTAATATTTGTTAATAGATACTTTTTAACAATACTCTTAGTCTGCTGTGTTGGCTTATTAAGTATACAATTTATGGTATTGTTAGGGAAGCTAGTTAGTTAGTTAGTTAGTTAAAAGGATGCTAGTGAATTACAAATAACCCTGTAGTGGTCATTACTATTGAAATTGGCGTTACTTTTCGTCTACACTCGGCGTGTTGGCGACACATTTGTACCTACTCGAAATGGGGCGCTCAAAGGGTTAAAACGTGTTTTCCCCGTAGGAATGAGATATTTTCCCGTAGTAAAAAGTAGCCTATGTCACTCTCCAGCCTTTCAACTATGTCCATACAAAAAATCACGGCAATCCGTCGTTCAGTTTCGACGTGAAAGAAGGAGAAACAAACAAACACCCTTTCACATTTATAATATTACTAGCTTTTGCCCGCGACTCCGTCCGCGTGGAATTAGTAATTTGGGCAGCTTATTTTTTTATCCAATTTGCTTTTTCATCAATTATGGCTCTCCTTAGTTCCTCGATATAAAAAAAATTACCCGCCCCCCAGACCACCCCCTCCCCCAAACCCCACCCCACCCCCCGCACACCCGCGTTCACATTCACCACCGTACTCCCAAGTCAAGCGTGCCTATAGAAGTTTTACTTCAAAAACCCCCGATTTTGAAACATTCTTCCGCTCCGCTCCGCTCCGCTCCTATTGCTGTTAGCGTGATGATATATATAGCCTATGTCCTTTCTCAGGCTATAGACTATCTGTGTACCAAATTTCATTTAAATCGGTTCCGTAGTTTTAGCGTGAAAGCGAGACACACAGACAGACATACAGACAGACAGACAGAGTTACTTTCGCATTTATAATATAAAGTTAGGATTATACTATTGTCGGCTCAATCTGGAGCACTGTGTTCATCCGTCTGTCAGTCAATATGTCAATAAAATTTAATTGACAACGAATAATCCTTGAAATCAATTTGCATTAGAAAATAGAATTACGAGCTTGTACGTTACCGAAATAATACCCGTTTCTGTCCCTTACTAATGATCAGCGTGCGAGAGGGACCGCGTACGGGATGGGCTTAGTCGTTAAACTGCCCATTAACAGTTATTGGAGTATTTACTCCAAATGAATGGTGTTATGCAGGATGCAGGTTATTTTGTGTAAAAATGCTCAATAACTCGATATACACCGTGAAATTTTAGTGGTTGTTTTCCCGAAACGAGGTGATTGAGTATCGATTGTACAATCGATTTATAATTACTATTTTGACTAGAGTCAAAAATCCAATTGTGAAAAACGAAAGTCGAAAATGACCGCAAACCAATAGTAACGCTTTGTTGGTACAAGTAGCGTACGATCGTACGATAGGTTAGGTACCAACGAAGCGTTACTATTGGTTTGCGGTCATTTTCGACTTTCGTTTTTCACAATTGGATTTTTGACTCTAGTCAAATAGTAATTATAAATCGATTGTACAATCGATACTAAATCACCTCGTTTCGGGAAAACAACCACTAAAATTTCACGGTGTAGAATAGTTTAGTAAAAAATCTAGGGCACGACGAAAATGATCATGTTAAAAATCATCTCCGGCTTATATACAGCCTCAGGGACATATTGACAGTAAAAAAAAACTACAACAAAACATGTGCTCATTATTTTTTCATGTTCTCAAACATATAATGAAACCAGTAATAAGTAGCAATTAGCTTGAAAAATGCTTTGGACGACAATTTCTTCAAGTAGGCAGAGACTGGGCAGCTAAAAAAAGTACGTGTCTGTTATAGACTACTCTCTAACATATGCATCAAAATAAATCAAATCGGAGCCGAACAGGGGCTAAATTCAGGAACGGCACAACACGGTTTGCGAGCGGTAATTCAATCGTTTGGGAGATGATAGGAATGGGTTGAGCTTGGGATGAGCCTTATTTTCCTGTTAATTCGCTTTGTAAATAAATAAATAAATAAGGCTCATCCCAATCTCAGCCCAAACCTCTAGCAAACCAGCGATTTTTGGCGTTCCTGAATAGCAGTTCATCCCTATCCTCTTGCAAACGATTGAATTACCGCTCGCAAGCCGTGTTGGGCCGTTCCTGAATTTAGCCCCAGTTGGGTACCTTTCCTTGTCAGCCAATGTCTCCTTTCATGCGTCGATAAGTATAAGTACTTGAACTTATTCACGTATACACAGAAATGGAGAAAAACTATCATGAACTTTGCAACTCGTCGTACCTACCTCTGGACACGTTCATTTGCTTTGCAAATCAATAAATACATACCCACAAGTTGCATAACACCGTCCGTTCGTTTATAGGTCAGCCTACGTTTGAATAAATGTGCGGACGGGCTTAATAAGCTCCATTATTAGATGCACACAATATACTATTAGTAGTAACAACCAACCAACTAGACCAAAAAGCCCAAGGAGACCAAGAAGGACATTCCATGATCAGATTGGGGATGTCTTGGAGAAAGGTCAGGCCAAGCAAGAGTAGTACCCGAAACCGGCGAGCGTGTGTGAAAAGACTAGTGAGTGTTGTGGAAGCGAAAGATGTATGTCAGGATCGTAGCAGGTGGAAACAAATAGTCTCTGCCTACGCCTTTGCCTGGAAGGAAGCGTGATTTTATGTATGATGTAAAGTGTTTTTATGTTTCTAGTTTTTTCGTCGTGCGAGATGTTTGTTAGTACTAAAGTTCTGTAATGTTCAATCCTCATCATCATTACAGCATACCTTCCACTGCAGGGCACAGACATCCTCTCAGAATGAGCCGTTCGTGCGCATGTGTGTGTGTGATTGTGCGTAGATATATGTTTGTTACTCTTTCACGCTAAAACAGCTTGATGGATTTTAATCAAATTTGGTGTGTAGATGGTTTAACGCCTGGTATAACACATAGGCTACTTTTTATCCCGATTTTCCCACGGGATCGGGATAAAATCCCGAAATCTCAACCGCTAAGTCTAGAGCTATTAAATTTAGTACGGGTGTTCGTCATACAACGTAAATGAATATAAATAAATAAATATAAATTTCACGGGACAATTCACACCAATTGACCTAGTCCCAAAGTAAGCAAAGCTTGTGTTATGGGTTACTGGCTGGTATGGAGGGGCACAAGGTATAGACGACCAAGAAACTCCTTTACCACCCTAAAGTTCAATGTCAGTTGTATGACTTAAGACATCAAAGACTATTTTCACTCGCAAGTCAATGTGACAATCAGCCTTATTGTTTTTATTCTGATGTAGAAACTGTCACAAAAAATGGTAAAGCACTTACTTGGTCGACTATACCTGCCTCTACATCGAACATACAACAGCGTCAAGAGCAACCAGGTGCACAAGGCAGTGCCCCATTATCCTCTGAATATCAACTGCGACAGGCATATTCAGGAACTCCTGTAACCCCGGCGCCACACATATTACAAATGTTTCAACACATATTTGAACACATATTTGATCTATGGTTGATTGTATGGATGTTCTATTGAACAAATAAGCAAATACCGGTGCTACACATGTGATCAAATAACTGTGTTCAAACATTTGTAATATGTGTGGCGCCGGGGTATGAAGGGGGCACCCAAACAGCAACACGGTCTTGGTGGCCAGTGCCTACAATATACATACTTAAATACATATTAAACACCCCAGACTCGAGAACGAGCATTCGTATTTTTCATACAAATATTTGCTCCGACGCGGGAATCGAACCCGGGACCTCAGCTTCGTAGTAAGGTTCTCTAACCACTAGGCCATTTGGTCGTCGGCGATGAAGAAGGCGATGTAAGTTTTGGGAAATTAGTAAAACACCAGAATATTAATTCGACTGTCAGATTCTATGGTATAGGCGAGGAAAGCCGCGGGTAATAGTAAGTAATAAATCCATACTATCCATACTATCCATACTAATATTATAAATGTGAAAGTGTGTATGTTTGAACGTTCGTGAAGACGTTTGTCTTTCACGTCAAAACTGAGCGACGGATTGCCGTGATTTTTTGTATGTACAGTCAAGTGTTAAAATATGGGTGCACACAACTTGCTCTTAAATATGTCCCATAGCTCTTATGTCGTCGAATTAAGGTATAGGTATATAACGATGGCAGGATTAAATCGATACTTATTTTTGCACTTGACCGTACATATAGTTGAAGGGCTGGAGAGTGACATGGGCTACTTTTTACCACGGGAAAATATCTCATTCCCACGGGAAAACACGTTTCAATCTACTTCAGCGGGGGCGAAGCCGCGGGCATCAGCTAATAATATATATTTTGCCGGCCCACTTTTTCGCTAATTTGCTTTTTTGCTCATTTTAGATCCCAAAATTATGGATCAAACCGATTATGACCTTCTTTTTATCAAGTGGATAACGAATTCTAATCGTAAAATAATACGCGAACAAAATCGATTTAAACCGTCGCGTAATACGATCGCTTTCGAAAATTACAAGTCGCACTCAAAATACCCAAAAACACTTAATTAAAAATAAAACTTCCACGCGAAAACGCCACCACGAAAAATCCATTGGACACACTAAAAAACCACTAGCAAAACACATTCGATTCCAAGAACGTTAAAAAATCGATAAACCGCAAACCGCAGCGTCACATCACTCACGCTGGCACACTGCAATTTAATAAAAAATATATATTCCAAATTTGAATTTAAAAAGCGTTCGGCGCGCGTTGCGAACTCCCAAAGTGTGACCAACAACGTTGACTTGATCTGCACTAACTATTCGTACTTGCTCGGTTGAAGTGGCAACGGCTTTTGTTATTAAAATTTAATAATTTCAGAGCATTTTTGTATTGAACATAAACCAATCTTGCTGTGCATATTAAAAAGGTTTCTAATAAAAGTTTATGGAAGTTTTGTCTGCTTAAAAATTTTTGTGGATAAGTAAAATTAAGTATGAAGTATCTTTTTCTATTTATTTTTTTATTTTCTTCAACTTCATTTTTTAACATAACATAACATAACATAGATGCGCTTTATCACTGCCTAAATGTGATTATAACAGACTGAAGTGTACGATGTATGGGAAAGATTCGTCGCTAACTTCTAGACCAGTGGTGGTGTAGGGGTAAGCACGCAGCACGGAACGCTGAGGACCTGGGTTCGATTCCCAGCATTGGTCTTTTTTCTGGGGTTTTTTCTGTGCATCTATATTTCAGTTTGTATTTAGTTTGAAATAGATAAGTAAAATGTCTAATTGTGTTAACTAATTTACGTTTTCTTAAGAGTTTTTTTTTCTGTTACATCAATTTAGGTTATTCTGAAGCATAATGCTCTCGCATCCTATTGTAATATTTCCTTGAAAAAATACTTTCGGCCGTTTAAGTTCATTTCGAACATCATTCAGTTAATTTTTTTGGGAATATTTTCCCACTTCGTTCACATTCCCATATCGTCCACATTCCCATATCGTTCACATTCCCATTTCGTCCTTTTCCCACTTCGTCCACATTCCCCACTTCGTCCACATTCCCTAATTCAACATTCCTAGCCGATTTTAATGCGGTTTTCGCTATCACTTAGCTTAATTCTCAGGAAAGATTTTATTTTGTGATTTAGGTATTCATGTTAAGAAAAACACTTGCTAAGCACGGTGTGGGTCAATACTATTAAGATACACTACCAATTTCGTTACTATTTTGTTACGAAATGGGAATATGGACGAAATGGTAATGTGGACGAAATGGGAATGTTGACAGAGCCTTTTGCGGCCCATTTCCATAAAGAGTTTCATTGGATTTCATTTAGAAAGTAAGTTGTTGTTTTAAAGAGATGAGATGACTTACAATGAGTACATAAGACAAACAGAAGTTGTAATCTTAATAAGACCTGCCGAGTTTTACAATAAATCGTAACAAGTAATCTTAACGACATACCTGCATCTTCAACTCTTTTCATAGATTCTAAAATTTCATTTCGTAGCATTTTCTTAAAACTTACTAACAAATCGACGTTTGAAACCTAACTAATTCTATGTTATTCCTTACAATAATAAAGTATCTATTCCATATCAATATCTAATCTATTCTTATCGACTCCTAGGCGAACTGTCATTGACCTCGTTAATGTAAACATGAGAAATTTATTCATCTTCGTTTGCGAAGGATTCGCTAATAGTTATTGCTATACTGAGAGTACAATGCAATTTTCGGCTCAGGCTCGTTCAAGGCCGTTTCCTAACATGTCTGCTTCTTAAAATGGCCTTCATCCCACATTGTCAGTTTCCTAAGATGTCTACTTCTGAAAGTGTCTGTTTGTCAAGTCAGATATTTTTTATGTATGTATAAATATTTATTCTGGAAGCTAGCAAGTACCTAAAATAAATATATGTAGTTATTATATTAAAAAAATCATTTCCTACAGGATATAGGCTGCGGCTCCACTGAGGCGGAGACGAGAGGAGCGGAGAGGAGACGTGTAGGGGTCGACCAATCATATCAGTTGAAATCCCCATCTCGTCTCCACACCGCTTCAATGGAACTGATATGATTGGTCGACCCCTACACGTCTCCTCTCCGCTCCTCCGTCTCCGCCTCAGTGGAGCCGCAGCCTATAGCGTGGAAATTGTAGTTATAGAAATTTTAGATTTTTAATGTCATAACGAGATAGTAAATGACAGATTTACACCTGTAAGTTTTACTTACGCAAGTCAACTCAATAATATATTCAAAAACCATTAGTATTTACAAGCTTTTCAATACTGGCTTGGCTAATTATTTTATCATACATATTGATTCGTTAGGAAATTTCCTTAGAAATTTCATACAACTTTACGGTACAGGTGTCGGGAACCAAAAAGAAAACATTGTGAGAAGCAGTAGGAAACGGGTTTGTAGAACACGAATAGTGGGCATTATAGGAAACATACATCGTAGGAATTAGACATCATAATAAGCGGACATTATTTGGAAGCAGGACAATTTTCGAAACGGACATAATAGGAAACGATCATTCTAGGACAGTGACATCATAGGAAACCATTTTCTGACATTACAGGAAAGAGTCATTTTTTGGAAGCACACCTGTTTGAGAAGCAGACATGTTAGGAAACGGATTGAACGAGCCTGAGCCAAATTTTTCAGGATAAAAATATCCTGTGTTAATCTAGATTTTGTTTTGCTATTTTATTTACACTTGTTAGTAAAATGCTGTCTTATAATTGTTTAGTGAGTTATCTTCGTATAATGCATAAAATGTATTCTGTAATCTATAATATAAAAGTGAACAGCCAGCACGGGATAAAAAAAAACGAGACAGAGCAGGATGGCGCTCTACAACACCATTTTGACACGTTTCTCCCATACAACGCATTATTTCTTTGGAATTTTAAAGCAATTCGATTCTTTGACCTTGGGAATCGCGATAAACTTGAGAAAATATGATATTGGGTGTGTACATTTCGTATATTAAGCAAAATAAAATCACAAGTTCGAATTTCGAGCCAAAAGCGAGCGATCTATTATCTATGCCAGTGTTGCCATTCAGGGAAAAAGAAATCCATTCATTATCCTGCATTGCAGTCTGTAAAGCTCTGCATATTAAAGTATTTGCGGATTTTCAGTGGAACTATAGTACATTGTTGTAGAGGCTGGAAAGTAAGCAATAGATGGACGAGTTTGTTTGAGGGCCGACGCGTAGCGGAGGCCCTCGAAAGTACGAGTCCATCTATTGCACTTTTGGCCGAGACTAAACATTGTGCTTTTCACGACTAATGCGAGGAAATCATTATCATCATCATCATCATCATAATCATCCATCCATCCATCCCGTCCATCCCGTCCATCCTGTCCATCCCGTCCATCCCGTCCATCCGACCATCCGTCCATCCGTCCATCTATCCCGTCTATCCCGTCCATCCATCCATCCCGTCCATCCCGTCCATCCCGTCCATCCGTCCATCCGTCCCGTCCATCCCGTCCATCCCGTCCATCCTGTCCATCCCGTCCATCCGCCCATCCGTCCATTCTGTCCATCCCGTCCATCCCGTCCATCCCGTCCATTCCGTCCATCCATCCCGTCCATCCGTCCATTCCGTCCATCCCGTCCATCCGTCCATCCGTCCATCCTGTCCATCCCGTCCATCTGCCCATCCGTCCATTCTGTCCATCCCGTCCAACCCGTCCATCCCGTCCATTCCGGCCATCCCGTCCATTCCGTCCATCCCGTCCATCCGTCCCGTCCATCCCGTCCATCCTGTTCATCCCATCCAACCCGTCCATCCCGTCCATCCCGTCCATCCCGTCCAACCCGTCTATCCCGTCCAACCCGTCCATCCCGTCCATTCCGTCCATCCGTCCATCCGTCCATCCATCCCGTCCATCCGTCCATTCCGTCCATCCCGTCCATCCCGTCCATCCTGACCATCCGTCCATTCTGTCCATCCCGTCCATCCCGTCCATCCCGTCCATCCGTCCATCCAGTCCGTCTGTCCGTCCGTCCGTCCATCCATTCATCCATCCATCCATCGCATACAGCAAACGATTACTGTTGATTGGTCCAATAATGTCGTTTCAGCACGCCAGGAATGAAATTCAGAAATTATCTTTCAAAAAGTCGTATCGTATAATGAAATACATATACTGATACGTCCTGTTTTCGATTAGTGTAACTTTGTTGTCGTGTTTGTGCGCCATAAATGAGTCAGCTGTTAAATGTACATATATAGGCAGTTTTGAGTACTGGATATTTAGGTTATCTATGGCCACATTTTCGAGCAGTGTCGTGAAAATTTATTTTAATGGCAATGATTTTTTTTTGACAACAGACGTTGGAAGTCATTGAATGTCACCGATGTAAGCAAAACGAAAATAATCCTACTAATATTATAAACGCGAAAGTTTGTAAGAATGTATGTATGGATGGATGTTTGTTACTCTTTCACGCTAAAACGGTTTGACGGATTCTGATGAAATTTGGCACACAGATAGTTTATAATCCGGATTAACATATAGGATACTTTTTATCCCGGAAAATTGCATAGTTCCCGCGGGATAGCGATAAACGAATTCTTCGCAGGAATGCCAAAACCGCTAGAGTTACACATATGTAATGTATGATGGAAATGTTTATCTTAAATAGTCCTACAAAAAAGCCCGCCACAGTATATATCTTTTGAAATTCCCACGGGAAAGGGAAATATCTAAACTTTCTTTGTTTTTTTGTTTATAGCAGAATCTCTGAAACTATTGAGCCGATTTAAATAATTCTTTCACTATTAGAAAGCTACACTATTCTTGATTGACGTAAGTTACTTTTTATCCGAGAAAGTTAAAAATTCCAAGGGGATAGAAATAAATTAATTCAATTTCGTAGATGATTTTAATAATTCTTACATATTATGTGATATGACTATCCCCGATTAACAAAAGCTACTTTTTCTTCGGGAAAATACAAAATTTCCACGGGATAGAAAAAACTAAATTCAACTTCGGGGCTGATTTTGAAAATTCTTTCACCAATAGAAAGCTACAGCTATTTCTGATTAGTATAGACTACTCTTCTTCGGGAAAATGCAAAATTCCTGCGGTATACAAATAAGTGAATTCAACTTCGGGGCTGATTTTAAACATTCTTTCACCAATAGTAAGTTATAGTATCCCTGATTTACACAGGGTACTTTTTTCCGGGATAATACAAAATTCCCGTGGGATAGAAATAAGTAAATTCAACATCGGCACTGATTTTAAAAATTCTTTCATATGATATGATATGACTATCACCGATTAACAAAAGCTACTCTTTCTTCAAGTAAATACAAAATTCCCACGGGATAGAAAAAACTGAATTCAACTTCGGGGCTGATTTTGAAAATTCTTTCACCAATAGAAAGCTACAAACTGATTTGGTATAGACTACTCTTCTTCGGGAAAATGCAAAATTCCCGCGGGATAGAAATAAGTGAATTCAACTTCGGGGCTGATTTTAAAAATTCTTCCACCAATAGAAAGCTACAACTGATTGGTATAGACTACTCTTCTTCGGGAAAATGCAAAATTCCCGCAGGATAGAAGTAAGTCAATCCAAATTTGTGGGCGGTTTAAAAAATTCTTTCACTAATAGTATGCTACAGTATCCCTAATTGACATAGGTTACTTTTCTACGGGAAAATACTAAATTCACATGGGATAGAAATAAGTGAATTGAATATAGGCTGATTGTTGAAATGATTTCACTAATAAAAAGCTACAATGTCTCTGATTTTCAAAAAATGTCAAAAAAGGAATTTCTATCCCGCGGAAACTTTACTTTACACTTTTCGGGATAAAAAAAGCCTGTTTCAATCAGGCACAGGCTTCCTCCCAGAACGAGAGGACTTGGACAGTAGATTTGGGAACTTCACACCCACAATTGAAATTCTTCTCAGGTGTGTGCAGCTTTCCTCGCGATGTTTTCCTTCACTATTACGCTCATGGTAAACTTCAAACGTAATTTACCACATAAATTCGGAAAAACTCAGAGGTGCAAGCCCGGGCTCAGACTCACGACCCTCTGCTTAAGAGTCCATAGGTCTGACCACTAGGGCACCACGGCTTAGCGGCTATAGAATTCACTTATTCCTATTCCACGGGAACTTTTCATTTTCCTGGCATTATCCTATGTGTTATAATTCATGTAATAAACTACCTGTGTGCCAGATTTCATCCAAATAACCTAACGTTATTGTCTTCGCGTACGAAGTCGCGGGCAAAAGCTAGTTGTACATATTTCAGAATAATACCATTATTCTTCGCGGACGGAGTCGCGGGCAACAGCTAGTGTATACCTAATGATGAAATTATAATCTGTTTTTAGAAAAAAAAATACTTAGTGCCAAGTTTCTTGCGGCGCATTCTTCTTGGCAATCATGGTCTTTCTGAAAGCGCTGGTAGACTAAAAAAAGACATTTAAAAGAGCCCTTAACGGACTACTTATAGAATAGTACATTACTGCAGCGGCCGCGAAATAGGGGATTGCCGGCCGAGTAGTTATAGATGGCCGAGTGTTAACGAGGCCATCTAGAGATACGAGGCCGGCAATCCCTGTTCGTGGCCAAGGCTTGTATAGAGTTTTTCTCAAAAACATGCATCATCATCATCATCATCATCATCATCATCATCATCATCGTCGTCATCGTCGTCGTTGTCGTCGTCGTCGTCGTCGTCGTCGTCGTCTTCGTCTTCGTCGTCGTCGTCGTCGTCGTCGTCGTCGTCATCCTCATCATCATCATCATCATCATCATCATCATCATCATCATCATCATCATCATCATCATCATCATCATCATCATCATCTCACCATCAAAACCATCACCATCACTACCACCACCACCATCATCATCATCATCATCATCATCATCATCATCATCATCATCATCATCATCGTCATCATCTTCATCATAAAATCATCGTCATCATCATCATCATCTCATCATCATCATCATCTCATCATCATCATCATCTCATCATCATCACTACCACCACCATCATCATCACCATCACCCACCACCATCATCATCATCATCATCACCATCATCATCACCATCACCCACCATCACCATCATCATCATCATCATCGTCATCGTCATCATCATCATCATCATCATCATCACACCATCATCACCACCACCACCATCATCATCATCACCATCACCATCACCACCACCATCATCACCATCATCATCACCATCACCATCATCATCATTATGGCAGAATGTCATAATGAACCAAAACGCAAATATTTCTTATAGTTTTTTTTTAATGGCTAAATGCTATGATGCCATAGATAGACTTATAAACGTCATGTTGCTGTGTCACATGAGACAATAGACGATCACTTTGCTGGCCAAGGCCAGCAATGTTGTATGAAATTCCATTATTGACCTCTCGTCTAGCCGCACCTGCAATGCAACGTGACACTTCGTGGCGTATTATAAGGAACATAACGTCAATATTTCATAGCATGTTTGAGAAAATAAATTTTTGATTTTGAACTACGTTTGGTTTTTGGGTGGTGGAGTAAAAAACATCCAAACTATCGCTTTTATAATATTAGTAAGACTTGCCTTGCCTGCGACTTCATTCCGTGGGGACTACCTATGCTTCTTCGGTGTAAAACTATTTTTGTTTTTGCCTGACTGAGGCATCTAAACATTCCAACTTTAATCTATTGTGTATTGTAGCTCATTAGTACGATTGGCTCAATCGATTTCAATACACAGACACAACAAAGATAGTGTAACAAATACTCTCAGATTAGCTTACAAACCAGACGAGGCGCCACCCCGTCGCTGCTGTAACGTCTGATTAGTGAGTACGCGTAATCTTAATACAGGGTTAAGGAAAATAGCTGGTTACAAGAAATTTCTACATCGCTTGATGACATCACTGTTGCGAACCCGACAAAGGGGTGTTACATTTTTACAAGCTTTTATTTAGATAACCCGTGGTGGCCTAGCGGTTTGACCTCTCAAGCAGAGGGTCGTGGGTTCAAATCCAGGCTAGAACCTCTGTACCTCTACCATGAGTTACACTAGTTCACAGTGACCGTACTCGCTAGCGACGGCGTAAATGATTTGTATGGAGAATTGTACTTCCGTAAGTGACCGCTAGAGGCGCTGTACCTCTACCATGAGTTTACACTAGTTTACAGTGACCGTACTCGCTAGCGACGGCGTAAATGATTTGTATGGAGAATTGTACTTCCGTAAGTGACCGCTGCAGGCGCTGTACAATTCTCCATACAAATCATTTACGCCGTCGCTAGCGAGTACGGTCACGTAAACTAGTGTAAACTCATGGTAGAGGTACTGTACACAATTCTCCATACAAATCATTTACGCCGTCGCTAGCGAGTACGGTCACTGTAAACTAGTGTAACTCATGGTAGAGGTACTGAGGTTCGTGCGAAGCCGGGGCCGGCCCCTAGTAAATTATATTGTCAGATGTAATAGTTTACGCGAGCGAAGCAGCCGGTTACCGCTAGTTACTAATAAACCAGACTTGGCGCCGCCCCGTCGCCATAACAATACCTATTATCATTAATTTCAGTAGTAATGTACTTAATGCAAAACTGTAACAGGTAATTTTAACGACCGCTTTAGCCTAGTTGGCAGTGACCCTGCCTACGAAGCAAGAGGTCCTGGGTTCAAATCCCGGTAAGGGCATTTATTTGTGTGATGAGCACGAATATTTGTTCCTGAGTTATGGATGTTTTCTATGTATTTAAGTATTTATTTATCTATACATATAAGTATGTTTATCCGTTGCTTAGTACCCATAACACAAGCTTTGCTAAGCTTACTTTGGGACTAGGTCAATTGGTGTGAATTGTCCCTTGATATTTTTTTTTTATTTTTTTTTTATTTTGGTACAAATGCCAAAGTTCATAAAATGCCGTGATGTAACGTTGTCAAAAAGTACAAAATTTGCTTTGGCCAACATGTTCTTTAAGGCGAAATGTTTCCAAGGCAGCATGCACTAATATGTCTGGAAGTATGTATGTATGTATGTATGTATGTAAACTCTTTATTGTACAAAAATAAGGAAAAAAAAGAAATACTGATGAACTAAAACAATTACTTTGCTCACCCGCGACCTTACAATAGTTACGTTTATGCAAGAAATGTGCGTTCATGCAGTTCCTCCACCTCCACACTGTACTTACAGGTAGATAAGGGAACTAGATCGGGGGTATACAAGCTTACTTGTAATGACTGCAATGGGATATACGTAGGACAGACAGGCCGAAGTTTTAATACTAGATTTAAAGAGCATGTTTCGGCATATAGGAATGAACATCCAGATAGATCGAATTTTGCAAAACATTTGTTGGAATCAAATCATTCATTGTTAGATTCAGATTCTTATGAAGTGTTACATTATTGCGGCAAGGGGTTGCGTCTGGATGCTCTGGAATGCATGGAAATAATTAGGTACAACACTATGGGGTCTATTATTAATGAACAGGTAAATTTAGTATCTTCTCCTTTACTGCGGCTTGGGTCGAATTTGAACAGTTAGTATTAATTAAATATGCCTTATAAATAAATAAACAAAAAAAATCAAGGTAGTTTTATAATATGTCAATAAAAGTTAATTTTTGTGGGGTAGTTTGAGAATATGAAAAATAAAGTGGGTACTTGAGAAGTTACAGTGACAAGTTAAAACATTTGTTTTGGTTTGTTAGTTTAACATTTGGTAGCATAGCATACGGTTGTGGTAACTCTGAAGATGAGCTCTGGTTGAGTTCGAAACGCGTCAGTGTAGCTTGGTGGTGGTGATGGTTGGGTTTATGTGATTTGTGTGTGTTCGTACAGTGTGGAGGTGGAGGAACTGCATGAACGCACATTTCTTGCATAAACGTAACTATTGTAAGGTCGCGGGTGAGCAAAGTAATTGTTTTAGTTCATTAATATGGACCTCCGCAAAGTAACGCCTGATTCAATAAATTAAAAAGAAATACATTATTGACAACCGTTGAAATGCATGTACAAAGGCGAACTTATCCCTTTAAGGGATCTCTACCAGTCAACCCTTGAGTGGATGAAAGGAGCATTTAGTAAGGGGCCGACAAAGAGTACTAGGGGCGTTCAATAAAAAGTGAGAATGAGTATGTTATAAACAACTTTTACTAAATGTCATTTTATTATTCGACATAGTCACCTTTTAGCATAATACACTTAGTATATCTTTTTTCTAAACTTAAAATTCCATTATTAAAAAGGTCTCATCTTGAGTACTTAAAAAATCTTGTACTGCAGCGACTACCGCGTCGTCGTCTTCAAATTTCTGGCCTCTCAGGTATTGTTTCAATCTCGGAAATAGGTAGAAATCACTGGGAGCGAGATCTGGTGAATACGGAGGATGCTTAAGGATATCGAACCCAGCATCACGAATTGCAGCCATTGCAACGGCGGACTTGTGTGCCGGGGCATTGTCCTGGTGGAACAGCACAACTTTCGAGAGTTTACCTCGCCGTTTTTCGCGGATCTCATTGCGCAATGTTGCTATTTGTTTGGCGTATAAAGTTCCCGTAATAGTGGCTCCATGCTCGAGATACTCAATCATTAATACCCCTTTACCATCCCAAAAAACAGAGCCCATGACCTTACCGGCAGATGGGCTCACCTTGAATTTCTTCGGAGTTGGAGATGATGGCCTTTTCCATGTCATAGACTGCAGTTTCGTTTCAGGGTCGTAATGATGGAGCCATGTTTCGTCCATTGTTATAAATCGCGCCAAAAAAAGTTCCCGGTCTTGCTGCATCAGGTTCAAAGCTTCTTGACAAATCTCTAGTCTAGTTTGTTTTTGCGTGTCAGTAAGCATTCTTGGTACCCAACGCGCAGATACCTTTTTCATACCCAAGCGTTCATGTAAAATATTATGCACACTCCCCGTTGAAATCTTTACATTTTCAGCAATAAAACGAACTGTGACACGACGATCCGCCAAAACTGAGTTTTCGACTTTTTTCACAATTTCTTCAGTTACTGCTGTAGTAGGGCGTCCGGAGCGGGGGTCGTCCATTGTCGATGTTCTTCCACGTCTAAATTCGGCGCATCAACGTGCGACTGTCGAATACGGAGGAGCATTAGACTCTAAAGTGTCCCGCAAATCCAAATTGACTTGGTCCGTAGAAAAATTTTTCAAACACAAGTATTTGATAACGGCGCGCAGTTCAATTTTCTCCATTTTCGCTAACGTACTCAATAGCATTGCAAAGAAATTACCGTATATTTTTTTAAACAAAAGACAGTTACTTTTTTATTTCATAGCAATCAGCTAGATAGATTAGCTTTACGGGCCAGTATTTAATTTCGTAATATTAAAAGAGTTTGCATCTCATTCTCACTTTATATTGAACGCCCCTCGTAAGTCAAAATAATACAGTCGGACAAAGCAAAGGCTACAATACAACTTTTAGTAAATACAATACATAAACTCATAATATAAAGAAACCTAATAAAAATATACTACCATATACAACATATATATGCAAAATTCATATAATAAATAAGCAGTGTTCTCAATACAGGGTTATTTTTAATTCACTGACATCCTCTTAACCCTGAATTCCTATCACTCAAATAAATGTTTATTGTTTTACGACTTTTTAAAATGAAGCCCTTTTTTTCCCATACAAATACACAGAGTATCGTAAAAATAAGAGGTAATCTCAAATTTTCAAAACGTTATTACACCAAAAATATTAAGTTATGACAAAAGCTGTAAAACAAAAAACATTTGTTTAAGTGGTAGGAGTTTAGGGTTAAAAGGATGCTAGTGAATTACAAATAACCCTGTATATTAAAGTGATGGTGTGAGCCACATCTTCTTCAAAGCTTCCCTGAACGACACCACGGAGGGAGATTGCCTAATGGAGGTGGGTAATCGATTCCACAGTCTAGCAGATTGCACAGTAAATGATTTTGAGTAAATTTTGGAAGAAGTAGAAGGACAGGCCAAAAGAAGATTGGTACTCGACCGCAAACGATGCTGGCTTCCTTCAGCCAAGTAGCTGAAACGCTCGGAATGGTATAAAGTGTTCACGAGAGGATACTTTGGGGCTACAATGGACAAAATGCGACTGACTGAATGTGCTGAATGTGACTTTAACACAATTTGACAAAGGGATTTTCGAACCCATTGACTATTTCGGGATCTTGACCATTTATCTTGTTTGTTTTTGCTATCATTCTCTTAGGCGCTTAGGTTTTCGTGGGATCTAATTGCTTCGTGTTTTTTTCACAATAATATGTTTACATTTACATACTTTTTGACCGTTGTATATTTAGACATCTGTATGTACCAAAAATACCTGTTACCTGCAAAACAAAATGTCTCTCCACCCAAACCAAACCGACCATGACAAAACAAAATCAAATATTTACCAACACTTAAAGTATAAAACTATGTTTACACGCTTTATTATCGCTTACGTCCACATCCAACGTTGCAGGACATTTGCTTCAGATGTCAAGATATCAGTTTTGATAACGGGAGAAAAGTAGGCGATGCAATAACAAATTAAGACAACTTATTCATTAACGTCATCATGTGAGCATTTAAGTCTTCTTTTTCAACTTTTCTCTACCCACTGCTGAGAATAGGCCGTGGTAGCAGAGTGGTTTGACCTATGGCTTCTCAAGCAGAGGGTCGTGCGTGAGTTCAGACCAGACCTCACACCTCTGAGTTTTTCGGAATTTATGTGCAAAATTGTATTTGAAATTGACCATGAGTTTTACGGTGAAAGAAAACATCGTGAACAAACCAGCATACACTTGCGAAAAAGTGCAATGGAGTGTATGAAATTCCCAATCCGCGCTAGGCTCGCGTGGGAACTACAGCCCAAGCTCTCATTTTGAGAGGTGGTCTGTGCCCTGCAGTGGGACGTGTATATGGATATAGTTTGAGACATAGGATAGTTTTTATCTCGGAAAATTGCATAGTTCCTGCGGCATAGCGATATTCTTCGCAGACGGAGTCGCGGGCAGTCACAACTTACATTTATAATTTATTGAATCAGGCGTTACTTTGCGGAGGTCCATATTAATGAACTGAAACAATTAATTTGCTCACCCACGACCTTATGATAGTTATGTTAATGTAAGAAATGTATGAGTCGAACATTTGGCAGCATAGTGAACGGTTGCGCTACCCTGAAGATAAGCTCTAATTGAGTTTGAAACGCGTCAGTGTATTTTGGTGGTGGTGATTGTTGGTTTTGTGTGATTTGTGTGTGTTCTTGTGTGGAGGTGGAGTAAATGCATGAACACGCGTTTCTTACATAAAGTAACGACCGCTTTAGCCTAGTTGGTAGTGACCCTGCCTACGAAGCAAGAGGTCCTGGGTTCAAATCCCGGTAACGGCATTTATTTGTGTGATGAGCACGAATATTTGTTCCTGAGTTATGGATGTTTTCTATGTATTTAAGTATTTATTTATCTATATAAGTATGTTTATCGTCGTCTAGTACCCATAGTACAAGCTTTGCTTAGTTTGGGACTAGTTCGATTTGTGTAAGATTGTCCCCCTATTATTTATTTATTTATTTATTATTTAATAATTTAAGTAATTGTTTCAGTTCATTACATATATTTATATCTAACACTGGTTTAAGGCGAAGCCTGTGTAAAACATAAAGTACACAAACTTCAACAGGAAAACTTTCACAATTAACTTCAAAGTCACGTGTTCTAACTTTAATGTCGAAGAAGCCAAGTTCAGGCAGCACGTTAACAAACAATAGGACATTTCCAGTGGGCTTTCAGAACGTAGGATAACAGCAATTAGAACAGTGCGAAATGCTCGATGCGATGCAAGTACGTTTGATAAATAACAGATAACCTTATTTTTCTGAGGCACACAACTAATGACCACGGTAGAGTTTGACAAGCGAGTCATTGTGTCTTGAAAAAAGGCGGCATTTTCAAAAATCTTTTATATGTCAACACTAATAATACTGAAACTATGATTGTTACTCGAATTTATGTAGCAGTAACTAGTTAAAATACACCTACATAAATACTAGTATAAATCATAGTTTTCAGCGTGTTATTAGTGTTGACATATAAGGGCCTACGCTAGCTGACGCGGATTACCCGGAACGGACGCCCTTCGTGCGCGCGTCTAATAAGAAATTGTATGAACAGCGCTAAGTGGCGCGGGCGCGTGCGACGGATTTTAGGTAGATTTTTTACGGAGCGAGACCCGCGAGCGTGTGCACGCGGCGGGCGTCCGCGTCAGCTAGCGTAGGCCCTAAGGCTTGATTTCCTCCTACGCTGACGTCGGTCGAGCGTACCGTCGGTCGCGTATGACAAATGTGCGGCCATCAGCGTCGCTGTGCGGTGCCCCATAGAATATTGTGTTTATTCATACGCGCGACCGACGTGTCAGCGCAGGACCGGTCAGCTTCGCACTGAGCGCGCGATAGTGGTGTATAGCGCGCCAGCGCACCGACGCGCGCGCGCTGACGAGCGAGACGACGCGCGCCATCAGCGGCGCGTAGCAATAAATCTGCCGCGGACGTCAGCGTCGCTGCACGTCGCTGTACGGTGGCCCATAGACTATTGTGTTTATTCGTACGCGCGACTGACGTCAGCGACCGATGTCAGCGTAGGAGGAAATCAAGCCTAAAAGATTTTTGATAATGCCGCCTTTTTCAAGGGACACGATTCGCTTGTCAAACTTTACACCAGTGTGCCGCGGCGTGGCACATACTATGCGGAACACTGTCAATTGTGTTCTACATACATCAAAAAAATCTTGGGACACTCAGATAAATAAATTTGATGTCTCGACTCAGCAGTAATATGCCTATATTGAAATGTTCAAAACTGTCTAGGGATAAAAAAGCCGTTGAGGGCTCTTTTAAACGTCTTTTATTTAGTCTAGGGGAGAGGTGGCATGAAAGGGACACATTAAAAAAAAAAGAAAGATTTCGATTATTGAAAGGGTCAATTCAAAATAAAAGTCTGTTGGCGACTGGTTGGCTCAAAACCTCCTTTTTTAGTCCTCCTTATTATTAATTCTTAATTTAGGCTTGATATCCTCCTACGCTGACATCGGTCACTGACGTCGGTCGCGCGTACGAATATACACAATACTCTATGGGTCACCGCACAGCGACGCTGACGTCCGCGGCAGATTTATTGCTACGCGCCGCTGATGGCGCGCGTCGGTCTCGCTCGTCAGCGCGCGCGCGTCGGTGCGCTGACGCGCTTACACCACTATCGCGCGCTCAGTGCGAAGCTGATCGACATCGGTCGCTGACGTCGGTCGAGCGTACGAATAAACATAATACTCTATGGGGCACCGCACAGCGACGCTGATGGCCGCGCATTTGTCATACGTGACCGACGGTACGCTCGACCGACGTCAGCGACTGACGTCAGCGTAGGAGGAAATCAAGCCTGCGCGCGCTGACGAGCGAGACCGACGCGCGCCATCAGCGGCGCGTAGCAATAAATCTGCCGCGGACGTCAGCGTCGCTGCACGTCGCTGTGCGGTGGCCCATAGACTATTGTGTTTATTCGTACGCGCGACTGACGTCAGCGACCGATGTCAGCGTAGGAGGAAATCAAGCCTAAAAGATTTTTGATAATGCCGCCTTTTTCAAGGGACACGATTCGCTTGTCAAACTTTACACCAGTGTGCCGCGGCGTGGCACATACTATGCGGAACACTGTCAATTGTGTTCTACATACATCAAAAGTCTTGGGACACTCAGATAAATAAATTTGATGTTTCGACTCAGCAGTAATATGCCTATATTGAAATGTTCAAAACTGTCTAGGGATAAAAAAGCCGTTGAGGGCTCTTTTAAACGTCTTTTATTTAGTCTAGGGGAGAGGTGGCATGAAAGGGACACAATAAAAAAAAAGAAAGATTTCGATTATTGAAAGGGACAATTCAAAATAAAAGTCTGTTGGCGACTGGTTGGCTCAAAACCTCCTTTTTTAGTCCTCCTTATTATTAATTCTTAATTTAGGCTTGATTTCCTCCTACGCTGACATCGGTCGCTGACGTCGGTCGCGCGTACGAATATACACAATATTCTATGGGTCACCGCACCGCACAGCGACGCTGACGTCCGCGGCAGATTTATTGCTACGCGCCGCTGATGGCGCGCGTCGGTCTCGCTCGTCAGCGCGCGCGCGTCGGTGCGCTGACGCGCTATACACCACTATCGCGCGCTCAGTGCGAAGCTGATCGACATCGGTCGCTGACGTCGGTCGCGCGTACGAATAAACACAATACTCTATGGGCCACCGCACAGCGACGCTGATGGCCGCGCATTTGTCATACGCGACCGACGGTACGCTCGACCGTCGTCAGCGACCGACGTCAGCGTAGGAGGAAATCAAGCCTTAAAATCCACCCGCGTGACAGAGACGGAGAAGTCAGTTGCTCTGTCAGACGGGTTGTGCTTACATCTGTTTTCCCTTTGTTTACCTGTTATTATAGTTTATAACCATTTTAAACGTGTAATACATTCATTAAGTAGTGACGTCAACAAAGTCCATTTATGAAAGGAAAATATACATTTTTTAAAGATGCGAAAATAAACAACTAAGAATTGATTTTTTTTGTTTTTTTTTTATGTTAAAGAGGCCAGACAAACGAACTAGTGGGTCACCTGATGTTAAATGATCACCACTGTCCATAGACACCCGCAGCGCTTTACACGATGCCAGTGCGTTGTCGGCCCTGGGAAAAGGAGAGGGAATAGGGGAGGGGGAGAGGTATTGGGCCCCCGGCGCTCTCACTGACCGTACGAAACGCAGCAGGAGTACTGCTGCTTCACGCCGGTGTTCTGTGAGAGGGTGGTACTGCCCCGGACGAGCCGGCCCATTTGAGATGCAGCGGCTAGCTACAACATGGCTCTACCACTACCAAAAATGATTAATGACAATTATTGTATTTCATTTCAATAGTTTAAATAATAAACGCTTTCTACATAGGAAGCTTCCTAAATTTGAATTATCCCTTTCAATACGTGCCCCATACATGCCACCTCTCCCCTACCAGCCCTTTCGGAAATACCATGATTGCCAAGAAGAATGCGCCGCAAGAAACTTGGCACCAAGTATTTTTTTTCTAACAACAGATTACAATTTCATCATTATACATTAGTACATTACGGAATACATTTCAAAGAAAACTCACTAAACATCGCTAGAAACTTTTGATGAGTGTATTAAATTGACCCTAGTTTAGTAGAGAAGCCGTCTCCGTACAACGCGAGCCTCCGCACCCGCATCGAACTGCAGCAAACGGATTGGTCAAGCAAGTTACGCGTCTGTTCGTGTTTGTAATAGAGCCCTAGAATACACACGCAAGGTCTGAGCTAAAAATGGCCGTTTCACGGTAAGTACTCAGATCATAATAGGGATGGCGACTGGGTTACAAATATGTCATTCCATTTAGCCCGATGAATGCGAGCTTTTTGCTAAATGTAGTTTAACATAGGTACTCTTAATGAACTGAAACAGTTACTTTGCTTACCCGTGAAGCGTTTTGCGTTTTGCGCAAAGGTCGCGGGTGAGCAAAGTAATTGGCTATGCAAAGTTTTTTGAAGAGGTGCTAATTATATTTTTTTTCGACAGTGGTCGACTTCAACACCAAGAAACTGGAGCTGTTTTATTTTTATCATCTTTTACTAATTGGAAATATTTTTTTAAGTGTTCGAGATGATATTTGTGAGATTTTACGGCTGACAAGCCGTTCGTGCTCAGTACTAAGAAAAAATAGAAAAAAAAACTGTCGCTTCTGTTAATGTCAAAGAAATCTAACCGTTTGCGTTTCGTTTGCTTTGCGTTGTCCAAGAAGCAGTTCCGAAATAGTGATCGAAAATATTAAATCGTGATCCAATTATCTTGCATAGGTCGTGGAGAAATGCGGTACAATTGAAAGTCCAGATTTTGTGCGGAGGTCGATAAAAATAGACCAAAAATCACACGGAGCACACCAAAACGCAAAGCAAACGAAACGCAAACGATTTGACATTGTCAGAAGTGACAGTTTACTTCGTTTTTTTTTCTGTTTCTACTAAGTTCTGAGCACGTACGGCTTGTCAGCCATAAAATCTCACAAATGTCATCTCGAACACTAAAAAAAATATTTCCAGTAAACAATAGGAGATAAAAATAAAACAGCTGCAGTTTGTCGATCTCCAGAACGCCGACTGTCGAAAAAAAATATAATTAGCACCTCTTCAAAAAACTTTACTTAGCCATCAGTTCATTAATATGAACCTCCGCAAAGTAACCTGATTCAATAAATTATAGGACTCTTGTCTCTAAGTCGATTCAGATGTCACATGGCAGATGATTTACTCGAGCAAAACCGCGAGTCAAGGCTAGTATAGTAGGCCATAAAAGGCTCAAAGCATTTATGTCATGCAATAAGTTTAACTTGTCTGGTCAAGGCATTCGACCAAGTCACTTGATTAAAATTATAGTAGTCAACCTTCATACACCTGCGAAGAAATTCAATGGTGTGTGTGAAGTTCCCAATCCGCACCGGGCCCCGCGTGGGAGCTACGGCCCAAGCCCTCTCATTTTGAGTGGAGGCCTGGGCCCTGCAGTGGGATGTATATAAGCTGGGATGACGACACAAATCACGCCTTATCCCAAAGGAGGTAGGCAGAGTATATTTAGGTACGTTTCGGGGTTTACCAATTTTAGGTACCGCTTTAGCCTAGTTGGTAGTGACCCTGCCTACGAAGCAAGAGGTCCTGGGTTCGAATCCCGGTAAGGGCATTTATATGTGTGATGAGCACGAATATTTGTTCCTGAGTTATGGATGTTTTCTATGTACCTATTTAAGTATTTATTTATCTATATAAGTATGTTTGTCGTCGTCTAGTACCCATAGTACAAACTTTGCTTAGTTTGGGACTAGGTCGATCTGTGTAAGATTGTCCCCTAATATTTTATATTTTTTTAGGTTTCAAGGTAAAAAAAGGTTGCTAACCTATCGCCTGCAATATACCTTAACCTATTTCCTTAGTCGCTTCTAACGACATCCACGGAAGAAACGGGGAAGTGTAATGGATGTTGACGCCATTAAAAATTAATTCGAAGACACGACTCCAGTAAAAAAACACTTTATTTTAGCCCTAAAAACCAGGTTAATTTTCGATTAACTGCATAATGAGGGTTTTCTATGAGAGGCTATTTGGCGCTAGTATCGTCAGGTCCGTTTGACAACTTTGACATTTGTTGTATGGGTGTAACGTCAAATAGACCTTACGATACTAACGCCATCTAGCGATATTCCACCGTCAGAAAACCCTCATTGGATTTTTTGTTGCTTTAAAACACACTAGCTTTTGCCAGCGACTCCGTCCGCGTGGAATTAGTAATTTGGGCAGCTTATTTTTTTATCCAATTTGCTTTTTCATCAATTATTACTCTCCTTAGTTCCTCGATATCAAAAAAATTACCCCCCTCGCAACCCCCCCGCACCCTCCAACCCGCTCCCTCCCGCACAGCAACCCCGAACCCCCCCGCACCCCTCCGCACCCCCTGCACGCCCTCCCATACAGCACCCCCCGCACACCCGCGTTCGTCCCAAGTCAAGCGTGCCCTATAGAAGTTTTACTTCAAGTTTTACTTCAAGTTTTTTTTTGTCAAATGTCTTGAAAACGGTGCATCCTACGGCAAAATCAATGAAATTTTAATCCCCCCTTTAACGCCCCCACACCCTCTCCTCCGCACACCCACCCCCCCTCAACCCCTCCCCCCCACCCCCACCACCCGGTGTTTTTGTCAAATATCTTGAAAACGGTGCATCCTACGGCAAAATCAACGAAATTTTAATCCCCCCGCCGAAGCCCCCCCTTACCCGCACCCTCACCCCCCTCAGCCCCCCCCCCACCCCCTTGGTGTTTTTGTCAAATATCTTGAAAACGGTGCATCCTACGGCAAAATCAATGAAATGTTCATCCCCCCCTTAAAACTCCCGCACACCACCCCCCCCCTCCACCCCCCTGGTGTTAACCCTGAAAGAATTTTTCAAATCGGAGCAGTAGTTCCTGAGATTAGCGCGTTCAAACAAACAAACAAACAAACTCTTCAGCTTTATATATTAGTATAGATAAATAGTACAGTAGTTGATTGAGTTGGCGAACAAGTGACGTCATGTGTTGCTATTGCCATTCAAACTCTGGGTGAATCTTTGGGGAGAATTGTGTTTTAACAGCTCATAAAAAGTACCTACGTCAGGTTGATTGGTGGTGTCAACATTCCTAATTCTAAACCCCGACACCACACGGGTAAAAATGTCTGGCAGAAGACCCAAAGGCTGAAGACCCGCCTGGGTGTCCGTTAGTAAAATAGAGATGGAGGAACTTTCTAGAACCTACGAAGAAAACAGTCGCCACGACGCTAACATGAATATCATTCCAGAAAACGTAATAAAGTAATAAAATGCCGCGAAATGAATAATTCCACCCGTAACACGTAAACGGGCATAAATAAAACATGGCGCTCATTTACGCGTTTTAGGTGATATTGCAGTGTTTCGTTATTATGTAGGTACAAGGGGAAAACGAGCTAGCGGTTTTAAATTAGTAAAGCTCCAAGCTCACAGACAGCGGAGGCGTGTCGGTGCGGTGGCGGTGACGGTAGTAATATTCTAACTTGTACGAACGAGTTCGCGGTACGGTACCGCACAACCGTTTATACAAGTTAGAATATTACAACCGTCACCGCCACCGCACCGCCACGCTTCCGCTGTCTGTGCGTTTGGAGCTTAAAAAAGCAAAAGCAATTGGGCGGACATTCTGTTGGGTTGGGATACACAGCTAGTAATTATACAAAATTTTATTTATAAATTATTCACGGTGAAGAAAAGCATCGTGAGGCCGGGCCATCCATAATTTACGCCACACCAATTCCGATCAATTTGGACCCCCCCCCCCCCTTGTCACACTTATTACTATGAAAATCGCCATTGTTTTGTTCTAGTGTCACAGATCGCTTGACCCCCTCCTCCCCCTAAACGTGTGTGTGATGTAATTTATGGATGGCCCCCAACCTGTATGCGCATGCGAACAAAATTCAATGGAGTGTGAAATTCCCAATCCGCGCTGAGCCCGCGTGGGAACTACAGACCAAGTCTCATTCTGAGAGGAGGCCTGTGCCCTACAATGACACGTATATAGGCTGAGATGATGATGATAATGATTTTAATTATTATGGTAGTTCTACGTACAATCACGCCTCCTTCCCAGCAAAGGGGTAGGCATAGACAGAAACAATTATTTTGGTTCCACCTGCTACGATAATGACATACATCTTTCACTTCCACAACACTCATAGTGCCACAAACGCAAATTACCTGATACGCAAATAACCTGAATTTGCTTCGCGAAAGACCCGATTCGCAAACGACCTGGGGGGCTACACCGAAATTCGAAAATCGAAGTTCGTATCGCATCGTCTTGCTCGCTGTTGTATTAAATACTATTAGCGTGAGAGGAATGGCACGATACGAAGTTCGAATTTTGCACTTTTCGTAGTATAAGGCCTGGCGCCAGCCGAAAATTTCACCTGGCATTAGCTCTGTTGAAAGCAGTACTGGCAGTACCGTTAGGATATACCTATTGATATAAAAGCCCTTCAGCCACGTGTTCCTACTGCCTTCGTCCTGTCCTACTGATCGAGGCACATGAACGTTTTTTTTATTAGTTCGATTTGAAAACTCTTGACCTGACCTGACTATTCAGTGATCTGTTTGCGAAATATTCAACTTTAAAGTGAAAATTTTCATTAAAATCGGCCGTCCCCCCCCCCCCCTCTAAAATCTAAACTGTTGGGTGGAAAAATTTGAAAAAATTCAGAATGGTAGTAAATATATCAAATTTACTAGGAAAATTATAGCGGCTAAGATTGCTTGGAAATTATTTGTAGTTTAAGAGTAAATAGTAGCTTAAGGTATAAAACATACCTAAACTTGGATGATTCCGTACACATACGAAATCCTTAGAAAAATATTACTTGATTTTTTCGTAATGGCTACGGAACCCTACCTTGGGCGTGTCCGACACGCTCTTGACGGGTTTTTTTTACTATTTTACTTTTGTGTTTTTTATTTTGTTTGATTTTTTTTTTTTATGTTTTATGTAGTTTCACAGTGCATTAGTGTAATTGATGTAATGCTGTGTAAATAAATTTATGTGTAAATAAATAAATAAATAAATAATTCTTAAAGACCTCATTTCTAAACAATGAAATATAAAATTTTCTAAAAACTAAAAACTCAATTAAACTAATAAACAGGTCCGCTATTCGTCACGAGATGGCGCTGCCGAATAGAAATTATTATAAACTTTCGTATCCGCGCCAGATTTAAAGCTATCTTTTGTATTTTTTTTTGTAATCTGTAATATTGGTACTATTAGAAACAAACAAGACGAGACTACAATGCTGGTTTTTTTTTTGTAACTTTCGGCATGCAAGAGTTTAAGGTTTACCTAAATAAATTCTCTGAAATTACCTCTAATTTAAATTTTCACGATTTTTTTACTGATTATTTTCCTGTCAGTGAAAACATGCTAGCTAGACTAGTTTTAGCTTGGAGCATAAAAAAAGAGATATTGGTAAATAACTTTGTCTTTGAGTATTCAGTTTGGCCCCCTTCAATCAACAATTGGCCCCAATCGGTAACTTTGCCCATTGGAATTAAAGTCCACATTTTATTATCAATTTATCACTGAAATTGTGGCACATTGCCATAATGGTTGGTATCAGAGATGGGCAAGATGTATTCAAATGATTAATCTAATAAATAACTAATATAATCTAAGAACTCCTCTGAAACAAATTGACTGATTTTTATGTTTTTTTTTTCTATATTTTTGGAAGGTCTGAGAATAGGTTGTAGGCTACTTTTTATACCCCTATTCTATGCATACGGAGTTGCGGGCAGTAGCTAGTAAAATTATCAATTGATTATTCTTATTTGAATAAATTTTTCATGGAATCATTTATTTGTCAAATGAATTGCCACAAATAATTATTTATTGTAATTTTTGGGATACCTCATTAACTTTTCTTGAATCCAAATAAAATAATGAGTCTACCAGTCGGCTTAAATATACCTATGTTATATGCTATTACATTAATGTACCTAAGTGTTTATTATTAATTTTTAAGAGGGTATGATGCGCACCATTTCTCCATACAAACGTAGTCCCCTGTTCCCGCCCTGGATAATGGCTTTAGAGCCAAATTTTTTTTACTGTGTAATCTGTATCTACCAAGGCTATGCCCCTATGTTTCGTTTTTTTCCATATTTAAATTAACATAAGAAATATGAGCTTTCAAAAACTGAAAAAATTGCCCAATTTCAACATCATTTTCAGACAGTCATCAGAAAAGAATCCCTCCTATAAACAAAAAAAGGAAAACATAGGGGCATAGCTAAATCTGTCCTCTAATTATTTATGAAAAAAATAAATTTATTGGTCCAGTTTTCGAGAAGAAAACAGGGGATTACGAAATGCTGTTTTGATCAATTTTACGCGCCTATTAACGGTCTGAGCTGCAGTTGTCCCGCTCTCGCTGTACTGACACAGAGGGGTTCGGACGAGACAGTGACATTTCATTAAAATACCTATTTCTCAAAATTCTCTCAGCCATCGTATCCTCTTAAGTTTGTGGATTTATGCATTTTCTATTGCATTAAGTTTAATGCCTGTAATGATAGTGTAAGTGATGATCTTATAATAATGTAAAATAGTTGGTATAGGTGACAATAATGGGTTGGTCAATAAAAAAAAATATCTAAGTAGGTAGAAGACAAAGAAACATGGAGGTCCCTGTATCTAATAGACACCCAAAACATGAGGATCTCATATGGGCTGGTTGCTAACACAGAAAGCTAAGATAATATGCATACGACCACCAACCACCACCACCACCACCACCACCACCACACCACCACTTTAGCCTAGTTGGTAGTGACCCTGCCTACGAAGCAAGAGGTCCTGGGTTCAAATCCCGGTAAGGGCATTTATTTGTGTGATGAGCACGAATATTTGTTCCTGAGTTATGGATGTTTTCTATGTATTTAAGTATTTATTTATCTATATAAGTATGTTTATCGTCGTCTAGTACCCATAGTACAAGCTTTGCTTAGTTTGGGACTAGGTCGATTTGTGTTAGATTGTCCCCTAATATTATTAATATTATTTTATTATATTAATTATTAATATTATTATCTTCTATCCAATAATATCTGCATTAAAACAGATGGTTTTTAAAACAGACTTTTATCAGTTTCTCAGAAATTAAGCAGAATATCAAAATAAAAAAATACATTTAAAAAAGTAGAGGCTGTAATCAGCCTCTACTTTTTTAACCTGTTATACTTTGCACCTGTGCTTCAAACTATACTATAGCTATTATATGATTAAAAAAAAACTTAAAGAATAAAAGAATATTTAGCCAACACAACAAAACATCAACTTTTTTTCTAACTTACCAGTATATGACGTGGAACTGTAGGAATCAGCCGAAGACGCCGACAGTGATCTACTTCTATATCTTGCTGATTTTTTTAAGGCCCCCGACTTAACCCTGGGTCCTTCGAACTTTCCGGCGGCCCCCTCGACCGTGGTGCCCCCTCGGACCTGCCCCGGGTCTGTTACCGGACTATCACTCGGCACATTCGCCGCAGAAACACTCTCTTTACGGTGCTGTGTGGGTTCTCCATGGCCATCAGACATTTTTTTTAATTAAAAATATTAATTTAATTTACCGATTTTGGTGCTTCAACACTATTAGCCGTGGGTTGAATAGAACAATTGAGATTCAAATGGCTCTCATTTATTTATAACGTTTTTAACTGTTTTATGTAAGCACGTTAAATAAAAATATCAATAATAACACCACAAATTAGCCGCAGTAACTATTCCTCTACCATACAAACGTATTAACACAAATAATGGTAATAAATAAATTCTTTGGTATATTTAATATAGTTCTATTAAAGCTTTTTGCATTTTGGTAACGTAAAAACTAATATTATATCGGAAAAATCGTTTTCCAGCTTCACTTCCGCCCGTCGTACACTCCCCTCCACTTCACCCCCTGAAATGACTGAAATGTCATTTTTCGATCGGTTCAAGATCCGGCGTGAGTGTCGTTAACCGACTTTTATCGAGGCTGCCATCGACATGCCAAATATATTTTTAAATTACTAATTTCAAGCGGATGAAGGATATACTGTGTTTAAAACAAGGTTTTTTTTGCTTAAAATACTACTTAGTTACATTTAAATACATTTTTTTGCTATTTTTTCTAATCCGGTTTCCGACATCGATAAAAATCGTTTGGTCAAGCACTGACATTACCAATATGGCAGTGAAACGTATGACAACTGCATCTCGACTACACAGCTAGAAAATAATATAGCTTCTAATTTGTTCAAACACTTTATTTGGTAAGTAAAAACACAAAATATTTTAATTAAAACTATAAAAGCAGCCGATGGTTAGTAAAAACATAGTTAGACTTTGATATTTTATAAGACGTGTCGGAACCGTGTTGAGAGGTCAATTTTGAATTATGTCGTGTATTTTACCGGCATATAAATGAATTTACTGAAGATATAACCCGTTAATACACATAGAATAATGTCAGCAAACATCTTCAAATGACCCTTACTGATTTTTGGCATAATTTTCATTGATTCTTTTACGTATAACTTGAAATTGCCAAAAGGAATTGATGCCTCACGCAAATCTATAAAGGCGTATTTTCCCATATCGCGTATGAAATCGAACTTTCTTTGTTCAATCCATCTTCTTCCTTCTGGTTTGTGAGCAATGTTTTTTTAAGTAAATGCGTCATAGTATGTTTATGCACGTTCTTGTATTGCGATACGTATACTATATTATATATATTGTTTACATATGACATCGCCAAGGCTACTTTGTGCGGTTTGTTATTTATATAAGCGGTCGTGAAAACAATTGTTGCTTTACCCCTTTTGTTATTATTTTATGAAAATGTGTGATTTTATTGAGCAAGAAAGAAAGAAAAATATTTTATTTAGGTCCCAGAAATACCAGTAAACAGTGAAAAGAAAAAGTTGATTTTTAAATTCTTTCTGCTAGGGAATATGCTTGAGACCATACAGCCAGGAAATTATTTAAAAGTAATCCTAATATTCATTAGCAGAGGGTGGAATTTTCATGGCAAAAATTTAAACCACAACTAAAAGATTTGCCTTACATTAAATTGAAAAAAATGCTACCTAAATGGCTTCTAGAACATAGATTTTATAAATTAAATGACCACTTAAAATGCTATGTAAGTAGAATAAGTGGTTTAAACATTAACTTAAGTACTTAATTATTCATTTACAAAAATTACTGATGTATTCCTTTCCTATTCATATTTAATTTAATTTGTTTGCTTGGTCGAATTTGAATGGGTATAATAAAACTGTTAACATTTTGCATGCTGTTTTGTTTGCTTGTGCCTAAAATACCAGATTCTCAAAATACCACATTTTTCAAAATACTACGTTACCTATTTACCATATTTCTGACTATAAAGGTACTTTACTAAATGTAAACAAACTCCATATTTTGCGATTAAACTAAAGAGTATGTAGAAAATGTGACATGTGACAGTCAATTACAAATATTGCATTTGGCTGGCTAACCCGACGCCATAACTTTTGGTCGCGTTGGCAGCTGATGTCTGTTTACATTTACTAAAGTACTTAAACCTTTATAGTGTAGCTACAAGATAATAGGCTACTTTCCTAACTAGTCAGTCTTTTAGATTATCAAAAAATATTGGACACGTATTTTTTATTTTGTCAATTAAACAAAAAATTACGAAGATATGGCGCGTTGAAGTTTCGCGTGACGTCACTTGTTCCTACACTTTGTATGAGCGTTTTAGGAACAAGTGACGTCACGCCTCGTCACGCGGAACTTCAACGCGCCATATCTTCGTCATTTTTTGTTTAATTGTCAAAAGAAAAATTACGTGTCTAATATTTTTTGATAATGTAAAATACGGACTAATAAGAATTATTATTTTTTTACCTAGGAAACATCCCTATTTATTTGACAAAAAACAACATTTTACATAATCATTGTTATCCGTCAAAAAGCAAACCAGGCTAAGCCTGTATTCTGGCCATCTGCGAAAAAGCTAACCAGATTCTCGTAGCACCACATTATCAAACGGAAGATTACTCAAGGAAGAGATTATTTTGGTGGAATGTCTTATTATGAACATCTGGTATAATGGGAATGCAATCAATAGGTAATGTAGTATTTTGAAGTGTGGTATTTTAGCCACAAGCGGTTTTGTTAATAGCTGAATAAGGAGGACATGTATTGCATTGTAGTCCCTCAACCTTAACCAGGTTGTTGCTCCATCTCGTTGGAGGCCTACCCACACTGCGTCTTCCCTTTTGAGAACTTTTTTGCCCCAATGGCCATCAGTTCTATGAGCGATGTGCCCGGCCCACTGCCACTTGAGTCACTTTATAGCAGGGTTGGCATGATTAAATCATTGTGATTTAAATCATGATTTAAATCAAATGATTTTTTCAGTAAAAATCAATGATTTAATCAATTCTCTTTATTGTCATAAATGTTGGTTAAAAATCAATCAATGTAATTGTCATCATCATTTTTTTCCGTAAAATGTTCTCAAATAGCATCTCTTTGGCGAGGCATTTTTTATTTATAATCAATATTAAATACAAGTTCAATGAAAACTGAAACTGAACTGAATGAATGAAAGCTTGTTTGAATGAATGAGATATTTTAGGAGAATTTCCCGCGCGCCGTTTACTAAACACTGCGCGGGGAATTCCCTTTTTCTCAGAGCTAAAACTATGACAACTGAAAAAATTAAAAAAATCTGATTTTATTGGGCTTTTTTCAATAAATCGCGATTTATACGATTTTTTCAAAAAAAATCATGATTTTTTCCAACCCTGCTTCATAGCTTGTATTTAGCAAAGACTTTTGCCGTTTCCAGGTTATAATGTCGACAACGGGGCGCGGGCGCGGCTACTCGGGTCGCCATCACCTGCGCTCGCCGCGGCCCGGCGACGACGATGACGCAGCGCGCACGCTCGCCGAGCTCAGCCCCAGGGCCACAGGTACCCATCACCCATCATACTCGTCCAAACCACAGGGATCCTGTACGGTCGCCATTGACCTATAATAACAACAAGACACCCAATCGCTTAACAAAAGTTCCCCAAAAAACGTCCGAGCGGTGTTGTGTGTACGTATACATCAATTTATACAGATAACATTAACAGCATTCATTCAAATTAACACCTTATTTCGTAGCAGTAATGTTTAATGTCAATTGAATACGATCGTTCGAAGTAGTGACATGACGTCACGCGCTGGAAACCGCCTAAAGAGTAAAGAATGCAGTGGAGTGGTCATGCGAAGCGGAAGCTAGACTGTCTGTCTCTTTTTTTCTCGTGAGTTTGATTACGGTGCGAAAGAGACATATACGAATACGGGGCGAGAAGTCACGTTGTAATCAACGCGCGGTCGAAACACAACTGAACCAAAAGCCTGCACAATAGACGCGTGTGCAGGCTTTTGCTTCCGACAATTTTTGAGCGTGATTGGGAGTCTAGTTGTTATAATAGGTCAATGACGGTCGCCCAAGAAAGTGGCCTACCCTAACCGGTTTTGACAAAAGTTTCCGTGGGGGGTAGTTCCCATTTGTAACAACCGCTTTAGCCTAGTTGGTAGTCACCCTGCCTACGAAGCAAGAGGTCCTGGGTTCAAATCCCGGTAAGGGCATTTATTTGTGTGATGAGCATGAATATTTGTTCCTGAGTTATGGCTGTTTTCTATGTATTTAAGTATTTATTTATCTATACAGGGTTATTTGTAATTCACTAGCATCCTTTTAACCCTAAACTCCTACCACTTAAACAGATGTTTTTTGTTTTACGGCTTTTGTCGTAACTTAATATTTTTGGTGTAATAACGTTTTGAAAATTTGAGATTACCTCTTATTTTTACGATACTCTGTGTATTTGTATGGGGAAAAAAAGTGCTTCATTTTAAAAAGTCGTAAACCAAAAAACTTCTGTTTTAGTGATAGGAATTCAGGGTTAAGAGGATGTCAGTGAATTACAAATAACCCTGTATAAGTATGTTTATCGTCGTCTAGTACCCATAGTACAAGCTTTGCTTAGTTTGGGCCTAGGTCGATTTGTGTAAGATTGTCCCCTAATATTTAATTTAATTTAATATTTTTTTGTTCGAGGTTATGACACTTATGACGTCATCAGGCAGAATAAGAATTTTTTTCATAAAACAACACCATGCAACCATGCATCCATTTAAACATGCAATACTTCTCTATCTCATTTGTTCTATAGGACATAGTAAACAAAACCTCTTTCCATTATTTATATCTACACTAATATTATAAAGAGGAAAGATTTGTACCTATTTTTGTATGTTTGTAATGAATAGGCTCAAAAAGTACTGGGCCGATTTAAAAAATTCTTTTACCAATAGAATGCTACATTCTTCCAATTTGACATAGGCTACATTTAATTTTGAAAAAAATTAGGGATCCTTGGTAAAATTTGAACAATGTAACCGAAGGTGTAGAAAAATGAGTCTTAAAATGTCTTTCGTCGAATGCGCTGCCGAAACTATTAGCGATAGAACAAAATAATGTACAACAATATTGAAGAACATCATAATGTCTACAAAAAACTCCGCGGTAGCATATGTCCAACTATTGTAGTTATGTCACTACAACAACTTTTTTCATTTTAAACATTAATGAAAATGCTAACCAAATTCAAACCATGCTATTTATGTGTTTATATATTAGATAAAGTGATTCAAGAGGAAGGTTTACAAGTATAATACATGCATAATATAGTTGTACCCGTGTGAAGCCGGGGCGGGTCGCTAGTGTAATGTATTTCTAGAAATCTTTTTTAGGCTTAATTTATACAGGCCGATGTTTGATCAATGGTATGATAGAATTATTGTCATTATCAGCGTCATTTAGCTTCTCATGGAAGACTTTGGGAAAGTATGATTCCCATTTTGTTCTACGGCATGAAATTCGGGTGAAAAGCTAGTATGTAGTTCTATGGAAAAAATGTGTCATTTTGTTCATGTTCCATAGAACAAATGGGACCTACCCTCTGTGAGATCTAAATATCGCTAAAGTTGACATTTCTGAGTGAAGTCTTTAGTCACTGTCATCATATTATTGCAAGGGAAAATCAACCTCGTTGTATCATGATCATGACATGCAAATGAACTTACCATACTTTTGGCTAACCGTACAGCAGGGGCGGTAGAGCTTTTTGGGCTGCAGCTCAGAGCCTCATGGGTATTAGCCCCCCCCCCCCCCCAAACCCCATTGGAGACCAGTGTTGCGAGAGTGATAGTTTCACTATCGATAGTTGACCTTTAGAAAATAACTATACTGTTTTAAACTTTCGTGATTTTCACTCATAATTATTATACTCAACGGGACTTATCACGTAGACCATATTTTACCTCGACGTTTCGGCCACATTGCAGCAGCGGTGGTCACGAGGTGACAACCCCGGAACGTCGAGGTAAATATTGTCTGCGTGATAACTCCCGTAATTTGAGAAAACAGTCGATAGCGTTTGCTGCAATACTATCGATAGTATATATGGTGAAAATTAGACGATGCTATTGACCTTGGTTGTTACTATACATAGTTTTGCAACAATATGGTGAAATATTCGACCATCGGTAGAGTAAAACTATACTATCGATACTATTGATCTTTAACAATAGTATTACTAAATAAATATTTTATTTTATTTCATTTCATATTTCATTTCATTTCATTTCATTTACTTAGTTTCACCATCAATAGTACCTAGCCTCAAGGGTCGATAGTTTTGATAGTATGACTGATTTTCAAGGCCACAATAGTATCACGATTCTATCGATAGACTATCGCTATTGCAACAACAGTATTGGAGACCTAGTATATCAAGTTAAGTATGAAGTATCTTTTTCTATTTATTTTTTTATTTTCTACAACTTCATTTTTTTATTACTTTTACGGTCATCCCGTGAAACCATATATTTCAAACTAAATACAAACTGAAACATAGATGCACAGAAAAAACCCCAGAAAAAAGACCAATGCTGGGAATCGAACCCAGGTCCTCAGCGTTCCGTGCTGCGTGCTTACCCCTACACCATCACTGGTCTAGAAGTTAGCGACGAATCTTTCCCATACATCGTACACTTCAGTCTGTTATAATCACATTTAGGCAGTGATAAAGCGCATCTACCGAGAGACTATCCTTCGAGTAGAGGGCATAACATAGATGCGCTTTATCACTGCCTAAATGTGATTATAACAGACTGAAGTGTACGATGTATGGGAAAGATTCGTCGCTAACTTCTAGACCAGTGATGGTGTAGGGGTAAGCACGCAGCACGGAACGCTGAGGACCTGGGTTCGATTCCCAGCATTGGTCTTTTTTCTGGGGTTTTTTCTGTGCATCTATGTTTCAGTTTGTATTTAGTTTGAAATACCTAGTATATCATTCATTACACTTTTTAGACAATATGCCAATTAGCTAATTAATCAGGTAAGCCCCAAGTAGTGTTAGCCCAGAGCCCCCCAAACTCACGGTCCGCCCCTGCTGTACAGACAACCAATTTGATCCCTAGACCACTACTAGATGATTACAATGTCAGGCAACATGCAATAAACTTAAAGAGTTCAACGAACGGATAGCCTAGTGCAGCGTTTCTCAACCTTTTTCAGCCACGGACTCCTAGGAAATCAAGCACAGTATTCACGGACCCCCTTAATAAAATAAACAGCAAAAAAAAATCGTTTTAGGTATTTATTTTAGTTACTACAGACAGGGGGTTTCACTCCGCAGTTTAGGTATGTTCGGCCGGCGCTCCTCCCGGGAGGAGTATGGCCAGTGTTGCAAAAGTTCCCGATTTATCGGGAGAACTACCGATTTCGGCTCTTCCCTCCCGATATCCCGATTTAGCGGCCCCGTCTCCCGATTTTCTATATTTTGAAATAAAGTGACGATTAAAACAGTATTTTTAAGAGGACAACGTTAAAGGTAAACCTGGTATCATTAAAACAATGCACGGGGATTCCCCAAAACTTCACGCACAGCCTTTCAATAATGTAGTACCCACAACATACATTTAATCTTAATGCCCTAAAATAGAGTTTATTATTGTTTGGTGGGTGTATGCGGGAAATTCCCTAAAAATCAGGCAGGCTACTTCGAAATACGAAATTTGAACTTAGTTTCATACTGAATATTTTCATCGATTAATTTAATAAAAACTAAACAGCGTAACAAACTTTCCACTGAATCAATTATAGAAAAGAAATGGTATGAACATGAATAATTAGTAATCACTAAACCTACGTATATATATATCTACACAAATATTATAAAGAGGAAAGATTTGCGTTTTTGTATGTAACGAATAAACTTAAAAACTACTGGACCGATTTCAAAAATTTTTTTGCCGTTAGAGAGCTACAGTGTCACTGAGTGACATAGGCTACTTTTTACCGCGGTAAAATTTTAATTTATCGCGGGCGAAGCTGCGGAAGGAAGGCTAGTATTTTAATAATTTAATAGTTTGTTTGTTATTAGTGTATAACACAGTTGTTTTACATCTCCCGATTTCTCCCGATTTTTAGCTGAACAATTTAACGATTTTTAAATTTTCACTTTTGCAACACTGAGTATGGCAGTAGGTTGTCGCGCGGCCTTCAGTTCGCACGCTAGCCGCGTCGCGCGTAATTAAGCATCTTTTTTTCTGTGATTTTTGCAACAAACAATGACTTCTAAACGATAGTATAAATAAGTTACTTACATACTAAAGGTAGTTTACTGAATTAATACACACTGTTATCTTTCTTGATTTATATACCTACCAAATATGGGCGAGTGGGAACCCTGTGCCCTTGGTTTCGGATCAGCGGTGCCCACCGGAATATGAACGCTCGTATCACACGATAAGTTTTAATTTCGCGTGCACGCAGTAGGAGTAGGAAAGTTTTTATACCTAAAGTTAACCTTTGTTCGAGAGTGATCCTTCTGTACGTTAGTACTATTACTTATTCTGTGCTACAGATACAAAATAGGTACTTATAACTTATAAATGTTTACCACGGACGCCCATACATACACCGTGAAATTTTAGTGGTTGTTTTCCCGAAACGAGGTGATTTAGTTTCGATTGTACAATCGATTTATAATTACTATTTTGACTAGAGTCAAAAATCCAATTGTGAAAAACGAAAGTCGAAAATGACCGCATACCAATAGTAACGCTTCGTTGGTACAAGTAGCGTACGATCGTACGATAGGTTAGGTACCAACGAAGCGTTACTATTGGTTTGCGGTCATTTTCGACTTTCGTTTTTCACAATTGGATTTTTGACTCTAGTCAAAATAGTAATTATAAATCGATTGTACAATCGCTACTAAATCACCTCGTTTCGGGAAAACAACCACTAAAATTTCACGGTGTATACTCGCGGACCCCAGGTTGGGAAACGCTGGCCTAGTGGTTAGAGAACCTGACTGCGAAGCTTGAGGCCCCGGGTTTGATTCTAGCAGGTTTATTGTCTACCGCTTCTGACGCTTGCCTTCGCAATCACTATTTCATTCTGTCAAACGGTATTGAATGATAACAGAAAGAGATGGTGAAAGTGAAGACATGCGTCAGAAGCGTTAGACAATACGGCCGCCGTTCGCGGCAGATATTTGTGTGAAAAATACTAATATTTGTGCTCGAGTCTTGGGATGTTTAATATCTATTTAAGTATGTATGTCCCTCCCAACTCAAGTATTGTTATACTTACCGGGAGGGGCTGGACGTAATTGTTGATTTAATTAGTGTGGAAACGAATAAATATTTTTGTATTTTGTATTTTTGTTTTTTTTTTTGTATTTATCTATATAAGTAGGTTTATCTGTTGTCTGGTACCCATAGTACAAGCTTTACTTAGTTCGGGACTAGGTCAATACGTGTCAATTGTCCCACGATTTATTATTATATTCACTCCATGACATGAGAAGAAAAGGAAGTTTTGACAGACGGACTGTGACAATTCAAGTTATTAATACTCAAGCAAACTCCTTTCCTATTCATTATCGTTGACACATGCTCGCAAAGATCGAAATGTCATCATGGCATACATCACAAGGTTCGGATTTTTCATCGCACGGTAAGATGAAAGAAAACTATGGAGTCGATATTAAAGTTAAAATTTAACTCATATTCATACTCATACTAGTTCATGTAATTAATACCGGGAGTAAATTTCAAATGAAACAAACAATTTGAATTCAATTAAATGATATTTTAAATAAAAAAACGAACTGCCGCACAATAAAAAAAAATGAACATTTATTTCAAAATTACAATCGTTAAATGAGTATAATATCATGGCGACGTTTTTCATATTTTCTAGAATAAAAGAAGTTTTGTATTGGTTGGTAGTGTATTCTAGACTTCCCGCATCATACTACAAAAAATCATTTGAATTACATTAAGTAAGTAAGATTAACTTTCGGTTGACATTTTCGATCTGTCAGCTTGATAAAGGGATAAAAGTATTATGAGACTAAGAAAATAAGTGAGTATGAGTATGAGAGTCAATCAACTTTTTTTTTAAACGATTTTCTGCTACTTTCTATGAAAACCGAAATAATTAAAAAACTGATTATTGTTCCTTATTTAAAGTATACTTTTCAAAACCCTAGATTTTTGTAGTCAGTAATGGTGTAATTGCCATATTTATTTTATTTTGTTTAGCTTCTATTTCGTGGGTGACCCAGGGGACAATGTTGTCCCCGAAATTTGTATGAAAATAGTGGTATTTCCCCTGGGTGACCGGATTTTTTCATAGAAATACTTTTTTTTTGTTTTCACATACGCACTATGATAAACAGTTTATCTAATGGTTTCACTAACCAGAGTTTACAGAGTCACTTGTAAAGGAGTAAATAGAAATTTACAAAAAAATGTTGATTGACCCACGAATATGACTTAAATTTTAACTTTAATATCGACTCCATAGTTTTCTTTCATCTTACCCTGCGATGAAAAATCCGAACCTTGTACATCACGCAATAATCACTGTTGTACTAGGGGCGTTCAATAAAAAGTGAGAATGAGTATGTTATAAACAACTTTTACTAAATGTCATTTTATTTTTCGACATAGTCACCTTTTAGCATAATACACTTAGTATATCTTTTTTATAAACTTAAAATTCCATTTTTAAAAAAGGTCTCATCTTGAGTACTTAAAAAATCTTGTACTGCAGCGACTACCGCGTCGTCGTCTTCAAATTTCTGGCCTCTCGGGTATTGTTTCAATATCGGAAATAGGTAGAAATCACTGGGAGCGAGATCTGGTGAATACAGAGGATGCTTAAGGATATTGAACCCAGCATCACGAATTGCAGCCATTGCAACGATGGACTTGTGTGCCGGGGCATTGTCCTGGTGGAACAGCACAACTTTCGAGAGTTTACCTCGCCGTTTTTCGCGGATCTCATTGCGCAATGTTGCTATTTGTTTGGCGTATAAAGTGCCTGTAATAGTGGCTCCATGTTTGAGATACTCAATCATTAATACCACTTTACCATCCCAAAAAACAGAGCCCATGACCTTACCGGCAGATGGGCCCACCTTGAATTTCTTCGGAGTTGGAGATGATGGCCTTTTCCATGTCATACGACTGCAGTTTCGTTTCAGGGTCGTAATGATGGAACCATGTTTCGTCCATTGTTATAAATCGCGCCAAAAAAAGTTCCCGGTCTTGCTGCATCAGGTTCAAAGCTTCTTGACAAATCTCTAGTCTAGTTTGTTTTTGCGTGTCAGTAAGCATTCTTGGTACCCAACGCGCAGATACCTTTTTCATACCCAAGCGTTAATGTAAAATATTATGGACGCTCCCCGTTGAAATCTTTACATTTTCAGCAATAAAACGAACCGTGTCACGACGATCCGCCAAAACTGAGTTTTCGACTTTTTTCACAATTTCTTCAGTTACTGCTGTAGTAGGGCGTCCGGAGCGGGGGTCGTCCATTGTCGATGTTCTTCCACGTCTAAATTCGGCGCACCAACGTGCGACTGTCGAATACGGAGGAGCATTAGACCCTAAAGTGTCCCGCAAATCCAAATTGACTTGGTCCGTAGAAAAATTTTTCAAACACAAGTATTTGATAACGGCGCGCAGTTCAATTTTCTCCATTTTCGCTAACGTACTCAATAGCATTGCAAAGAAATTACCGTATATTTTTTTTAAACAAAAGACAGTTAGTTTTTTTTTTCATAGCAATCAGCTAGATAGATTAGCTTTACCGGCCAGTATTTAATTTCGTAATATTAAAAGAGTTTGCATCTCATTCTCACTTTATATTGAACGCCACTCGTACAGCATAAACAAATTGATTCAATATGACACGATTCTATAGTGGTCTAGGAATCAAATTGGTTGACTGTACAGACAGGGTGATCCTGGAATGTGATATAAATCAACCCTACACAACTCAATAAGTATACAGTGTGTCCCAAAACTCAACCTCAATCTGGCCAAGGCCAAATTATAACAGTTCTGGAAGAAATCAAAGCAGTGGCAGTTGCTAGGCAACGATTAACAGCCATAGTCATGGCCGCGCGCATACGAGCGAGCGACCCTATGCTGTTTGATGTTTTTCGAAAAGTTTGCTATTTTAAAGCTTTTCATTAACTTCCTAAAGTATGTCTGTACGGGTCAAATTATTGGAAGTTGAATTTGACCCACTTCCAGTGGTCGGTATAACTTGAAATTTGGTATACTTATGTAGGTTGGATGACAATGCAGGTACAGTCAACATAGTTCAGTCAGCGAAAAAGCTTGCATTGAAAATGAAACGACTGCTTTAGCTTAGTTGGTAGTGATCCTGCCTACGAAGCAAGAGGTCCTGGGTTCGAATCCCGGTAAGGGCATTTATTTGTGTGATGAGCACGAATATTTGTTCCTGAGTTATGGATGTTTTCTATGTATTTAAGTATTTATTTATCTATATAAGTATGTTTATCGTCGTCTAGTACCCATAGTACAAGCTTTGCTTTGTTTGGGACTAGGTCGATTTGTGTAAGATTGTCCCCTAATATTTATTTTTATTTTTATTTAAATTTTAAACAAAAACTTATTAGTGCTTACATTTCGGCGATTTTTTACCGAACTGCCTGTGGTGACACGTTCCGCCCGCGCCCGTCGTCGGTGTGATGACATTCATATAAAGCTACACTGAAGAGAGCAATAAGAAGCGACTAGCCGCCCAAAAGTCGCTCGCTCTTTGCATCACAAACGATGCACCGCGCTACGTCAAAAATGACAGCACGGGATCTTTGAGTGGAAGCCCGGGGCACCTTAATTGGCCAACTAACTACAAGTAACTTAAGTGTGCAAGCTGGCCCGACTAGAGGAGATTGTCACGCGAGACGCGACCTACCGCAACCACACAAATCATCACCGGACATGCGGTGCCCCTTTTCTCCCATACAATTTTAAGTCATAATGGTATCATTAGCAGTGATCGGATCTAGGATGCAATTTGGGGTGAACGACCTCAAACGTTATGCTTAACGTGGATGTGACTCGGGATTTCCCGGGATTTTGGGAAATGGGTTATTATGTTAAAAAATAATAACTTTTGTCGAGGGTTAAACTAAATAAACAAAACAAAAATTTTCGCTACCTTTTACAGGTTAATTTATTTTACATAAACTTTAAAAAATATTTTAGATACTCTTAAGCAGAAATGTAATTGTATAAATAGTTACTACTTTTTGAAACAAAAAATAAAAATAAACATCTTATTACCACATAATACAACACAATAGCATGCTCATTATATCCCTTACATAATGAAAAATAATACCTACTCGTAGACAAAAGGAATAGTAACATGACAAAAACTTAACCTAAAAATAAATTAAAAGTACTATTTTGTAGTCGTGTTTATTATTATTACTTTTACCTGCATACACTGGTAAACAGATAAAATAATAAAAAAAAACATAAAAGATAAGACGAGCAATACACGTTTATTTTATAGTGTTAACGACTTAAAATTAAAAGATATTTACTGTTTAATAAAGGTAGGTAACAAAAAGACTCGCGGTATTGTTAGTCATATCCAAGTTAAGATAACGGACTTAAACCCCGGGAAATTGCATCCTAGATCCGATCACTGATCATTAGTCATAATCAACGTTAGTCATACAGTGATTTATTTCTGAAACGGTATTTTTTCAGGACCTTTTTAAAAGCCATCTTATAGAATGCAGTAGGTTAGGTTAAGTTTGTTTTATAACAATTCTGAAAAATATTTTTTTTTTCAGAAATAAATCACTGTATGACTAACGTTGATTATGACTTAATGATACATTATGACTTAAAATTTTATAGGAGTCATTATAGACCCCCGGACATGACACGCCCCACCCAACCCTAAGCGCTCGCTGACGATTGCTCACTGGGCCACAAATTGATATCGATGCTGATGACAATTTTATTTCATTCAATTCATTTATAAGTTATGGATTATATTGACATTTATTCGCCTAATTAGTAACTTTATTAATTTACTAGCCTTCCGTCCGCAGCATCACCCGCGATAAGTTAATTTTCCCGTCGGAAAAGGTATTTTCCCGCGGTAAAAAGTAGCCTATGTCACTCAGTGATGTGATAATGTAGCTTTTTGAAATTGGTCCAGTAGTTTTTAAGTTTATTCGTTACATACAAAAATACAAATCTTTCCTCTTTATAATATTAGTGTAGATAGTTTATAAATACTAACATAACATAGGTGATAAGAATAATTGTTACTAACACATTATCCGTTTTTTCTTTTTATCACCATACCTATTTTGTGTCTATGGATAGAAACGTCTGATAATAAATGATTTTTATTTTTATTTATTTAATCTTTGATCATGTACACAGCGTCGCTATCATCTTGAGTTCTGAGGCTATAAAACCCCGTTTTCCTAATACAAATCAAACAATAAGGATGTTGGCACCACCAATCAACTGACGCACTTTTTATGAGCTGTCAAAACAATTCTCCCATAGAGTTTGAATGGCAATAGCAACTTATGACGTCACTTGTTCGCCAACTCAATCAACTAACTATTTATTTGTTTTAAAGCAACAAAAAAAAACTGATTTTGCCGTTAATCGAAAATTATTGTGTTTTTTTACTGGAGTCGTGTCATCGATTTCTTTTTAGGGTTCCGTAGTCAACTAGGAACCCTTATAGTTTCGCCATGTCTGTCCGTCTGTCTGTCTGTCTGTCTGTCTGTCTGTCCGCGGCTAAGCTCAGAGACTGTTAGTACTAGAAAGCTGTAATTTGGCATGAATATATATATCAGTCACGCCGACAAAGTGATTGAATAAAAAAAAGTAAAAAAAAATTTTTTAGGGTACCTCCCATAGACGTAAAGTGGGGGTGATTTTTTTTTTCTCGGCTAACCCTATAGTGTGGGGTATCGTTGGATAGGTCTTTTAAAACCATTGCGGGGTTGCTAACATGATTTTTCTATTCAGTGATCTGTTTGCGAAATATTCAACTTTAAAGTGAAAATTTTCATTAAAATCGGCCGTCCCCCCCCTCTAAAATCTAAACTGTTGGGTGGAAAAATTTGAAAAAATTCAGGATGGTAGTAAATATATCAAATTTACTAGGAAAATTATAGCGGCTAAGATTGCTTGGAAATTATTTGTAGTTTAAGAGTAAATAGTAGCCTAAGGTATAAAACATAGGTACCTAAACTTGGATGATTCCGTACACATACGAAATCCTTAGAAAAATAATACTTGTTTTTTTCTTAATGGCTACGGAACCCTACCTTGGGCGTGTCCGATACGCTCTTGGCCGGCTTTTTTTAATGGTGTCAACATCCCTATTCGTTGCGAAGTGCGTTATAGTAGTCTCCCTGCCATGCTACCAACCAGTCGCACAAGTTTTGAGAGTTAGAAAGAGAAAAAAAGCACTTTCTGTCTCTTAACTCCCCACCACTGCCCCACCCGCACCCAGTCTATACGCCCTGTAAGTCGACTCATTCTCGTTCGTGCGCGCGCGCCGTTCGCACTAGTGCATTTTAAAATGAATTTTAAGGCGTAAAAAGACATGGCACACAAAACCAGTATACGTGAATCTCGCGAAGAAAGGTGGCGAAGGAATATCAAAGAAGAAAATACATTATTAAAAACTCTAGGTGATCGACAGTGTGAGCTATCAACAAATGAAAGTGCTGTTCAAAATCAAGGTGATTATTTTTCTCATATTCTGACGGTGTGCAGTATTTCTGTTGAATTCTTCGGAAATGCTATTTTTTTTTACCTGACTGCCGAAGAAGGGTTATGTTTTTCGAGCGTGTTTATTTATCGATGCATCATTCTTTGGCTCGCCATGCAAATACAGTCTAGTTTTTACCAGCAAATCTATATATATAAAAGAAGAAACTGACTGACTGACTGACTGACTGACTGACTGACATATCAACGCACAGCCCAAACCACTGGGCCTAGAGATTCAAAATTTGGCATGTAGATTCTTTATAATCTCTAGGGGTGCACTAAGAAAGGATTTTGCAAAATTCACTCCCTAAGGAGGTGAAACGGGGGTCCAAAGTTTGTATGGGGAAACAAGATTAGTTCGACTATTTTATTCGAAACTTCACAGAAGTACTCCTAATGATAAATGAGTAAACACGTGTTTCAGGTTTTTTGAGAATTCAACCCCTAATAGGGGGGAAAGGGGTAACAAAGTCTGAAAATCAACATGGCTGTTGTTTCTATGGTTTATCGGGTCGCTGGTTATGAAAACAACAGCCGTTTTATAATCCGACGTGGCAGACGTAAAATACCATCTCCCTGGATGGGGTGCGATGGGGTTAAATATCTAAATAAACTAAATGACTGTTGATATATCAACGCACAGCCCAAACCACTGGACCTAGAGACTTGAAATTTTTCACATAGATACCTTATACAATGTAGGCATCCACTAAGGAAGGATTTTTGGGAATTCCCACGGGAACGGGATTTATATATTCGATTCCGAGTGACCCTATCTCAGTAACTATAATAACTAGACTCTTCGAATTTGATACACAAGTAGGTATTACATTATTTAAAACATTAATTTCAGGATTTTTCAAAATTCCGACGGGATAAGGAAAAAACGGGATTTATATATTCAGTTCAACGGGATCCTATGAACTATAATTACTAGACTCTTCAAATTTGGCATAGATGTAGGTAATTATAATAGTAAAGAACAGTTTTACGGATTTTCGGAAATTCCCACGGGATTAGGAAAAACGGGATTTTTCGTTTTACTGGTCGTAGAAAGCTGAAATTCAACATGTAGGTTGCTTGGGGAGTGTAGAGCTGGATTGAAAGAGGACTTTCCAAAATTCCCACGGGAACGGGAAAAACAGGATTTTTCGTTTTACTGGTCGTAGAAAGCTGAAATTCGGCATGTAGGTTGCTTGGGGAGTGTAAAGGAGCATTGAGAGAGGACTTTCCCAAATTCTCACGGGAACGGGAAAAAACGGGATTTTTCGTTTTGCTGGTCGTAGAAAGCTGAAATTCGGCATGTAGGTTGTTTGGGGAGTGTTGAGCTGGATTGAGAGAGGACTTTCCAAAATTCCTACGGGAACGGGAAAAACAGGATTTTTCGTTTACAGGTCGTAGAAAGTTGAAATTTGGCATGTAGGTTGCTTGGGGAGTGTAGATGAGCATTGAGAGAGGACTTTCCCAAATTCCAACGGGAACGGGAAAAAACAAGATTTTTCGTTTTACTGGTCGTAGAAAGCTGAAATTCGGCATGTAGGTTGTTTGGGGAGTGTAGAGGAGCATTGAGAGAGGACTTTCCAAAATTCCCACAGGAACGGGAAAAACGGGCTTTTTCGTTTTACTGGTCATAGAAAGCTGAAATTTGGCAAGTGGGTTCCTTGGGGAGTGTAAGGGAGCATTAAGAAAACATTTCCCGAAATTCTTGCGGGAACGGGAAAAAACGGGATTTTGCGTTTTACTGGTTGTAGAAAGCTAAAATTTCAAAATTCATAAGTTTATACTGTAAGTAGGCCGCAAAGGGCACTTTAACCGACTTATAAAAAAGGAAGAGGTTATGCATTCCACTTTATGATTTTTTTTATGTAGGTATTTTCACCGATTTCTCGGTCAATTGTGGACCTGCTTGCTTGCTTGCCTGTATGCTTGCTTGCTTGATATCTTGGTTCTTTGGAATACTCATAGTACACGCGAGCGAAGCCGCGGGCAAAAGCTAGTCTAATATAAAATTTAAGTCGATTAGCCAAATATAAGATGACTTGTATTGTATGTGAAAAGTAGCCAAACAAATTTTAAGCTTCTATTTAACATAACTTATGTACTTTGTTACACAGGTTACCTACTTATAATATAACTATAGATATTTCATTCGACAGATCAATTTAAGTATTTATACCTGCAGAACTTGGCACCCATTTAGTTCTCAATCCTTTTGTGGGCGTACTCCACAACCAAGCATATCTTTAGAATTGAACTTGGTTAACATTTTTCACATTTATGTTCTTGGTGGGATTTGGGAGGAACACTAGACTATAATCCGCTCGTGCCTAAAATACCGCGTTCCCAAATCCCAGATTTTTCAAAATACTACATTACGTATTTACACATTTCTAGCTTAACAGATTATCGTTACACCACATTACAAAATCAAACATTACACAAGGAAGTGATTTTTTTGGTGGAATGTCTCATTTCGGACATCTGGTGTAATGGGAATGTAAAAACAAACATACAGACGAATTGAGAACCTCCTCTTTTTTTTAAAGTCGCTAAAAAAGGAAATTAAAAATAAAATAAAACTAACTAAACTAAATAAAATTAATAAATGGTTCGTTCCCCCCGCGGCATGGACCCGAAGATACTGGCAGCATTACCTCGCTGTATAGCAATGCTGATACGTTGAGCGAGGAAGCTGCCAGCTCTTCGTTAAAAGAAAGAAAGAAAGAAGACATTTATTCACTTTTACAAGACACACATTATACAAGAAAGTACACACAATTTCACACAAAAAAAAAACAAAGATAACAAACAATGAAGTAATAAACATGTACATACACCGCTCTGCGTGTGTGTCCCCGCAAAAGTGAAACGATCGCTGATCGCTGATCGCGCTGATTTTCTGTCAGAATCGTCTGTGACTCACGGAACGATACACAAATATACTATAATGAACCACTTACCTATATAGAAATAAATTAATAAAATGATAAAGAATTGATAAATAGTATAGATTTATTATAGAGTAGCATAATAAGTTAATAAGTAAATAAATAATTTAAAATAAAGAAAAAGTAAACGAAGAAGATATGTTTAAAAACAACAGGCTGGTATAATCAATGTGTGGGTGCTGGTTTTTACGGATAGGATTTTTGGAGCGTTAAGAAGTGACCCTTCAGCTTGCGCTTGAAGGTGTACGTACTTACTTGACAAAAAGGACTTGTTAAAACTTGACTTGTTAAAAAGGTAATGTACCTAGTATGTTGAAAAATCTGGTATTTTGGGAATGTGGTACTTTTAGGCACAAGCGCTATAATCAATTGAGTTGGGGTTGGCCAATACCTCGCCTCCAGAAGCACCCTGTATGTATTTGATCAGTGGACGGAAGAATCGAGAAGCAGTTAAATAAAATACATCGCTCGGAAATACCGTTCGATAATGATAAACATCGTATAGCTGCAAAAATACCATTTTAATGAAATTTTCGATTAATGACATTGTTAATTAACTATTCTACTGTTATTTCAAATCGTCTCGGGCTACGCGTACGTATTTGCTTTTACAAGGACATCACAATAATACTACAATCTGTAAGGGCGCTATAGAGGGTGTCCCAAACTTTAAAAATAACCTGGTACCAGGCCAATATATATAATATAATATGTTTAACTAAGTATTTAACAACAACAAAAAAAGAGGGTTTGTTGTGTGTGTGTGTGTGTGTGTGTGTGTGTGTGTGTGTGTGTGTGTGTGTGTGTGTGTGTGTGTGTGTGTGTGTGTGTGTGTGTGTGTGTGTGTGTGTGTGTGTGTGTGTGTGTGTGTGTATAACCTGGTACCTATGACCTATACTGGCTATCCTGGAGACGTGATTAGGATCAACCCTAACGAACTCAGTTACTTTAAGCTAAAACGTTTCGTAACAATAATTAGTGACGTTCGATTTTTTTTGTAAGAGATTGAACCAATTGATTTTTGAAAAACCAAAATGAGATTGTTTAGTGTAATTACGACGGTGAACGACTTGTATAAATAATAAATATCACGGGACAATTCACACCAATTGACCCAGTTCCAAAGTAAGCTAAGCAAAGCTTGTGTTATAGGTACCTACTAGGCAACGGATAAACATACTTATATAGGATAGATACATACTTAAATACATATTAAACACCCAAGAACCGAGAACAAACATTCGTATTTTTCATACAAATATCTGCCCCGACACGGGAATCGAACCCAGGACCTCAAGCTTCGTAGTCAGGTTCTCTAACCACTAGGCCATCTGGTCAACTAAACGTCGTTGTATACATTTATTGAGTTACGTAGGGTTGATCACGTTCAGAATCATCATGTTTAAAAAAGGTTCATATTCTCGTGTAACTTCATTTTCATAGCACATTCATTAAATAAAAAATAATCAGAACAATGCAAAGTCCTAATGTTGTCAGAAACGAAGATGGAGACCCCGAAGCCGGAGAAGGAGGAGGAAAAGGAGGAGGAGAGGAACAAAGTGGAGTTGAAGTACCACGTCAGCGGGGAGGACGAGGTGGTGCTGAAGGAGCTGCTACACGTCGAGGAACAATACACACCGCTGCTTGCATTGGTAAGATTATCCATACATACTCAAGGCTGCGTATCCACCGGAGCTGTGCGAGGATGCGTTGCGAGGGATGTGTTTGTCATGAACCAATAGAAACACTTCATTTACCTATCCTTGCTCAGCTTAGCTCTGGTGGAAACAGCTCAGCGGAGCGAGGTTTTTGTACATACAAAACAAAAGAAGGGAAAGATGTGTGCCAGGAATGTGTGCGAGGGATGTGTTGCTAGGCGGCGTTGCTCAAGTCCCGCCTGACCGCACCCCGCCTGCTTAAGTTTAAAAAGAGCCCGCTACACATCCTCGCTACGCATCCTCGCACCGCTCATCTACCTCGCACATCTTTGGTGGAAACATTCACACCGTTACACATCCTCGTTACACAGCCTCGCACCGCTTAGCTACCTCGCACATCTCTGGTGGAAACGCAGCCTTATGCGGCAATTGCACTGCTTCGTTCCCCTAATGCGGTCGCCGAACTTGTTGCAAAATACTTCGGCGACCGAACGTCGTCTTCGCATTAGTCTGTCCGCCTAATGCGGTGGCCATAATTAGGCGCTGGCAGCTGTCGCTCGCCGAATGCGGCCGACTACCGTACTCTTTACACTGTTGCGGCCTTTGATCAATTATAACTGAAGATACACATTGCCGAACAAAATCCCCTTCAAAGAATGTCTGAACTTTTTTATTTGTTTGCATAACAATTAAAATCATCACCTACACAGAAATTTGAACCTAGTCTTTACTCCATTACAGTCGAATTTCGGTTGACACTTGACAGCTAAACTTGATAATTTCACGCAACGTACTGAGAAAAAAGAAGGCCACTTTTATCAAAGTGGCGCTCATTTGGCTCGGACATTTTCGGCCGCGCGACTGTGGATCTACAGTTATAATTGATCAAAGGTTGCGGCCACCGCATGTGGCATGCGGCGATCGAATTAATGTAATTGCTGCATACTTTTTTAAACTTTCGTGATTTTCACTCATAATTACTATACCTATACGGAACGGACGGACGGGTGAGTTAACTCGTGACCACGGCTGCTGCAATGTGGCCGAAACGTCGAGGTAAATATTATTAGCGTGATAAGTCCCGTTTAGTATAGTAATTATACTCGTACTTACTACAGGTCTAGAGGTCGGAATTTTCGCGGCAAAACAAAAGGCTGTCGTAATCAAACTAGTTTTAGAAATATTTTTTAACAACCAACACAAAAAGAGGGGTGCTATAGGTTTGACCGCTATGTGTGTGTGTCTGTCTGTCTGTCTGTCTGTGTGTCTGTCTGTGGCATCATAGCTCTTAAGCGGGTGCACCGATTTGGATGCGGTTTTTTTTTAATAGAAAGCAGGTTTCATGGCGATGGTTCTTAGATATGTTTCATCAAAATCGGTGCAGCGGTTTCAAAGTTATCAGCTCTTTTGTTAACTGCGGAAGAGATCTTAGACGCATAACTGGCATTGACAGTGACATAATTTCGTTGGAAGTTTTTAAAATTTTTAATTTATAGTTATTATCAATAGCGACCTTTTGGTGCTTACATTTCGGCGATTTTTTACTGAACTGTTTTAAAACAATGTACGGAGGTACGGAACCCTTCATGTACGAGTCGGACTTGCACTTGACCGCTTTTTTTACTCTTCCCCTCTTCGTCACAGTTGGTCATATAGGATAGTTGCCCATCCGTAATATTGTCGAAAATGTAATGATCAATGTTAAAATTGACAAAATTGACAAAGGCGGAAAGATATAATAACCAATCCAATTAATGATTAATTGTATTCAGGCTTAACTTACTATGATGAAAAGAAATTTGGTTATAATTATTTTTGACCACAACTACATTTTGTCAAAATTCACATAGAACGGTATTATTTTTGGTTAAAGTCCAAAATGGTCAAGGTTCAAGTGAACGGTTTTCCATTTGTACTTAATAGTGATTTTGACGCCATTAAAAAATAATTCGAAGACACGACTCCAGTAAAAAAAACGATTTATTTTAAGCCCTGAAAACCAGATTAATTTTCGATTAACTGCAAAATTTGATGTTTTGTTGCTTTAAAACAAATAAATAGTTAGTTGATTGAGTTGGCGAACAAGTGACGTCATAAGTTGCTATTGCCATTCAAACTCTATGGGAGAATTGTTTTGACAGCTCATAAAAAGTACGTCAGTTGATTGGTGGTGCCAACATCCCTATTACAGTAATTTATTTTTATACCATCCCGTCAGTGTAAGCCGATAATTAGTAAACAAAATTCTAATTTGGAAAATCCAACAAATCCTAACTATCGCTATGTTACTTAATAATCGGAATATAAATTTGTTTTTTATTACTTTAGATATTACATATGTTTTGTCTGTAATTGAAAGTTGGTGGAATAACAAGTTTCTATGGAATTCGTAAATTGATAGTAATTTGGTGTGAATAGCGGTTACATTGACTTTTGAGTAAACAAATTTTAAAACAATTATTGTTTAGTCTTCTAATTATTAATTATATATTTTGCTATAAAACGAAGATCGTGAAAATTTTTAGCTTTCGGTATTTAGAATGGTAAACCACGTTTACGTCGGTAACTGTGCGTAGTCTAGTTTTGTATAGTGTAGTCTAATTTCGCCTAGTCTAGTCCAATTTCACTTAGTCTATTCCAGTTTTGTTTAGTTTAGTCCCAATACCTCTCCCCCTCCCCTATTCCCTCTCCTTTTCCCAGGGCCGACAACGCACTGGCATCGTGTAAAGCGCTGCGGGTGTCTATGGACAGTGGTGATCATTTAACATCAGGTGACCCACTAGTTCGTTTGTCTGGCCTCTTTAACATAAAAAAAAAAAGTTTAGTCTAATTTCGCTTACGGCCCGTTGTTTGATCAATAGTTAAACAAACTAATACAATACTTTGTCAAATTGTCTTTGAAATGCGTTAACTATTGTTATGTTTGCCATATATTTTAACTATTAGTTTGTTTAACTATTGATCAAAAAACGGGCTCTCAGGGGCTGTTTCACCACTTTTCTTAAAGTTCGGATTAGCTTAATCATAACCTTATTTGACAGATGAACTTAAAATTTCTGTTTCACCAGTCTTGATTAGCGCTAAGTGACGGACAAAGTGTTATTTAATTTGACCATCAGATCAGGTGCCATTTAGCATTTTTATCCGTCACATAACTTTTTAATTAGTCAGGTATTTATTTCAAACTAAATACAATCTGAAATATAGATGCACAGAAAAAAAACCCAGAAAAAAGACCAATGCTGGGAATCGAACCCAGGTCCTCAGCGTTCCGTGCTGCGTGCTTACCCCTACACCATCACTGGTCTAGAAGTTAGCGACGAATTTTTCCTATACATCGTACACTTCAGTCTGTTATAATCACATTAGGCAGTGACAAAGCGCGCATCTATGTTATGCCCTCTACCGAGAGACTTCAACACTCCTTCGGAGCTAACCACTCACCTGGACCAAGAGATGGCGCTACTAGGCCAACTTTTACAAGTTAAGTATGAAGTATCTTTTTCTATTTATTTTTTTTATTTTTTCAACTTCATTTTTTTATTACTTTTACGGTCATCCCGTGAAACCATATATTTCAAACTAAATACAAACTGAAATATAGATGCACAGAAAAAAAAAACCAGAAAAAAGACCAATGCTGGGAATCGAACCCAGGTCCTCAGCGTTCCGTGCTGCGTGCTTACCCCTACACCATCACTGGTCTAGAAGTTAGCGACGAATTTTTCTTATACATCGTACACTTCAGTCTGTTATAATCACATTAGGCAGTGACAAAGCGCGCATCTATGTTATGCCCTCTACCGAGAGACTTCAACACTCCTTCGGAGCTAACCGCTCACCTGGACCAAGAGATGGCGCTACTAGGCCAACTTTTACAAGTTAAGTATGAAGTATCTTTTTCTATTTATTTTTTTTATTTTTTCAACTTCATTTTTTTATTACTTTTACGGTCATCCCGTGAAACCATATATTTCAAACTAAATACAAACTGAAATATAGATGCACAGAAAAAAAACCCAGAAAAAAGACCAATGCTGGGAATCGAACCCAGGTCCTCAGCGTTCCGTGCTGCGTGCTTACCCCTACACCATCACTGGTCTAGAAGTTAGCGACGAATTTTTCCTATACATCGTACACTTCAGTCTGTTATAATCACATTAGGCAGTGACAAAGCGCGCATCTATGTTATGCCCTCTACCGAGAGACTTCAACACTCCTTCGGAGCTAACCGCTCACCTGGACCAAGAGATGGCGCTACTAGGCCAACTTTTACAAGTTAAGTATGAAGTATCTTTTTCTATTTATTTTTTTATTTTTTCAACTTCATTTTTTTATTACTTTTACGGTCATCCCGTGAAACCATATCTCATATTTCTGGGGCTTTTTTTCTGTGCATCTATATTTCAGTTTGTATTTAGTTTGAAATATATGGTTTCACGGGATGACCGTAAAAGTAATAAAAAAATGAAGTTGAAAAAATAAAAAAATAAATAGAAAAAGATACTTCATACTTAACTTGTAAAAGTTGGCCTAGTAGCGCCATCTCTTGGTGCAGGTGAGCGGTTAGCTCCGAAGGAGTGTTGAAGTCTCTCGGTAGAGGGCATAACATAGATGCGCGCTTTGTCACTGCCTAATGTGATTATAACAGACTGAAGTGTACGATGTATAGGAAAAATTCGTCGCTAACTTCTAGACCAGTGATGGTGTAGGGGTAAGCACGCAGCACGGAAGGCTGAGGACCTGGGTTCGATTCCCAGCATTGGTCTTTTTTCTGGGTTTTTTTTCTGTGCATCTATATTTCAGTTTGTATTTAGTTTGAAATATATGGTTTCACGGGATGACCGTAAAAGTAATAAAAAAATGAAGTTGAAAAAATAAAAAAAAGTAAATAGAATAAGATACTTCATACTTAACTTGTAAAAGTTGGCCTAGTAGCGCCATCTCTTGGTCCAGGTGAGCGGTTAGCTCCGAAGGAGTGTTGAAGTCTCTCGGTAGAGGGCATAACATAGATGCGCGCTTTGTCACTGCCTAATGTGATTATAACAGACTGAAGTGTACGATGTATAGGAAAAATTCGTCGCTAACTTCTAGACCAGTGATGGTGTAGGGGTAAGCACGCAGCACGGAACGCTGAGGACCTGGGTTCGATTCCCAGCATTGGTCTTTTTTCTGGGTTTTTTTTCTGTGCATCTATATTTCAGTTTGTATTTAGTTTGAAATATATGGTTTCACGGGATGACCGTAAAAGTAATAAAAAAATGAAGTTGAAAAAATAAAAAAAAAAATAGAAAAAGATACTTCATACTTAACTTGTAAAAGTTGGCCTAGTAGCGCCATCTCTTGGTCCAGGTGAGCGGTTAGCTCCGAAGGAGTGTTGAAGTCTCTCGGTAGAGGGCATAACATAGATGCGCGCTTTGTCACTGCCTAATGTGATTATAACAGACTGAAGTGTACGATGTATAAGAAAAATTCGTCGCTAACTTCTAGACCAGTGATGGTGTAGGGGTAAGCACGCAGCACGGAACGCTGAGGACCTGGGTTCGATTCCCAGCATTGGTCTTTTTTCTGGTTTTTTTTTTCTGTGCATCTATATTTCAGTTTGTATTTAGTTTGAAATATATGGTTTCACGGGATGACCGTAAAAGTAATAAAAAAATGAAGTTGAAAAAATAAAAAAAATAAATAGAAAAAGATACTTCATACTTAACTTGTAAAAGTTGGCCTAGTAGCGCCATCTCTTGGTCCAGGTGAGCGGTTAGCTCCGAAGGAGTGTTGAAGTCTCTCGGTAGAGGGCATAACATAGATGCGCGCTTTGTCACTGCCTAATGTGATTATAACAGACTGAAGTGTACGATGTATAGGAAAAATTCGTCGCTAACTTCTAGACCAGTGATGGTGTAGGGGTAAGCACGCAGCACGGAACGCTGAGGACCTGGGTTCGATTCCCAGCATTGGTCTTTTTTTCTGGGGTTTTTTCTGTGCATCTATATTTCAGTTTGTATTTAGTTTGAAATATATGGTTTCACGGGATGACCGTAAAAGTAATAAAAAAATCAAGTTGAAAAAATAAAAAAATAAATAGAAAAAGATACTTCATACTTAACTTGTAAAAGTTGGCCTAGTAGCGCCATCTCTTGGTCCAGGTGAGCGGGTAGCTCCGAAGGAGTGTTGAAGTCTCTCGGTAGAGGGCATAACATAGATGCGCGCTTTGTCACTGCCTAATGTGATTATAACAGACTGAAGTGTACGATGTATAGGAAAAATTCGTCGCTAACTTCTAGACCAGTGATGGTGTAGGGGTAAGCACGCAGCACGGAACGCTGAGGACCTGGGTTCGATTCCCAGCATTGGTCTTTTTTCTGGGGTTTTTTTCTGTGCATCTATATTTCAGTTTGTATTTAGTTTGAAATATATGGTTTCACGGGATGACCGTAAAAGTAATAAAAAAATGAAGTTGAAAAAATAAAAAAATAAATAGAAAAAGATACTTCATACTTAACTTAGTCAGGTATTTTTTTTGTGGTCATGGTTGGAGAGCCCTTCAGCCGGTTTCAGAAAAATAAATCAAAGTATTTTTTATTTTTTAAAGAAAGAAGTCATACTAAATTGCAAACGATGATTCAAATATCAAGATTTGAATAAAAAAATATAGGTACGCTTTTAGTATGTAAAAATAAATCCAAAATTTTGTAATATTTTTTAATTACAGACTTTTTTTCAGTGGCACAATCGTTTGTTCTACGTGAACTTGTACATCGCCATTACAAAAAAAAGTTAATCTGTCAAATGGTTTGGCGCCACTTTTCGATTCGTTTTACGTGATTTTATTTTTCTTTGTTATTGTTAACAAAGTATCGTAAATAAATACCGTTTTTGGATTAATTATAATGATACACATTTGTTTATGCAAAAAAATAGATGTATTTAAAAATTACATAGTTTACGATTTCTTTTGCTTTAACAATGAGCGACTCTTTGAACGAAAGTGTGCGAACAGGAACGCGTGATCGTGAAATGTGACGTTGTCATACCCCTCTATGTTAAACCGACGATTAGTTAAGTGGTACTTAGTTTGCACAGGACCGGAGTGGTGAAACTGAAAAAAAACTAGCCGACACATTTGTCCAGTACTTAGTTTATTCATTGGTTACGTGACCAGTAGTTTGACAGTAAGGTGGTGAAACACCCTCTTAGTGTAGTCCAGATTTTTTAATCTAACGAACTGAAACAATTACTTTGCTCACCCGCCTTACGATAGTTACGTTTATGTAAGAAATGCGTGTTCATGCAGTTCCTCCACCTCCACACTGTACGAACACACACAGATCACACAAACCCAACCATCACCACCACCAAACTACACTGACGCGTTTCGAACTCAACCAGAGCTCATCCTCATACCACCCTATGCTTCCAAATGTTAGACAAGACAGCACAGTCTAACGACCGCTTTAGCCTAGTTGGTAGTGACCCTGCCTACGAAGCAAGAGGTCCTGGGTTCGAATCCCGGTAAGGGCATTTATTTGTGTGATGAGCACGAATATTTGTTCCTGAGTTATGGATGTTTTCTATGTATTTATTTATCTATATAAGTATGTTTATCGTCGTCTAGTACCCATAGTACAAGCTTTGCTTAGTTTGGGACTAGGTCGATTTGTGTAAGATTGTCCCCCAATATTTATTTATTTATTATTTAGTCTAGGTTGAATGAGCATTTACTAGGTAAGCGTGCTCCATCTTGGGCCTCATCTTCGCTTTCCATCAGGCGTGATTGTGGTCCATCGCAAGCCTATATTGTATTAAAAAAAAAACTTCTGTATATCTTCCAGCTGGAGCAGTTCTCCCCCGGCGAGGATGGCATCGCGTTCAACAGGAAATTGAAGAACTTTGAAACCACAGTCACTGGCATGTGCCCTGACGAGACTAGACTTCAGTGAGTTCATTTCATCATCATCATTATCCCAGCCTATATACGTCCCACTGCAGGGCACAGGCCTCTTAGAATGAAAGGGCTTGGGCCGTATTCCGCACGCGGGCCCAGTGCAAATTGGGAACTTCACATGCACCATTGAATTTCTTCGCAAATGTATGCAGGTTTCCTCACGATGTTTTCCTTCACCGTAATGCTCACGAATTACAAATATAATTTCGCACATAAATTCCGAAAAAGTCAGAGGCGCGAGCCCGGACTCGACGAACCCACGACAATCTGCTTGAGAGACCATAGGTCAAACCACTAGGCCACCACGGCTTTTTATGGCCGGTTCATTTACCATTCTAAGCATTTATTTATGGCCGGGCCTCCGGCCACAGACACAGGTGGAAAGCGTGCCTATATTTTTTTATTCAAATCTTGATAGTTAAATTCTTTTATGTAATTTAGCTTGACTTCATTAGTTTAATATATTTTTCTAAATACGGCTGAAGGGTTCTGCTACCATGGTCACAAAAAAGAAACTAACAAATTAAAAAGTTATGTGACTGATAAAAATGCTTAATGCCACCTGATCTGGTGGTTAAACTAAGCTACGGAACAGTCTATCCGTCACTTAGCACTAGTGTCCGACCGAAGTTTCGGTTTCGGTTTCGGTTTCGGCCAATTTCGGCCAAAAAAGTGATTTCGGCTGAGGTTTCGGTTTCGGCCAGAATCCGGCCGAAACCTTCGGCCGGGCCGAAATTACTTCGCGGCCTCTCGCGGCTCTCGCATCGGGAGCGCTCGGCTTAATTCGGACACGCTCGGCCGGGTAGGTATAGGTAATGCATCGGCGGCCGGCCCAGCTGGGACCAGCGACAGTAGTATGTATGAGTGTTGTTTATTTATTCAATTATTATTTACTTTTTAGAATCTGTTTGGCGACCGCTTTAGCCTAGTTGGTAGTGACCCTGCCTACGAAGCAAGAGGTCCTGGGTTCGAATCCCGGTAAGGGCATTTATTTGTGTGATGAGCACGAATATTTGTTCCTGAGTTATGGATGTTTTCTATATATTTAAGTATTTATTTATCTATATAAGTATATTTATCGTCGTCTAGTACCCATAGTACAAGCTTTGCTTAGTTTGGGACTAGGTCGATTTGTGTAAGATTGTCCCCTAATATTTATTTATTTTATTTATTTTATTTGTTACTGCATTTTATGCTGTGATTAATGAACAATACGTTTGATATTAGGATTGTGAATTTAGTTTAGACGTGATAAGAATAGGTTGTTTCTTTTGAATAATATAATACCTATGCCAAGACATTTTTCATTAAAAATAAACGTTTTTTATTTTGTTTAACAAAAAAAGTAACTGTTCTCATATAAGAAATCCTTGCAATAACCTTTTCCTTACGATCTGTACAGTAATTTTGAATATTTTGTTTGATATGATACGTCTTCAAAAATTTCGGTTTCGGTTTCGGTTTCAGCCGAAATCAGAAAAAAACCGAATATTCGGTTTCGGTTTCGGCTAAAAATCGTGTTTCGGTCGGATACTACTTAGCACTAGCGTCCGACCGAAGTTTCGGTTTCGTTTTCGGTTTCGGCCAATTTCGGCCAAAAAAGTGATTTCGGCCGAGGTTTTGGTTTCGGCCAGAATGCGGCCGAAACCTTCGGCCGGGCCGAAATGACTTCGCGGCCTCTCGCGGCTCTCGCATCGGGAGCGCTCGGCTTAATTCGGACACGCTCGGCCGGGTAGGAGGTATAGGTAATGCATCGGCGGCCGGCCCAGCTGGGACCAGCAACAGGAGTATGTATGAGTGTTGTTTATTTATTAAATTATTATTTACTTTTTAGAATCTGTTTGGCGACCGCTTTAGCCTAGTTGGTAGTGATCCTGCCTACGAAGCAAGAGGTCCAGGGTTCGAATCCCGGTAAGGGCATTTATTTGTGTGATGAGCACGAATATTTGTTCCTGAGTTATGGATGTTTTCTATGTATTTAAGTATTTATTTATCTATATAAGTATGTTTATCGTCGTCTAGTACCCATAGTACAAGCTTTGCTTAGTTTGGGACTAGGTCGATTTGTGTAAGATTGTCCCCTAATATTTATTTATTTTATTTATTTTTATTTGTTACTGCATTTTATGCTGTGATTAATGAACAATACGTTTGATATTAGGATTGTGAATTTAGTTTAGACGTGATAAGAATAGGTTGTCTGTTTTGAATAATATAATACCTAAGCCAAGACATTTTTCATTAAAAAAACGTTTTTTATTTTGTTTAACAAAAAAAGTAACTGTTCTCATATAAGAAATCCTTGCAATAACCTTTTCCTTACGATCTGTACAGTAATTTTGAATATTTTGTTTGATATGATTCGTCTTCAAAAATTACGGTTTCGGTTTCGGTTTCGGCCGAAATCAGAAAAAAACCGAATATTCGGTTTCGGTTTCGGTTTCGGCTAAAAATCGTGTTTCGGTCGGACACTACTTAGCACTAATCAAGACTTGTGGAACAGGAATTAACTCCATCTGTCGAAAAAGTTACGATTGAGCGAATCCGAACTTTTAAAAAAGTGGTGAAACAGCACCTAAGGCTGGATTTTACCCAACTTTTATTCCGAGAATAACCCTTACACTCAGATAGTAATGTCAAATCACTATGGCGGTTTGACATTACTATCTGAGAGTAAGCGTTATTCTCGGAATAAAAGATTGGTGAAATCCAACCTTAGTCATACAACTTAATCTTAGGATGGTAAAAGAATTTCTTGGTCAACAATATAAGGGCGACTTAGTACCAGGGATCTCTTCCTCCTAAGTAACCTGCATCAACCTTTGCTACAGCCAAGCGTTCGCAGCGTTCCGCGCCGCGGCGTTGCTCAGCTCTGTGACGTCCCGCAAACTCGCGGCCGTCGGGGCCTCCTTCACGCGCCAGCAGCGCCAACAGACGTTACGCCGCGCGCTGCTTAACGTCGTCATGGAAGGCACATTCTCAAGTAAGTCCAGTCGAATTTATACTAGTGCAGTCTAATTTAGGTTAGACGGGTGTGTAATGTTCAGTAATCGGAACTCTGGGAGCTAAACTTTAACAAAACTTGTAAAGCTGACATTAAGGAGAATTTACAACCAAGAAAAATAAGAATATTATTGGCAGATTAGTGTTCAATTTAACTCTACCTATATCGAAATCTCAGATTTTCAGTAGTTTATTAATATTTTCATGTCTGCTTGGCAAGTTTTGTTAAAGTTTAGCTCCCGGAGTTCCGATCACTGGTATAAGAACTTTTGCATAATTAATTCATCATTTGTCCGAAATGATCATATTGCAAAATCGCTTTTTACTCTGAATAAATTAATTATTCAGAATTGTTATAAAACAAACCTAACCTAACCTAATAGAGTCCTACAGAATAACCATTTCAAAATTCCTGAATAATTAATGGATTCAGAGTAAAAAGCGATTATGCAAAATGATTATTTCGGACAAATGATGAATTATGCAAAAGTGTGTATGAAGATTGAACGGCTCCCGTCCAATCTACATATGGAGTTTAATATATCGTCGGGTGACAAGCAAAAGTCACTAAGTACCAAATACCTACTTAAAACAAAGCTCGTATCTCAGTATGAAATTACTAACTAGATACCTACTTACTTTTTTTTGAAGAGCAGCGACAGAAATTTTAGTGAGTTTTGCTTGTCATCTGGCGATATTTGTTTAGTGTATACAATCTGGTCTAGTTTAGGATAATCTATACTACTGTAGTCCAATCTAAATTTGAAGTTCAATATATTTCTTTAGTGTATCCAATCTGGTATAGTCTACAACAATCTAGGCTACTATAGTCCAATCTAGACCTTGTGTAGTCTAATCGGCGGACCTAGTCTAGTCGAGTGGACTTCCTTCACGCGGCATAGAGACGCGGCGGGCGTTGCTTAACGCCATCATGTAAGGAACATTATCCAGTAAGTCTAGTCGTGTATACAGGGTTATTTTTAATTCACTGGCATCCTCTTAACCCCGAATTCCTATCACTCAAACAAATGTTTTTTGTTCTACGACTTTTTAAAATGAAGCACTTTTTTCCCATAGAAATACACAGAGTATCGTAAAAATAAGAGATAATCTCAAATTTTCAAAACGTTATTACACCAAAAATATTAAGTTATGTATGACAAAAGCCGTAAAACAAAAAACATTTGTTTAAGTGGTAGGAGTTTAGGGTTCAAAGGATGCTAGTGAATTACAAATAACCCTGTATACTAGTGTAGTCTACTTTAGTAAAGTCGAGCATTGAACGATTTACACAGCACTACTTTATTTTAATCAGTAACCAATTGACAACATTTCATATTTCTAAGACTATAATTTGATTCGTTCTCTGTATTCTATTTGAAAAGAGAAAGACGCTGATAGTTTTAAATTTTCACTAGGATTATTAATTAATTTGTTACAATTTTTTAAAGATGTGCTTATTCTAAAAGAGCGTAACGATAGAGTAGATCCATTACTTTTGTCTAGTCTCTATTAAAAAAAAGTGATGACGTAAATTTGACGTTAAGGTTGTTATCAAATTTAAAATTATGACAGCTCTTTTTTGTAGTGAAAAGGGTAAAGTAAACACTATATATTCTGTGGCACTATTTGTAAGTACATATATGTTTTTAAATTTGTTGTATTTTTTTAAATATGGAGAAATAAATTATAATAAATATTTTTCCGTGTTCAGGAGGCGAAACTCTTTCGATTCCTGCAGTAATTTTCAGGTGTTAAAAAATGAAAGGTTGTCAATTTAAACTAGTGTAGTTTGATAAAGTTTTGGGTAATCCAATCTGGTCTAGAATAATCTTGACTAGACTAGTCCAATCGACTGAGACGCTTGCCGCGCCGCCAGTCGCGCGAAGTCGTGACCGGGCCGTAAGTCCTCTGGACGTGAAATATTTCCTTTTAAATTTTCTATTCCGAGGTGTATTTTGTATTTAATGTAGTTTTATCACGTTTACAGAACTAGACGTGTTGGAGCGAGCCAACCCGTTGTTCCTGATAAATGCAGCTAATCTTATGGGAGATTATTTTGCAGGTAGGCAACTACATACGTAGTAATGCTATTTTCCGTTCGTGCCTAATATACCAGGTTCCCAAAAAATACTACATTACCGGATTTGAATTTTTAATAAAACCGGACAAGTGATTGTCGGAACCTTATTAATTTAAGTAGTGAGAGTTATAAACTTTCTGCCAACAAACTGCTATGCAGTTTGGCAGATGTATTTTAACATAAGTATTTCTGTACTTCTTTTGTTTGTTTTTGTGTAAATAAATTAAAAAAAAAAAACCTATTTATTGCATTCACAATATACCAGATGTTCAAAATAATCTCTTTCTTGACTAATCTTCGGTTTTATAATGTGGTGCTACGAGAATCTGGTTAGCTAGAAATATGGTAATTAGGTAATGCAGTACATATTTTAAAAAAATGTGGTATTTTGAGAACGTGGTATTTTAGGCACAAGCGCTAATTTCGATCAACAATACCAAAGATAGAAGTGGGTGAATGAATGATGGGCAGATATGTATAAACCTAGTCTGATTACCAATCTATACTAATAATGTAAAAGCGAAAGTGTTTGTATTTCTATATGTTTACCTCTTCACGCTTAAACCGCTGAATTGATTTAGATGGAATTTGGTATACTAGAGATAGGGTAAATCGCCAATAACTGGCCACCACATACTAAAAATGAACTCCACCGGTAATATAATTAATTTTTAGTATAAGGTGTTAATTACTGGCCACCCTTCAATAACAGGCCACGTTATACTAAATTGAATTCTGTTTGTAGGGGGACAGAGTTCATTTTCAGTATGAAGGGGCCAGTTATTGGCGATATGCGATAGTTTGAGTCCCGGGAAAGGACATAGTATAGTATAGTTTTTATCCCGGGAACGAATATTTCGCAGACTTGAGTCGCGGGCAACAGCTGGTAAAGTTATAACGTACTAGCTGTTCCCTGCGACTCCGTCTGCGAAGAATACGTTTATCGGTAACCCGCGGGAGCTATGCAATTTTTGGAATTTTTGAAAGTATCCTATCAATCATCAGTTTCGTTCTAAACGTGCGGTACATAATAAAAACCGGTGTTTGTATGTTGTCATTGCAGAAGCGCGTCTATGCAACGGCAATAAGGTCCACATTCTGGCGGGCCCGCTGCTGCAGTATATGAAAGCGCTACTGGCCAGCGATGACATCCGTGCCCACAGGAGTCTAGCTACGCAGGTAACTATATATTTAAAAAAAATAAACATTTATTTCCATATTTTTGCCCGCGACTTCATCCGCGCAGAATTCAAAGGACCATTCGTCAAAATGGTCCTGAAACCAACAGCACCTAACATAACATCACAACACATAAAAACACAACATCTATCTATCATCCAAAGAGCGTACTCCTACCTAAAAGGCCGGCAACGCACTTGTGACTCTTCTGGTGTCGCAGGTGTCCATGGGCGACGCTAATCGTTTACCATCAGGCGATCCGTCTGCTCGTTTGCCCCCTATACCATAAAAAAAAAAGAATTAAAAAGGACCATGCGTCAAAATGGTCCTAAAACCAACAGCACTGAGAGCTAGGTCATTAAATAGGTCTTTAAGTCTTCTTCATTTCATTCTATATGCACCAACCAAGTTGGATTCCATTGCAGAACTGCAATTCCTATTTTAGTCTGAGTAACTAAGAGCTATAAAAAACAAGTGTTGCGTTTTGGGTAATAGAGCTTCTGAATTCCATATTTAATATTCTGAAGACAAAACCAATATACATCTGACCTCTGATTACGCGATATTACAAAAATACTAAGCATCTTTTCTCGATTCCGGTAATCAATAATTAACTGTGATATATATAGCTGATTGCAAATCATTAATCATTTCACTCAAATAACTGCAGAACAGTATAAAATATTCAACTTTTTTTAGCTTGAGAAAACTTTACTTTAAGGCCCACTTAGGGCGCGTTTTCAGTCACTTTTAAGTACTTAGACAGTAGCGATGTATACATCTACTTTGCAAGCTTAGCTTAGTTTAGGACTAAGTGCAATTGATATGAATTGCCCAATGCTACATACATAAAATCACGCCTGTATTACCAAAGGGGGTAGGCAGAGCGCACAAAACGTTACAATTATGTTGCGAGGCGACTTTTAGCAAATTTATTTATTTGCCCAATGTTATTTATATATTTTTTATTTTCAGCTAATGCAAAATGGCAGAGAGCTCCTCTCAGTCCTATCTCAGGAGCTGGACGAACTCTCCATCTCCGTACGCCTTCGGCTACTGGCACCTCCACCGATAAGCATCATCTGGCTCCTGCTCTCAGCCGATCTGTGTCTGAACAAGTTCCTCCCCCTACCCAACACATTACAACAGTTCTACGCTGCCCACCTAGACCTGGCCTCAGACGAGAACTACAGCGAAGTCAGCTACGGATCCTGGAAGAAGAGCCCGGTGAAAGAAGACTTCAACCGCTCTGACGTCAGTGCTGACCTCAGCGAGAAAGTAGCCCAGAACATATCCCAAATCAGCCTCAATGACGATGGTGAAATGAAGCCCAAACTGAGACCTATCCTAGGAGCCGGAGCAGGATTACTCAGACAGGAACAAGCTCTGTCTGTAAGCCAAGACAACTTCGACACATGGACAACGAAGAACAGTCTGAGCAAGCGATATGATTTAAATTCCTGGAGGCAAGAAGAGGAGAAGAATGAGGAAGAACCACCGGCGTTCAATCCTACGGTGCTGCCTCCAAATCTGCAACAGAATTACCCTGTCACCGTACCAGACTACCCACCTCCTAATGTTAACAGATTCAACAACTTCCCGGAGCAAACATTCCCTACTTACTTGCAGCAAGGCGACGGAGCGTTCATACAAAACTCTTACACTGGCAGCACTAATTTCAATTCGCAAGGCGATGGTTTCGTGCAGCAGTTTCAGAACGACAGACCCCCACCCGAGAGAGTCAACAACGAGATACAGAAAACGAGCAGCAGAAGGCCGGTGGAGAATTGGAGGAAAGAGAAAGCCGAAGCGGAAGATCCTAACAAGAACAGAGCGAGGAACTGGACAAGGCAACGCTCCAAAGATAACGTTAACGAAGAAGACGGGAAAGAGGAACGGTTCAGATCGAATTCGAGGAACTCCCGTGACAATGTGCCGGGTAGATTTAGACGCAACAGCACGGAGGAGGCTGTCATAAGAGCCCCGAAGAGCCCTCCGAGGAGGCACGTCTCCGATGTCCCGAGAAGTCAGAAGTATTGGGACCACGACGACCGATGTGACAAGGATTACAGTAGTTAGTGATTGTGAGAAACAACTGATTTCATTTAGGTTAAACAAAGTGTAGTGAAATTTTAAGTGCGCGTTGCAGCTATGGTGTAACCGTTTTAAAAGACTGGTTTTGCAAAAGATTATGATAGATTCTGGTCTCGTACCTTACAAAGTAATTATTGAAAGCCGATTCATTTTTAAAAGCCATTCATTACCTTATTTTTGTAAATATGTAAGCACAACCTCTAGCACAGGGTGTTGAGGCATGTTCAACGTATTTGACAGTCTGGAAGCTGGACGAGATGAAGCGATGAAATTTACGATTATGTTTTATATAATTAGTTTTAGCAAGGATGATATAGACTGGATTGGCAGTCGCCATAGTACGGATCGGCCGCGGTTTTTGTAGTTTCATTATTAAATCTAGATGGCGCTGAAATATAGCCAGAGGCTTTGAGGGCAAAACAATAAGACTACAGATGTTTCATATTACTAAAAATGTATTATTTTTCAAAAATATTACATTATAATACATTTGCAGTGATATGAAATTTCTGTAGTCTTATTGTTTTGCCTTCAAAGCCTCTGGCTATATTTCAGCGCCATCTAGATTTAATAATCAAACTACAAAAACCGCAGCCGATCCGTACTATGGCGACTGCCAATCCAGTCTATATCATCCTTAGTTTTAGTGATGTTTTTAATTGCCTTGAACTCCACATCACATGCTGACTTTTAAGCTAAAACCTTAGAATTCTTTGATTTGCTCAATTTAATAAACAGTACCTCCATACATGACAAACGCTAGATAGTTTAGACAAATTAGATACAATATACATTTATGTGCAATAGGTTTTTTTAATTTTGTTTTGATGCCAAAATGCAAGTGCCACTGCGCCACTAGTCGCAAAGCTGAAATTTGTCCTAAAACAGAAAAAAACAAACTTATCTTGTTATAGCTAAACCGTTTAATTGAGTCCTCGCGCGCGCGGCACAGGGGCTGGGGGGTATGACGACAAAGGGGGCCGGGAGAGGTGCGGGCGGAGCGCGCCTCGTGTACTCATTTAAACGGTCTAGCTATAATTTAAAAATCATCTTGGGTTCAAAATTTCTGCCAACTGTTGGTACCATGGTTACAGTTTAATTGAAAATTTGTTAGAAATCCTAATAAAAATTATCAATAATCTTGATAATTATTGTGGTATTTTGAATGCTGTGTTTATTCACATATGTTAAGTTTCTAATACCTTTTGTTTCGGATATCTGTGTTCTCATCTCTGTTTATTTTGTAGGAATATCCGAATAATTCAAAACAATCAGGAATTTAGCAGAGATTAGTGAAATAGGCCCTTATACCGCGCTGACTATCTTAATAATCATACTACAATAATTATCAAGTTAATGAACTTACGCCAAGTTATGAAACACATGCATTTACTATAGTGAGGCATCAAGCACTCTTTTGACTAAGATTTTATTCTATTAAGTTCATTATTAAACAAGATATCTTGAAAATGTTCTGGAATATTCCAACTGATGCTGGTTCCGTTTGACTAAGGGTGAATCAAGTTTTTCGTACCATCCGTTGCTATGGTTACACAAATTTTCTTCCATTGACAACCAGACCAGACGACCTAGTTTAGACGACCAGATGGCCTAGTGGTTAGAGATCCTGACTATGAAGGTTATTGAGGTCCCGGGTTCGATTCCCGTGTCGGGGCAGATATTTGTATGAAAAATACGAATGTTTGTTCTCGGGTCTTGGGTGTGTAATATGTATTTAAGTATGTATCTATCTATATAAGTATGTTTATCCGTTGCCTAGTACCCATAACACAAGCTTTGCTTAGCTTACTTTGGGACTAGGTCAATTGGTGTGAATTGTCCCGTGATATTTATTTTATTTTATTTTTTTATTTTTATTGACAACCTAAGCATTCAATATGAAATAGTATGAATATGTCACTTGGACAACCGGGGACAGAGTAAACAACAAAAAAGTTGATTCACCCCTAAACAACCCAGTGAAGGTTTTAAATCGGATTTTATTATTTAACCCTTTATAAGGCAGAGGCGATTTAGCGACCACATGCATTGAGTTGGAATTTCAACTTTATTAATTACACTATACGTCACAATTTCCATTGTAATTATTGAAAACACGACTAGCATTAAAAATATCGTTTGTCAGGTATGCATTCGATAGCTGCTTTTGTTTCTGTGGTAGTATGCTCCAATAAGGGGGCCTTATTAAGGGTTAAAATTTACTCCACTGTCATTATCTCTCTCTCTCACACGGGCTTGAGCGGTAATTCCCAGCCGGGCCCACCGGGCCCAGTTTGGATTGGGAATTAGGTGTGGTTGTGTTTTCCTTCACCATGAAGCACACAAATTTCGGCTGTGAATCCACAATTTAAAAAAAAAACTAGAAAATTACGCGGTATGATATTCCAGAATAGTTTTAAGACTATTTAAAAAGAAATCTGACTGAGAACGCCTTTATTGAATTCTGTTGGAAATTACTAAGATATGACAATTACATTGCATAATTCATAATACAATAGTGGTATAAACGTTGCTCACATAATTTCTGTTCGTATAGCTAAAGAAACGCATAATATTAGACGTAATTAAATTTGAGTATTTAGTCCATAGTCTAGAAGTTTATTTCAAATTAGATTAGCCTTAGTTTCGTATGTAAGTTAGAATGGTGCGGTTATAGTATAATGTAGGCAACCCTAAAATTAACTGTAAACTAAACATTTTTTACAGTATCGCAATAAGTCATGATTAAACTGGTTTAATTGCTACAAGTAATGGCTTGTGAATATCTTGGATATGTTTGAACTGCAGTTAACAGTTGATATGAACGAGTGTTGTTGCGATAGCGATAGTATGGTGATACTATTGTGGTCTTGAAAATCGAAAATGGTATTGATTGATGAAAATAAGTAATTTTGCTCTATCAATAGCTGAATCGTAGATAGATAGATCATTGATAGTATCGATACTGTCGACCTTTTTGACGCGATAGTATCAACCAAGTTCGATAGTATTGCCTAATTTTCACTATCGATAGTATTGCAGCATGTCGATATTTTCGATAGTACTATCGCACTATCGACTATTTCTCAAGGTCAAAGTATCGATAGCTAAATAATCGCTACTGCAACAACACTGATATAAACTAAATCCTGACACAACTAACTATGAAGTTTCTGAATATTGACATTGACAATGTCAACTACAGGGAAAAAGTAAATGACCTGTTGTACAGGTCGATTCACAAGAGCTGGCACAAATGGATTGAACGAAGGTAATGGCACTTTGACGTTTTTGTAGGAAAATTACTGATGCATGTCATTTTCATATTTATGTGAAGTGTATTCAAATAGGTAACACATAGATACTTTCATTCGCTCATTCGATTCATTCGTGCCAGCTCTTGTGAATCGACCTGTACTTGTAGTTATAGCATTTTTTTCCCCATGGGTCTCATTGTCAATATTCAGAAGCTTCAGTTGTGCCATGTGTCAGGTAATACTTCTTAGCAGTCGTTGACTGTACTATTTTTGTGAAAGTTTGTAAAAATTTATAAAAATGAGGAAGTAGCAACGACGTACTTTCATACAAACTCCATAGAATAATGCCAAGATTGAATCTAGCATCTGTGTGGGTGCATATATAACGCATTCAGTGCCGGGAACGCATTTATGCGTATTCTTAGCTTGCACCTATACATCATTTTGTTTGCATTAGAAAGAATGTAAGCAATCTTGACGTGTCTTTTTATTGAAAAACACTTGAAAAATAAGTCACAGCGAATTCGTAACAATTTGAAAGGAAATATGTTCATTTACACCCTTTTGTTTTCATAAGTAATAGTTAAAATTTTTTTAAAAGCATTTTTTCTATAAAAAGATCGTCAAGATTGTTTACCTTATTTCTAATGCTAAAAAACGAGGTATAGTGATTCTGTCAATGTTGCAGACAATGGTTTGCGCTGAAATCTCGGGTTTGCTAACCGGCAGCGTATGTGTTAAAGCTGCATGTTTTATTCAGATCTTATTGAATTTCTCGTACCTGTATAGGAAATATTGCACAATTTTGTTATGTTACACGATAATAGTATAGCCCATTCGAGAGATAGCTAGTATAAGTTGTAGAAAAGTTTAGTAATTGATTATCATGGACAGAGGTGCATAATTCGAACTTCGTTTCGTGCCGTCCCGCTCACGCTAATATGATTTGACACGAGGGTGAGAGGGATAATGCGATACGAACTTCGATTTTCGAATTTCGTAGTAGCGCCTCAGGATCGAACGGTGCCGAAGTGATGCAAACTTTTAAAGGTATATTCAAAACTGAAAAAATTATGAGTTTTTTGATAATTACGATTTCTTTAGCTAAAGCTATTATAACTGGCTGATTACCAAGGCTCGGATTTTTCCTCGCATGGTAATATGAAAGAAAACTATGAAGTCGATATTAAAACTAAAATTTAACTCGTATTCATACTCGTACCCATTCATTTAATTAATACCGAAAGTAAATTGTAAATGATATAAATAATTTGAATTGAATTAAATTATATTTTCAATAAAAAAATTAACATTAAGAAAGCTCTTTTTTTGTAATATCCATAGGGCATGTAGATACAGGAATGGATGCTTAAAAATCTTGACAAGGTATGGCGTGTGTGTAGTCCATTTCTAAATTACAATTGTAAAATGATTATTATCATGGCGACTTTTTCCATATTTTCTACAGTAAAATCGTTTTACATCAACGGACGTTAGAATAGTAAATTCTAGACTTCCCACATCATACTACAAAAATTTATTCTAATTGTATTAACCCCTCGTATGCGGGAAGTGAAAAAAATCGTGCATTCTAAACTCGTTACAAAATAAAAGGCCCGTTTTGTCATTTGTCTTCGCGACGTAACTAGCGATGTAACCATACGACTCGGTACTCGATACTCACGATAAATCGATTCAAGTTTGCATGAGTATTCGATCGATTCGAAGATGAATTGTAAAGTGCATTGGATTAAAGTTCTGATTAGAAAATTTAACTTGAAACTTGTCTTTAATAGTTGACACGTGTAAACGTTCTGTAAGTTAAAGAATTGTTAATTCTATTGTAAATATTTCAATCTGTTAAGTAGTTTTTGGTGATTACGATTAGATGATACTATTATTTGTGATTGCTTTGGTTGAAAATAAAAAAAATTACTAGTACTTAAACTGACAGTGGATATTTTAAAATGATACAATGTTACGAAAGGTCCATTTTCGTTCATTTAATATTTTTGTTACAATAACATTCACTCAATCACAAAAAAAATCGAGAAAAAGTGAATCTTCACTCAATCATTTTCTTCAGATGATGAGCCAAAATTGTCAGTTGAGCTATCGTCACCCGTATTTATACTTATTTCATTTTCAATTATATTGTCAATATTGACGTATCTGTCATAGTCTTCCTTTATTATTTTTCGAGTTTTTTCTACCACTTTTGCCCAGTCTTCTTTAGTAATTCTGGCACAAGCTTCGTTCAGCAATGAAACACAGCTGGTGAAATTTTGTAATAAATTGGCCTAAACACTAGTATTTAAATAAATAAAACCAGCCACGTGCGAGTCGGCCATAAAAAAAATATCTTGATCGATTTTTTTTCCTTAACGTATTATTAATAGTCTGTGGACAATATGAAAAAATCGTTATGCACAGCAGCACTTAGCCGAGTGGGCGGTACCCATCAATGAGAATTTCAGAAAATTTAGATCGGTAAAAATAGAGAACTTCATGGGGGTGAACTGTCAAAACAGCCTTTTATTTTGTGACGAGTTTAGTCTCAACAGTGTCATATAATGAACTAAAACAATTACTTTGCTCACCCGCGACCTTACAATAGTTACGTTTATGCAAGAAATGCGTGTTCATGCAGTGCCTCCACCTCCACACTGTACGAACACACACAAATCACATAAACCCAACCATCACCACCACCAAGCTACACTGACGCGTTTCGAACTCGACCAGAGCTCATCTTCAGAGTTACCACAACCGTATGCTATGCTACCAAATGTTAAACGCATAAACGTAACTATTGTAAGGTCGCGGGTGAGCAAAGTAATTGTTTTAGTTCATTAATATGGACCTCCGCAAAGTAACGCCTGATTCAATAAATTAGTTTCACATAAATCCAATGGTACAAATTAAAGAAAAAATACAAAAAGAATACCTTAAATTGGGCACGGATCCGTGTCTTAAGCTAACGAGGGGTTAAGGAGGATTAACTTTCGATTGTCGTTTTCGATCCGTCAGCCTGATAAAGGGATAAAAGTATTATGGGACTAAGAAAATGAGAGAGTATGAGTATGAATGAGTTAAATTTTAGTTTTAATATCGACTCCATAGTTTTCTTTCATCTTACCATGCAATGATAAATCCGAGCCTTGCTGATTACATTGATTTTCATAATCGGTTAGTTATCCAACTTTTGAGTGGTGTCAAAAATTGTACTGGCATTTCGTTGATCTTATCGTTTCCAAATAACATTGTCACGTTTTCAAAATGGATAACTCTATGGTATTCCGAATTGACTGCTTTCAATTCATAAACTAGACTAATATAGAGTTAAAGCGATATCTCGCTAAGTACTGTAAGTCGAAGCGTAGATTTTATAAGAATTGGTATAAAATATTAGATAATTCGTGGCTGATGAACATTGGCTTATGTTTATGTATGTTTTGGAAGTTATGCCCGTATTGTATAACTGCTGGCGTGTGTCAGTGTAACAGAGGCCGTATAGTCTAAAGCGCGGGCGCTCGTAATAGCATTCTCCATCTCTTTCTGTCATAATCTCATTGTGACAGAAAGAAAAAGCAAAAACCAGTTTTGCAGGATTATCGATAGTTTGAATGTCGATAGTTGACCTCGAAAACTATTCAGGGCAAAGGTAGTCCTTTATTTATAAGCAATACTATTGATAACAGCAATACTATATTTGCTATGTAGTATTGCAAAATCAGCCAGTAGTGGCCAAAAACAATCGATAGTATCTTTAAACATGAAACTACCGTGAGACTCACTTATAGTGAAAATAAACGGATCACTCACGTCTTAAAACTAGTTTAACTCGACATGTTTCGGGCTAATCCGTAACCCTTCCTCTCGGAGTCGCACGTCACGGCGGCTGCCAAACGTGCACTGCGTGCACTGTGCGCCCTGGTCGCGCGGCTACTCGACGCAACTGACAGCGACACACAACTACCCCCGTTTTCATCATCACTTTTATTGTCATTGTCAAATGTAGGGTAGCACACAGCACTAACCACATCACTTTGTAAAGGCTCGCTCACACGGATTAGCCGTTTAGCGTTAGCGATTAATCGTTTTAAGACGTGAGTGATCCGTTTATTTTCACTATAATCGATAGTATCGATCAAAATCAAAAGTTTGTCTTTTTTTTTGAGTCTACAGGCGCTTTCAGAAAGACCATCCATGATCGCCAGGAAAAATGCGCCGCAAGATAGTGTCTGTAATATGCAAGATAGTTTTGTATCGTCGATAGTATCGAATTTTCAATACTATCGGTAGTATCAACTTTTTTTTGTAATTACTGCCCGATTTGGCAATACTATCGATACTATAATTCTATCAAACCTAAATCTATCGATAGTGTCGATTGTATTGCCACCATGCCGCCATGCCGCCATCAATAGTATTGCTTCTAAATCTCTATCGATAGTATCGACACGTGGCAACACTATCGTTAGCGGTCGTTTTATAAAAAATAGTACATAATTAAAGGCTGAAAACAATAAACCGTTTGTGTACAAATTTATGAAAACGACTCCTAGATAGACTATTTAATACTATTGGTTTTTGTCTTAACTATCGCTCGTGCCTAAAATACCACGTTCCCAAAATAACAGATGGAATAACAAAATAACTGACATGTTCAATCCACTTGATCAAAGTTCCTTAAAATAAAGATTAAAAAAAAAAAAATAACAGATTTTTCAAAATACTACATTATCTATTTACCACATTTCTAGCTTACCCGATCATCGTTGCACCACATTACAAAATCGAAGATTACCTACAACTGCGTATGGAATGCGCGCACTGTACGTGTACCCGGGTAATTTTTTTGGTGGAATGTCTTATTTTAGACATCTGGTGTAATGGGAATGTTATAAATGGGTAATGTAGTATTTTGAAAAATCTGGTACTTTGGGAACTTGGTATTTTAAGCACGAGTGTTAACTATCGATATACAACAGTAGCAAATTGATTAAGTTTCGATTAAGTTAGACTAACGCCTCAGGTCAGGTTTTGGGGAGATGTGAGCCACGCTAAAATTGTACATTGTTAAAGAAAAAATGAGTTGTTTTATGCCTTTGAACGCCAATGGACAGTTCGGGTTGGTGTAACGGACCAGCACGCGTTCCGTTTTGAGGAAGACCCGATTTCGATATTTTATGTTCTAGAAAAAAAAATTAAAACTTCTAGTGTATATAGAACGCCAAATGCGATGTTCTCAAGCGACATCTGTATAATCAATAGTGAAGGTGCGAAATACGGGCATAGAAAAATCGTATGTAGAAATAAAATGGTTGTATATTTTTCGATTGAATAGAACAAATGTTTATGAGTTTAGTTAATAAAACGACTTATGTTCAGTATAATTAATTTAATTAATTGCATAAAACTGGCGGCGGACGCATAACGAGTACTTGGAAATTATGTAATCTCAAATAAATTGGAATTTAATTTAATTACTTTGTTTTATTTGTTCATATAAATGCGGTGGACTGAAGAACTAACTTTAACCCTTTTCCAGGCATAGTGGGTGTAGCGACAGCATAAATCTACACAAAGAATCGACCTTACTAACTTTACAATATGGTAGATCAGTTAAATTTCCTTAAAATATGCTTTGCTTTGCTTTGCTTTTAAATTAATCTATATATTTCTCGTCTTAAAAAATGAAACATCTATAATGGTACCTACATTTAATTTCATTACTTTAAAAAAGCTCTTATCTCAAAATTGATAATCTTCCGGAATGAACTTTACGTGGTTAACTTTAGGGGTCACTTTAATTTACACACCGATTAATGATACGAGCTTTTTTCAAAGTAGCGATTTACAGAAATCGTATTTAATATCTAGATTAGTGCGCTTTGACTTCTTATTCTATGAATACATTAATATTACTTATTTTTAATACTTATTAATGCAAAATTAATAAAACAAGCCTATAACAAGATAAGTTTAGCCAATGAATCCCACAATAACCACCAAGATTACTTATTGTAATAGGTATACCAGGGCCCAATTGCATAACAAAGTACAACTAATATTACAAGCGGAACTCATTTCTAGTTAATATAACTGAAGCGAGAGTTCCGCTTGTAATATTAGTTGTACTTTGTTATGCAATTGGGCCCAGAATATTTATTCATTAATTAACCTTATTGTTTGTACTACCTCGATCATTTAACAATGACTATGTACTTTTTAACACATGCTTTTTTAAACAAGAAAAACGCATAACACTTAAGTTAATAAGCACAACATTGTTAACTATTAAGCATAAAAATATAAAATTAAATATGTATGTTCTAAATAATTGTATTGAAATTGAAATTTGCATGTCATAGTGTGGCAAAAACGTGTGAAACTGTATTAGTTTTATATCACCAATCTGATACCATGTTTTTTATGCAAATAAATGATTATTATTATTGTAACTATACATAGCATAAGTTAGCCTTGTAACTTTTTAAAGTTTTTGAATGTTGTATAGGATTAATGTCCTATCTTCTAGGATTTGGATACTTCAGGTAAATCGTGCTCATTCATTACTAGTCGTTAATTACTAATCTTAATTTACTTATAACAATTAATACTGTTTAATTTTAAATAAACACACCGGCAAAAAATTTGGCACACAGTCCACCTTTCATACTAACGAGGCTACTTTGATGCCTTATTTCTACACCAGGGTAGTGCCCTGGTTGAGATCTGATGATGGATATCCAGAGCATCGATAATGGTGGACCAGAGTTCCCAAAACACACAACTGATTCAACAACCAGTTTACACCACAGCGAGAGAATTTGTACAGCACTGAGATTTTCATTCATTTTATTGCCATTTTAGCTGTTTTTCTAAATGTCTATAATTTCCGTGTTAAACGCAGATTCAATCAGGTGGGTATCTTAGGAACTCTGAATGTCCTTTATCAATGCTCGGATTAGCTATCATCAGATCACAGCCAAATCACCGCCTAGTAAACCAAGACATCAAAGTGACTTCGTTTGTATGAAAGGTGGACTGTGGGCCAAATTTTTTGCCGGTGAGTGTAATATAACAAATTATTTTAGTATGCAGGCTGATTCAAGAGTCATGAATAGGAGTGAAACGGGTAATGAGGAGAGCCACACAGCAACTTTCACTATGGGACCAGCAACGAAATCGCAATAAAAATTGCTTTTCCAAACATTTCGGATCAATTAGCGATCAATTAACTCGTTGATCAGATTTTTTTTCCCGAATGTAGGTGGGTGAATATTCGAGCGTTTTGACCGCGCGGTTATACGTCATTACCATTCGACGATTATTACCACAACCGAAGGACGAAGCGCGCGAAATTTCATCAAACTAGATTCAGCATCGGTACTGTCTTAAGTTTTCATAAAAATTTAACCCTAAGCATCATCCATTTTAATAATTTCTGCTCAAATGGTAATGACAAAAAAAACCGCCGCAAAAACGCTGAATATTTACCCAGGTACACTGTACTGCTAGGCTAGACGACTAAAGAAAACTGTTTAGTCTGTCAGTTAGATTATTAAAAACATATTGTAGTATTTTTTCTTTTGTTTGACAACCAAAAAATAACGAAGATAGAGTGCTTCGAAGTTTCGAGTGACATCACTATATGGTACAATTTTTACCTAGGAATGACGTCACAACGTTACAAGCCCCGACTCCGGAAGTTTGATGATCTACGCCATTGTCGATTTTTAATAATTTGATAAACCAAAAAATACGTGACCCATGTCTTTCCACAATCTAACTGACGGACTAAATAGAATGACATATTCTTAACCCAGTCGTCATCCCTATTAACCCACCTTGTCTTAATCTTTTTTATTAATTATTCTGACGGGGTGCCCAGGCAACCCCACATGAAGTGCTCATATTCACTGGGGGTACTCCAGAGGGTATAAGGTATCCCTCCGTATATTAATCTGCCGCGCTCCAATGACTCCCCAAATCCCCTCTTGGGCTATCTCTCTACTATGAATAATTTCGTTTCAGAAAAAAAGCAGCTGGCAAATTAGTTTTGGCGAAAAGACCCCAATAATATATCGACAGTGGAAAGGAAAAGTGCTGAAGCGCCAATACAAATGTGTTCAAAGTGGTGTCATCCATGTCGTGTCCGACAAAGGCGGACATTTAAGCTCATTTGTTACTTGTGTGCCAGAATATGACTGGCAAAGCCAAACTTTGTTTTGAAGGTTCTATTACAAAGTGCGCAATGTAATTGACCACTGTCATTGTATGTGTAAGTGTAGGTAGGTCTCGGACGGGTCTTTATAATGAGGCGTTTGCCATCCAGGTGCTCTAAGCGATGCGTTTTAAAACCTGTGACAGCCTTATTGAGCTGTGCCATTCTGGTCTCTGTTTCGTGAGATCTTCCCAACTCTCGCATGGGATATTACATGCGGTGAGGTGGCGGTTCAGGAGAAAGTTTCATTTCATGTACAATTCGATTACATTTGTTTTCTGTTCCATCCTACGTAGGTTTCATAGCAATCAGAACACTTTCTGGCGTTATAGCACTCTGTTAATTGAGGAAATTCGTCCCCTGGAAGGAATTTTATATTTCGGAAAAAAAACTTTCAAATTCATACATAACATACCATCACGCCACCTGCTACGATGATACGTTCCTGACATACATCTTTCACTTCCACACTCATTAGTTTTTTCACACATGCTCGCCGGTTTCGGGTACTGTTGACCTGACCTTCCTTCAAGACATCCCCAAGCAGATCATGGAATATCCTTCTTGGTCTCGCACTCGTCTCATATATCTCTTTCGTAATTATTAACTACTACTATTAATAATTTATTGAATCAGGCGTTACTTTGCGGAGGTCCATATTAATGAACTAAAACAATTACTTTGCTCACCCGCGACCTTACAATAGTTAGTTAGTTAATAGTTAGGTAGTTTGAGAATAAGAAAAATAAAGTGGGTACTTGAGAAGTTACAGTGACAAGTTAAAACATTTGTTTTGGTTTGTTAGTTTAACATTTGGTAGCATAGCATACGGTTGTGGTAACTCTGAAGATGAGCTCTGGTTGAGTTCGAAACGCGTCAGTGTAGCTTGGTGGTGGTGATGGTTGGGTTTATGTGATTTGTGTGTGTTCGTACAGTGTGGAGGTGGAGGAACTGCATGAACGCACATTTCTTGCATAAACGTAACTATTGTAAGGTCGCGGGTGAGCAAAGTAATTGTTTTAGTTTACTACTATTAATTAAGGGCCTACCGTGTTTTTGGCGCATTTACTGCATTCATTTAATCTCGTGCTGTATCATTACAAGTAAAGCTATAGTCCTGAAATTCATGTGTAAGACATTTGAGGATTCACTCTAATGACAAGTGTTTATCGAAACACGATTACTTTCGATAGAAAAAAAATCCAAAGTCGTCTCTAAAAAATAAAATAAATTCGTATTACGACGTAAATACTGCACGGCAGGTCATGACTTTTTGAATGTTAGTAAAACAAGATGTTATCTAGGGCGTAGTGTTGCTACATTTTTAAAAATATGTATTTGTTTTAGTAATAAGATGAAAATACCCAAAAACACGCGCAGTCCAACTAACCTATCTTGAGCCATATCGTGCCTCCCCCACGCCCAAAATCCCCCACCCAAAATCGATTATCGCGAAAAGCTCGGTAGGCCCTTGATCTTATTTTAAATTTAATTTCCCAAAAGCATTTTGGCGCTTCAGCACTTTTTCCTTTTCACTGTTGATATAGAATCTGGCTATCTCACTCTTCACTGGACGCAGCAAGTGATGGGGTGCGTCAGCAGATAATTGAGCACTATGGGCGTGCCGGCCGCGACCTCGAGCTCCAGGTTCGGTTCCGAGCCGGGCTCCGGAGTCGCCGAGCCCACCGACGACTCCTTGGGCTCGTCTAGCAACATGTCCGTGGACGTGTTGTCATCTGGCACTGTGTCAACGAATACCTGGAAAATTATCAAATTTTTATAGCACAGCCTGGTGTGGAATAGCAGAAAAATAAATGACAGCTGATTATACAAAAATTAAGACGACCACTAACAGTCTCTAAAATCATTATCATCCTTCACTGCAGGGCACAGGCCTCTCACAATGAGAGGGCTTGGGCTGTAGTTCCCACGCCGGCCCAGTGCGGAGTGGGAACTTCACACACGCCATTGGATTTCTTCTCAGGTGTGCGCAGGTTTCTTATGATGTGTTCCTTCACCGTAAGGCTCATGATAAATTTCAAACTTAATTTCGCACATAAATGCCGAAAAAAAATCTCTAAAATATATATTGCAATATGAACTCTATGCGAATGCATTTAGTTTCAACACGGTTTAATACCCACACGGCTATATGTATGTCGAACAACCGGATGCTACCCGAATCATCAATTTCAAATTTGTCAACGAAATTGACGTTACTATACACAGTTGCGCTTATTTATACCCTCCACAGACCGCAGCGCGGGGTTGCGCACGACGGCTAAATCATGTACACTGCGCCGCGCTGCCCGGTGTGTCACCATATATATAATTCAGTGTTATAGACCGCGCTGGGCACGCTCCGTCGGCGGCTCACGCACACCCCGCGCTTCGGTTTGTGGTGGCCTTTACAATACAATGACTCTTTATTGTACACCAGGAATAGTAAGCAATACAGAAAACAGGTACACAGAGAGTAAGTTACAAGGTAATCAATAGGCGGCCTTATCGCTTAAGAGCGATCTCTTCCAGGCAACCCTTTACCAGAAAGAAGGAAGGACTAGTTTACAGCAGGTGGTGCATCAACAGTGGATCAGAAAATTAAAACGCAACAAAAAATAGTACATCTACTCATACATATATCGTACATATAATAAGTACACGTCTAAAACAAATATAAGCATTGGGATAAACAGCCACATATAAATAAATAAACTATAACAAAGCTAATAATTACAAGAAGACAGATAGTACACCTTAAGCATTGATTTAAAGATTGACAGAGATTTTGCCCGTCATAAGTCAATCGGCAAGGCATTCCACAACCGAATAGCCTGGACAGTATAAGAATAGACATAGAATTTGGAGTTAGAGAGAGGCACGGTAAGGAGAAAGTTCTGAGAGCATCGAATCTTTACTATCAGCGTGCAAAAGTATCAAAGCCCAAGGCTACTCAGAAATTCTAAATTCGTATCGCGCCGTCTCGTTTACTCTTCTTTTCAACACTATTAATGTGAACGGAACAGCACGATAAAAAGTTCGACAATCGAATTCCGTTGTATAGAGCCTGTTCTCACCTCATCATCGTCGTCATGCTGGCACATATTCACCATCTGGCTGGCGTAGTACTGCGCCGCATACTCGTACTCGTCGTCTTCTGACGAATACTCGTCCTCGTCGCACTCGAAGTAGCGGCTCTGTGAGAGACAAAGACAACACTAGCTTTAGCCGAGTACTTTGTTTAAGGCCACCACATACCGCAGCACGGGGCCGATGGAGCGTGCCCAGCGTATTCTATAACACTGAATCATATATACGGTAACACACACCGGCAGCGCGGTACAGCGTATATGATTCAGTATTATACAACGCCCTGGGCACGCTCCGCGCTGCGTTCTGTGGAGGGCTTTATTCCAGATTAAGTTCTAATTAGAAGAACGGAGTGTGTACTAAATCGCATCAGAACTTATAAAGCGAACACCAATCAATTTGATTCCTAGGTAGCTATAGAACCATGTCATGATGAATCAATTTGTTTATCTTCTACGACAGGTAACTGTCCGTCTTTCAAAACTTCTTTTTTTTATAAACTCTTTACCCGCACTGACGTTGTTATTATCTATTAGTTAGTGCGACAAGGTTCTATACCTAATGGCCTAGGAATCAAATTGGTTCACTGCACCTACTTAGCGCACTAGTTTACGTTAGTTTCGACTCCTCATCAAAAATCCAACAGTGCTCAGTAAATCACCTTGTACGTAAATATATGCCTACAAATTTGTATTATTTAAATTCAATACAAAAAGCTCTAATTGGGCCTAATATAAACTTATATAATTAAATTATTATACACCTAAACAACGATTTCACGGATACGTGAAACGAAACGCTTTAATTCTGACAACTTGACAACACGAATTCCTTCTGTCATTCACGGTCACGTCAAACAGGTTATGAAAATTACGCCCAACCAAAGTCCTACAAAGTCAATAGAAACCACAATGCCAAATCCTCTCTTATATATAAAGAAATAAAGACTCATTCTGTTCTTTATTATATAATTACATCACACAAAATACTGCAAGTGAGCGCGTACGTAATGAAAAAATGACGAAACTGAGAAAATATTTCCAATTCCAATTTGTCAAAACAAAGGGAGTCACGGAAGACGCATAAAGGGGGCTGCGTTACGCAGTAGCTCGGAACCAGTACGTAATTGTGTCAGTGTTGTGTAGTGACTTACTAAAATGGCAGCAGCTTTCGACTCGCCTAAATACCAAAATAGTTTGATATGCTGCAGTCCGCGGACCGCCGATGCGTGTTCAAAATCATCATCTTCAACTTCTGGGTGCGTCTCAGCAGATGGTAGCTTCGACTCACTAAATCAAATACCGAAAACAATTGTGACGAAAAACTTGAAAATTCACAGCACGGCGACGCGCGACGAGGTCGAAAAGGCTGTAAAACAGTGCCGAGAACTTATACTTAACAGCCAGCAGTGCTCCGATGAGCGTAAATGGTTAGTCAGGTACCTAGTTGAGTTGAGATTGCGTTTAGAAGATTTAAAAGACTCTGACGGACAGCCTAGACTAGGTGTTTCTATAAAAGGTCATCATTTCAAGCAACAAATTGCACCGCAGAACAGAAAACAGTATTGTGACCACTGCAGCGGTGTTATATGGAGTATAGTCCAGGGCTCGTACATTTGTAGTGACTGCGGATACATCAGTCACTACAAATGTGTGGATTACGTCTGTAGAGTGTGTGCTCATGTTGTTATGACAGATAAAGGGAGTTTAGAAATGAATATTTGTCCGGAAAAAGGATTAGCATCACAGAACTATAAGTGTGCTGAGTGTGAAACTGCTCTGACTTTTAAAGACACATGGAACGAGCCTCGTTTGTGTGACTACACTGGCTTATATTTCTGTGCAACGTGCCATTGGAACGACCAATCGGCGATACCGGCAAGAGTTGTCCACAACTGGGACTGGGACAAGCATTATGTCTCCCGTCTGGCCTTCCAAATGTTGCAGTTAGCTTGGAACCTGCCGTACATCGACATAGAAAGTATAAATCCAAAGCTCTTCAACTTCATAGCTGAATTAGAGTGGGTACACAAGATGCGAAAAGACTTGGAATGGATGAGGAGGTACCTATGCGCTTGTGCGGAAGGCTCACACCTCCTATCACCTCTCTTTATGCAGCTCGGGGATGTCAATAAGAAATACAGCATGTCTCATTTGCAATCAATAAATGACGGCACTTTGGAAGCCCAATTGACCGTGTTGACAGAGAGCTGTAGAGCTCACATAACTAGCTGTGCTTTGTGCTCCGGAAAAGGGTATTTATGCGAGGTGTGCGACAACAATGAGATACTGTATCCATTTGATAGTGGTGCGATTATGTGCGGGAAGTGCAACAGTATGTACCATAGAGTGTGCTGGTTGCGTAAAGGACAGAAATGCCTCAAATGTGTTAGGTTAGAAGCTAAAAAATCGCAAGTAGCAGTTGACGATACAGATTCTAATCTCGAATATGACATAGACAGATTTGTTGACTGATCAGATCACCATTATTTTAAGTACAATTTGTATTTTTGTACATATTTTATGTTAGTTTTAATTTGCCAAATTGAGACATAGCCATACATTGGTTGATTACAGTTACATAAATTTAAGCAGTGACTGCATGCTATAGGTTAAAAAAAGATACATAATATTAGAATTTTTATGACATTGTTCAAATGGTGCTGTAAATTTAATAGCAATGACATAATACTAAAAGAAAATTTTAAATAAAAATAAAAATAAAAAAATAAAAAGCTTTAACATATGGCATAATTTGAATAAGTAATTTAAATGGACAATTCCTTTTCACTAATTGTAACAAATAAATAATTCATTCAATGACTTTTGTATATTTAAATTTTTCATACTTAATTTTTAGGTTTAGTTATTTTGACATTCTAAAATTGTTTAGAGCATAAAAAAACTTCAGACTATATTTTTTTTTTTTTTTTTTTATAATTGATATTTTATTTGTATTTAGGATTTGCCACACTGGATGCGTTCTGCGGTCGCGGTCAGGTCAAATTGAACGCAGCCCGCATTATGCATTGCAACATTGTCGGTCTATATATTCCGTGCGGTCAGATTGCACGCACGCGCAATATAGTATAGAATAGAGACCGACAATGTTGTTCATACATAATGCGGGCTGCATTCAATTTGACCTGACCGCGACCGCAGAACGCATCCGGTGTGGCAAATCCTTTTATCTTTGTTTTAAGTCCTGTCCCTGCAGAAGAGTGCCCATAAGGCTAGGAGTATTTCCGCACTGGATTGCGATGGCAATATGTTGGGCGAGAAATGCACCAGCCCTAATGGTCACAGCCTCACAGATAATTTCGAATAATATGCTTGAAATGAGAAATCATCTAAGCGACATTTTGGTCTAAATGTAGTTCAAACTCAAAATGTATTTAATCTATTAAGCGTAAAATGGCGCTTAGGTAATTTGTCCTTTCAAGTTTGTTTGTTTTTATCTTGACTTTTTAATAGCTTCAATTGTAATTGAACGGGAAAAACTAGCAAATTAATTCTTCATTTAATTTCAATGGGTACTTTGACATAGACGTAAGCCAGAAAAAAAATATGTTTAACTTTTAACTTTTTTAAAACCAAACCTTTGAATTCTAAAGCCTCAAGTGCCCTAGAAAAAAAAACTTTGTTTATGGTCAAAAATTCAAATCCATAGACTTAATACCTAACCCGGACTGAGTACTGCGACAAAAGAGTGAGGCCGTAAAAAAAATAACTAGTGGATTGCATCTCGTTCTAATTAGGGTGATCAAGTAATGGTGCGAATGGGACACAATCCACTAGTTTCTCTAGTTTGTATGTAATCTCTCAGACCGCTGTCTCTAGTTGCCATTATTAAACTGTATGGCTTGGTAATATGGGTCACTTTTGATTGACTAATAAAAGTTAGTACTCAGTCCTGGTTAGGTATTAAGTCCATGTTCAAATCCTACCAGTTGTACTGTGATTTTGTATGTTTAATTTGTTGCTACGCTAGTATTAAGCAGTCGCATGTTTGTTAAATTTATATTTATATTAAAAATATATCATTGTACTGATAACGAGTTCGTTTCATTGACGAGTCAGTGATAACTGATGATTATTCAAATATTATGAATCATATAATCTGCCCATTTATAAATCCTATGGACATTATAATAGACGAGCCGCACTAGAAGACCCCGACCCCCCCGATACGACCTTCATCCATGCGATTTAGCGACCACATGCATTGACTTGGAAATTCAACCTTAGGATTTTAGTAATAAGTCACAATATCAATTGTAATTATTAAAAATACGACTAGCTTTAAAAATATTCTTTGCCAGGTATGTATACATACCCAGCCTATATACGCCCCACTGCAAGGCACAGGCCTTCGCTCAGAATGAAAGGGCTTGAGCCGTAGTCCCCATGCGAGCCCGGTATTGGGAACTTCACACACACTATTGAATTTCTTCTCAGGTTTGTGCAGGTCTCAATGTTTTCCCTTCACCGTAAAGCTCATAGTAAATTTCACATACACCGTGAAATTTTAGTGGTTGTTTTCCCGAAACGAGGTGATTTAGTATCGATTGTACAATCGATTTATAATTACTATTTTGACCAGAGTCAAAAATCCAATTGTGAAAAACGAAAGTCTAAAATGACCGCAAACCAATAGTAACGCTTCGTTGGTACCTAACCTATCGTACGATCGTACGCTACTTGTACCAACGGAGCGTTACTATTGGTTTGCGGTCATTTTCGACTTTCGTTTTTCGCAATTGGATTTTTGACTCTAGTCAAAATAGTAATTATAAATCGATTGTACAATCGAAACTAAATCACCTCGTTTCGGGAAAACAACCACTAAAATTTCACGGTGTATAATTCCGCACATAAATTCCGAAACAAGAGGTGTGCCGTGTAAGCTCGGGCTCGAATCCACGACCCTCTGCTTGAGGCCATGGATCAAACCACTATACTTCATTTAATTTAGAAATGAAAACCACAACATCATTATATTGCGGCTCGTCAACTATTTCTTACCTAGCAAATAGTACAGTACAATAGTCTGGGAGCCGCAAAATAAAATTGTCTTAATGTCACTTTATTTGCGTGTCGTCAATTGTTACTCTAGTACAGCGGTTCCCAACCTTTTCTTGGTCAGGGACCACTTTTATATTATTCTTGTTAGCAGGGACCACTTATGTAGGTGTATGTATACTTAATATAAATAATAAACTGTTATAAACTGTTATGCAATACCTCTTTGCTTCGGTACATTCTCTCAGACGCCTGCAAAGTTTCCTCCCTCTTCATACCAAGATTACTTTGGCTCAATCCCTTCTTCTTCCTCTCCTTGACTACGGGGATATTGCCTACCTCGATCTCTCTGAGCAGCTACTTGACAAGCTTGAGCGTCTTCAGAACGTATGCATACGCTTTATATTCGGTCTCCGGAAATACGACCACGTGTCCTGTTTTCGCGCTCAGCTGAAGTGGCTCCCAATTCGTCTGCGCCGTAATGTTCACATCCTGTCGTTGCTTTTTAATGTCCTTTTTAAACCACAGTCCCCTTCCTACCTTTTCGAAAGATTTAATTACTTGGCTGCTGGATCTGGGAACCGGTTGCGGTCAAGTAATAATCTTTCGTTAGCTTTTCCTGTAACTAAATCCAAATCCTATTCCAAATCCTTCTCCGTGCACGCTGTTAGTCTGTGGAATCGGTTGCCGAGTGAAATCAGGCAGTCGCAGTCGGTAGCCATCTTCCGGAGTCGCTTAAGGGCGTACTGGCTTGACAGTTCCTCTTAAAAAGAGACAACCTCTATTGTATTCTCTGTTTAGTGTGTATGCGTATATTAATGTATTTATGTAATTTTTATGTAGTTAGTCTATTTATGTTGATATGATATGTATTATTAGTCTTCTGTATTCATGATATATTATATTAGTGTGTACTGGCGTGTATTCTTTGTATGTTTGTGTATTGATTATGTTAAGTTTATTGATTTGGCTTTACTTTTGATTTCGACTCTTTTTACTCTGCATTATATGCCTACTCTTGTCTCTGGTGTCCTGTCAATCGTTCAAAGGTTAACTGGAAGAGACCCCTTTAAGGGATAAGTTCGCCTTTGTACATCTGTTTCTCTTGTTAACTGTTTATTTTCATGTTTTACGTACAATAAAGAGTTTTACATACATACATAATCAAACTGACACTAATAAAAAAGTCAATGGGAAATTAAAATTTAAAATCATTCGCGGACCATATTTTGGCTTCTGCGGAGACTGCGGACCACAGGTGGGAACCACTGCTCTAGTACAAATTTTAAAGAGATTACAGTTCACGAGCCGCAATATAATGTTGTTGTGGTTTCAATTCTAAATTAAATGGAGTATATGCCCATCACGGCTTTACACCCGACTGTCAAAGGAGGGTTATGTATGTATCATTCTTTGGCTCGCCCTGCAGCCTAAACGGCTCAATGGATTTTAGTGTGAGGTGTCATTAGATTCGTCTCAATTCCGAGAGTGACATAGGGTGTATATTTTACCGGAATTCCCATGGGAACGGGAATTATACAGGTGGGTTTTTCATCCAGTATTGAAATTAAAGTTAGTTACTTCAGTATCTGCTCGAAGAATCGCCAGACTCAAGTGGCAGTGGGCAGGGCACGCCGCTCGTAGAGCTGATGGCCGATGGGGTAAAAAGGTTCTCGAGTGGCGTCCACGGACCGGAAGACGCAGTGTAGGCCTCCAACAAGATGGAGCGAGGATGTTGAAGGTTGCGGGTTCGCGTTGGATGCGGATGGCGCGGGACCGATCTGTTTGGCGAGCCTTGGGGGAGGCCTATGTTCAGCAGTGGACGTCTTTCGGCTGGAATGATGATGATTGGTTCAAACTTCAAATGAACCGTAGTACCCACTGTGCGATGTCTACCAGTCACAATCTCACAATACTCTTTTAAGGTAGGTATAAGATATCCACAATTTATTATTATACATATTCATTCAACTCAAGGCCAACAGAGATAACCCGGTCAGATGCATTTAAATAATGTGCTCACCGAGATATAATTTATTTAATTAAATTAGTATAACACGCAGTTTCGATTTCATTTTTAATTTAACCTAATTCGAAAGATACTCGGAAAGACGTTCCTCGGTTTTTGAAGTGAAAATTTGTTTAGCGGTGTTGTGCACTGTTTGGGATGGGTAAAAAATGTTAAACTCGCGTCAGGACAAGTGAAACTGATTGAAAATTCGTAGGACGGGAGGGGGGTGAGGGGGGTTCGTAATACCAGGGGGGGTTTCACTCCGCAGTTTAGGCATGTTCGGCCGGCGCTCCTCCCGGGAGGAGTATGGCAGTAGGTTGTCGCGCGGCCTTCAGTTCGTACGCTAGCCGCGTCGCGCGTAATTAAGCATCTTTAAACGATATTATAAATAACTTACTTACATACTAAAGGTAGTTTACTGAATTAATACACACTGTTATCTTTCTTGATTTATATACCTACCAAATATGGGCGAGTGGGAACCCTGTGCCCTTGGTTTCGGATCAGCGGTGCCCAACGGAATATGAACGCTCGTATCACACGATAAGTTTTAATTTCGCGTGCACGCAGTAGGAGTAGGAAAGTTTTTATACCTAAAGTTGACCTTTGTTCGAGAGTGATCCTTCTGTACGTTAGTACTATTACTTATTCTGTGGTAATACGGCACAACGTTAATGTTCAAGTTTTCACTTCTGCCGGCACTCCCGGAGTAAGTACAACCCGTTGTTTTTTTAGACAACCGGATAGTCTAGTTGTTAGAGAACCTGACTAGGGAATGCAATCTCGTCGCGAAATCTCTTTCTCGCGAGATCTCGGAATTTTTAGCGAGACTGATCTCGGACAAAAAAAAGGTCGAGATCTCGCGAGTTTAACGAGATTGAACTAGAGCATAGAAACGTCTAAAACCCCTTCTACACGGTTGGGACCAACCGCCGACCGTCGTGTCGCTCGCGTCGGCCGACAGCGTTCCATACAAGTTAAGTATGAAGTATCTATTTCTATTTTTTTTTTTTTTGTCAAAAAAAAAAATAGAAAAAGATACTTCATACTTAACTTGTAAAAGTTGGCCTAGTAGCGCCATCTCTTGGTCCAGGTGAGCGGGTAGCTCCGAAGGAGTGTTGAAGTCTCTCGGTAGAGGGCATAACATAGATGCGCTTTATCACTGCCTAAATGTGATTATAACAGACTGAAGTGTACGATGTATGGGAAAGATTCGTCGCTAACTTCTAGACCAGTGATGGTGTAGGGGTAAGCATGCAGCACGGAACGCTGAGGACCTGGGTTCGATTCCCAGCATTGGTCTTTTTTCTGGGGTTTTTTCTGTGCATCTATATTTCAGTTTGTATTTAGTTTGAAATATATAGTCTAAAACCCCTTCTACACGGTCGGGACCAACCGCCGACCGTCGTGTCGCTCGCGTCGGCCGACAGCGTTCCATACGGTTGGGCCCGACCACGGACAATGCGCTCGCGACCAAGGCCGTTGATATCAACCAAATATGTATGTATGTATGTATGTAAAACTCTTTATTGTACATAAAACATGAAAATAACTAGTTAACAAGAGATATAGATGTACAAAGGCGAACTTATCCCTTAAAGGGATCTCTTCCAGTTAACCTTAGAACGATTGACAGGACATTAGAGACAAGAGTAGGCATACAATGCTGAGTAAAAAAAAAAAAAAAAAGAGCCGAAATCAAAAATAAACCCAAACTAACAAAACATAAACAATACCCATACTTACAAAGAATACACACAAGTACACACATATATTATATAATGAATACAATAGACTAATACATATATCGGTAATAATATCGGTCGGGTCAACCGATTTCTACACTGTCCATTTTTAAATCAACCCGACCAGGGACACGATGGTTGGCGGTTGGTCCCGACCGTGTGGAAGGCCTGTTATTCGAAGCGCGGACAGCCGCGGACTGACAGGGGTTTTTTTTTACTTCTCGTTGTTTTGTTTGTTATAAACTTATAAAATACCTAACTGTTTTATTACTAAAATATTTTTGTTTGGTATTAGAAGAGAAGACTGGTTGTTTCTTTCGTTTATTATTTTATAGATACGTACGACAAATTTTTCTTACTACTTAGAAGTTAATTAAAAATTTTAGACAGATACGTCAAAACGTTTATGCATAAAAGTCTATTGAAAAAAGTCGTAAAAATGAATGTTTATTTTACTTAATACTAAATTTTTTTATTATTTTTTTCCTAATTTATATAAAAATTTTGATTATTTGCAAAAAAACACACAAAACCGCCAATCTCGCGAGATTTCGAAGTATTCATAAACTCGCGGGATCTCGCTTGAGCCCCAATCTCGCGAGATTTGCATTGCCTAAACCTGACTACGAAGCTTGATCGCTGCCCGGGTTCGATTCCCGGTTGGTGCAGATATTTGTGTGAAAAATACTAATGTTTGTGCTTGAGTCTTGGATGTTTAATTTGATATGTATTTAAGTATCTATTTATCTATTATGTACTAGCTGTTGCCCGCAACTCCGTTCGCGAAGAATCGGGGTATAAAAAATAGCCTACGACCTATTCTCAGACCTGCCGAATAAGGAGAAAAAAGTTTCATAATAATCGGTCAAGCCGTTTCGGAGGAGTTCGGTAACAAACACCGTGACACGAGATTTTTATATATTAGATTAGATAATTGCTGCTTATCGGGAATAGTGCCACAACACAAAAATAAATGCTGTTGCATTTAATATTATATCTTTTACTAGTAAGACACGATATCGTGTCTGACAAGTGTGAATAGCTTCATATAAAATGTTCTGCCACTAGAACGCACGATTAAAAAACGGACCGACACACGACGTAGTGGGAACGAGCTCTAATATTTGAAATCGAATTGCATTCCATTTTGTTTTGTGACACTTTTCTGAGAAGCAACGATATAAGTATGTTAATCCGTTACCTAGTACAGTCAAGGGCAAAAATATGTATACACTTTAGTACCTTGCCTATTTGCGTCATATTTGAACTGCCATTATATGAACTGTCACAGTGGTTAAAGTGACAGGGTACTAAAGTGTATACATATTTTTGCCCTTGACTGTACCCGTAGTAGGTACAAGCTTTGCTTAGTTTCGGACTAGCTCAATTGGTGTCAATTGTTCCATGATTTATTTATTACTTTTTTTTTCTTATCCATGCGAAGGGACGTAGATTCTCTTTGAGTTCTATAGGCTCTACCACGGCAAGTGCTCCGAAGAAATGGTTAATTTCCTGCCTGCTGCGAAATCCTACCATCACACCTCCTCCCACTGAAAATCTAACATGGAAACCACCCAACTGCCCAGCTCCACTTTAATTCATTTTGATTTATTTTGATATATTTAGTAGTCTAAAATAATACTTAATATTTTTTTTCAGCTGCCCAAACCCAACCTGTTTGGAGAAATTGGCCTCCAAAGTACTGATAATTGGCTAAGTAAAGTTTTTTGAAGAGGTGCTAAATATATTTTTTTTCGACAGTAGTCGTCTTCTAGACCGAGAAACTGCAGCTGTTTTATTTTTATCTCCTATTGTTTACTGGAAATATTTTTTTAAGTGTTCGAGATGACATTTGTGAGATTTAATGGCTGTCAAGCGGTTCATGCTCAGTACTTAGTAGAAATAGAAAAAAAAACGAAGCCAATTGTCAATGTCAAATGAAATCTAACCGTTTGCGTTTCGTTTACTTTGCATTGTCCAAAAAGCGGTTCCAAAATAATGATCGAAAATATTCAATCGTGATTTAATTATCGTGCATAATTCGTGGAGAAATGCGGTAAAATTGAAAATCCGGATTTTGTGCGGAGGTCGTTAAAAATAGTCCAAAAATCACACCAAAACGCAAAGCAAACGAAACGCAAACGGTTTGACATGGACAAAAGTGACAGATGACTTCGTTTTTTTTCTGTTTCTACTAAGTACTGAGCACGAACGGCTTGTCAGCCATTAAATTTCACAAATGTCAACTCGAACACTTAAAAAAATATTTCCAGTAAACAATAGGAGATAAAAATAAAACAGCTGCAGTTTCTCGATCTTCAGAACGCCGACTGTAAAAAAATATATAATTAGCACCTCTTAAAAAAACTTTACTTAGCCAATTGACTAACCCCCTGTTTCACCATCCATTGATCAAATTTATTTGACGGATGAAAGTGATGCCGTCTCTGTTTGTTTTGTTCGAATAGACGGAGACGGCATCACAATTTATCCGTCTGTTAAATTAACCAATGGGTGGTGAAACAGCCCCTTAACCTTCTAACTTCTATATTTTTTTTTAAACAAGTTAGCTATGAAGTATCTTTTTTTTTTTTTGTACTTATTTTTTCAACTTCATTTTTTTTTATTACTTTTACGGTCATCCCGTGAAATCATACATTTCGTACTAAATACAAACTGAAATATAGATGCACAGAAAAAACCCCAGAAAAAAGACCAATGCTGGGAATCGAACCCAGGTCCTCAGCATTCCGTGCCGCGTGCCATACCCCTACACCACCACTGGTCTAGAGATTAGACACGAATCTTTCCTATACATCATACATTTCAATCTGCTAAATCGTCGGTTAGATTTTTTTAAGTTAAATGCTAATTATAACATAACTGATTTTTTTATTATTATGTTTGAGAACATGAAAAAATTATGAACTAGTGTTTTCTTATATCGGCTCAAACTCATATTTTCCTAAAAAAAAAGTACCTACCCCTCAAAGTTTTATTTTTGTCATTGGTGCTTTTTTTTAGGAAAATATGAGTTTGAGCCGAGGTGTTTTTTTTAGACAAATATGAGGTCAGCGCTGTCAGTATTTTATTTCAAACGCAACAATATCGCATTGAAGTTTCTATTTTTCAAAAGGTAGCTATACATGAACCGTTTAAATGAGTCCTGTCCACTGTCCAGGCACACGAGGCGCACCTCTCTCAGGCGACCATTCTCAGCGAACAATTTCTTAAAAAAAGTGATCAGATAAATGAGGCGGTTGAAACGCTCGAATAAACACCCCAAAAGCAATGTTGCCTGCAACGTTACTAGGTACGATGTAAGTTAGACGACAACAGTCTGCACCAGACTGTGAGTAGACACGTGTTAGATAACGGATAGCTACACTTTGGATCTACTCGTGCAGTCTTATCTAATAATAATAATAGTAATAATAGTCCTACACATCGATTTCGATGACGGCGGCCCGGACTATACCTATAAAATTTACAAGACTTAAAGTCTTATCTATACCGTATTTGGACCACACATTGTTTCTTTAATAATTAGGCTCAGAGTCGCTCAACGAGCTATGGAGAGGGCTATGCTCGGAGTTTCTCTTTACGGGGTCGAATCAGAAACGAGCAGATCCGCAGAAGAACCGGGGCCACCGACAGCCAAACGGATTAGTTCGTTGAAATGGCAATGGGCCCCCATAGACTGACTGCTTAGAGCAGTCAGAGCTTCAAGCGGTCGCTGTTGTAGTAGAGCCCAAGAGGGGATTTGTGAAGTTACTCGAGCGCGGCAGATTAATATACGGGGGGATACCTTATATCCTCTAGAGTACCCCCATTGAATATGAGCACTTCATGTGGGGGGTTTGCCTGGGGCACCCCGTCAAAAAACTTAGTAAAAAAAATAGATTCTTTGAAATATTCGAGCGCGTCAGGTTTTGATAATTTGATACTCCAGCGTGCCACTGATAATATATGTATGATAATCTGCCACTTTGCATGGTGGGGGTGGCCATACGGAAGGGCGCGCGCCAGGTTTTCATAGGGGATGTTAATTCCAAATACGACGATTTGGAAGTGAAATATGCATTGTTCTGCTAATAATTAACCCACCTTATCTTAATCTGACGCGCTCGAGTATTTTAAAGAATTTTTTTTTAATAAGTATTTTGACGGGGTGCCCTAGGCGAACCCCCCCACATAAGTGTAAGGATAACCCGTCATGCATTTGTGACCCTGATATTGACGAGACTGTGCTGCATATATTGGCCGAATGCCCAGTCTTCGGTAGAGAGAGGCTGCAGTTAGAATTGAAGTTGGGTATGAAAATAGAGGAACGGGTGATAAAGGATATAATGTCAAGCAGTAACAGAGACAGATTTCTTCAATATGGTGAAAAAATAGCTAAAGTGGTAATAGGTAGAAACAAAACTTAGTATACAAGCTATGCTTTATAAAGTATGTTGTACATATTTCTAAAAAGCATAGAATTCAGTAGCTTCTAAAAATGTAAATGGTGAAATATTAAGAATAGGTAACTAAAATAAGTGTAAGAAATTATTGTTATAAACTGAAATGTATTGTGTAAATGTATTGTGTATAAGACAATAGTATTAAGAAATAGAAATAGTATAGTAGAGTATAGATAGGCGGGAGTCCCACCCGCAAAAGACGTAAAAGGAGATGAATGTAAGAAAGACACAGTATGGAGAGTAAAAGTGCGAGAGTCATAAGTGATGGAACTGGAATGGATGTCGTATAGATTAGTACAGGCCTTGACCTGAGTCGAGGGTAGGTTGTAAAAAAAAAAAAAAAAAAAACCCCACATGAAGCGCTCATATTCAATGGGGGTACTCTAGAGGGTATAAAGTATCCCCCCGTATATTAATCTGCCGCGCTCGAGTAACTTCACAAACCCCTCTTGGGCTGCCCTACTATTGGGTGATCAGCAAATTCCAAAACGTTTCAGTTCAAAAAGTTTTTGCAGTTGAAGTCGACTCCAACCGCAACACGACTGCCCCCGTGGCGTTGGTCTCGACTGCTCGGAAGTACAGTCTATCATACCTATCGGTCATACAGCTCTTGACTGTTGACATTCATTTTGGTCTACGAGTGTTTGACCAAAATCATAATTATTGACCACACAAGTAGTTAACTCGAAAATGCACATTCGCAGAAATAACTTTTGACCGCTGAAATAACATTGACCGCACAAAAGTAATTAAAGGTGGCAATGACGGCCATAATATTATTAATTTATTACTTACTAGCTTTTTCCCGCGACTCCGTCCGCGTGGAATTAGTAATTTGGGCAGCTTATTTTTTTATCCAATTTGCTTTTTCATCAATTATGGCTCTCCTTAGTTCCTCGATATAAACCCCCCCCCCCCCCGCACACCCGCATTCACATTCACCACCGTACTCCCAAGTCAAGCGTGCCTATAGAAGTTTTACTTCAAACGTGCCTATAGAAGTTTTACTTCAAAAACCCCCGATTTTGAAACATTCTTCCGCTTCGCCCCGCTCCTATTGGTGTTAGCGTGATGATATATAGCCTATGTCCTTTCTCAGGCTCTATACTCTGTCTATTTAAGACAGTTAGTACTAGAAAACAGAGAATGCACGTAATTGGTCAGCGATAAGGATTATGCACTGGCACATAACATACGTCCCAATGCAGGGCACATATTTAAATATTATTATCTACTACTTTAAATTACATAATTATGATTAATAGATGAATAAACATGACATGTAATTATTTGAGGTGCCACGAGAAAAATCAAAAAATCACGAGAAATATTACGGTTATTCCAACAAACGGCATGCAAGCCGAGCCCGCCATCGACGTGCGATTGTTGACGCCCACTGACAGTTTCTTGTCCCTTTCATTTGCATACAAGTGCAACAGAGAGAACGCCTTGCTAGCTCTCTTAAATGGACAGGGTATAGACTGTCTGTGTACCAAATTTCATTTAAATCGTTTCAGTAGTTTTAGCGTGAAAGCGAGACAGACAGAGTTACTTTCGCATTTATAATATTAGTTAGGAAGTTAGGATTAGGATCTGTGCCATAAGTTAATCCCACGGAGTCACCTGGCACTCGAAGCAGCGGCACGACTCGCGGTAAGTGCACGTAGTGAGGGCGACTTCTAACCGCTTGAGATAGCACGCGCTGTGAGATTGCAGCCGGCGCTTGCGGCGAGCGAGCGAAGCGAGCGCGCCGAGGAGCGAGACGCGCCGCCGCCCGCCTTTCGCTTTCGGTGTGCTGAGGACAAAGTTATAGGTAACGCCACGAGAGTTGAGGTCACGCACACATCAACACGTCATGTAATGACAGCTGGATTTTGACATTTATTCGTACCGATAGCAAGTTCAGCACTAGACCATATGGCAGGACAGAAGCGCCGTGCAGTGAGTCAGTTCATTTTTAGGTTATATTCCCATTCTAAATATTAATCCTCTTATTATCAATATCTGGTAGTGGTGTACTAATACTAATTATAATATATTGTTAAGATAACGTCACATTTGGCCGTTTGGCTGAGAGCCAAAGGCCAATATTATGGAGGGAGACGAGGAGCCCCCGGATCCGGGCGGTGACAGCCCTATGGGAGAGGATACGGTTTCGCATAACAAGGGGCGAAAGCGTAACCTTAGTTTCTTGGAGCTGACATCGACCGAAAAGGTGGTTGAACCAAGAGAGAAAAGAGTGACGCAGGGTACTGATATCGATAACGCATCGGCCGCCGGCATTTATAAACATTCTGATCTAGACGGCGGACACCGCAGGTACGGGACAGAAGACAGTGGCCCGTTTATTGTTCATATCTCCCGAGACGCAGAGTCTAGTAATTCTGGCATCTCACTTCAACCTATTAAGGTTGGCCTCGCGTTTTTTAGGGACAATATTAAAAACATCAAAAAAGATGGTATAAAATCAGTGGGTAGGAACCGCGTCTCGGTGGAATTTTTAACCGCTTTAGATGCAAACAATATAATTCAGAACCCTTGCCTAACACGACACAAATTCGTAGCTTCCATTCCTTCTTACAACGTTTCCAGGATGGGTTTAATCCGTGGCGTTCCAGTTGACTGGTCAATGGATGAATTTGTAGATGCTACGGACCTCAAAGAAGGACAAGGGAAAATCCTTAAAGCCCGACGTCTTCAGCGCAAAGTAACTCAGGAGGGAGGTCCTCCATCTTGGGTCCCAACACAGACGGTTGTAGTAACTTTCGAAGGTCAAAAACTCCCAGAAAAAGTATTCGCGTTTTACACGTCGTTGAAGGTTGAAATATACGTACTCCCTACAATCCAGTGCCGTAAATGCTTGAGGTTCGGCCATATCCAGGCCCAATGCCGTTCTGATGCCCGATGCTTCAAATGCGCCCATAAACACCCCGGCGAGGGATGCAATATTGCAGCTGAGCAAGTAACCTGTCTCTACTGCTCAGGCCATCATTACGCGACAGACCAACGCTGCCCTGAGTACTGTAGACAAAAGTCAATTAAAGTGGCAATGTCGGAGCACAACATCTCCTATCAAGAAGCCTCTTCTCGTTTCCCAACCGTTCGCCGACCTTATGCCGACGTCGCTAAGGTTTTGTTTGAACCAGTAGCTAGCTCCCCTTGGCAATCTCCCTCTTCCGCCCACTCCCTCCCCCCCACCCAACCGCCCCTTCCGGTCTCATACCGCAAAACGATAACCCGCAAACCCAGAGCTAGGACCCCCCTGACTCCCGGTTATGATCGCCAGGCCCACGAAGACATCGTCTCAACCCCCCGATCCGAGGTTCCAAATGGTCATTTGTTGTCGTCCTGGCGCAAGCCAGCTGAGACTCCGAATGACGACCTCTTGGAACTTTTATTCAAGCTGCTTACTAATATAATCGCCAAATGGAGCGATTGTTTACCGCACGACGTTGCCCCTTTAATGCTTTCACTAGCCGAGAAATTGTCCTTCTCCAATGGTCCACCAGGCCAACATCCTGCAATGGAATATCCGTAGCATTACCCCTAAAAAACCTGATTTAATCAATCTCGTTAATGATCACTCCATCGCAGTGGCGGCCATCTCGGAGACATGGCTGAGACCGGGCTCCCGCTTCAGGATACCTGGCTTCACATGCCTCCGGGAGGACCGCGACGATGGACGCGCAGGTTGTGCGTTATTGATTAAAAGAGGCTTCTCTATTTCCCATATCCCCCTCCCACCGCATTCTCATGAAATTAACGCAGTTGCGGCTAATGTCATGGGAATAAATTTTCTATCCATCTATATCCCACACCCAAATATTAACTTAATCCCAGATCTTTCCACCATCTTGTTCTCGGTTCCTCCTCCTCTTCTCATTCTAGGGGATTTTAACAGCCACAACACTTCCTGGGGCTCATCACATTCTGACGCTTTTTCCGCTTTCCTTCTGGACTTGTTTGATGATATTAACGTCGTAGTCATCAACGACGGATCCCCCACTCACCGGGTATACCCGGGGCAAAACCCCAACTCAGTGCTGGACTTGTCAGCCTGCTCTCCCAACCTCTCGTGTTCGCTATCCTATCGGGTGCTGAGCCAGGCATTTGGAAGTGATCATTTCCCCATCATCATGTCCCAGCCAACCTCAATTCTCCCTTCTCCTGCCCCTCAACCCCTCCTCAAATATAGAGTAGATAAGGCGGATTGGCCTAATTTTTCTTTTCATGTTGAAAAAGGTTTAAAGAACGTTGACCGTCACCACTTAAACCCCTTCGAGCAATACCAACACTTCCAATCCGTACTAATAGAAGCCGCCGATGCATTCATCCCTAAAAAAAAATATCTTTGTAACAAAATCCCTTCGCCTCCTTGGTGGGATGCAGAATGTACGGCGGCGATAAAGGAAAGGAACAACTCTGAACACACTTTCAATGCATCCGGCCTCTCTGAAGATTTCTTAAACTTCCAAAAAATATGTGCCCGCACCAAGCGTCTTTTGAATAAAAAAAAAAGGAAGGGATGGAAGGGATTCTGCGAAAGCTTGAACCCGAGAACCCCGCCTTCAATTGTCTGGAAAAGCATTAAAAAATTCAGAGGATCTTTTGAACCTGACTGCTCAGCCCCTCATAATCCCCCTTCCTGGCTGATGGAATTTGCGGATAAATTGGCTCCCCCATCAGTTCCTGAAGAGTCTTGCATAAACCCCTCTGCTCCTTCCGTCAGGCTAAGTCCTCTTGATCTGCCCTTCACATACACAGAACTTGAGTTGGCACTAGACAACCTTCGTAACAGCTCACCTGGTGAAGATGGTATTCCATATATTTTTATCCGCAAACTTAATCGCTTTTCAAAGGAATATCTTCTGAGCCTGCTCAATCTTTTTTTGTGTCTGGTGAAGTCCCCGAGGAATGGAAGTCACAAATTATAATCCCAATCCTTAAACCAGGAAAAAACCCCCTGGATGCAAACTCCTATCGCCCAATAGCCCTCTCCTCTTCAATATGTAAAATATTTGAACATTTAATTAAGAATAGGTTGGAATGGTTCATAGAGAAGGATAACCTGCTCGCTAATACTCAGTTCGGATTTCGTAAGGGTAAAAGTACTATGGACAATTTAAGCATACTGACCTCAGACATTAGATTGGCCCTTTCAAAAAAACAACATCTTATAGGATGCTTCCTGGATATCTCCGCTGCGTACGACAATGTGCTCCTTCCGGTGCTCAGAGCTAAAATGCTTCAGCTGAGTATTCCTGCGAGGATAGTTCATTTTGTATGTAAGCTGTTCATGGGAAGGACCATTAAGATCCGAACTGGCAATACCTTCCACCCTCCTCGTACCCTATGGCGGGGTCTTCCCCAAGGCTCGGTACTTTCCCCCCTCCTCTACAACCTTTATACTCTGGATGTGGAACAGTCTGTCTCACCCTTTTGTGACATCCTACAGTACGCAGATGACTTGGTGCTCTACACCGCTACACAGTCAACTAACGAGGCAACCTCAAGACTGAATGAAGCGTTCAGCTATCTTAAGGTTTGGCTGGACGAGCATGGTCTGTCTTTATCTCCATCTAAAAGTTGTACAGTGACCTTCACGCGTAGTAGAGTCATCCCTAACATAGACATCCATTATGAGAGTGAGATCATTCCTTTCAAAGACTCTGTGAAATTCCTTGGAGTCTTTTTGGACTCTAAAATGACTGGAGTCCCACATTTAGAGTATATATCTGGGAAATGCGAAAGGGGTGTTCATGTCCTCCGGGCTCTAACTGGGGTTTGGTGGGGCGCTCACCCATACTGCCAAAAGCTCGTATACAATGCGGTAGTTCGTAGCCAGATGGACTATGGCTCGCTCGCTCTAGAACCCTGTAATAAAACCGCCCTTAAAAAACTAGACCTTATCCAAGCTAAGTGCCTACGTATTACTCTTGGAGCGATGAAATCATCGCCAAAAAACGCCATGCAAGTCGAATGCTTAGACCCCCCCCCCTCTCCCTCCGCAGGCAGTATCTGGCGGACCGTTTCATTTTTAAGGCTTGTTCCAATTCCAACCACCCACTTCTCCCCCGTTTGGAAGCCCTTTCCCAGGAAGTTTCTAATAATATATATTGGGCACACAAGGAAACTCCAAGGTATATTACCTCCTATTCCAAATTAAAAAACCTTCCATCTCCCTTATACTCCACTGCCACCAATCCTATATTCGAGGCCAGCTTTGAGTCCCTAATTTATTCCCCTAACGTCATCATTGATTTTGGCATTTACAAAGATAGTCCATCGGCTAACACTCAATTCAACAAAAAAATAGAAAAATGGCAAGACTGGCTGTCCATTTTCACAGATGCTTCCAAAATAAATTCCAATGGTTGCGTGGGAGCAGCGGTATGGATCCCCAAATACCAAATCGCTTTGACTCAAAAAATCCCAGCTCAATCATCAGTTTTCACTGGGGAATCTATAGCAATACTAGAGGCCATTAAATTTTCGGAATCACATAATATCCCAAAAATTATAATTTTTTCTGATGCTAAAAGCTGCCTACAAGCAATTGTAGGCAACCATTTTAAAATGAAAACTAAATTCCCAATAATATTAAAGATCAAAGAGGCTTTAATGCACTGTGAAATGAAGGGTCTAGAAGTTACTCTTGCATGGATCCCAGGCCATTGTGGCATAGCGGGCAACGAAAAAGCGGACACGTGGGCAAAAGAGGCCATCGAAATCGGTTCCCAGGACCATAACATTATCTTTCCATCAGACATAATGATGTGCGCTCGAACTTACTTGAGAGAATCCTGGCAAAACCAGTGGAGCCTCTCCAGACATCAGAAGGGTCGACACTATGGAAACATTCAACCTCTGATCCCTCGCAAACCTTGGTTCTACCGTTTCCGCTCAGCTAATAAATGGGTCACTTCTACTATTTGTCGTCTCCGTCTGGGTCATGTCTGCACCCCGGTATTCCTGTTAAAAATTAGGGTGCGGGATAACTCCCTATGCGAATGCGGTCTTGACGAAGGTACCCTGGATCACATTTTTTTCAACTGCAGTAAACTAACATACTCCTTGTATGATGTGTTACCTAAGGAAGTTCCGCGTCCTATCGACTTCCTCTCACTTCTTTCTCTCTTGGACTCTACATTGCTAAAAGTTTTAATTAAATTCATACAGTGCCACAACATCAAGTTGTAGTAACTGTTGCATGCATCTCTTACATATATTATGCTTCCAACATTTTACATTCCTTTCGTGTTAGCATGCTTTACTACCAGTAATTTCCCTCCAACTAAAAAAAAAAAAAAACTTGTAATGTAAAAACGTCTTATGTTGTCTGTGTACCGTCCATAACATGTGTTATTTGTTTTAGGTCTCCTGTCTATTCCTTCCCCAAAATCAAAATTTCTTAAACCGAACAGTCTCCTCATGTGTGTTATGTCTCTACTTCGACATTGGCAAAATACGCCTTGCTAAAATAGCAAGGGTGAAAGCCAAGATAAAAAAAAAAAAAGAAAAAAAGTTCAACACTACAAGATCGACTATAAATTTCTTCAACCTATTTCGTTAAGAATTATTTAGGAAAATACATCTAGTTCAAACAAAACAGAAAATAAAATATTCTGATCTATTTTATTTAAATCAGATAAGTAAGCATATTTGTCGCTATTTATAAAATACCGATTTTTTTGTTGCGAATATTTCTTATCAGTTTCGAATTGTTTTACATATTTCAAAAACAGGTAATATGAAAAAATAAAAATTATAATATGCATAGAATTGCGTAAGTATTTCACCATAAGATCATATAACTCAACATTTTCATTCACTCACTCATTTCATTCATTCACTACTTTTTTGCAATCAGTACTTTATGTAGCTGTAATCATGATCAAGGACTTTATTAATTCATGAGCCACCATGGAACCATTTCACAGTAAACGTCATAGTGACATCGCATTAATTAACAAGGAAAATCGTAATGACTTTTCCTTTGATAAGGTTCCATGTTGACTCATGAATTAAAGTCCTTGACTGTACAAGCACTAGTGCAAAAAATTAAATCCTTATTAAATAAAGGGCAGGAAATTACGCACGATTTAGCGCCCCAGAATTCAGTAAACAGGGCAGTCGCTAGGAGGAGGAGGTATCGACGACCCCTAACTCCATTAGCTACCTGCAATGACCATCCTACAAGCTTCTTTGCCCACCCACAAAATAGAATAAACAAATAGACTATTGTAAGAGACCTATACTCAACAGTGGGTACAAAAAGGTTAAAATAACTTTAATTTCAATACTGGATGAACTCCATGGGAACTCCGGGAAAATATATATCTTATGTCACTCGCGGTACTGAGACGAATCTAATGACACCTCACACTTCAAAGTCCATTGAGCCGTTTAGGCTGCAGGGCGTGCCAAAGAATGATAAAATAATATGAGTGCCGTATTGCCTCGGGGCGGTCTATTGTTCTACACTACCAAAACGTAAATCTAGAATATCAGTGACATTAAATTTGAACCTTAATACTATGACGATACCGTTTGTTTTGCAATATGAATGTTGTAGTGGCACGTGCTAACTCGGTAGCTAGCGGCTTTGCGATAATAGAGACAATGGCCTTTGTTAAGTTTTTAAGGGCTCGAAGCGAAAAATTCACCTGGGAAGATTTCTACTATACATACATAAATATATACTCTCGAAAAAAATAACCCTCCTTCGACAGTCGGGTGAAAAGAAGAAAGAAGAGAGTTCGAACCTGTCAGGAGTAGCGTTGAGTTGCGCGGGTCGCATGTCCTGCTCATCGCATAGCGCCGTCTCGCTCGGCCGCCGCTTTGCGCGACGCTTCACACCTGTGTCTTTGTTGTCGTTCACTGTAACAAAGAAAAAGTTATTAAGAAAAGCGTATACATAGTTATTACATTTCAGAAATCACTATCATCATCGTGCGTGCCGTAGGACGTCCACTGCTGGACATAGGCCTCCCTCATTGAGGCCCAATCATTACGGTTGGAAGCGGCTTGCATCCACCCTGAACCTGCGGCTTTCACCAAATCGTCCGTCCATCCCGTTGGTGGACGGCCCACGCTGCGCTTGCCAGTCCGTGGTCTCCATTCCAGATCTTTTGGGCCCCAACGGCCATCTGTTCTGTTTGCTATATGGCCTGCCCATTGCCATTTCAATGAGCTTATCCGTTTGGCTATGTCAGTGACCCTGGTTCTTCTACGGATCTCCTCGTTTCCGATTCGAACACGTAGAGAAACTCCGAGCATAGCCCTCTCCATAGCTCGTTGAGCGACTCTGAGCCTAGCCTGAAATTACTAAGTTTTGAGCACCTAATTTTTATGCTCAGGGGTACATAAAGACTAGACACTAACGGCCGCTCCCGACTTCACGAACCGGCGGCAGCGGCGAGCGTTTTCTCCGTTCATTGCGCGGCCGAGACGCTCGCCGCGCAGTGATTATCTGGCGGCACACGCAATGAACTGATAACACGCTCGCCGCTGCCAGCGGTCGCGCGAAGTCGTGGCCGAGCCATACCTGTACTCCATTATTTTAACATTTGAAACTTAACGGTAAAATTTGCACACGTTATTAAATGAAACAACTAAACTACCTAAAATTGTGTTAACTTATAAGTTATAATAAAAACATAATATGTACCGCTAATAAATTTACATGTAGGTATTTTTAGTCCATTGAACTGTCACAAAAACTGTCGACTATACTTATAGTGTATCTTGTCGACCATCGCGATACCAAGTTTTCTATTGTCATGACAGTGGACACATCATCATTATCATCATCCCAGCCTAAATACGTCCCACTGCAGGGCACAGGCCTCCTCTCAGAGTTAATGGTCAAAATATGCATTTACTGTCACTGGCCATGTCTGTGATCAGTGTAATCAAAACATATTCCAATAGCTACAAAATATATCTGTAGTCAAAGCATGAGGTATTTAGTCATTGCATCAGATTAATCATCATCATCATCATCATAATGCCACCAAGGTTCGCCAAACTGATCGGTTCTGCGCCATCCGCATCAAAAGCGTTCCCGCAACCTTAACCAGGTCGTCGCTCCATCTTGTTGGAGGCCGTTGGTAATGGTGCCGGATCGCATCCGGGATTCATCGCACCCCCTGCCCCGCCGTTACCTAGGCCACTATCATAACCTGGAATAGCTGGCAGATTAATCAGGAGCAGTTTAATCTTATCTTTTTTCTTAGCATAGAATCGTGGGTTCAAATCCCGAATTTATGTGCGAAATTACATTTATAATTTACCAGAGCTTTACGTTGAAGGAAAACATCGTGAGGAAACCTGGGAAGAAATTCAATGGTGTGTATGAAGTTCCAAATCCGCACTGGGCCCGCGTGGGAACTACGGCCCATGCCCTCTCATTCTGAGAGGAGGCCTGTGCCCTGCAGTGGGACGTATATAGGCTGGGATGATGGTGGTGATGAGGTCAATCTTATAATTTTCACTCACCAATAACCTCAGGAGCCTCGCTGTACCCCCAGTTGCTGTGCTCTCCCGTATACTCCACCTCGTTGTTTTGTGCGTCTGTCTGTTCTTTGCTCCATAACTCATTAACCGCAGTGGAGTTCTGGTAGATGGTCTCCGTTGAGGCATTACCGTTTTCCACATCATAGGGACGGTCAGGTTGCTGCAACACCTAGAAATGTGAAGGCATTTACTGGATGAAATCTAAGAAAATATGAAATTTTAAGAAAATAATGGGCCATTTTAATTTTGTTGTATCCTTTGACTTTTTTTATTTGGAAATTTTTATGTGATTTTTGCTCCGAATCACAAGCTTTTTCGATCCTACTAGGAGAAAAAAGTGTCCTAAAACTTTCATATAATTTTTGATTCTTCTATTTTATTACGGTCATATAAAGTCTATGAAAAATGGTAATGGAACGGGAAAAAAACTTAGGACACCTTTTTCCCATAGTAGGATCGAAAAAGCTTGTGATTCTGAACAGAAATCACATAAAATTTTCAAAATAAAAAAGTCAAACGATGATTTGTTAGATGTATTTTCCAATATTTTTATTTTCTTGTATAAAAAATTCCGATCGTCTTTTTTCCCTGTAGAAAAATTTCCTAATATATTTATTTTCTTGTATAAAAAAATCCAGTCGCCTTCTTTCCTTTTAGATGTATTTCCTGATATATTTATTTTCTTGTATAAAAATTTCCGAACGCCTTCTTTCCCTGTATTTTTTTTAACGTATGCAAAATTTTGTGTTCGTTCATTTTACTAGGGGCACAAATTCCCAGTCGTCTTTTTTCGTTATCAAATATTTTAAAATAGATTTTATTTGATTCTCGGTGGAAAATTATAATATGTCGATGGCCCAGACGAATAAACGTGTAATCGTAAAACGACAACTTTACATGAAAAATAAAATCAACTTTAACAAAGATAAAGTTCTGGCAGCCTTTATAATAATATATGTGCTTATAATATATCATTAGATAGATATAAAAATTACCTACAAAACTGTGTAAATATTTGACCCTTATTTTTAACCATTTTCCCGTAAATAGTGAAAAACTCTTTATTTTTTTATTCGAATCATAAATCTTCAGGTCTATTTGTGTTATGGCTCATTGCACCGTTATTCGTGTTAAAAAGTGTAATTGCTTTTAGCGCAATGTACATTAACATCTATTTTTGTATTTTATTTGATTTCGCATTCGGTGTTTGCAATTTTGTTCGTGTTACTTTATTAAAATGATTTTTATTCTATGACTCAAACGTTAATGAGTAGTATGTGAAAGCTAGTATAACTAAAATTTGGCTGACAAGATTGAAGGCGATCAAAGGTGTAATGCTAGTTTACACGAATCTTGCTAACAAAGTTTAATACGAATAAACGTGCAAAGTAATATTACTAAAATTGGAATAAAAAAAAAGTCGATGTAGAAAACCATTGCACGTTTATTCGTGTATAGTAACAAAATTGTTAAAACGGCAACACTCTCTTGGAATCTTATTTGTGTTAATTTATATGGAAAATTACCAACGAATAAAAATTAAATACATATTATTCATAAACGGTAAATCGGATTGGCTTAAAAAAAAATAACAACGTGCCTAAGGGTATATAAAAGCATAAGAAGCAAAAAAAAATTTTTTGTGTAAGGGCCTTTGCACGTTTTTTCGTTTGGGCCATCGATGTATTCGCAATTTTGCCCGTTCTCGTTACTGCATGAATAGAATACCTACTACTTATAAGTTGATATCAACGTTGAGACAGATCTTATTGGCTTTTATAGTAAAAGCGGTAGAGTGAGGTATAAACAATATGATTAGGTACAAATAAGTGTAAAAAAAATAGAATAAGGCCCCTGATTAGGTTAATTATCAACTAGGTTAGGTTTGACTACATCAAAAAAATGCTCGCACTTCGGTAACACGTTGTTTAAAGTTCTCTGAACTTTGCAACAGTATTGTGTATAAACCTGTAAAAAGTTAATAAAAATTAACGACGTTATTTTTTAAGCATTAGCGAATAAGAAGTTTTGCCCCTAGTAAAATTAATGACTGCAAAATTTTGGGTATGTTCAAAAAAATACAGGGAAAGAAGGCGTTCGGAAATTTTTATACAATTAAATAAATATATCGGAAAATATGTCTATAGGGAAAGGTGTTCGGAAATTTTTAAACAAGAAAATAAATATACCAGAAAATATGTCTATAGGGAAAGAAGGCGTTTGGAAATTTTTCTACAGGGAAAAAAGACGATCGGAATTATTTATACAAGAAAATAAAAATATTGGAAAATAAATCTAACAAATCCAAACGATACAACAACGATTTTCGTACGACGGCAGATTAGGTCTCCTGAAAATTCTATATTAAAAAAAAATACAAAAAGATGGTATTAGGTAATGTATATTGTGGTATACATTGCCAAATAAAGGGTAACTGACTTGACTCACTGACTGTCTAGACTCATTAACGCCCAGTCCAAACCACCAGGCTGGAATTGTGCATGGAGGTTGCCTTTACATTGTAAAAACTTTTTAACAAAAAATTAAACCGCCGAAAAAACTGAAAAGCAAAAAATAATACCTTTTTTGTTTGACCTTAATCTAGGTACCAGTTTTCCATCCTTGGGGTAATTTTTTTTCCAAATTTATAATACCAACTTCAAGGTATACCCTATCTATCCAATAAAAAAGAATTATGAAAATCAGACTACTCTGTAAAAAGTTAGTCAATCATCCCCTGGTAGGAATATTATTTCCAAATTTAAATGGGACCACCCTCGGGGTATACGCTTTCCAATAAAAAAAGAATCATCAAAATCGGACTACTCTGTAAAAAGTTAGGCGTGATCATACATAAAAAAAATATATATATACATGTCAAATTGCGAACCTCCTCCTTTTGATTTTGTCGGTTGAAAAAAGGAATAAGGATGGATTTATGCCAATTCTGTTGATGTTGCTCTACTGAGTTCCTTCATTCATTGAAAGATATGGAGATGCTTTACCACAAATTTGAATTCTGCACAGTTGAAGTTGCAAGCAAAAGCTGGTTCAGGATAAGTATCAAGTTTTATTGCTTTCTTAGCAAAGAAATTATGATGTTATTATTGAAATGAAACTTCAACAACTTACACACACACACACACACACACACACACACACACACACAAACACGAAAATTACCTGATAATGGGCTCTAGTCCCTAAAAAGAACACTGCTCCGGAGTTATTGGCGTTCATCATGACTGGAACAAACATTTGAACATATTTAAAAAAGGCAAATAATCGTCTAGACTAAACAATATGCAAATTTACGCACATTGAAAAATTAAACATTGACACATGCATGGCTAAGTTGATATATTGTCTTGTATTTATCGATCAATGGTACGCAGTAGCCTTAATTACAAACAAGCTTAGAATAATTAATATAAAATATCTTAAAAATAACACGCATTTCGTTAAAAGGCATGTTAACCAATAATACATCACTGAATCACAAATAATATGCTTATTATATTTCAATGTTTCAAATAATACCTACCTTCGCTGTGTATTCTTCGTTGTCTATAATCTTCATACAGTATACAAATTACGTAATATTTTAATATCTTTTGGTTATTCCAATATTTTTTAGTATTGTTGAGTTGACAGCTCGTCGCAATGACGTTTGAAATGCGCGCGCATGTTGAGTGTTGCAATTGAAAAGACGGACTGCCCTTTTTTGGGATAACTAACCGTCCTAAGGTTTAAAATTTACTGAATATTAATTAATTTTCTTTTAGATATTTTATTAAAATCATATCTATGTAAGGCTTCTTCTTCTTCTTCTTCAGTGTATTTTTCACCCACCGTTGGGCATACGCCTTTCCGACCTTTTTCCATCCAGATCGATTATCGATTGTGTTTTTATTTTTTTCAAAGAGGGTAAGTACCTACAACAATTCAACTGCGTTACTATAAGTCTCGACTCGACAACAGTCATCATAGTATAGTGAACACGTAAGAATAGCTAGCGCTAAGGAATATTTTCTGAATAATATTAAATTTCAACTATTACAAAACAATATTTGTGTACGCTAATACTTCTATCGAATGATTATTATATATTTTTTATTCACTACATGCTTTTAACAAATAATTACAAAATTTTATAAATAGCATTAATAAAAAAGAAACACATGTCGTACTAATAACCAATTATAAATAAGAAAGTTTATGAAAACATTTGGATGTTTGTTCGACGATTACGCCATACCATAACGGCTATAATGTGTAGAGATTGGCAAAGATCTGGAGTGACCCATAGTATACTTCATATCCCGTTAATGTGTTCCCGTGGCGTGGGTTAATATCCTAACTTTAAAAAAGAATAGAGGGCGTCGTGTCGTCTAAGAATATTGAAGTACCTCTACTTTCAAGACGACGTTCTAACTTCGTCTGCAATCAATAAATGGTGTTATCCAAGCTAACGATGTGCAATAAAAATGCCATGACATTTTTTCAGGCCATATTCTAATTGTAAATGTTTCTCGTAAAGTTATTTCTAACGCGGGAAAAGCCGCGGGTTTATGATAGTAAGTACATATACCGTCTAAATAAAAAGCAAATAGTGATCCTAATAACTGTCCTCACTACAACAACTATGCAGATTTGGTAAAATAAAGTTTTTATACAATATGATGTTCTCGGGGACTCAAATTATCTCCATATCAAATTTAATCTAAATTTTATTGTTTCGGCAGTCTAAGCTTAAATACAGAAAAACAGACAGCCTAACAGAGTTATTTTCGCATTTATAATATTAGTACGGATTGGAGTTCAGCAACAAGAGCTCAAGTCGTGTCCAATTTGTCTGTTACAGTATTGAATGATTCACGTTTACTTCAATTAGACATTTGCTACGGGATGTGGACCATGATTAACTTTAATGAGTTCCCGATGATTCAGTATCAATATTGGGGGCTCACTAAAGATAATTAAGGTCTACATCCGGTAGCAAGTACTTATATCTGACTTATCAGTCGTTAACTGGAACAATGCATGAAAAAAAACTAAAAATGGCCAAAAAAGGAGTCAAATCTACCTCACCGGTGCTGTAAGCAGTCATTCTCAAGTTCAAGCATTCGTCATTCTAGAATGTCGCGGGTATCCAAATACAGTCTAGCAATTTCTTCTAGTCGACAGAATGGCAAATGTTGAAGTTAACACAACATGAGAGAGGGTCTGAATTTGGGTGTGTGTGCACTTGTGTGGAGTGGCTGCACAGACCGCTTTACCGTGAGGCACAGGACTCCCCGTTGAGTCTGCTTGCCGCGTTCTTATATATGAAGCGAGCTCAGAAACTTCGATAGCGCGATGTAGAACAACTGGGTAGGGTGAGGAAACAGAGGCTGCGTAAAAAATACTTTAAAAGGATATCGGTGTCATCGTTTATTGTGATGGAAAAGAGTTGGCTGAAGATTGTCACAACCGATGATTGTGAGTGGTCAAAATCGATAATTTGATTTAATGTTTTATAGATATTTTGAATTTAGATTTTTTACATAATGTTTTTGTTCAACAGTCAATTATTTAGATAATTTGGGTTTCACCACACACCCCTCGATTTGTGTTGGGTTATGTTTAAAAGTAATATTTGTATAAATTTAATGGAGGAATTATGAGAACAATGTTTTCATATTTTAAAAATTTATACTTCTAAAAGTATAAGTACTGTGGCTGATTGACTGCCTGACAGATAAAGCACAGCACATAAATAAAAGTATGTATGTATGTAATACCTGTATTGAAGAAAAAAAAGAAAGAAATACGGTTGACAAACATCGAGGTACGTGAACAAAAGCAAACTTATCCCTTTAATGGATCCCCACTTGGTAATTGAAAACCTTACTTAAAATTGAAATTATGCAATTCAAATTCAAATAATTCATTTTTCAAGTAATATGACTCATTGTATTAGTGGACAAACAAATTTCTAGAATAATTACAATATTTTACTAGTTAGCAAAAGCAATAGTCCTACGATACAGATTTAGAGGGAGTTGCATAACGTTACCATAACGTTTAGCAATGAAAAATCGAGACATTTGTTGTAGTTATGGTAACTTGGTACAAGTCTCACTAATAGATCTAAATTTTGATTGGATAGTCATAAAATTCACTAACCCTAAAAACGACTCTACCTTATCTTACCTATGTTTGAACAAATTCATGAGAATAAGTCTAGACTCTAGAATAAGAAAGTATGATGTATCTGGCTCACAATACTCTACTAAACTGACTGTGGAGGGGTTGGATCAGGTTTCTTCAATGCATACTGTTAAGGGGATTGTCCGACAGCACAGCACGTACAGATTTTGTAAGACGTAAGACTGGTTCATAATACCATGATTCGTATTACTAAGTCGCTCTAAATGCGAACTAGCTCTTGGCTCTGTTTATAAAAATAATGTAAAGTTATACTATACTTACTCAAAAGATTAGAAGAACATTATTATTATGAGGGTATTTTATTCTTGCATTTTTACGGAACAGTAAATTTACCAGAAATCTGTTCTTGGGACCCATGTCATGGACACTAACAAATAAGTTTAGTTAAATAAAAGTAGGTACTTGGGTTTCTTGGCGTGCGGATTCTTCTCAACAGAGTTTTTCCGAACCGTTGGTAGATTCTTCGTCATTCATAGGAGCATCAATTGATGCCTAAATTGAATAAAAAATTTTGACTTTTGAAAAGATTATATCCATTAAAAACAAATCATACATGCCATGCCGCGCTCAACTGAAAAACTAAAATATAGTTAAGTTGAAAACAACAGCCTAGTTATTCTCCTTAACTTAACTGTATGCGGTTTTACTGCGATCTAAGAATGCATGCGTTCATGCTTGAGTGATATTTCCACTATGTGCGTAACAGACGTTGCACTGAACCTAATCTAGAGCAAACAATATAAAAATATCTTTGGAATAAAAAATCTATTGGGAACGCACATCAATCGCGAATCTATTTAAAATTGATTTGAGGATCTGCACCAGTGTCATTTTACGAAGATCCTATGATATTGGGAATGATAAAGAGTGATCTCAAAAAGTGTATACTTAACGTTTTTTTTACAAAGGGTTTCGTACTCACAGATATCATCGTGAAACGACTCTACCATAGTAGGTATTTAAGTGATTGAGAACCCTCCATACTCTTTGTGTTTAAAGGAGGAAGTAAATCTTACATAATCAATTATTTCAAAGGGCTGAGGGTACTAGCTCAGTCACGAGTCACGATCACAATAGAGCCTCCAAATTAAAAAAATACTGAATCAGGCGTTACTTTGCGGAGGTCCATATTAATGAATGAATTCGCGACGCGAGTGAGTAAAGTATTTGTTTCAGTTCCTCCAAATTGAGTTGATAAATAACTAAACTAGGTATTAGCTCTTTTCAGTATTTTGTACTTAAAGAGGCATAAATGGTTCCCTTAAAGAATCACTTTGGTGTCACTTTGTGCATGCCTGTGTATGTACGTCTGTCTATCCGTCAGTCTGTGTTTGCTGTAGACACAATACCCACATAGAGTTAGACGCTCTACATCAAGCTAAGCGAAGTTTATCTTATTTTTAATTAAGTTGATATGTAATGATGGTACGTTTTAATTGGCAATCAACCAATCTAAGAGTAATTAACAATTTACCAGTTTAGCTATATCGACAATTACTTCAGTTATTTGCTTACTATAAAGTTTTACGCGTCAGGAGTGAGTGAGGTTCTGTCATCACAGTGTAGTCATAGTAGACCAATTGTAAATAGGTACTTCAATGTACGCCTACAGCCAACTTCCTTTGTTCATAAATACTGACGCAGCACAGCATTCCTAGGAATATTGTGGGAACGTTGTTAATTTTTAAATGTAGAGCGCTTAAATCTTGCAAGAATCAAGTTTCTGAAGAAAGCTTAATATGTACGTCTATTTTAGTGATCTCTTGGAATATAAAAATACTTAATTTATATTGCTCTTTTTAATGACATTCAAGATACATAAAACACTCTACCACGATATCAAATAAAACTAATGTTTGTAATTATTGACTAATAAACTATAATGTTTCCGATTAAGAACAAAGTCTTCAGTTGATCATACAACTTGATCAGATCAACATGCACCTAAACGTCATTTGTATGTGCTTGTTGCGACGATATTGACTTTATTTATAGCCATCGACTCCTTTTACGTGAATCGTGACGTAGCGACGTTAACGGTGCGTGGGTGTTACAGCTCGCTGATTCATACACCGAAGGAGCAATGTAGTAAGAGGATATTTCTAGTTTTAGGGCTCTATCAAATATCAAAAAAAGGTAATGTAAAGGATGTTTTGTAAGCATATTACTTTAGATGATACAATTTAGGGCTACTCAAGGCCAGAGTAAATAGGCCTATACTGATCCGGTGAGCTACATGTTTAACCCCGTTTGTACTTACTATCAGGTGAGATAAAGGTCATCACTTAAATAAAAAAAATGACGTTTTAGGAATTTTCTTTTAGTTAAATTTCGTTTAGTATTGTCGTATTGTGTTGGCTATAGATTAAAGTTCTGAGCTACGAAAGATCCTGTAATCTTTAAAATAAACTAGATCGCAAGAATCCTTCCACGAACTACAGCAAACCCGTCGTTTGAAAACTTGAATTGAGGAGTTGCACACCTTTGCTTATCGGCCCACCTGACCCACATTACCTCACAGCTACGTCACGCCAGTGAACCAATCAGATGGCCGGGTCTACATCGCGCTGACGGAGTTTTTGAAGTTGGCGATATAAATACAAATGATATTGACTCTACATCGGGGAGTCCAATGCTACACGGGAAACTGGTCGTGGTGGAGGGCCGGCCTAAGCCTCCACCATCTGAATATGTCGTCTCGTATGGGTTCGTCATGTATGGGTTTAATATAAAATGATTTAAAAAAATATTGACAAACAGCAAAATGATGAAAATGGGACTAGTTCCCACACATACCGATGTAGCGGCTTTGACTCTCTTTTTGTTAGTTTGTTTTGTGTAATACGATTAATAATTACGATTGCAACCTAATGCAAAATAGTCTAGTTAAACAATTTTTGTTTCAGTATAATATTTAGTGTAGTTGTTTAATTCGTATTTTTTTGTATTTTCATTCACTCACATTGAATTAGCTAAAAATAGAGAAAAAAAATCACAAACATTTAACTATTATGACGCTTTGATTTAACTCAGAAATTAAAAGTACCGAACTCAGTGAGTTACAAATGTCTAAAAAGTAATTCTTCATTTCAAACTACATAGTAATATTTTTTTTTTAACTATTTACAAGTGTGATGTGCAATGAAATAAAGAAATTAAATGAGTTAATTCATAAGAATTGTCAACATAATGAAATAAAAATATGTTAAGCAATAAAACAATAACTAATAAGCGTATTCTTCAATATGTAGTGCATAAAAGAGGAAGTCAAATCAGCTACTACAGTGTGGGTGAGACCGAAGTCTCTCTTTATCATTTTCTTGACATTATTTACCATATATGAATTGCTTAATACGCTTCAACATATCTGATGGCAAGGAATCAGACCGGCTCCCTGCCAGCACCGGCCCACAGAGTAGCTACGGACCTCCCGAGACGAATCTCTAAAAACTTTCTTATATACAATGGCGCCTCCAAAACTCTGATAGCGCGATGCAGAACACGAAATTTAAATATTTTTTACAATTAAATGAGAGATCAAACAATAAAAAGGCTTTCTTTCTTGAAATTATATAAATAAAATATTTTGTATTCCAAATTTTAGTTTTGGTTTTGTGACGCATTTGCGTTAAATAAAGCATTTGTTATTTTTTTGATAGCTTCAATGGAGTTTTCTGTAAGAAAGAGTGAGATAGAACTACCGGTGTTGATGTTTAGTACGCTCAACCAATCGCATGCCATAGGTAAAAAGGTCAAAGTTTCATTGATTTTCAGAGGAAGATAGAAGTTGTGTGTGGGTCGACGATCTGTTTTTGCTGTAAATTGTTCAATAATCCAAAAAAAAGTAGAGCGCCTCCCGTACTATGACATCAGTTTTCACTATATTATCATTTTTAACTGTCGAAATTATCATAGTCGAAAATGTGTATTGATAAATATGTTTCTCATTTTCTTTTCACAATCCGTTAAAATATATATAGCTTAACAGCAAAACTACTTTTTTAATATGGTTGTTCTCAAAAATTGGCTCCACTTAAAGCTAAATTGTTTTAACCCTTCGTATGAGTTAGCATCTAGCAGTGCCACCCCCGTCGCATACCGGTGCACTGATTACAGACAAAATCACTAATATATCAAATTAAATGACTTAATTTGATAAATGAAAACTCAGTAACATGTAGCTTTTGAAATTTTGTCACTGATCAGAGCTTCGGCACTCTACAGGGGCAGCAATATACAGCGCCAATGCATACTAAGGGTGAATTGTTACACAATGCTGTGTTGTAAGTGTATATAATAAATTAAAATGCAAATTAGTATGAAAAAAAAGTTGAAAAAAAATGAAATAACGACAGGTGAGGTGAAAAGGACGTGAGGTGAGACGAGCTCGTCGTATCTGCGATGAGTCATCGTTCCACTGTTACGTTTGAGGAGACGCTTTAGACGCTTTTGACATATTAAAAAAAACGTTGCCTAAGTTTGAAAGCAAATATGTTTTTAAAAGTAGTATTTTGAGTTTTGTTTTAATTTTTAAAGTAACTCTGATCTCAAATTGATATGGTTTTAAAATAAAAATGAATATTGGAATGAACAAAAGGGTAAATTTTACTTACTGGCAGCATTAGCACTATGGTACACAAATCGTAAATCGTTGCACATAGAGATTTTGTTTACCGTGGTGTGGTATTATCTATCGGTAATGGCGTCGTATATCTGCTATTTGTGTTGAAATTACAGTCGAATGCTTACTTTCTTCGCAGTTTAAAGTTTTCCTATTACTGTCCTTGATCAAACATCAACAATTATCAATTGTTGCCATCAAAAGTAAGTAGATTGTTGCAATAATAATAAAATTAAAAACATCGTTATGTAGAAACACCGATTCCATTGGTGTTGCAAGATTTTTTTGAAAACATTTTGACATTTACGCACGGGATTACGATTTTGCAGTATTTTGTTTGTTTTATAAAGTTTGCTGTTAACATAATTCGCATGTGTCTATTGGATTTTCACTGTCTTTCCAACCTTAACATAACCAAGATGTCTAAGTACACAAACACCACGAAAGAAAAGGGGCCTCGCTAATGCGACTTCGCCTACTTCTATATTAGTCCATGTTATGCCACCGCAGATAATTACCAGATATCCACCACATCTCAAACAAAAACTTACCCTATCCTGCGATCAGCCAATGCTTATCCAAAATGCCATTCACAACGTGACCTGATCCACAGGTTAAACAACAAACAAGTTATCATTTTAGGCATCTTTTTTTTAAGTTTTTTGATGTTCCGCCAAAAGTAAATAAATGTATTATCCTCCTAAGACCCAACAAAAAATTCGGCATGCAGTCACTACAGCCCGTAGTCCTACCAGTAGTGCTATTGTTTTATACTCATTCAGACCCAAGTACTTAGAAGACTTTTTTTAAATGTTTTTGTACTTATGGCGAAAATGGGGGAGGCCTTTGCCCAGCAGTGGGACACTTCTCCAGGCTAATTAATTTAATTTTAATTTAATTTTGTACTTAGACAAGACCAGATCTTTTAAAAAAAAAAAAGTATTAGGGGACAATCTTACACAAATCAACCTAGTCCCAAACTAAGCAAAGCTTGTAATATGGGTACTAGACGACGATAAACATACTTATATAGATAAATAAATACTTAAATACATAGAAACATCCATAACTCAGGAACAAATATTCATGCTCATCACACAAATAAATGCCCTTACCGGGATTTGAACCCAGGACCTCTTGCTTCATAGGCAGGGTCACTACCAACTACCAACTAGGCTAAAGAGGTTGTTAACTTACTACTTTCAAACTAAAATAGCAGGCTTCTATTAAGTCCTACTGGTATGACCGTGGTACGCTATGACTACACAACTGTTGAAGGAGCTGGGTCTGAATAACAAAGTTATTAAGTACTATGGGTAGGACCTTGGGCCTTAGGAGGTCTTCGTCTTCAACATATTTTCAACCAACATTGGGTTATACGCTTCTCCAATCTTTCTCCATCCAGATTGTTTATCCGTCACCCTTTTCCAGACTGGTCCAGCTGTCTCCCTAAGGTCATGGCTAACCTCTTTTAGCTGAAATGATGATGATAATAAATATCATGGGATAATTCACACCAATTGACCTAGTCCCAAAGTAAGCTAGGCAAAGCTTGTGTTATGGGTACCAGGCAACGGATAAACATACTTATATAGATAGATACATACTTAAATACATATTAACCTTTTGACCGCCACGCATCGTTTTTGTTTGGAGCAAAATTGATTCTTATGCAGATGCGGGTAGGTTTAATTTTGTATTACCGTACTGTCGTCTATAGCCGACGCTGGCGGTCAAAAGGTTAAATACCCAAGACCCGACAACAAACATTCGTATTTTTCGTACAAATATCTGCCCCAACACGGGAATCAAACCCGGGACCTCAAGCTTCATAGTCAGGTTCTCTAACCACTAGGCCATCTGGTCGTCTAAAATGATGATGATGATGATGATGTTTCTTATATTTCAGGTCTGCGTCATGTCGGATGAAGAGCAAGTTATCACTGAGACGCAGGTTCTCACGGCGGATTTTAAAGATGGTAAATATAAGTACATGGCAGGGAATAAACCACATACACATACTTACATACAATATTATAATGCCTCCTTCCCATCAAAGGGGTAGACAGAGAGAGACCCAACCCAAATCCAAATACTGTTAGCAAAATGTATAGTTGAAAAAGATCTATAATAATGTTTTTTTTTGTTATGTATTATTTGCAAAAGTGGGAAAGTTGAAAGACTTTTATCCGTTTAGGTTCATTTCGTCCACATTCCCACTTAGTCAACATTCCCACTTCGTCCACATTCCCACTTAGTCAACATTCCCATTTTGTCCGCATTCCCATTTCGTCCACATTCCCATTTAGTCAACATTCCTAGTCGATTTTAATGCGGTTTTCGCTATCACTTATCATTTAGCTTAATTCTCAGGGAAGATTCTATTTTGTGATTTAGGTATTCATGTTAAGAAAAATACTTGCTAAGCAAATGCGGGTTAATACTATTCAGATACACTACAATTTCGTTACTATTTTGTTACGAAATGGGAATGTGGACGAAATGGGAATGTGGACGAAATGGGAATGTGGACGAAATGGGAATGTTGACGAAGTGGGAATGTTGACGAAGTGGGAATGTTGACGAAGTGGGAATGTTGACGAAGTGGGAATGTTGACGAAGTTGGAATGTGGACGAAGTGGAAATATGGACGAAATGGGAAGTGGACGAATCGGGAATTGATTGCGGACGAAATGGGATTGCTGACGAAGTGGGAATGTGGACGAAATGAACCTAAACGATTTTATCGGATTTGGTGAGGGTGATTTAAGACTTGTAAGAGAATATAAGGCCTTTGCCCTATTTTTACTTAAAACTTGGCGTCTTTTCAGCCGATGAATTATGCCACAAATTCACCATGCCGCCGTGAAGCCGTGACGCCGTGGTGGCCTACTGGTTAGACCCATTGCCTCTCAAGCAGAGGGTTGTGGGTTCGAATGGGGGCTCGCACTTCTGATTCTTTCGGAATTTATGTGCGAAATTGTTTTTGAAATTTACCATGAGCCTACACCCTAAGCCCACACACCTGAAAAGAAATTTAATGGTGTGAAGTTGATGATGATGATGATGATGTATGGGGACGCCTTGCTGAGTCAGGCGGGCTGTCGATCGTTTTGCAGTCATTCAGCCCAGTTCCCCGTGGTTGGAGCCGACAGGTTACTGTCCCAGCAGCGCTCCCACACAGCAACTCTCCTCGAATCTTCTCGTTCTCTTGCTGAACATAAGGACATCTTTGAGACTGACATCCTTTAGCTCCTCCTCCCTCAGCTCGTCACTCCCGAATACATCACGCCGCGCTGCCGCGTACATGACGCACTCGGCTAGGATGTGCTCACTCGTTTCCTCCTTCCCACAATGTGTGATGTGAAGTTCCTAATCCCTCTCATACTGAGAGGAGGCCTGTGCCCTGCAGTGGGACGTATATAGGCTGGGATGATGATGAATGATATAGGCCCTGCACTAACATTTTCAGGGCAACTGGAAATAGTGGAGGTGACACCGTACGAGAACAATGAAGCAAGCGGCAGTGAGCACATCCTGCCGGACATGTCCGAGGGCAGCGACTCGGGGCAAAAGGAGCTTGGCTATCAGATCCTCGACTCCAACAAGGGGCTGCTCAACATGGACGTGCTCAGTCTCACACTTGTCAAGTGAGTCATGTCATGTTATTCATCTCCGCTCAGTAAAATTCATTTTAGTGCACAAACGCCCTTAGCTGGAGTAGCAGAATAACCAAAAAGTGTGTTCAGGTTTCAAGTGGCCGGTCATATTATACATTTAGATCTACCTATTCAATTCAAACTCTATACATCGTGAAATACGTGACATTCTATTTTTTGGACGTTCTGCGATTTTGGCGTTCAGCTTTAAGGGCGTGTTGCTATCTGGCCGTACCCTTCATAGACGTTATGCTAATTGGGTATTTGACGGCTAAGGCATCTTCACACAATGGAGAATACTACATAATTGGGGATGTCTAAAAAAAAAGAGAGGTTGTCTCTATGTCTCTATTTAAGAGGAACTGTCAAGCCAGTAGGTACGCCCTTAAGTGACTCCGGAAGATGGCTACCGATTGGGAATGTCTAAAAAAAATTACCAGTGGTTTTTATATTTTTTTTGTATAGAAAGTCAATTATAAGAAACTAATTTCAATATTTTGTCATTTAGTTCTCTACTTTTTTCAAAATTAATTATTGAAACTATTTTAGTTGATGACGTCAGATTATAATTGAGGGCTCCCACAATGCCAAATTTCTAAATCTATCTAAATGCGTACTATAAGGCAACCTCTTTAATTATTTTTTGCGTAGTGGTACACTATACACTGTGTCACTTTACTGGCACTGACAAAGTGCTAGATGTCAGACAGCGGGTCCAAATCAAACTCCGTAGTATAATCCACGCGTAAATTGTGAAGAATTCTAACCACACAGAATAAAGTACGACTTGAACCGGTCACCCAATTTACACCAATGTCAAATGAAGGTCATTGCTTATTTGTTATATTATAAATTCATTACATAATATTAAATTTAAATAACTACAGAAAACGAATTAAAAAGCATTTATCTCGAAATGGTTTTCGATTTACTATACATTGCAAAGAAATAGACATCCCCATGCTTTTTAGACCATCTGAATCGTGGTCATTTTGCTTTATAGACGATTCGGTACTGAGCGTTAATTTCGGCGGCGACGCCTAGTGGTAGAAAATCGAACGAGGAACCTTGAGGATGGATTCCTGGTTGAGCAGTTATTCTGTTCATGAAATTGACTCTTGATTTCTCGGCGTAATGGTTCGCTGTAACGCCGTGTAAATAAATTGAATATATTTTTTTACTGAATAGGGATGTTTCCTAGGTAAAAAAATAATAATTCTTATTAGTCCGTATTTTACATTATCAAAAAACATTAGACACGTAATTTTTCTTTTGACAATTAAACGAAAAATGACGAAGATATGGCGCGTTGAAGTTCCGCGTGACGAGGCGTGACGTCACTTGTTCCTAAAACGCTCATACAAAGTGTAGGAACAAGTGACGTCACGCGAAACTTCTACGCGCCATATCTTCGTAATTTTTTGTTTAATTGACAAAATAAAAAATACGTGTCCAATATTTTTTGATAATCTAAAAGACTGACTAGTTAGGAAAGTAGCCTATTACTTTAAAATACAGGATGTTACAAAACTACCCGTAATAAAATAACTGAAGGGTATGGGAGTACTCCAGTAAAGAATTAAATTAGTATATATATTTTTTTGGGATGGCGGGAGCTCGCCTTTGATAGGCAGGAGTGGAGCAGGAGAGGAGAGGCCTTTGCCCAGCAGTGGGACGCAAAAATAGACTAAATAAAAAAAAAAATAAACAACAGCGCGCAAAGTTACTGTTTTATTTACTGTTCACGGGGTTTCAGGCTTTAGGGGTTATTTTGTAACACCCCGTATAGTTGTACAGTTGACCGGTTTTCTTATGGTACAAATTCTTGGCAGATGCGGGGACGGTGATGGCGAGGAGTCCTACCGGCTCCTGACCACCCAGGAGGCGGCGGACGGAGAGTTGGGGGAATCCGTCACCTGTGTACTGCAGTCCAGTGACAATGAGGATGGTGAGACCTTGACCATTGGTTCCATAGGGATGTTGACACCACCAATCAACTGATGTACTTTTTATTAAAAAGAAAAAAAAAATGAGCTTTTATGAGCTGTCAAAACAACTCTCCATAGAGTTTGAATGGCAATAGCAACTTATGACGTCACTTGTTCGCCAACTCAATCAACTAACTATTTATTTGTTTTAAAGCAACAAAAAAATCTAATTTTGCATTTAATTGAAAATTAATCTGGTTTTCTGGGCTAAAATTAAGCGTTATTTCACTGGTGCCGGCCGTGTCTTCGAATTATTTTTTAATGGCGACAACATCCCTATTAATGAGCTACTATATCTTTATGCCACGCTGTGCGACGCGAGTCTATATCGGGTAGGTTATGGAGAAGCCATTAGTATTCATGTACAGATAAATTACCGAGAGGTTGGAATTGCATATGTCGTGGTATTGTGTATTCCACTATAGCACAGAATAAGTAATAGTACTAACGTACAGAAGGATCACTCTCGAACAAAGGTCAACTTTACGTATAAAAACTTTCCTACTCCTACTGCGTGCACGCGAAATTAAAACTTATCGTGTGATACGAGCGTTCATATTCCGTTGGGCACCGCTGATCCGAAACCAAGGGCACAGGGTTCCCACTCGCCCATATTTGGTAGGTATATAAATCAAGAAAGATAACAGTGTGTATTAATTCAGTAAACTACCTTTAGTATGTAAGTAAGTTATTTATAATATCGTTTAGAAGTCATTGTTTGTTGCAAAAATAACAGAAAAAAAAGATGCTTAATTACGCGCGACGCGGCTAGCGTGCGAACTGAAGGCCGCGCGACAACCTACTGCCATACTCCTCCCGGGATGAGCGCCGGCCGAACATACCTAAACTGCGGAGTGAAACCCCCCTGACTATAGTGAGAGAGTGATAACAATAAAGAGATCTCTCTCTCTCTCAAATGCCTATAAACACACATTACCACTACATATATAAAATTCCACGCTTAGGACACTGCATATTAGGCTAAATAACAACTAGACCTAACAATATTTTTTAGTAATTCAAATTTTAGACTACAATTTTAATCCAAAAATGCTTTAGGACAAAATACATATGCAAAAAAATATGCTAGAAAAGAAATATGCTATTCAATATTATAACATAACCAAACATTATCGACCAAACAATTTTAGTACAAAATAGACGCATATGTTAAGTATTAATAGATTTACGGTTAAAGAAAAATTCGTGAGGCAATCTGTACCTACACGCCTGCGAATCAATTGACAACATTTCATATTTCTAAGGCTATAATTTGATTCGTTCTCTGTATTCTGTTTGAAAAGAGAAAGAACAATACAACAATAATAATCTTTATATAAACAACAATTTGTTTCACAACTTACTCACAAGTGACATTCGGACTTAATGGTAACTCGTAATGGTATACGAGGATACAATTACAGATGTAATGTTAACACAATAAAACCTATTCGTCTCAAAAATATTCAGAACCTACGATTTTATGCTACGTAGTGAGTAAGCTTCTTCTGCTCCCCGTACTAGTAAAAACTGTATCACGGTAAGACGCTGATAGTTTTAGTTTTTCACTTGGATTATTAATTAATTTATAACAATTTTTTTAATATGTGCTTATTCTAAAAGGGCATAACTCCATAACTGCCACACAATATAGATCCATTACTTTTGTCTAGTCTCTATTAAAAAAAGTGATGACGTAAATCTGCCGTTGAGGTTGTTATCAAATTTAAAATTATAAGAGTTCTTTTTTCTGGTGAAAAGGACAAAGGGAACATAGCTTTTCTGTGGTAATATTGGTAAATTCAGATATTTTTTTTTAATTTTCTTGTATTTTTTTTTAAATATGGAGAAATTAATTATAATAAATATTTTTCCGTGTTCAGGAGGCAAAACTCTTTCGATTCCTGTAGTAATTTTCAGGTGTTAAAAAAATGAAATCTCGTCAATAGGGATGTTGACACCATTAAAAAATAATTCGAAGACACGACTCCAGTAAAAAAACGCTTTATTTTAGCCCCGAAACCCGGATTAATTTTCGATTAACTGCAAAATTAGATTTTTTGTTGCTTTAAAACAAATAAATAGTTAGTTAATTGAGTATGCGAACAAGTGACGTCATATGTTGCTATTGCCATTCAAACTCTATGGGAGAAATGTCTTTTGATAGCTCATAAAAAGTACGTCAGTTGATGGGTGGTGTCAACATCCCTATTCAATGGTGTGGTTTGAAGTTTCCAACCCACACTGGGCCCGCGTGGGAACTATATCCAAATCCTATCTCAGAGAAAGCCTGAAATAATGTTGATGAGAAATAATCATCATCCCAGCCTATATATGTCTTACTGCAGGGCACAGGCCTCCTCTCAGAATGAGAGGGCGTGGGCCGTAGTTCCCGCGCGGGCCCAGTGCGGACTGGGAACTTCACACACACCATTGAATTTCTTCGCAGGTGTATGCAGGTTTCCTCACGATGTTTTACTTCACCGTAAAGCTCATGGTAAATTTCAAATTTAATTTCGCACATATTCCGGAAAACTCAAGAGGTGCGAGCCGGGATTTGAACCCACGACCCTCTGCTTGAGAGGCCATAGGTCAAACGACTAGGCCACCATGGCTTTTTGATGACATCTAAACATGATATGGTGACATGATGCCAAATAATACTTATTTGGTACTTATTCGCAGATGGCCAAGACGCCTATGTTGATAAGAAGCAGCTATTCCTGACCAGCGAGAACCAGGACCAGTATGTGATGGTGAATGGAGAAGATGGTCCAATGGTGGTGCTCAAATCCGCCCTGGAACAGAGTATCAACAAGCAGAAGAAATCTAAGGTGAGCTCGATTCAAGATTTTCATGATTCGTATTCCGTATTCGTATGGCCAAGTAACATCAGTCACATTTAGCAAGTCATTAAAGGGCATTTTTATATTTTAGGGTTCCGTAGTCAACTAGGAACCCTTGTAGTTTCGCCATGTCTGTCCGTCTGTCTGTCTGTCTGTCCGTGGCTAAGCTCAGAGATCGTTAGTACTAGAAAGCTGTAATTTGGCATGAATATACATATCAGTCACGCCAACAAAGTGGTAAAATAAAAAATAAATTTTTTTAGGGTACCTCCCATAGACGTAAAGGGGAGGTGATTTTTTTTTCTCGACTAACCCTATTGTGTGGGGTATCGTTGGATAGGTCTTTTAAAACCATTGCGGGGTTGCTAACATGATTTTTCTATTCAGTGATCTGTTTGCGAAATATTCAACTTTAAAGTTAAAATTTTCATTAAAATCAGCCGTCCCCCCCCCCCCCCCCCTCTAAAATCTAAACTGTTAGGTGGAAAAATTTGAAAAAAATCGGAATGGTAGTAAATATATCAAATTTACTAGGAAAATTATAGCGGCTAAGATTGCTTGGAAATTATTTGTAGTTTAAGAGTAAATAGTAGCCTAAAGGTATAAAACATACCTAAACTTGGATGATTCCGTACACATACGAAATCCTTAGAAAAATATTACTTGATTTTTTCGTAATGGCTACGGAACCCTACCTTGGGCGTGTCCGACACGCTCTTGGCCGGTTTTTGTTGTTCCTTTTGACTTTTTTTTTAAATTCGGAAAGTTTTATGTGATTTCTGCTCAGAATCACGAGATCTTTCGATCCTACTAGGAGGAAAAAAGTGTCCCAAAACTTGCATATAATTTTTGATTCTTCCATTCCGTTACGGTCATATAAAGTCTATGAAAAACCGGCCAAGAGCGTGTCGGACACGCCCAAGGTAGGGTTCCGTAGCCATTACGAAAAAATCAAGTAATATTTTTCTAAGGATTTCGTATGTGTACGGAATCATCAAGTTTAGGTATGTTTTATACCTTAGGCTACTATTTACTCTTAAACTACAAATAATTTCCAAGCAATCTTAGCCGCTATAATTTTCCTAGTTAATTTGATATATTTACTACCATTCTGAATTTTTTCAAATTTTTCCACCCAACAGTTTAGATTTTAGAGGGGGGGGGGGACGGCCGATTTTAATGAAAATATTCACTTTAAAGTTGAATATTTCGCAAACAGATCACTGAATAGAAAAATCATGTTAGGAACCCCGCAATGGTTTTAAAAGACCTATCCGACGATACCCCACACTATAGGGTTAGCCGAGAAAAAAAAAACACCCCCACTTTACGTCTATGGGCGGTACCCTAAAAAAATTTTTTTTACTTTTTTTTATTCAATCACTTTGTCGGCGTGAGTGATATATTCATGCCAAATTACAGCTTTCTAGTACTAACAGTCTCTGAGCTTAGCCGCGGACAGACAGGCAGACAGACAGACGGACAGACATGGCGAAACTATAAGGGTTCCTAGTTGACTACGGAACCCTAAAAATGGTAACGGAATGGGGAAAAAAACTTGGGACACTTTTTTCCTCCTAGTATAGGATCGAAAGAGCTCGTGATTCTGTGCAGAAATCACATAAAACTTTCCGAATTTAAAAAAAAGCCAAAAGGTACAACAAAAAAAAATGCCCTAAAACTATTTACAATCATATACTTTTAAGGCCCTACCGAGCTTTTGGCGCATTTATTGCATTCATTTAATCTCGTGCTGTATCATTACTGGCAAAGCTTTAGTCCTGGAATTGACGTGTAAGATATTCGAGGATTCACTCTAATAATAATTATAGCTGAAAGTTACACAACATCCCATACTTGATTGTGAATCGTTTTATTTGTTTCAGAAACCATTGTCTGCTGTGGAGTTGCTGGAAAAAGCGAAAGCTTTTCAAAAGGCGAAGTGAGTTACAAGCTTTTGTTTCCCAATTAGCTTTTACCCCCGACCTCGCTCGCGTAAAGCAGTATGCCTGGCGGTCGTATTCGAATTCCGTAAAATCCTTATCAACAACATAGGCGTCTTGGCCATCTGCGAATACCAAATAAGTATTATTTGGCATCTTTAAATGTCATCATATCATGTTTAGATGTCATCAAAAAGCCATGGTGGCCTAGTGGTTTGACCTATGGCCTCTCAAGCAGAGGGTCGTGGGTTCAAATCCCGGCTCGCACCTCTAATTTTTTCGGAATTTATGTGCGTAATTACATTTGTAATTCACCATGAGCTTTACGGTGAAGGAAAACATTGTGAGGATGCATGCATACACCTGCGAGGAAATTCAATGGTGTGTGTGAAGTTCCCAATCCGCACTGGGCCCGCGTGGGAACTACGGCCCAAGCTCTCTCATTCGGAGAGGTCAGTGCCCTGCAGTGGGACGTATATAGTCTGGGATGATGATGATAGTGGTTGCCGAGTGAAATCAGGCGGTCGCAATTGGGGATGTCTATTTTTTTGCAATGTATAGTAAATCGAAAACCATTTCGAGATAAATGCTTTTTAACTTGTTTTCTGTAGTTATTTAATTTTAATATTATATAATGAATTTATTACATAACAAATAAGCAATGACCTTCATTTGACTTTGGTGTAAATTGCGTGACCGGTCCAAGTCGTACTTTATTCTGTGTGGTTAGAATTCTTCACAAATTTACGCGTGGATTATAACTACGGAGTTTGATTTGGACCTACTGCCTGACATCTAGCACATTGACAGCGCCAGTAAAGTGACACTAGTTACAGTGTACCACCACGTAAAAAATAATTAAAGGGGTTGCCTTATCGTACGCATTTATATAGATTTAGAAATTTGGCAGTGTGGGAACCCTCAATTACAATCTGACGTCATCAACCAAAATAGTGTCAATAATTAATTTTGAGAAAAGTAGTGAACTAAGTGACAAAATATTGAAATTAGTTTCTTATAATTGACTTTTCTATACAAAAAAAAATATAAAAACCACTGGTAATTTTTTTTAGACATTCCCAATCGGTAGCCATCTTCCGGAGTCACTTAAGGGCGTACCTACTGGCTTGACAGTTCCTCTTAAATAGAGACAACCTCTATTGTGTTCTCTGTTTAGGGTATATTAATGTTTTTATGTAGGTAGTCTATTTATGTTGTTATGATATGTATTAGTCTACTGTATTCATGATATAATATATTAGTGTTTACTTGCGTGTATTCTTTGTATGTATGTGTATTGTTTATGTTAAGTATATTGGTTCGTGTTTACTTTTGATTTCGACTCTTTACTCTGCATTGTATGCCTACTCTTGTCTCTGATGTCCTGTCAATCGTTCAAAGGTTAACTGGAACAGATCCCTTTAAGGGATAAGTTCGCCTTTGTACATCTGTTTCTCTTGTTAACTGTCAATTTTCATGTTTTACGTACCATCGCCCCAGACGCCAGATACCCATTATCAAAACAAATTTGCTTGCAGCCGTTGATGTTTATTGCTATGGTTTGTTTTGGACAGATGTCTAGCCACTGCACGCAAACTGGGCCTTTAAGGTGGTTATCTGGCGCTTGGGGCGATAGTACAATAAAGAGTTTTATATACATACATAAATACATGATGATTGTTGATCATTATCATTATTACGCTTTTTAAAGCATACTGTACGTCCTTGTACTCAAGTAGTTTATGGGTCAACTACACCCACAGAAATAATAATAAAGAGGATAGAAGTGCCTTAGACGCGTGACCTTGGCGCCGCGCTTGTGACTCGTAGGTCACAAGCGCGCGACTTGTGGCTCAGTGCTATTTGAAACGTGGGTATGACAACAAGTGCTTTAAAATGGTGTTTTGCAGCATTAGCAATTGCGGAAACTCGTCCACACTGTGTAATTACACTAATAAGGGGATTACATTTCATTGGTATGTATTAATTTAATGTAATAATGCGGTTTATATCAAAATACAACTTGAGAAAATATTTCATTATGAAATATTGGTTTACACGTTATTAACGGGAAACTTCATATACCATTGCTACTCATGCCCATAAAAACGCAGATCGTTTTGAATTATACGCAGCAATGTAAAGTAATTTTTAATAACCCTTCCGTCTTGCATAAAAGTTCGTGGTACGGACAAAAAAACAGGCTACGACTAGTACAGACATAATGCCGACGCGGCCAATAAAGAGCGCCGTTGTGTAAATGTGGGTATGACTTACGTTGAGTGTTATTCAACGCTATATCTAAGGTGTAAGGTTCATAATTGTTTGTAAGCAAAAATATTAGTAATTGTGTGCGTGATTGCGTAGTACGGTTCCGGTCTTTTGCATGTGTGCATTAACACAGTAAGTAGAGGGGATGAAGCAGCGACACGAGTTCCGGAAGAAAATAGGAACTAAGGCATTGCTATCCTCTTTATTATTATTTCTGTGACTACACCAAAAAGGCCTATAGCGCCCTACGTGTTCAATGTAATAACGCTTTTAGGGCGCTGTTGCGGCTGCCGCGTTGTTGCAGTGCGTCCACAATGTTTGCGCTAGCGGACGTGGATAGCTTTGATGCTATCATGCGCAAGAAAGCCGCCTCTCTATTGCGTAGGGTACGTAGCAGCAGCAACAGCGTACTGAAAGTCATAGCCGACTGTGGGGATTGTCCACTGATCGGACATATGATTAAAAAAAAAACCGGCCAAGAGCGTGTCGGACACGCCCAAGGTAGGGTTCCGTAGCCATTACGAAAAAATCAAGTAATATTTTTCTAAGGATTTCGTATGTGTACGCAATCATCCAAGTTTAGGTATGTTTTATACCTTAGGCTACTATTTACTCTCTTAAACTACAAATAATTTCCAAGCAATCTTAGCCGCTATAATTTTCCTAGTAAATTTGATATATTTACTACCCTTCTGAATTTTTTCAAATTTTTCCACCCAACAGTTTAGATTTTAGAGGGGGGAGGACGGCCGATTTTAATGAAAATTTTCACTTTAAAGTTGAATATTTCGCAAACAGATCACTGAATAGAATAATCATGTTAGCAACCCCGCAATGATTTTAAAATACCTATCCAACGATACCCCACACTATAGGGTTAGCCGAGAAAAAAAAAATCACCCCTCACTTTACGTCTATGGGAGGTACCCTAAAAAAATTTCTTTTACTTTTTTTTATTCAATCACTTTGTCGGCGTGACTGATATATATATTGATGCCAAATTACAGCTTTCTAGTACAAACAGTCTCTGAGCTTAGCCGCGGACAGACAGACAGACAGACAGACGGACAGACATGGCGAAACTATAAGGGTTCCTAGTTGACTACGGAACCCTAATGACAAAATCTCTTTTAGAAATAAGTTACTGACATAGCCGTAACGATTTTTACCAACCAATATTGGATCGAAGCTATCTTAAATAAAAAATATTTGTTTATTTATTTATTTATTTATTATCGCCAGAAGCATGGCCGGCTCCAGTGCGCGGCGCGGGCGCAAGCGTCGCGGCACGCTGCCGCACCCGCACGAGCTGCTCTCGTCGCCCAACTTCAAGCTGTTCCTGTACTCCTGCAAGCTGTGCCCCTTCAAGTGCAACGCCATCAAGGAGCTGACGGCGCACAAGGTGAGGGGAACGCTCGAACATCACAGTAGGGGAGCCCGAGAGGGGATTTGTGAAGTTACTCGAGCGCGGCAGATTAATAAATAAAAAAAAAAAAAAAAAAAATCACGGGACAATTCACACCAATTGACCTAGTCCCAAAGTAAGAGAGCATAACATAGATGCGCTTTATCACTGCCTAAATGTGATTATAACAGACTGAAGTGTACGATGTATGGGAAAGGTTCGTTGCTAACTTCTAGACCAGTGATGGTGTAGGGGTAAGCACGCAGCACGGAACGCTGAGGACCTGGGTTCGATTCCCAGCATTGGTCTTTTTTCTGGGGTTTTTTCTGTGCATCTATATTTCAGTTTGCATTTAGTTTGAAATATATGGTTTCACGGGATGACCGTAAAAGTAATAAAAAAAAAAAAAATGAAGTTGAAGAAAATGAAAAATAAATAGAAAAAGATACTTCATACTTAACTTGCCAAAGTAAGCTTAGCAAAGCTTGTGTTATGGGTACTAGGCAACGGATAAACATACTTATATAGATAGATATATACTTAAATACATATTAAACACCCAAGACCCGAGAACAAACATTCGTATTTTTCATACAAATATCTGCCCCGACACGGGAATCGAACCCGGTACCTCAAGCTTCATAGTCAGGTTCTGTAACCACTAGGTTCTAATAGTAGGTAGGAAAGCCCAAGAAGGGATTTGTGAAGTTACTCGAGTGCGGCAGATTAATATACGGGGGGATACTTTATACCCTCTGGAGTACCCCCATTGAATATGAGCACTTCATGTAAGGGGGGGGGGGGTTTGTCTGGGGCACCCCGTGAAAATGCTTAGTAATAAAAAATTGATTCTTTAAAATACTCGAGCGCGTCAGATTAAGATAAGGTGGGTTAATTATTAGCAGAACAATGCACATTTCACTTCCAAATCGACAGTCTCTGGAATTAACATCCCCTATAAAAACCTGGCCATACGGAAGGCCGTATGGCCACCCCCACCATGCAAAGTGGCAGATTATCATACATTTATTATCAGTGGCACGCTGGAGTATCAAACTATCAAAATCTGACGCGCTCGAATATTTCAAAGAATCTATTTTTTTACTAAGTATTTTGACGGGGTGCCCCAGGCAAACCCCCCACTTGAAGTGCTCATACAATACAATACAATACAATACAAATATTCTTTATTGATCACCAAAAACAGTACAGTGACATTACAAAAATAAAAATTCAGGTAGACAATAGGCGGTCTTATCGCTAAAAAGCGATCTCTTCCAGACAACCAATTACTCAGAAATTAATAAATATCAACAGACGAATGTAGGTGGCAAGACAAGAGAAACGCAGTATTACTTAATAGACAACAAACAATAAAAAAAATACAAATATAATATAAATTATATAAATAAACAAATACATTCAATATAATACTTATACACTACATATACTTAATACAAAATATCAATGGAAAAAAATGTCAAAAGGCCGCATGTGAGAAAAGGATTTAAAAAGGAAATTAAAGAAACAATATACTTAAACAAAAAAGAAAAAGAATAAAGAAGGGTCAAAGAGCGAGGATTACGTTAGTGACAAATAGTGAGCCTTTAGAAGGTTTTTAAAAATGGGAAGGGATTTTGCTTGCCTTAACGACAAAGGGAGAGAATTCCAAAGACGAATGGCGGTCATAGTAAAGGAGTTATGATAGAATTTGGAGGAAGAAGGAGGAACAGTAAGAAGAAAATTTTGTGCAGAGCGAATAGAGGACATAAACATAAAACGCTCTTGAAGATATTGAGGAGTTGCAGGATTGAAGAGTATGCTGTACAGAAGAGAAAGAATATTCAATGGGGGTACTCCAGAGGGTATAAAGTATCCCCCCGTATATTAATCTGCCGCACTCGAGTAACTTCACAAATCCCCTCTCGGGCTCCCCTACCTACTATTAGAACATTAACATTAGACGGCCGGATAGCCTAGTTGTTAGAGAACCTGACTACGAAGCTTGAGGTCCTGGGTTCGATTCCCAACCAGATATTTATACCAAAAATACGAATACAAGTTAAGTATGAAGTATCTTTTTCTATTTTTTTTTTTTATTTTCTTCAACTTCATTTTTTATTACTTTTACGGTCATCCCGTGAAACCATATATTTCAAATCATTTTTTATTACTTTTACGGTCATCCCGTGAAACCATATATTTCAAATCATTTTTTATTACTTTTACGGTCATCCCGTGAAACCATATATTTCAAATGGGATGTATGGGAAAGATTCGTCGCTAACTTCTAGACCAGTGATGGTGTAGGGGTAAGCACGCAGCACGGAACGCTGAGGACCTGGGTTCGATTCCCAGCATTGGTCTTTTTTCTGGGGTTTTTTCTGTGCATCTATATTTCAGTTTGTATTTAGTTTGAAAAAATACGAATGTTTGTTCTCGGGTCTTGGAGGTTTAATATGTATTTAAGTATGTGCTTATCTATATAAGTATGTTTATTCGTTGTCTAGTACCCACAGTACAAGCTTTGCTTCGTTTGGGATATTTATTTTTATATTTTTACATCTCGCAAACAGAAAAAAACCAGCCAAGTGTGAATCGGACTCGCGCACGCAGGGTTCCGTACCTTTATCTATAAAAAAGGCAAAGAAACACGTTTGTTGTATGCGAGCCCCCCTTAAATATTTGTTTCATTTTAATTTAATTATTTATTTTAAAGTGAATATATAACTAAACGTACGGAAGCCTTCGTGCGCGAGTCCGACTCGCACTTGGCCGGTTTTTTTGTATGACGACCCCCTTTAACTTTATTTTAATGTTTGTATTTTTTTGTTACAGTAACACATAATCGGTGAAAATGTATTGTTTCAGACGGCGGAGCACAGCGACGGCGCCGGCAAGGCTCGCGGCGGCGCGCGCGCATCCTCTACGACACTCCAGTGCGCGCGCTGCCCCTTCCGGGGAGGCACGCACTCGCAGGTCACACATTATACAGGGTGTAACATTTAGGTCGCATCGGGATTGCATTAGAAATGATGAAATCCGCGCAAGAACTAAAGTCACGGACATAGCTACTAAAATTTCACGGTGTATAGAGACCGACAATGTCGTTCACATATAATGTGGGCTGCGTTCAATTTGACCTGCCCGCGACCGCAGAACACATCCAATGTGGCAAATCCTTAAAAGCAATTTTTCAAAATAATGGCCACTATGATTGCTAAGTCACGGACATAGCTCGAAGAATCGCTAGACTTAAGTGGCAGTGGGCAGGGTACGTCGCTCGTAGAACTGAAGGCCGATGGGGCCGAAAGGTTCTCAAGTGGCGTCCGCGGACCGGAAGCCGCGGTGTTGGTAGGCCTCCAACAAGATGGAGCGACGACCTGGTGAAGGTAGCGGGAACGCATTGGATGCGGATGGCGCAGGGCCTATCTGTTTGGCGAGCCTTCAACAGTGGACGTCTTTCGGCTGAAATGATGATGATGATGAACATTTAGATCAGTCAGTATGGGAATGTCTGAAACTGCAACAGTGTCGTATTGAAAAAAAATGGTAGTCATTTCGAACACCTACTAAAATAAATGAAAGGATATGAACACAATGCATTTTATTAATTTTAGACATCATGTTTCATAGTAAGTAACATTTATTTAGCTGCAGTTTCTTCAAACGTCCGGGTTCGATTCCCGGGCTGAGTACAACTTTTTTTTTTAAATGTATAAATGCACTTTTTCTTGTTACTAAAATCGGTGACATGGTTCCTGAGAACAGATCTTCGTATGTCTTATAGTTTCAGACTTTCCCATACTGACCCATCTAAATGTTACACCCTGTATAGTATACTAGACCAATCTTTTTGAATACGTGACCTCTTTACAAATTAATAGTACATTAGGTACTACAGAGGCCGCGAAATAGCGGATTGCCGGCCGGGTAGTTATCCAAGATGGCAGAGTGTTAACGAGGCCATCTAGATATACGAGGCCGACAATCCCTGTTCACGGCAGAGGCTTGTATAGAGCTTTTCTAAAAAATGCAACGAAATAAATAACAAAAAAAAACTCCAAAAAAAATCAAAGGCTTATTTCTAGAGAAATTATAAGTAAATAACTAACAAATTTATTGCTATTTATTTCATTTTATTTCCAACTCGGATTTAATAGAAAACAGAGATAATAATTCATAAATATTTATTTTTAATAAGCGCAATGGCAGAATGTCATAATGACCCAAAAAGCAAATATTTCTTATAGTTTTTTTTTAATGGCTGTACGCCATGATGCCGTGTCACTCCGTGTGAAATGGAAATTAAAAAAAAATCATTGGTCGGCAATGTTGTATGAAATTCCATTATTGACCTCTCGTCTAGCCGCACCTGCAACGTGACACTTCGTGGCGTATTATAAGGAACATAACATCAATATTACATTGCATGTTTGATAAAAAACCTTAAACAGAGTAATTAATTTAGATTTTTCTTCTTGCAGCTAATGAAACATGTGCAAGAGCAGCATTTAAACGACACTGCCAGCAGTAAGTATTATAATTACTAACTAACTACTTTTTGCCGTCGGCTTTTACTGACTCAGAGTTGCTAATTTTATGTTCATAGGAGAGGCAAATTTTGATTATTATGCTGTGTATGACTTTTAAATGTTATGTAGGTACAGTACCCGGCCATAAATATGCACATTGGTCTTTGGAACACAAAAATGTGACTCGGCAAAATGTCGGCTTCGTAGAGCGTTGGCACACATTACTTGTAAGTAGTAAGTAGCGTGCGACAACGCTCTACGAAGCCAACATTTGCCGAGTCTTTTTTCCAAAGACCGATGTGCAAGGCCGGATACTGTATTTTTAACCTCCGACACAAAAAGAGGGGTGTTATAAGTTTGACCGCTATATGTGTGTGTGTGTGTGTGTGTGTGTGTGTGTGTGTGTGTCTGTCTGTCTGTCTGTGGCATCATAACTCTTAGATGCGCGAACCGATTTGGATGCGTTTTTTTTTATTTGAAAGCAGGTTTCTTGGCGGTGGTTCTTAGACATGTTTCATCAAAATTGGTCCAGCCGTTTCAAAGTTATCAGCTCTTTTGTATGCTGCGGAAGGGATCTTAGATTCAATCACGATCCACGAGACTCGGTGGAGCGATGATCTTCGCAGGCGGCTGGCAACAGCTATAGGCTGGAGAGGCCTATGTCCAGCAGTGGACGAACATAGGCTGATGATGATGAACTACTTTTTGCCTTCGGCTTTTACTGACTCAGAGTTGCTAATTTTATGTTCATCGGAGAGGCAAATTTTGTTTATTATGCTGTATACGACTTCTAAATATTATGAGTTTTAAATTTAATTTTTTTATTTCAGCGGAAGTATACTTAAACTCAGCGGAAGCAGAGGCGGCGGACGTCTTGGTCTGCGGCGCGTGCGGGTTCGAGTCCGGCTCGCGACCTGAATTTAGAAAGCACATAGAGCAGAAACACAGCGCTAGTTGAGAACTAATGACTGAGTTGAGCGCGCTTGTATAGTGTAAATAGTTTTTCGGAGGGTTGGGCTCGGTGCACTATGGTGCAATTGATGGGTGTGTAATGATCGGTACTTATGTTATAATCAGGGAGCGTAGCTTTAGTGCGAGTGACGTCATTATGACGTAAAGTCGCATATAGGATGTTTTTTTTTAAACAAAATTGCAACACTAATGATTCTTAATATTTTCATGGCAGGTAAGTAATGTAAATTTAATTACAAATAAAACATTTTATTGGGTTACTAAACTGTTTGCAAAAAAATATATCTCCTTGAGTAAATGAAACAACACAACAAATGTTTTGTGGGATGCTGAATGCTTAAAATTTAAACATAATATCGCATCTTTCTTATTTATAAGAGGATTCATATAGACAGATTTCTCTTTAGTCATTTAAGTCAGCCATATTTTTCATAATTTATTTATTTATTTCCAAGAATTACATAGCTTTACAGTTAAAAACTAAAGCACTATTAATTACAACAACGACACAAACAACAATTGTAAATTTAACAGTAAAAACAGAAAATATAACCTAGAACACTACAGACGAAGTCCGGATATCCATCCTCCCGCAATACCTCAATGCATTCCTGGCACACAATTACCCAACTGCTTGCAAACACATCCCAGTCAGATGCAGATGCGAAAAGCGCATTGAGACATTATTCTGTAGTCCCCTATTTTTATGTAATATTATTTTATGTTTATTTATTTATATTTTTTCCTTTCGCATGTAACCAAATCTTACATAGTTTGGGCGTGACAGTTTTAATTAAACCACACACATTGACTCGCAAGATGAAAACACTCTGTATGTAGCTTGACGGTACAGACGTAACCAGCATAGCCAGCATAACCGATGACAGCATCGCCACCAAAGTTTCGCTCCCTGGTTATGCTTATGATATATTTTCACTGCATACAGGGTGCCCCGTAAGTAGTACGACAAACGGAAATGGGAGATAGGTGGGCAGGTCGTCTATCAAATATCAAAAAAACCGGCCAAGAGCGTGTCGGACACGCGCAAGGTAGGGTTCCGTAGCCATTACAAAAAAATCAAGTAATATTTTTCTAAGGATTTCGTATGTGTACGGAATCATCCAAGTTTAGGTATGTTTTATACCTTAGGCTACTATTTACTCTTAATCTACAAATAATTTCCAAGCAATCTTAGCCGCTATAATTTTCAAATTTTTCCACCTAACAGTTTAGATTTTAAAGGGGGGGGGGACGCTCGATTTTAATGAAAATTTTCACTTTAAAGTTGAATATTTCGCAAACAGATCACTGAATAGAAAAATCATGTTAGCAACCCCGCAATGGTTTTAAAAGACCTATCCAACGATACCCAACACTATAGGTTTAGTTGAGAAAAAAAAATCACCCCCCCTTTACGTCAATGGGAGGTACCCTAAAAAAAAATATTTTTTTGTTTTTTATTTTACCACTTTGTTGGCGTGACTGATATGTATATTCATTCCAAATTACAGCTTTCTAGTACTAACGATCTCTGAGCTTAGCCGCGGACAGACAGACAGACGGACAGACATGGCGAAACTATAAGGGTTCCTAGTTGACTACGGAACCCTAAAAATGACCTCAGTAAAAGTCGCACCGTTTTCGAGAAATTTCGATTTTTCTGATTTTTTGAAAAATGTACACCCGCACTAAAATTTTGAGTTGTGATATTCGGAATTAGTTATTTTTTGCAAATTAATTTAGGTATTTTCTATTTTTATTGGAAAAAAATTTTGAATAGTTATATATTATCAGAATCAAAAAATAATTTTTAAAAAACTATTGCAATTCAATATTTAAAAATAATTTTGTCACGGGACACCCTGTATATCGCACATGAACACAGTTTAGTTTCGGCCAATTTTCCGCCGAAGCCGAAACTGCATTTAACGCCGAAATCCACCGAAACTGAATGTTCAATCGGACACAAAATAAATAACCTTGTAACAACCACGTCAAATTTTGACTATCATATTTTGAAACTTATTATAAATCGAGTATAGGTGATATTGATATGTTTGACATTATTTATTAAACCGCCGTCATTCCGACTGGTTAGATCGTTTTACCAAAATCGTTATTTCCTATACCCCGTCTATTTAACAGAGTTAGCAAAGCGTTCTCTCTGTTGCACTTTTGTATGCAAATGAAAGGGACAAGAAACTGTCAGTGGGCGTCAACAATCGCACGTCGATGGCGGGCTCGGCTTGCATGCCGTTTGTTGGAATATTCGTAATATTTCTCGTGATTTTTGTTTGTAGTTAGAGGCACCTCAAATAATGACATGTCATGTTTATTCATCTATTAATCATAACATAATTATGTAATTTAAAGTAGTGGATAATAATATTTATAAATATGTGCCCTGCAGTGGGACGTATGTGCCGGTGCATCGTCCTTACCGCTGACCAATTACGTGCATTCTCTGTTTTCTAGTACTAACTCTGTTAAATAGACAGAGTATAGTAGCAAAATTTCCACTCGCATTTTTTCGCAAATGCTTTTTCTCTCACTTTACTTTTTTTACTGAAGCTTATTTTCACAGTAGCGTTTTTTCCCAATTTGAATTGACTCAGAAACAGTGTCGACGGAGCTCCGCTCGCGCGAAACTCCTTCCGTGTGCTTTTGGCACTTCGGGCCGATGCAAACAACATAACCTAAACCTACCTATGTTTCTGTGTCGAGTCGGGAGAATCGCGACCGTAACAATAGGGATGTTGACACCATTAAAAAAGAATTTGAAGACACGACTCCAGTAAAAAAACGCTTTATTTCAACCCTGAAAGCCAGATTAATTTTCGATTAAATGCAAAATTAGATTTTTTGTTGCTTTAAAACAAATAAATAGTTAGTTGATTGAGCATTGCGAACAATGACGTCATATGTCGCTATTGTCATTCAAACTCTATGGGAGATTGTGTTTTGACAGCTCATAAAAAGAACGTCAGTTGATTGGTGGTGGCAACATCCCCATTAGGCTAAGTTCAGATGAACGCGCGACGACGCGCGGTAGGGTCGACGCGCGGTTTAAGATTGTTACTAATCAATGTTGTTGTGTACATGACCGCGCGTCAACGCGCGTCGTCCTGCGTTCATCTATACATATAATAAATCTGTAACAAGTCGGTGTCTGTACATTGAAGATATTTGAGAAAAACTGTCACTAGGGCTATTTATTAGCACAATAGAACCCAAAACAATGATTTTTAGAATTATTGGCTGTTTGTCTGCGCGTTTGTGCGCGCTAATCTCAGAAACGGCTTAACCTAGAAGGATGCGGTTTTCACTGATATGTTGGTATTTTCTTGGATTAACATTTAGTGTTTGTTTCATTTGCATCGGTTCACAAATAAGAAAGATACGTCTATTTTAAGAATTTATCGAACATGTTTTTTTGTTTGAACGCGCTAATCTCTGGAACTACTGCTCCGATTTGAAAAATTATTTCAGTGTTAGATAGCACATTTATCGAGGAAGGCTATTATAGGCTATATATCATCACGCTAACACCAATAGGAGCGGAGCGGAGCGGAAGAATGTTTCAAAATCGGGGGTTTTTGAAGTAAAACTTCTATAGGCACGCTTGACTTGGGAGTACGGTGTTGAATGTGAACGCGGGAATGCGGGGGGGTGCGGGGGCGGGTATTTTTTTTTATATCGAGGAACTAAGGAGAGCCATAATTGATGAAAAAGCAAATTGGATAAAAAAAAAGTAAGCTGCCCAAATTACTAATTCCACGCGGACGGAGTCGCGGGAAAAAGCTAGTCTGAACTTAGCCTTAAGCTTCAGTAAAAAACTATAGTGAGAAAAAAAGCATTTGGGAAATAAATAAATATCACGGGACAATTCACACCAATCGACCTAGTCCCAAAGTAAGCTAAGCTTGTACTATGGGTACTAGACAACGTATTTTCAAATGGGCAGAAACTTGGCCAGGCGTCCCACACGCCGATGTAGACTTGTTAAACGGTCTAGCTATATCTGGCTATCCGGTATTTTACCCTATACACCTTGTTTTCTTTGATGTCTGCTAACTTCGTTAAACACGTTCACAGTCCCATACAAATTTATTTATTTATTTCACTGTAAAGTCATGTACATTTTAAAAGATGTTAAGATAGATTTATAAGTCGGTCCATTTCAAATTCCTGGTAAGTCCAGCAAATTAGTTTAATCATTGTACCGTTCTGCTGTGTAAACAAGATATCGTGCTAATCTGGATTCAAGTCTGGTTGTTATCTTAGTGCCCCATAAGTGGGCACATACCTGTGCCGCTAAGTCGCTGTGACCCTAGATATGGGGCACTGGACTGTGAAAGTGTTAACTATACGGACCGTTGTCAACAGTGTTCTTTGTTTATTTTTGTATAAAGGGTTTTCATACTTAGTTCGACAAATGGCTGGTACATTTATAGAAAATACCTAGTAGGTAATATTTTTTTTGGCAAATTGTTTTTTTATTTCGTACACAATAAATAAACTGAGTCGTTGTAAAAGGTTTTTGAGAGTTCAAGAAGTTAGGCGAAAGCCACACAGAAGAGACGTGGGGCGGTGGCGCGTCGCAGCCCGCGTCGTTTGTCCGCAGGCCGCGTCTCCGCCCCGTCTCTTCTGTCTGCTTTGGATCGCGACGCTTATACATTTAGTATGAAAACTGATTAATGGGCGCCGCAACTGCGACACGCCCTCGTCCCACGTCTCTTCTGTGTGGCTTGTTGAATGTTCTCTTTAAAATGAAAGGAAATAAAAAAAAACAGTGTATAAACGAATCAATAATATAGATTGATTTTGATCTGAAATAAATAGTTTTTTTTTTCTATATCTTTATTTATACCCCATGTACATACTGCCGTGCTAAGCCAAAAGGGCCTATGTCCGAAAATGACCAAATTCTGTTATATTTTGCGTTGCATTCCTTAGCCTATAAGGAATAAAATTCTGTTAACGAAAAAGTTGTATTAGCTAAGAAAATAGACGTAAGGCTTATTTTTCACTGCAATACTAAGGAAATCTATGTATTAAGAGACAGACAAGTTGCAGAATTTGACCAAAAAAGATAGTGACGGATAGCGAACAAGACGAAGACGAATACAGAATGAGACAAAATAAAAATTAAACGAAATACGAATGAGGCGAGATAATAGGATATCGTAAATTTAAATTGTAATAGGATACAGAATAAAAATGCCTCGATTGCTGTTAAAACTGTATTTCAGTCCATTATTTCCTTAACACAAATATTTCATGCATCCATCTTTCATTTACACAATCATAATCTTACAATATAATAAAATTCTAAAAACTCTGAAAGTCTGAGTAGCCCTGCGGCTTGTTTACATTTTGTTTAGTAAGTAGCAAGACTAGCAAGTGCAGGTAAGAAGTGATTAGATTACTCGCAGCAAGGGGCGGAATTTTCATAGCAAAAATCAAAATCAAACGTCAAGCGCGATTGACCAATGATATTGTTGGCAACATTAGTTCCCACGTTTTTGGGTCAATCAACTATTTTACCCACACTTTGGGTGTCTCCGGTGTTTCCAAAAAATCGTATTTCCAATAAGATATTACACGGCTAGGCTTAACTTGTGTAGGATGGCGGGTATAAATGTACACCATCAATTGAATTAAAGAAAAACCATTTTTACTTACAAACACCTGCAATTGTTTGGAAAAATGTAGCGGACAGACTAGTGTGGGTAAAAAAGTTGATTGACCCTTTTACTAATCAATTTACACCTGCACTTGCTACTTAACAAAGTGTAAACACTCTTTTACTTTATTCATTAAACCTAAGGGCATTTCCTCTCAAGCTGCCCTTTGCCGCCCTCGTCGTACTCCTGCGAGGATATCCACATCTGCTGGAACGAGCCGATGGAAGCCAGGATGGAACCGCCTGCGGACAAATATGGGAGGTTATGACTATGACAGTATTTAACGCACCTCGACTAGACTGCCTCGACCACGCCAGTGGCCGCAACAACCAGAGGCCGTATAGTCTAACGAAATAATCGATGATCGAATCGATTGGTATGGCACGTTATTGACTGATCGACGAATACCGTTGTTACTAGGAAATTACGATTTTGGACCTTAACCTAATCCTCACAAACAATGAAGAACTTTGAACTTTGAACTTTTGAACTTTTTGGCAAATTGATCTAACCAGTCTGCTCAAAGTCACTCAGAGGGCGATGCACGATGGAGAGGGCTACGCTTGGAGTTTCTCTGCGGGATCGCATTAGAAATGATGAAATCTGAAATGCCGATCTGTTTGGTGAGTCTTGGGGGAGGCCTATGTTCAGCAGTGGCAGCTCGGTCGTGCCTTCCGACGCAAACTGCCAAAGACGCAAAAGGCCAATTCATACATTTTTGGCTAATCACGTATTTAAATTCTTCAATTCGCGAATGACCAAGTTAGTAAAATACCAAAAACGCAAAAGGCCAATACATAAATGTTTCGCCAATCGCGTATAGTAAGTGTTGATTTTGAAAATGATGTAAGTGAAGAATAGGGAAGATAGTCATTTATATTTTCCATCACACTATTGCCATACTTACCGGGAGGGGCTGGACATAGTTGTTGTATTAATTACCTATAGTGGAAATTAATAAATATTTTTAACCGACTTCAAAAAAAGGAGGAGGTTCTCAATTCGGTTGTATGTTCTTTTTTTTTTTTTTTTTTTTTTTTTTTTAACGTGTGTTACCTCAGAACTCCGTCATTTATGAACCGATTTGGAAAATTCTTTCGTTGTTTGAAAGCATATGCTTCAAGGTTGGTCCCGTTGTTACCGGAATCCAGTTCTGATGATGGGATCCATGAGGAATTGAAGGAACTCTTCAAAAGTTCAAGGGAAATGTAAAGCGATTTTAGTATTTTCAGTGACAAATCGAGCATTTGCATTCATAAAGTGTCATTTAGTAAACTAGATCTGATGAAGAAGACCGCAGATGGCCAACGGAACTCCTCAACGGGTCAAATCTTGCAAGTTGAATTTGACTCACTTCCCGGTTTCTGATTGATTTCATATTTTACATGCATGTGTAAATCAGGTGACAATGCAATATTATTGTGACATGGAGCTAATCTGATGATGGAGTTTGAAGGTGGCCATAGAAACTCTGTAATAAAACAACACAACCCCGTCGAGTTTGGGTTCATTTGAAACGTCTTGACGAGCACTTTGATCCCAGATGGTAACCAGGGTCTGATGATGGAGCTGGAAGGTGGCCAATGTTACTCCATAAAGTAACGGCACTTACCCCATCGAGTACGGACTCATTTGACTCGTCTCAACGAGTACTTTGGTCCTAGATGGTAACCAGGGTCTGACAATGAAGTTGGATGGTGACCATAAGAACTCCGTAGTAAAACGACATAACCCCATCAAGTTTGGTCTCGTTTGATTCGTCTTGATAAGTACTTTGGTAACCAGAGGCAAAAAGTACAGTCAGTAAAGAGTGCCAGTCCAGGCCATTAGCAACAACTAAAAAGAAAAAAATAAAAAATTTTAAATAAAAAATAAAACCGCCTTCAAAAAACACCCAAAAAAAACTTGGAAATAAAAAAAATTTAAATAAAAAATAAAACCTCCTTCAAAAAACCCCCAAAAAAACATAAAATAATAATTGATTGAACCGACCACAATAAGCATGAAAATATCTTTCTACTAATCTGTTTGAAGTTGGTGCCTCAGCACGAGCCAGCAGGAGTGGACCTAGTAATCTAACTTACCTACATACCTATTATAGGGCTTCTACACTCCTGCTGGCTCGTGCTGAGGCACCAACTTCAAACAGATTAGTAGAAAGATATTTTCATGCTTATTGTGGTCGGTTCAATCAATTATTATTTTATGTTTTTTTGGGGGTTTTTTGAAGGAGGTTTTATTTTTTATTTAAATTTTTTTTATTTCCAAGTTTTTTTTGGGTGTTTTTTGAAGGCGGTTTTATTTTTTATTTAAAATTTTTTATTGTATTTTCATTTCCATGACTGACAAACCAAGCACAGACATAATAATTATCTCTTTTTTACGTCAAGTTAAACCCAATATAGAGCTCCCGCATAGAAGGGATGACATGATTTTTGCGTCCGCATCTATAGGCGTTAAGACGCATACTGTGCGGAAATGACACTTGGGTAGTAAGGTTTTGGCCATCTGAATTTATGGCACATTGCATAATTAAGATAGGACATCTGCGTTTTTGGTATTACGCGTAATAAAAATTTGGTAAGTCACGTATTAGACGACCAGGTTAGAGAACCTGACTATGAAGCTTGAGGTCCCGGGTTCGATTCCCGTGTCGGGGCAGATATTTGTATGAAAAATACGAATGTTTGTTCTCGGGTCTTGGGTGTTTAATATGTATTTAAGTATGTATCTATCTATCTATATAAGTATGTTTATCCGTTGCCTAGTACCCATAACAAGCTTTACGTAGCTTACTTTGGGACTAGGTCAATTGGTGTGAATTGTCCCGTGATATTTATTATTATTATTATTATTTGGTGTGTTGCGTGTTTGGAACTACGCGAATGAGGTCTTCAGCATTTATTGGCACAAAACAACAACAAACACACACACAAACACACAAACAATTACTTGCAATTACTTTGCTCACCCGCGACCTTACAATAGTTATGTTTATGCAAGAAATGTGCGTTCATGCAGTTTCTCCACCTCCACACTGTACGAACACACACAAATCACATAAACCCAACCATCACCACCACCAAGCTACACTGACGCGTTTCGAACTCAACCAGAGCTCGTCTTCAGAGTTACCACAACCGTATGCTATGCTACCAAAGTTTGTTAGTTTGTTTCTTGCATAAACGTAACTATTGTAAGGTCGCGGGTGAGCAAAGTAATTGTTTTAGTTCACTAACATGGACCTCCGCAAAGTAACGCCTGATTCAATAAATCATTTAAAGGGTTCTACACGATGGTCCTGAAATAAATCCTGAAATATTTACAGTTTCAGAAAAAAAATGCTTTCGGACAAATGAAGTTTTCCGGACTCTGAACCTTCGGAAATGAAATTTTGTAAACATCGATAGGTTCCCCTGACCTATCCAGGCGGCTGTGCGGCGCTCCACGGGCGAGGGAGCGGCGTGGCTCTTGAGGCGGTGCGCGGAGGGCGCGCGCGCCGCCAGCTCCTTGCCCAGCCGCTCCAGCCAGCCGGGCGTGTTGGCGCCGCCGCCGCACGCCACGACGGCGCCCCACAGCGCCGGACGCGCGTCCGCGTCGCACGCCTGCGCCGCCGCGCACGCTGCACCACAAAAAAAAACACTAAACTATAACCACAGAATAAGTAATAGTACTAACTTACAGAAGGATCACTCTCGAACAGAGGTCAACTTTACGTATAAAAACTTTCCTACTCCTGCTGCGTGCACGCGAAATAAAAACTTATCGTGTGATACGAGCGTTCATATTCCGAAACCAAGGGCACAGGGTTCCCACTCGCCCATATTTGGTAGGTATATAAATCAAGAAAGATAACAGTGTGTATTAATTCAGTAAACTACCTTTAGTATGTAAGTAAGTTATTTATAATATCGTTTAGAAGTCATTGTTTGTTGCAAAAATCACAGAAAAAAAAGATGCTTAATTACGCGCGATGCGGCTAGCGTGCGAACTGAAGGCCGTGCGACAACCTACTGCCATACTCCTCCCGGGAGGAGCGCCGGCCGAACACACCTAAACTGCGGAGTGAAACCCCCCTGCTATAACCTTGACAAGCTCGTGCGTGGCGCTCGGCGGAACCCTGTCGCAGGAAGCCTCTGCTGTCCTTGACGAGATTGTTTTTAATAAGCGCGGCAAACGCTGACTGCGACAGGGTTCCGCGGAGGGTCGCGCACTAACTTGTCGGACTATACTTGAAAATCCGGCATTATTATATTACTAGCGATCCGCCCGGCTTCGCACGGGTGCAACTATATTATGCATATACTATACATATGCGTATATTAATGTAAGTATTTGTAGTTTTTATGTAGTCTATTCATGTTGGTATGATATGTATTAATCTATTGTATTCATTATATAATATATGTGTGTACTTGTGTGTATTCTTTGTAAGTATGGGTATTGTTTATGTTTTGTTAGTTTGGGTTTATTTTTGATTTCGGCTCTTTTTTTTTTTTTTTTTTACTCAGCATTGTATGCCTACTCTTGTCTCTAATGTCCTGTCAATCGTTCTAAGGTTAACTGGAAGAGATCCCTTTAAGGGATAAGTTCGCCTTTGTACATCTGTATCTCTTGTTAACTAGTTATTTTCATGTTTTATGTACAATAAAGAGTTTTACATACATACATACATACATATACTATATTATCCTATCTTTCAGGTTGGATCAAACTGCACACGGTGTGCAAATTTTATTAAAATCGGTTAAGTATTTTAGGAGTCCATCGCGGACAAAAAACGTGACACGTAATTTATATACAGGGTGTTTGGTAGCTACGTGCAAAGCTTTAAGGTGGTGATAGCCGAGGTATTTTTGAACATTTTTAGCCATATATGACTTGGGCGAAATTTCTTTTTTTTTTAAATTGAAGACTTAGAAATTTTAGGTAAATACCCAGTATTTATTATTCGAATTCGAGAAGCCTCGGTATCTATTTAATGTGTTGAAATGGGTGAAAGACGATCGCAAGAAGCCACTTCGGAGCCACAGAGCGACCAAGCTTATTGTGCTGGAGCACAGGACCGTATCGTTCAGGGGGGATTTAAATTTGCAGCATCTAAGATCTGGAATGATTTACCTCCACCGTTGAGGGAGCCTATGCCTTTGCTCAAATTTAAAAAAATATTAAAATCACATTTCCTAGAACAACAGAAGCAAATTTAGACCATCCGACGCAATCTCTCTCACACTTGAACCATTCGGACACACACTACGCGCACTAACACGCACACATACATACACATGCTTACTCACATACACACACGCTCATATACACATACCCATACGCTTATCACACTTACACCACATGGGGACACACATACACACCATACATATTTTGTCTGGGTACTTAACTTAACCATATAACCAGGCCATGCCTGTTTTTAGTTTAATTGTAATAATTAGTTTCCTTCTTTATTTATTTATTTAATTTTTTTTTTTTAATTTTATTATACTTTTTTATATTAATGAACTAAAACAATTACTTTGCTCACCCGCGACCTTACAATAGTTACGTTTATGCAAGAAATGTGCGTTCATGCAGTTCCTCCTCCTCCACACTGTACGAACACACACAAATCACATAAACCCAACCATCACCACCACCAAGCTACACTGACTGTTAGTTTAACAGTTGGTAGCATAGCATACGGTTGTGGTAACTCTGACGATGAGCTCTGGTTGAGTTCGAAACGCGTCAGTGTAGCTTGGTGGTGGTGATGGTTGGGTTTATGTGATTTGTGTGTGTTCGTACAGTGTGGAGGTGGAGGAACTGCATGAACGCACATTTCTTGCATAAACGTAACTATTGTAAGGTCGCGGGTGAGCAAAGTAATTGTTTTAGTTCATTAATATGGACCTCCGCAAAGTAACGCCTGATTCAATAAATTACTTTATATTATTGTATGTTACAACTAGCCTCCGCTAAAGGGGTCAGTCTGAAAATCAGCGCTGGCGCATGCTGCCGTGTGTCCTAGCACTTGCTGAGATTGGGACCCATTGCCGGAACGTAGCTAGTTATTTTCATTTGTCTTTGTTCCTGTTTTGATATTCCTGTACCTAATTATGTTGTATTTTTTTTTTTTTTATTTTTTTTTTATTTGGTAGTCCTTCACGAGTCAATATTGCCCCAATGAGCGTTAATTTGGAAATTTTAAATATGGCACAGAAAAATTACGTAGACTTGTCTTTTTCACATGTTATTTACTAGTAAAATTACGAGACTAGTGCATTCTTAGCGAGTGCTCCCTGAGTTTGGTTTTTACTTTTTATCTCAGATTTAGCAAGCAATGTCAATGAGTGATACCTTAAAAGAAAGAACAATAAACAGGCATGTTTCTAAAAGGATATTTTTTCATATTTTTTTATGTCACAGAAATATGACTCTGTTCCAACCTAAGACATTTTTAGTAATTTCGAATGCCTCCATTTTGTTTTTGTGGCAAGAAAGACACTTAAAAATTATTTCATTTGGACCAATATAGCTAGTGTCCGACCGAAGTTTCGGTTTCGGTTTCGGTTTCGGCCAATTTCGGCCAAAAAAGTGATTTCGGCCGAGGTTTCGGTTTCGGCCAGAATCCGGCCGAAACCTTCGGCCGGGCCGAAATTACTTCGCGGCCTCTCGCGGCTCTCGCATCGGGAGCGCTCGGCTTAATTCGGACACGCTCGGCCGGGTAGGTATAGGTAATGCATCGGCGGCCGGCCCAGCTGGGACCAGCGACAGTAGTATGTATGTGTGTTGTTTATTTATTAAATTATTATTTACTTTTTAGAATCTGTTTGGTGACCGCTTTAGCCTAGTTGGTAGTGACCCTGCCTGCGAAGCAAGAGGTCCAGGGTTCGAATCCCGGTAAGGGCATTTATTTGTGTGATGTGCACGAATATTTGTTCCTGAGTTATGGATGTTTTCTATGTATTTAAGTATTTATTTATCTATATAAGTATGTTTATCGTCGTCTAGTACCCATAGTACAAGCTTTGCTTAGTTTGGGACTAGGTCGATTTGTGTAAGATTGTCCCCTAATATTTATTTATTTTATTTATTTTATTTGTTACTGCATTTTATGCTGTGATTAATTAACAATACGTTTGATATTAGGATTGTGAATTTAGTTTAGACGTGATAAGAATAGGTTGTTTGTTTTGAATAATATAATACCTATGCCAAGACATTTTTCATTAAAAATAAACGTTTTTTATTTTGTTTAACAAAAAAGTAACTGTTCTCGTATAAGAAATCCTTGCAATAACCTTTCCTTACGAGCTGTACAGTAATTTTGAATATTTTGTTTGATATGATACGTCTTCAAAAATTTCGGTTTCGGTTTCGGTTTCGGCCGAAATCAGAAAAAAACCGAATATTCGGTTTCGGTTTCGGTTTCGGCTAAAAATCGTGTTTCGGTCGGACACTAACCAATACACATTAAAATATCCGAAATAAAAGAATTGGTTTCCAAATTAACGCTCATTGGGGCAATATTGATTCGTGACTATCAAATTCTGGGTATTTTCCTAAAATTTCTGAGTCTTCAATTTAAAAAAAAAATCAAATTTCGGCTGAGATATATATGGCTAAAAATGTTCAAAAATACCTCGGCTATCACCCCCTTAAAGCTTTGTACGTAGCTACCAAACACCCTGTATATTGTTATTAATTTTTTCTGTACCGTTTTCGTGATCAATAAATAATATTTGTATTGTATTTTTATGTATGTATGTAAACTCTTTATTGTACAAAAATAAGGAAAAAAAACATATTACAACATATCATTATTATAACACGATATTTCGCAGACTAACCTATCTATTTACCTCTACTCTTTTTCAAATCATTCCCGCACCGAAACCCCCGAGGTATCCTTATGCTTATAAGGCCCATCGTCAGGCCGTCCTATTCCGTGTTACCAAGGATGATATAGACTGGATTGGCAGTCGCCATAGTACGGATCGGCCGCGGTTTTTGTAGTTCGATTATTAAATCTAGATGGCGCTGAAGGCAAAACAATAAGACTAGGTACAGATGTTTCATATTACTACAAATGTACAGGGTTATTTGTAATTCACTGACATCCTCTTAACCCTGAATTCCTATCACTCAAACAAATGTTTTGTTTTACGACTTTTTAAAATGAAGCACTTTTTTTCCCATACAGATACACAGAGTATCGTAAAAATAAGAGGTAATCTCAAATTTTCAAAACGTTATTACACCAAAAATATTAAGTTATGACAAAAACCGTAAAACAAAAAACATTTGTTTAAGTGGTAGGAGTTTAGGGTTATAAGGATGCTAGTGAATTACAAATAACCCTGTATTATTATTCAAAAATATTGCATAATAAATAATAATACATTTGTAGTAATATGAAACATCTGTAGTCTCATTGTTTTGCCTTCAAAGTCTCTGGCTATGTTACAGCGCCATCTAGATTTAATAATCGAACTACAAAAACCGCGGCTGATCCGTACTATGGCGACTGCCAATTCAGTCTACAGACATATGCACAATGAAGACGTGTGCGAGTGACGGCTATTATTTGTAAAAATTGTGTTTTACTAAGATTTGATTTAAATATATGTTTATTCCGTCCATCTAAGTATTTTACTTGAAGATTTAAAACTACAGTTATCTCGTTATTCACTTGTCTCGAATAGGGATGTTGACACCATTAAAAAAGAATTTGAAGACACGGCTACAGTGAAAAAACGCTTTATTTCAGCCCTGAAAGCCAGATTAATTTTCGATTAAATGCAAAATTAGATTTTTTGTTGCTTTAAAACAAATAAATAGTTAGTTGATTGAGTATGTGTGTACGGTAAAATGGGGTTACTTTAGGAAATTTTGGGGCTACTTTGATAGATTTAAAATGGTTATAAATACGCAAATATTCATAGCTCGATTGAGCAAATGACGTAAAAAGTTAGGTAATTTATCAAGGTAGTTATTTCACTGCCACAGATGGTCTAAGAAAATAAGGACACGGCGTAAAAACTGTTTTCCAAAGTAGCCCCTGCATTTTAAAGTATGTATGTATGTATGTAAACACTTTATTGTACATAAAACACAAAAATAATACAAAACAACACAACAAAAATAGTACAAAGGCGAACTTATCCCTAAAAGGGATCTTTTCAAGCTAACCTGGAATGAAAGGAAAAACTTAAAAAAAAAGAGATAGGCAAACAATAATTTATGTACAGAGAGAAGAAAGAAAATATAACATATAAACAAATACACAAAATAAACAACAAATAGTGACTACCGTAACCCCGTTTTACGGTACTTATTATATGTACGATATATGTACGAGTCGATGTACTATTTTTGTTGCGTTTTAATTTTCTGATCCACTGTTGATGCACCACCTGCTGTAAACTAGTCGTTCCTTCTGTCTGGTAAAGGGTTGCTTACCTTGTAACTTACTCTCTGTGTACCTGTTTTCTGTATTGCTTACTATTCCTGGTGTACAATAAAGAGTCATTGTATTGTATTGTATTGTATGCGAACAAGTGACGTCATATGTCGCTATTGCCATTCAAACTCTATGGGAGATTGTGTTTTGACAGCTCATAAAAAGAACGTCAGTTGATTGGTGGTGGCAACATCCCTATTGTACGTCGTCGTTTCGTCGTCTAGATTTTTTCCACGCTGTCATTAACTGTCAGCCGTTGTCGCCTTCCTTTGTTCTGCAAACACGTCGTCGTCTGAAGAAACAAATCGGACCGCTTCAATACCTGTCGAGCGCCCAAAACTGAAGACGTATAACACCGTGAAATTTTAGTGGTCGTTTTCCCGAAACGAGGTGATTTAGTATCGATTGTACAATCGATTTATAATTACTATTTTGACTGGAGTCAAAAATCCAATTGTGAAAAACGAAAGTTTAAAACGACCGCAAACCAATAGGAACGCTTCGTTGGTACCTAACCTATCGTACGATCGTACGCTACTTGTACCAACGAAGCGTTACTATTGGTTTGCGGTCGTTTTCGACTTTCGTTTTTCACAATTGGATTTTTGACTCTAGTCAAAATAGTAATTATAAATCGATTGTACAATCGATACTAAATCACCTCGTTTCGGGAAAACAACCACTAAAATTTCACGGTGTATAGTGAAAATAAACGGATCACTCACGTCTCAAAACGAGTTTAACTCGACACGTTTCGGGCTAATCCGTGGCCCTTCCTCTCGGAGTCGCACGTCACGGCGGCTGCCAAACGTAAGTACACTACTAACGTAACCGTACTACGTAAACGTGAACGTACTTTTGAGTGTACGCTTGGCAGCCGCCGTGACGCGATGCGACTCCGAGAGGAGGGGCTGCGGATTAGCCCGAAACGTGTCGAGTTAAACTCGTTTTGAGACGTGAGCGATCCGTTTATTTTCACCATGAGGGAGTGTCACGGTTGTTTCATGGTTAAAATGAAGAGGTATATCACCGTCGGTGTGGTGTTACCTAGGTGGGGGGCTCCGAGGCTCTGCTCGAACAGCGACTCGGCCATCTTGAAGCGCTCGACGCCGAAGTCCTGGTGGTAGCCGGTGGGGAACTCGTAGTGCACGCCCGGCACGCTCGCCGCCGCGCGCTCGTCGTACGCACACTCCGACACCTGCGCAGTGCCCATACACGCAGACATAATCAACTGTTAGACGACCAGACGGCCTAGTGGTCAGAGAACCTGACTGCGAAGCCTGAGGTCCCGGGTTCGATTCCCGTGGCGGGGCAGATATTTGTATGAAAAATACGAATGTTTGTTCTCGGGTCTTGGGTGTTTAATATGTATTTAAGTATGTATCTATCTATATAAGTATGATTATTTAAAAGCGAAAGTTTTTCGGGTGCGCCGACGGGATTCGAAATATTTGAATAAATAGATGTGGTACATCATTTCTTACGCATTTCCAATGTAATTTGGAACGTAGGAGTCGTAGCTTCTAATAGTTGCGATGGATGTTACCACACGCCACTGTTGGCGTATGTAAGCGATTAAGAATTTCGGGGGAGTCGGTTGGATGCGACGTGGTTCAATTGGTAGAACACCCGTTGGGGCGCATACCCGGGAGACGTGGGTTCGAATCCCGTCGGCGCACCCGAAAAACTTTTTCGCTTTTAAATAATCTTAGATTCGGTGAGCGGCCGTACCTACTGCTAATAAAATAAAAAAATATAAGTATGATTATCCGTTGCCGTGTACCCATAACACGTTACAAGCTATGCTTAGCTTACTTTGGGAGTGGGTCAATTGGTGTGAATTGTCCCATGATATTTATTTATTATTATTATACAGGGTGTTTGGTAGCTACGTGCAAAGCTTTAAGGGGGTGACAGCCGAGGTATTTTTGAACATTTTTAGCCATATAATGTCATAGCCGAAATTTGATATTTTTTTTTAAATTGAAGACTTAGAAATTTTAGGAAAATACCCAGAATTTGATAGTCACGAGTCAATATTGCCCCAATGAACGTTAATTTGGAAATTTTAAATATGGCACAGAAAAATGACGTAGACTTGTCTTCTTCACAAGTTATTTACTACTAAAATTACAAAACTAGTGCATTCTTAGCGAGTGCTCCCTGAGTTTGGTTTTTACTTTTTATCTCAGATTTAGCAAGCAATGTCAATGAGTGATACCTTAAAAGAAAGAACAATAAACAGGTATGTTTCTAAAAGGATATTTTTTTATTTTTTTTTATGGCACAGGAAAATGTCTCTGTTCCAACCTAAGACATTTTTAGTAATTTCGAATGCCTCCATTTTGTTTTTGTGGCAAGAAAGGCACTTAAAAATTATTTCATTTGGTCCAATACACATTAAACTATTCGAAATAAAAGATTTGGTTTCCAAATTAACGCTCATTGGGGCAATATTGACTCGTGACTATCAAATTCTGGGTATTTTCCTAAAATTTATAAGTATTCAATTTTTAAAAAAATATCAAACTTCGGCTAAGACATATATGGCTAAAAATGTTCAAAAATACCTCGGCTATCACCCCCTTAAAGCTTTGTACGTAGCTACCAAACACCCTGTATTTCATCTATACATATAAAATGGTTACCTACCAAAATTTAGAATTATTTTTTTCCGAATATTTAAAACCCCAAATGCTTCATTTATCCAAATGCATTTTTTTCTGAAACTGTAAATATTTCAGGATTTTTATAAAACAACCCTAACCTAACCTAAAGGGTTCTACACGATGGTCCTGAAATAAATCCTGAAATATTTACAGTTTCAGAAAAAAATGCTTTCCGACAAATGAAGTTTTCGGGATTCTAAATGCTTTGTCCTGAATGACTGACTGACGAATCAACGCACAGCCTAAACCGCTGATCGTAGAGACCTGAAACTTGGAGGGTGTGTTCTTTGTATGAAGTAAATATCCAATAAGAAAGGGTTTTCCGAAATTCTACAATTTACCATTGTACAATTTTTGACGGTTGGATAGCCTAGTTGTTAGAGAACCTTACTACGAAGCTTGAGGTCCTGGGTTCGATTCCCGGTCGGGGCAGATATATGTGTGAAAAATACAAATGTTTGTGCTCGAGTCTTGGATGTTTAATATGTATTTAAGTATGTATTTATTTATACAGGATATTTTTTAAGAAGTGCACAAATTTTAATATGTGATTCAGTGTTGTTAAAATAAAAAAAAATCAGTATTTTTCCTTATAATATTAATCACTTATTTTTTTTGTTTTTCATAGTAACTCGACCAATTGTTGGATGAATGAACAACCCAAATTTCAATATTTAAAAAAAAAATCTTGAACAGTTAATCGTGATCTATCAACGATACTGAATCACGTATCAAAATTTGTGCACTGATTAAAAAATTACCCTGTATAAGTATGTTTAGCGATTGTCTAGTACCCATAGTACAAGCTTTGCTTAGTTTGGTACTAGGTCAATTGGTGTGAATTGTCCCGTGATATTTATTTATTATTTATCCCTAAGGGGGTAAATAAGAGAGGCAAAGTTTGTATGGGACAGCGTGTTTCCTTGGTCCAATCTACTTCAAATTTTTCATAAACATTCTTTAACAGAACTGATGGTGACTCAAAGAACTTCGAGGTATAAAGACAAACTTACATGTGCTACGCAGTGGCAGAAGTCCTCGTACTGCCGTTTGAGCATGTACTGCTGCCACGAGTGAGTGAGACCCGCCGGCAGTGTCTTGAGGGTGTAGCGCGCTCTCTCTCGCTCGCGGATCACCTCTTTGCTCTGAAATCCAGATTATACAATGAAGTACCTGCTGCGGTATTCCCGGACCGATATGACCCTCCAAGCTTTCAAAAAAAGAGCGTACTCCTACCTAAAAGGCCGGCAACGCACTTGTGACTCTTCTGGTGTCGCAGGTGTCCATGGGCGACGGTAATCGTTTACTATCAGGCGATCCGTCTGCTCGTATGCCCCCTACACCATAAAAAAATTTAACTGAACAGATTTAGATGAAATTTGGTACAGAGTCAGTTTGAGTCCCGGGAAAGGACATAGGATTGTTTTTATCCCGGAAAATTGCATAGTTCCTGCGGGATAGCGATAAAGGAATTCTTTGCAGACGGAGTCGCGGGCAACAGCTAGTCTGTAAATGGTTTCTGAGTTCTTTCACCAATCTATTTGGATTTATCAACGAACAAACAAAACGAGTCTATCTATCTCTCAAAGGGCCAGCAACTCACCTGTGATACCCTTCATGTTGCAGGTGTCCATGGCCTTTGTATAAAAAAACCGGCCAAGTGCGAGTCGGACTCGCGCACCGAGGGTTCCGTACAAATTTATATGTATCTATGAACATCCAGTCTTAGCAGACCCCTGCTCCTAAGCAAAATGTGCGCATTGTGGGTTAATTGGGGATGTCTATTTTTTTGCAATGTATAGGAATTCGAAAACCATTTCGAGATAAATGCTTTTTAAATCGTTTTCTGTAGTTATTTAATTTTAATATTATGTAATGAATTTATTATATAACAAATAAGCAATGACCTTCATTTGACATTGGTGTAAACTGCGTGACCGGTTCAAGTCGTACTTTATTCTGTGTGGTCAGAATTCTTCACAATTTACGCGTGGATTATACTACGGAGTTTGATTTGGACCCGCTGCCTGACATCTAGCACTTTGACAGTGCCAGTAAAGTGACACAGTGTATAGTGTACCACTACGCAAAAAATAATTAAAGGGGTTGCCTTATCGTACGCATTTAGATAGATTTAGAAATTTGGCATTGTGGGAGCCCTCAATTATAATCTGACGTCATCAACTAAAATAGTTTCAATAATTAATTTTGAAAAAAGTAGAGAACTAAATGACAAAATATTGAAATTAGTTTCTTATAATTGACTTTTCTATACAAAAAAAAATAAAAACCACTGGTAATTTTTTTTAGACATTCCCAATTGTAGATTGGTTACTGATATAGACAGACAAAAAAAATTATGCTTTTCGCAATTTTTCCTTTATCTCTGCTAGAAGACCTTGCTTCGTAGCAAATTTCAAGATTCTGAGTTCACGGGAAGTACCCTGTAGGTTTTGATTCCTTTGCGAGTTTCGAGAATTTGCGGAAATTTGCGGCATAAACGGCTATATCTTTTGATTGCGTTGGCTTAGAAGTTTGATTTTTTCACAGCTCCAAGGGACAATAAACCTGAGTATTTGATATAAATTTCAGCTTGATACCTCTACGCGTTTCTGAGAAAAAGGGTCTTGACAGACAGACGGACGGACAACAAAGTGATCTTATAAGGGTTCCGTTTTTTGCTTTTGAGGTACGGAACCGTAAAATCACCCGTATAGATGCAATGTTGATGATGCTGTGTAGATAGATGGATGCGGATGGCGCAGGCCCGATCTGTTTGGCGAGCCTTGGGGGAGGCCTATGTTCAGCAGTGGACGTCTTTCCGCTGGAATGATGATGATGATGATAGACTGAGGTGGCCTACCTGTATGCTGTAGACAGGCAGCATCTGGATGTGCATATTGTTGAGCAGATTCTTGGCCTGAGCGGCCAAGTGGTCGCCTCCGATGGGGGAACGGACTGCGGCACTCACTATTGCGTAGCTGTACACAAAGAAACATATGCTTATTGATTTATTAATTTAAGATGAGATAAGATAAACTTTAATTTTTTCACAACACAATGCACACACAACAATTTGTGTGAGAATAAAGCCGAAGCAAGAGTGGGACAGGCAATGTAATTTGGGGTTATATGTGACGCCACGAGAGTTCAGGGCATGCATACAACAACACGTCATGTAATGACAGTGGGATTTTAACATTTATTCGCACATGGAGTACTGCTCTCATCTCTGGGCTGGGGCACCCAAGTACCAGATTCTTCCATTTGACCGCATCCAACGTAGAGCTGCTCGATTTGTCGGTAATCAGGCACTCTCTGGTCTACTCGATCCTTTGGCTTTGCGGAGGGATGTGGCGTCTCTCTGTATATTATACCGTATCTATCATGGGGAGTGTTCTGACGAACTGTTCGAATTGCTGCCTGCGGCTAAATTCCACTACCGCACTTCGAGGAACCGTTTGTCTTTCCATCCTCACCATCTTGATGATTGGCATTCTAGTACCGTGCGTTTTAAGCGAAACTTCTTTCCTCGCACGACAAAGATCTGGAATCAGCTTTCTGCGGCAGCATTCCCGGAGCGTTACAACTTAGGGATCTTTAAAAAACGAGCCTACCAATTCCTAAAAGGGTCGGCAACGCACCTGTGATGCCCCCCGTGTTGCGGGTGTCCATGGGCGACGGTGATCGCTTTCCATCAGGTGACCCGTCTGCTCGTTTGCCAACTCTTATATAAAAAAAAAAAAAACCGATAGCAAGTTCAACAGACTCAAGATTGATTAAAAATTTCTTCAACCTATTTAGTTTACAATTATCCTTATTACTCTTATTAGATCCCTTGCCATGGCCTTTGGTTACAGGGAGTGGGTTCGGTTGGCTAAGAAAGTGGTCTACCATTTTTGACAAAAGTTTCTGGGAGACCTAAATATCGCTAAGGTTGACATTTCTGAGTGAAGTCATTAGTCAGTGTCATCATATATTATTGCAAAGGAAAATCACCCTCGTTGTATCATGACGTGCAAATGAACTTCAACCGCAGGGTGGTAGACCATATATTTGGGCGACTGTATGTGCGTGTATGTGTTTGTGTTATTTGCGAGAATGAGTGAGTGTGTCATTAGCCGCCTTTATGCAGTTGCTCTATCGCGCATTCTCAAGAGCTTACAGGATTGCGTGCCGGAAAGCCTGTGCGCGCAACCGGGCGCGATTACAAGTATACTTTTTTTGAGAATGGTAAGAGCGAACGTGTAAAGGCTAATCGTGCGCGATAGACCGCGTGGACCTGGCGCGTGATGGCGCGTGTGCAATTTACACAGTTTTACTCGTGGTCTATCCCTGCCCCTTCCAACATCTTTACACACGCATTCTTTCGCACACTATTGCTGTTTCACGCGCGATAGAGTGACTGTATAAAGGCGGCTATTGTCACGTCACATTTCTATTCTTGTCATCAGTCCTATCCTTACCCATCAATAACTGGCACTGCGGAAGTCTGACTAGCACCAGCATCAACCACCAGCGCTGTGCTCTTCCCATTGGCGAACGCACAGAGCACAGCGTTCTTGACCAGGAAGAATGCCGGCGCCTGGTACTTCTCGAACAGCAGCTCGGCTAGTTTCTCTCGAGCCGGCCGGGTCGTCCAGACTGCTTCGGTGAAGAGGGCCGGGTGGTGCTCCGACGGGGAACGGATGACCTGGGGATTTAAAGCACCTTGTAGCTTGAGAAGGGGAAATCTAATTGTCCTTGTAGGGATCAATTGCTTGTACAATACGTTTACTTTAAAACTTTTAGTTTACCACTGACAGATTGCTTGCCTTCATTTCATTTCCAACTTTAACACCATACAAATAAAGTAGTTATTACAAAATCTGCAAACGTGGGTAACAGTATTCTAAAATTGGCTTTATTTGTATGTAGTTAAAGTTGAATATGAAATGAAGGCCAACCATCTGTCAGTGGTAAACTTTATGTAATTTTACTGTATTAAGTATGTAATGTATTTTTTTTTAATTTTCAGTATTATTATTAAATAAAAGATAAGAAATATTTATTCATAAAACTATTATACATTATAAGCTATAAATTTACGAAAAATACAATATGATTTAAATTATTAAATTGTAAATTGTAATAATTGTATTGTGTCTTCACGTTTTTCGTTATTTATTTGCTTGTATCTCAGTTCATTTACTTTGTAATTTTGAACTAATTGTGTAAAAAGTATGAGACTAATGTTGGGCCGCAGTCATTCATAAATAAATTAATCATCATTATATTTAAACAATGAAGGTTTTCTGAGAAACAAAATGTTGCTAGATGACATCATAGACAAGAGGTCCGTTTGACATTGTATTCTTGAACTGAAACAATTACTTTGCTCACCCGCGACCTTACAACAGTTACGTTTATGCAAGAAATGTGTGTTCATGCAGTTCCTCCACCTCCACACTGTATGAACACACACAAATCAGACAAGCTCAACTATTTTATTTTATATTTTTTTAAATATGGCTTTGTTCACTGGAGTACAATTTTCTGGTCAATGGCATGTATGAAATGTAGCTCTGCACTGATAGTCAAGAGACAAGGGTTCTAATCCCATCAGGCGCACCAAAAAAAACTTTAGCATGTGAAAAAAAAGTTTCTTCCCAGAAAGTGAATCCACTAGCCTCAGTTAAATTACCTTAGCATAGCAATAATCGAGCATCTTCTCAAACAGATCCCAGTTGTCGACCTGCCCATCCTTCATGTACGTCTGCACCTCCATCCCCGGACGGGGGACATGCAGCTCTGTCACATCAATGTAGTGTCGAAGCTCAGAACCCGCTTTTGTTCCTGTATGGACCAACAGTCAAAATCAAAACTTTGTTTAAAAATAAGAAACTTGCAATGTAAAAAAAACCTTGTTTTATAGTGAAGTAATACGGATTACTCACGTCTCAAAACTAGTTTAACTCAACATGTTTCCGGCCTATCTGTAGCCCCTAATAATATGCTATGGCTGCTGCCAAATGCGCACTTGTTTTGAGACATTATTATTATTACAGCTTTATTTTCCACTTAACACTTTACAAATATACGTGCAGTTATAATTATTTAATTACCATTTCATTGTTATGTGGCCCCCTATGGGTAAAAGCCTCCTCCATTCTAAGCATAAGTGATCCGTAATTATTTCACTATGAGTGAGTCTCACAGTTAATCTTATGTTTTCTGTGCAACTCGATCCTCTTGCTCTCCACAGAGACGTTACACCCCCTTACACGTTAGCTCCCTTTGCGTATTCTATAAGATCTACAACGGGGAATGCTCTGAGGAAATCTTTGACCTCATTCCAGCTGCGGGGTTCCATTACAGATCCACCCTTCGTAAGCGTTCATTTCATCAACATTATGTTGATGAATGGCAGTCTTCGATGGTGCGTTTTAAGCGGTCTTTTTTGCCATGAACTTGCAAAGTCTGGAACGAGCTTCCCGCTGGGGTCTTCCCATCGAGTTACGACCTGGGTGCCTTTAAGAGGCGAGTGTACAATTTTCTGCAGGGCCGACAACGCACTGGTATCGCGTAAGGCGATGCGGGTGTCTATGGACAGTGGTGATCATTTAACATCAGGTGACCCACTAGTTTGTTTCTCTGGCCTCTCTAACATAAAAAAAAACAACATAATGTTTGTTTTAGGTCTCCTGTCTACTCCTCTCCCAAAATCTTTCCATGGTTGACACAACTAGACATATAGCAGCTTCAAGATGTTTGTAACTAGGGTTCCACTATTAAAAAAATCTTTAACATCAACTACAAGAAACAGTGTCTGCAGTCACAGTCACTCATTTCTTCCTCTTTCTTTTAGTTTGTTTTCATCATCATTTAATAAGTTACCAGTAATGACTGGAAGCTAGAAAACCCTCGAGAAGGATCTTCATGTGTTTCATCACTCAAAATAACACAATGAACTCGAAATAGCTCAATATAATTGTAAATTATCAGCCCAACCACCAATAGCATTTACAACTGTTTTTAGCATAATTACTTACCGGTCTGCGTAACATTGCTATCGGGAACTTTTTCCTCGCTATCTGGGATGTGTGTAGCTGGTCCAACACCAACCACGGCCGGTATATCCGCTTTCGGAGTATCTTCCTGAGCATAACCCACGCGTAAGCTGTGATGGCCCGGATCAAACACTAGGGCTCCTATCTCGTCCCCGCCGTATAACATGCCATTCGGACCACTCATTTTGCACCCAATTGGTTTAAAATTACTTCAGTGGGTTAGTTAAATTTGGTATAATTGAAGAAATTTTGAGCGGTGTTTTGTTCGATTAATCACAAACAGACAGCGTTTGGTTACTTCGGTTGCTCCATGATTGGGTAAAACGGAACGTAGTGACATGTCAGTTTTTCTCTTCTTTATTTTTCATGTGCTAATAAATCGTTTTTAATTTGTTAAAGAGTTAAATTATTAAGACAATCAACATTTAATGTAAGCAGTATTTAAGTTATAAATAGTCAAAATTATTTTTAATTACTTGACAAAATATGACCATTAGTTGCGTGCAATGGAATGTGGCTAGTGTTGCCATAGCGCAGACATTTTTTAACAGCGTTCGAGTAGATACATCGGCCTATACTCCGAAGTGTAAAATTCGAACTTCATATCGTGCTATTCCGCTCATACTAATAGTATTTAATACGAGAGCGAGCGAGACGAATTTCGGAGTAGCCCCCCAGGTGCATTTTGAAAGGTTTTAAAGTACGCAATTTTTATTGCTCACATAAATAATCATGATCTTTTTAATTTCTTATATTTCATACGGTCAAAATTTGGATTCCTGTTAAATTGCACTTTTCCAAATTTAAAACGTTCGTTCGTCAGTAGGTAGGTGTATGCTTCGGTGGCTACCTGGTATAATCTTGGCGCAAAGGGTTTAACACGTTAACTGCGGGGCCATTTTCAATAAACTCTCAGCCAGTGCGTTTGTGACCTATAAGAACTCGTAACCAAGCTTTACTTCAGTGCGTATGAGAACCAATCAGCCTCCTAAAAAGTAGATTTCGAAAATAACGTAAATCTCGCTCAAAAAACTATTTATCGTTATGTTTTTGTTTATAGGTAAAGATAATACATTGTTCTATCTATAAACGAGTTCGGATGCAGTTTCGACATAAATATACAGTGTAAATACAAAACACACATAGGGTATCGATTGTATCTCACGCCGCAACTGAAGTTAGTTCAATATGTCTACGGACTAGTGATGGGATTGAAATAAATCATTAATAGTCGATAACTATGTTTAATCAAAGAATGGCATCAAGGAAAGTGTTTCTCGTTAAAAAGTGATAAACACAATGATTGTTTATATTGAACACAGTGGGTAAAGATTATTTTAGTTTTATTTTGAAAGTTGGTGTGCTATTCATTGTGAGCCTTAATTTGTTGTAACAGCCCACGCAACGTCTTTTTTTGTCACCGCGTTTTAAAACGTGATCTGAACTGTACCTGTACCATGAGTTTACACTAGTTCACAGTGACCGTACTCGCTAGCGACGGCGTAAATGATTTGTGTTGGAGAATTGTACTTCCGTAAGTGACCGCTAGAGGCGCTGTACAGTTCTCTATACAAATAATTTACGCCGTCGCTAGCGAGTACGGTCACGTAAACTAGTGTAAACTCATGGTAGAGGTACTGAACATTTTCCCTCAGAAAACACTGCAATAAAGTATATTATTTAGTAAACAGTCCGTACCTACAGGTTGTCCAAAGTGTTTGTCCAAAACAATATTTTTTTATGGATATATAGGTAAACAAATTAAAAATATACTACCAACTTTTTTATACAATACGTTTACTTTTAGTTTACCACTGACAGATTGCTTCCCTTCATTTCATTTCCAACTTTAACGCCATACAAATAAAGTAGTTATTACAAAATCTGCAAACGTGGGTAACGGTATTCCAAAATTGGCATTATTTGTAGGTCGTTAAAGTTGAATATGAAATGAAGGCAAACCATCTGTCAAACTTTATGTAATTTTACTGTAATCAGTATTGGCTACCCATTAAGTTCCCTAAGCAATCGTTCGTTTGTTTACACTTTTTTCTTTTTATAGCACTCATACAAGGAAGGAAGACAAGGAAGTCGAAAGACGCATCGAAAATACCTGGAAGAGCTACTGGTCCATGAAAGAGCTTATGAAGGGAAACCTTCCGTTAACACTTAAGCGAAAACTCGTCGACATGTGTATCCTGCCCGTCCTAACCTACGGTGCCCAAACATGGTCTCTGACCGAAAGTCAAAAGTCCAAGCTTAAGGTTTGCCAAAGAGCAATAGAGCGCAGCATATTAGGTGTGAAAAGGCTAGATAAAATCCGGAACACCACGCTGCGCTCAAAAACACGCATAACCGACGTTGGGAAAAAGACTGCTAAGCTAAAATGGGACTGGGCTGGACATGTCTGTCGCATGCACCCACAAAGATGGGCTCACACGGTCACTTGGTGGGTGCCGGAGAACGGCCAGCGACGACGAGGCAGACCAAGAAGGAGATGGCGGGACGATTTGGACGTGTACGCAAAGGACTGGCCTGACATTGCGCCGGACCGGGAGTTGTGGAGGTCAAGAGGGGAGGCCTTTGCCCAGCAGTGGGACACTATAACAGGCTAACAAAAAAAAAAAGCACTCATAACTGTTTTATAAATACTTTATGTTTAAAAGCATACAGTAAATTCACAGATTTTAACGAGATTTCTTTCCTAAATAACACGCGGCCTTTCACATCGATACTTGAACAACACTAAAACGAAATGTGCGGCGCCCGCGCCACTCGCTCTCCTTTCCTTGCGGCTATGAGGCCTGCGATTCAGGAGACTCAAAAGATCTCCTAACGCACCAAATGAATAAAGTTATTACTCAGTGCGTTAGGGACCTAATCGATCTCCAATTTTTTTTAATACGTCGATGAGTTAAATTTTTAGCAGGAAGCAAGTTTCTATATTTGTCTCCGTCATACTCGAAGTAATTCAGCTGCTATTGCCTCCCGCACAGAGGTGCGAAATACGAAATCGGGCGCCGCACTGAATGAAAGATTCATAAGAGATCTTTTAGATCTCGTAACGCAGTGAACGTGTTAACAAGGGAAAATATGTAAAATAAATCCATACGCCACCAATAATATTTATTACAACACAAATGTTCGTTTAAAGCATATTAATGCTGACAGCTACAAAACACCGAATAATGTATGCACTATCTAACACAAATCTTGCTATAATAATCCTTAAATCCATTTCGAGTCATTATCCCACATCTTCCAATCTAAATCTCCAAGGATTTTACGTTATTTAATTGTAAGAATGAGATACAGCATTTAATTTTCAATGCGTTTGATTGCGTTCAAAATTTTAGACGATGGTGAATAAAAGCTCTGCACATTGCTACTAATATGAAAACACGCAAATTAACCTGTACGTACACGGTTTTAGGTAACATCTTGCAACAGTGTACCTACCAGCAAAATTTCAGCCATTTTAGGGACAGATACCTAGTGTTATTAAAATTTTGGACAAAAGTAATTTTAATAAATTGGAACAAACACAGATTAATTTGTTGAACTAGTGAGAATATTTAATTAATGGCGTTAAGAACGAGTTTGTCCTCAGATTAAAAATAAAAATGATTCCGTTAGCACCACTATAAATTAACTACAAAATATTTTCCAGATTGGGACATAAAAAATCTGAGGCTTCATTAAATTAAAGCGTAAATTTAATACTAGTGAATACAGTGACAGTAAAAATTGACTAGGAACTTACCAAAAGGCTGCCGTGTCTATAAAGTTCATATTCTCTCATGAATAAGATAAGTACAAAATTTATTTTATATATTAGTTACTTTACCAAATTGTATAATTAAGCTACACGTTACACACACTAATTAACTAATTTAATGTTACAAAATATACTTTACAATATTTTGAAGACCTTTAAAACTATATATTTTAAGTATTTTTCGTCACAATTATTTTATTACATTAGCGTCGATTACATTGAGCAAATATAAATGTTAACATGCAACGTAATAATACGATGCCATACCAATATTCTCATCGTTGTTAAACATCACAAGGTCCACAAATCAGAGGCCCTACCACGAAGTGCATAATTCGAACTTCGTTCCGTGCCGTCCCGCTCACGCTAATATGATTTGACACAAGAGTGAGAGGGGTAAAACGATACGAACTTCGATTTTCGAATTTCGTAGTAGTGCCTCAGTTCATAAAATTACGGCGCTAGATAATGTTTTCGTACAAAATTAAATGTATTAATTAATGTCGTTCACTCGTTGGATTTTACTAGTTTAATGTAATCGACGCTCGAATGAATGTAAAGTACCTAAACAACATAATGTATTTTTGTCAAACCTCCCACTCCTTCGCCCTTTGAGAGAATAATAGGGTAAAATTGCCGGGTGCTGTCTCTACACCGTGAAATTTTAGTGGTTGTTTTCCCGAAACGAGGTGATTTAGTTTCGATTGTACAATCGATTTATAATTACTATTTTGACTAGAGTGAAAAATCCAATTGTGAAAAACGAAAGTCGAAAATGACCGCAAACCAATAGTAACGCTTCGTTGGTACAAGTAGCGTACGATCGTACGATAGGTTAGGTACCAACGAAGCGTTACTATTGGTTTGCGGTCATTTTCGACTTTCGTTTTTACAATTGGATTTTTGACTCTAGTCAAAATAGTAATTATAAATCGAATGTACAATCGCTACTAAATCACCTCGTTTCGGGAAAACAACCACTAAAATTTCACGGTGTATATCTCCTTGAGATACGTTTCGTATAAAGGCATCACTCAGGGCCACACTGACTCCAGCCAGGCAGCGCCTTAGTGCGAGACATTGAAGCCTCACTATTTTGTCGTCGTGTTTACGTTTCTTTTGTATTTGAATTTTCAGTGTAAAATTAAATAAACCACTGACGTGCGTATTGTCTCAAGAGACTTGTATAGTCGACCCAGTAAGTGCTTTGCAATTTTTTGGACAGTTCAGTAAGGTTGATTGTCATATAAGTACATAGACTAGTGAGTGAAAATAGCTTTTGATGTTTTTTAAGATGTTTGCAACTGCAATTAAACCGGTGGTAAAGAAGTTTCTTGGTCGACTATACCTACCTACTTATCGATACTTTACTATAAAGGCCTTTGCCCAGCAGTGGGACATATTATAGGCTATATAAAAAATATATAAATTTAGTTTAAAGATCGCATTTACTCAACACGGTCGCACGCGACCACATTTTTATGCCCCATTCCTGTACCTACGTGGCTTACATTTCAACATCCATGACCTCATCTCTTTGCAAAGAAGTTGGAAGCGTAAAATTATTCCTCAAAGCACGTGCTCGTAATCTGAAGTAGGATAAATATGAGATATTGATTGCGGATGATCTTAGGAATATTCTTGGAATGAACTGCTGAATCTTTGATTGATGGATGATGATTGGTGATATATCGTTAGTTCCTATCCTATGCTAGAGTCACCTAACACCAAGATCTTTTTAACATTAAACATAATCTAGTTTCATTCACCATCAAAAACTGAACAGTGTTACTTGTCCGTAATATTGCAAAAAAAATCTGAATATAACACTGCATCGTTAATCCGATCAATTTTCGACCCACCAAAGTTAACTGTTGAAATATTATCCTAAACATGTAAAGAAAACAGTCAATCCTTACTTCCGAGTTACTTTCTTGTCACTGAATAAGAAATTACATATTCAAGTAGCTAATTTCACTCAAGTACCTACGTTTAAATATGTAAATGTATCTTCACGTTTGACAGTCTGCATTCCATTTACGTATGTTTTCAATTTCAATTACCTAGGTACTCAGGTATGTCCTTCTAATCGTGCAAACGCTGAAATGAGTGTCCTTTACCTTTTGAGCGCCAGCGTCGGCTATGGACAACAATACAGTAAGACAAAAATTAACCTTCTCAAATCCGCATCAGAATCCATTTTGTTCGTAACAAAAACGATGCGTGGCGTTCAAAAGGTAGGATTACGTCGCTTGTATTGTATTACTTAATTTTGTGGTTAACCCGGTGTTGGTTCTAAAGTATCCATTAAAGTACACAGAAAGGTGTATTTTTAGCTGTTAGTATAGCGCAAATAAAGGAACGAAAGGAAGATTGGACATTTCGGAATAGGATACTAGATACTTAGCTACTTATATATCTGAGTGGACTGTCGACGAATGTGAGGTTACCATTTGTGTTGCACTAAAGTTGATTGCTTTAGAGTTATCGATGCTGTGTCCTCATCCGTTACTTATGCCGTCTTCTTGAGTAAGGATTTAGTAATATTAAAGATTCTAATATTAAAGTACAAAACATAAGAGTTCAATTCATTGTTCATACAGGTTTTTCTACACTAAGATTATTTAAGTCCTTATTTTGTATTCAGTGCGTTTATCATTTAGAATCCGTATATCTAAAAAAATGCAAAGAGTCTTGACGTATATGGTACCACGACCGTAATTACAATCTGACGAAGATGTAGATGGTAGCTCATAGCCCTTTAAGTAAGGTCTACTTTGAACACAATTAATGAAATGCATAATGCTGCTCTAGCGATCTAAATAGCGCTGTTTTCATCAATGATATATGTATATAATGGTCGGTGATATGCTTACATATCGTGGCACACTAATGTCAAAACTCTATCTACAATACAATACAAATATTCTTTATTGATCACCAAAAACAGTACAGTGACATTACAAAAATAAAAATTCAGGTAGACAATAGGCGGTCTTATCGCTAAAAAGCGATCTCTTCCAGACAACCAATTACTCAGAAATTAATAAATATCAACAGACGAATGTAGGTGGTAGGTGGTGGTGGAGTATCTACATTCTTGCTCCACATGCATTCTCAATGAATTGGAGTAAAAGACTCAAAATTTAACAAATTGACAGCAACGTTGACGATATTGAATATTTAGGTACATTATAGTTTCAATTAACATCAAAGTTATCTTATTTGGCATTCAAAAGGTACGGTATATTAACCGGCTCCGTCTTATTTTACGAACTTTCAGACATTTTGTCACTGTCACGACTTTAACATGTTTGTTTTCCGGTAGTTTAAGCTATATTCGTTCATATATGTAATGTCCATAATACAAAACCTATTGATCGAACACATCAACACAAATACCAAAACAGATAACTCTACCACCACTTGTCAAGTGTATAATACCTACATTACATTTACATTACAGATATTTCACGAATTTAATAAGTAAAAAAAACATAATGTATTAGATAAAGCGAGAATAGATAGAACATTTATATTTTACCTTTAAATTTCATGTAAAAATACTAATATTCTTTTACACACCTATTCAGACATTTCAGACCCACATTGGCACAATTACTCCCTTATGCCCCGTCAACGACAAATACAAAAAGGTCTAAAAATTATCAGCTTTTCCTATGAAAAGTTGCCCATCACCTATTAGTAAAAAATTATTTGCTAAGTCACCATACAAATATAATGCTCTCAAATACCAAGGCTAGATTTACCGAAAAAAAAATATTTTGTGTCAAATCTCGAAGATAATATGTTTGAGGAGACCATTTAATTTTTTTTATCTTCTTCTGTACATATAATAAATCTGTAACAAGTCAGTGTCTGTCTGTACAGTGAAGATATTTGAGAAAAACTGTCACTAGGGCTATTTATTAGCGCAATAGAACCCGAAAAAAATATTTTTAGAATTATTGTCTGTTTGTCTGTGCGTTTGTGCGCGCTAATCTCAGAAACGGCTTAACCTAAAAGGATGCGGTTTTCACTGATATGTTGGGATTTTCTTGGATTCAAATTTAGTGTTTATTTCATTTCAATCGGTTCACAAATAAGAATGATACGTCTATTTTTAAGAATTTATCGAACAGTTATTAGAAGAATTAATAAGCTGAAGAGTTTTTTTGTTTGTTGTTTGAACGCGCTAATCTCAGGAGCTGCTGCTCTGATTTGAAAAATTCTTTCAGTGTTAGATAGCCCATTTATCGAGGAAGGCTATAGGCTATATATCATCACGCTAACACCAATAGGAGCGGAGCATAGCGGAAGAATGTTTTAAAATCAGGGGTTTTTGACTTGGGAGTACGGTGGTGAATGTGAACGCGGGTGTGCGGGGTGGTTCGGTGGGGGGGGGGGGGGGGTGTTGGGAGGGGTGAGGGGGGGGTTGTGGGGGCGGGTAATTTTTTTTATATCGAGGACCTAAGGAGAGCCATAATTCCACGCGGACGGAGTCGCGGGCAAAAGCTAGTTCATGGAAAACATGGTATTATGCCAAGACTCAAGAGCGCACACCTTGAAAAAAAAATCAGCCTTAGTTTTATTGGCGCGCAAAATAAATCCCGTACTGTACCGTGGTTAGGTTTAGACCTAAACCCTTTCCTCACTACTGACTCGCTTCGGTTTAGCACTAAGAACTTCACAAATTCACGTTAAAGTTATTAGGAAGAACGTCTAGCGGTGAAATAAGCCAGATTGGGTTACAAACTCATTAGCCAAGCCTAATGCGATAATACACAACGAGCGAGGGACACCGAGACACTGCCGTGCACTGAAAATGTAGACGGAATATGTCGTGGTTATTTGTGCGTTTCTTAGGACTCCGTATTACGAAATTAAATCGGAACTCTTATAGAATTACTTAATTTTGTACCAGTTAGCAAGTATATCTGTCAAGTCTTGACATTCGCCCATATAAAGATACGTTTTAGCTAGTAGCTTGGATGTCGTAGGTACTTACCTAATGTAATTAATTGAGTTTTCTTTGTTTATGTTCTCTTTCAATATCCCCTTAAGTGTAATTAATTATTTTTAATGTTTACCTTTTAAGCTGATGGTGATGGCCCTGGTAGCCAAAGCTTAATAAAAAAAAGTAAAGATACCTACGTCATATGGTCATAAAACGACCGGAAAACATGCTCCGAACGCAGTGGCAGCACACCACTCGCATACTTTATGTCCTTTTTGCTCCCAATATGAAAGGCATACAGTTGTCGTTTTCCTTAACGTCAAAGACCGCCTTTTGTTTAATTTTTTCGCGTTGATCACATATACCTCTTTTAATAAAGACTCAAGGTTAGTTACTAGAGTTTTAGCAAAGTGCATGCAACCCACTGCGCAATCTCTTTGTGCTGGATCGATGGTAAAAACTGCAAAGCACTTGATGGAGGTTTGCTTAGATCCAAATCCATCTTTCCCAGAAGGGGACACCGACTCTATACTCAGAGCCCTCGACCTCAAAGGCGCCCAGAAATATGTCAAAAATTCGTGTAAATTTCACGACATCTTTTTATTTATATCTTTATTTAATCTACTTACCTATGCATTACATTTTCTCTGCCATTTTTCAAGGGAGACAGGCATATATATATACTTAGGAGCGATACACTTACAGGAATTTAAATAAACAGGTAAAAACGGCATGACTCAGATATACCGAATAAGTTTATGTTAAAAAAAATGTCATTGATTTTTCGTTACTTAAGAGTACCTATTTGGATTGTCAATCAAAGTACTTATCCGTACCCATTGCCGGATTAACCATTACGCAGACTAGGCAACTGCCTAGGAGCCCTACATCGCCAAAGGGCCCCCCGCGCGCAACAAAGCAATTAAAAAGGTTTCGGAGTGAAAATTGAATTGGGAAATTTGTATCATCGATGACAATAAGTATTCTTGCTATTTTTCGATATTACCGGTATTACCTCCCACTATAAAGTGCTTCAGTTCAACGGAAATTAATAGACCAAAGGAATTGCGGCCAATATTTTGCACGACATTTGACACTCTTCCAGATCCCAACGATGAATCTTGAAGATTTATTATTTAACGTAAGAACATTACGAACGGATTATCAATCATATATTATATATATATCGGATGGAATTCAATTTATTTCGAGATCACGACTTGTCGACTTTTCGCATTAAATTTCTAACGAATCATAGCGAAATTTTCGAATTTGGTAATCAGCAGACTTAGTGAAACTAAATTATAAAAAAGTTTTAGTTGCGCGTACTGGCCGGGCAAGACCCGTATCTGACCGATTGACAGTTCTATTGATAAAACTAGTGGTATTTGTTATTCCCACTAGTTCCATTATTTAAAGGACTTCAGATAATAGAACTAATGGAAATGATTTTTTTCTAGCAGTTATATTTTATTAAAAAAAATTTAGTCTTACTAAAACTCATGCACAATGTGTTATTAATAAAAGTAAAATCATTTTGTGCTGTGAATAGCATATTGTCCATGAACAGGTTTAACTGAGACTAAATCAATTTTTAATTAAATAGAACTACTGGGAAAAAAAAACATTCCCACTAGTTATATTGTCTGAAGTCCTTTATATAATGGACCTAGTGAGAATAAGAATTCCCACTAGTTCTATCAATAGAACTGTCAATGGAACTAGTGGGAATAGACCGTCGGTCTGCACGGTCGTGTTACGATAGATATGAATGCGTTAATAGAAACTGTATAGAGGGTATTATTGTGTCTGCCACGGTATGCGTCCGACACGCTCGGTGTTTGTAGATATGATACGAATCTACATATACCTGTATTTAACTCTCGTGATGTCGGTCCACGTAGTGGTAGCCCTGCCAATACTGCATCTTCTAGTTTGGTTGTCATTCAAGAACTCTCCCGCAATAGATACCTGTTCTTCGAGTGATGTGGCCTATCCATTCCCAGTTTAACTAAACATATTCTTCGAATTTATCTTTGTCGAAGTGACGTCGCTCACCAACCAAGGAAGTTAGTTGTAACGTTAATAAAAGGGAGCTAACAATCATCCTGGTCCTCATACGTATTCCTCAGGAATTTGGCACAAAACATTTTAACGGTACTAAAGGTATAAAGTAAAAAAATATTTTTGCTGATGCTTCATTTACGAGACTTTAGAATCCCTTAAGTCCGTAATACTTGTTACATATAACCACCCTTTCCCACAGCCCACCTCAGTGAGGTACCAAGAGTGGATAAAGTTTACACAAGTGATAAAAAGAAGAAATTTCCTTGTTATTTAATACACTACGCATGTAAATTGAACACTCTGAAAAAGTATTTCCAAGTATTTGACCCGAATAACATTGATACAATTGTCCATTAAAGTGTCGTGGTAGAAGAAAATAGAGGAAGCTTTATTTTTGTAAGTAAACTGGTACCTCATTCATCTTCTTCATATAAATAGCAGAGGCGTTAGTTTCTAACTTGCCGTTCTCATCGATGACAGCCGCTATTCTGACTATAAGTGCATCAAAATAAAGAGCACAAACTGCAGAAAAAGAACTTGTAAATGGCAAGACGGAAACTACAATCCTTGTAACTTTCGCTTTAGTTACCACTGGTGCCCGACTTGCTACCATTGTCTTAGCTTCAAATTCTGTTCCTGATGGTCCCTCATTGGATTGAGCATCCAAACCCGATGGCGCTGAAGAGAGGTGCAGCCCCTAAACCCCCATCACCATCGGCGACCCCAGCGAGGTACTTCGCCCTGGTGCAGTCCACGCACGTGCAGTTGTCTGTGAGGGTGCAGAGACCACGGGCTGTGGCGATGGCTTCCCATTTGATCTGCTCGTCGTGATTGCTGCTGCGACTGAGAAGATTCTGTTGGAAAATAGGTAGGACAATGCTAACAAAAAAAGAGATCTCGTTGAGTTTCAGGATAGGTACTCTGTATTGATATAATTGGAACTGGTCTTGAAATAATGGGTGGTAATATACTTAGGATAATAATGATAATAATGTCCTCAGGCCCATAGCCTATGGGCCTGATGAATAGGCTCAGAGTCGCTCAGCGAGCTATAGAGAGGGCTATGCTTGGAGTTTCTCTATGGGATCGAATCAGAAACGAGGAGATCCGTAGAAGAACCGGGGCCACCGACATAGCCAAATGGATTAGCTCGTTGAAATGGCAATGGGCAGGCCATATAGCACGCAGAACAAATGGCCGTTGGGGCCCAAAAGTTCTGGAATAGAGACCACGGACTGGCAAGCGCAGCGTGGGACGTCCACCAACGAGATGGACGGACGATTTGGTGAAGGCCGCAGGTTCAGGGTGGATGCAAATCGCTTCCAATCGTAATGATTGGGCATCAATGAGGGAGGTCTATGTCCAGCAGTGGACGTCCTACGGCTGAAGTGATGATGATGATGAATAATGTCCTTACCCGCATGACCTGCACGTCGCTTGCTCTCCACATATCCATGTCCCTCAGCTGCCGAAACTCTTTGACCTTCCGTCCATTCTTCTTCTTCTTCAAGGGATACATAGACAAGGATTTGTCTGTTTGACCGAGCACGCTGGGAGTTATGGGGGTCTCGTCGAACTGTATGGAGTTGGCGTCGCAGGAGGTGGAAGCGTCGTCGTTGTCTATGGCTAGTGTGTCGTCGTGTTGGTACTCCATGGAAGACTGGTTGGTTAGGTTGTGGTAGCTTAACTGTGTACAAAAAATTACGTACAGTAAAATTACATAAAATTTACTACTGACAGATGGCTTGCCTTCATTTCATTTCCAACTTTAACACCATACAAATAAAGTAGCTATTACAAAATCTGCAAACGTGGGTAACAGTATTCTAAAATTGGCTTTATTTGTAGGTCGTTAAAGTTGAATTCGGCAAACCATCTGTCACTGGTAAACTTTATGTAATTTTACTATAAGTAAGTAGGGATCAAAGTCAATTACTTTTAATCAATTTAAGCTTCTATGAACATCGAGGAATCTACCATCGGTTTGGAAAAACCCTGCTGGGAAGAATCCGGCAGGAAACTCAATAAGGTATATTTTTTCAAACAGATCTAATACGTAGGACAGAGGTTCTCAATCTTTTTTGGTGACGGAACCCTTTTGGAAAGCGAAATACTTGACGGAACCCTACAATAAAACAATGGTTTTTAAAAGTTTATTCTTTATTAATAGGCGTCAGAATGGTCGACCAGAGAGAGGTGTTTTGATTTTTTTTTAAATTCTTGCGGAACCCATACAGGGTTATCGCGGAACCCTACACTCTTAGAGTATGGCTGACGTAGAATAATGTTACCGAATTACGGCTGACATGTTTCAAAACTGTCTTATACCTATTTGACACTGGCAAAATTGTCCTCTGGGTAGTGCCATAGAAAATAAAAACCGACCAAGCTCCGTACCTCTGTACAATGTTTTAAAAACGGTTCAATAAAAAGTAAAAAATCGCCATAAATATAAGCACTAATATTGCAACCTTTATAGGTAGGTAAACATTCGAACAGCATGGGGTCGATCGCGTTGCCTAGCAACTGCAAGCTGTCACCCGAGCCCGTATTGTCTAACGCTTCTGACGCTTGCCTTCGCTTTCACCATCTCTTTCTGTCATCATAGAAAGAAAGAAAGAAAGAAAATACATTTATTTACAACAACACAAGACACATAAATATTTTTACAAAAAGGACAATACAAAGGCTAAAAATAGAGTATGTCATTGCGGTTGCAAATTGGACACTGGCTCATCATCTTATAAAGTTTGATAGAATGAAATAGTACTTGCGAAGGCAAACGTCAAAAGCGTTAGACAATAAGCCTGCCGAGCCGCCTTACAACTCCTAGCAACTCTGAGCCCCTTTAATTTTATTTTATTTTTAGTATTTGTTTTTATAGCGGCCACATTAATGTACTATTACAGTTCAAGAGATAGAGCCCTGTGACTGACGGACGGACAAACAGATAGACAGAGCAGTCTCAGTAATAGGGTTACGTGGAAACCCTTTGAGTGGCAACCCTAAAAACTAACTACCTACGTCAAAAAGTGACAGTCGCAAAGCAAATAGCGCTCTCATTTATTTTAATGTCTTTATCTTACTCTACGTAGTTTTCGAGTTTGACCTGTGTATAATTAATGGATGGTTGCCCCGAATCACAGTTTTATAGTGGTTTTATACCTTAATAAAGATTAACTACCCCACTACATCAGAAGAACAGAAATGTCACGCAGCTAAAAGCTAATTTATATTTATTTTCGCAGCTCAGTCTGTTACGACTTTGATTGCTTAAAAATGGGTTACTGCTGATAGTGGTTAAAAAAAGAGCCAAGTGCGAGTCGGTTATCGGCGGTAGATAGATATAGCCATGCATTCCATTCCATTTCCATTTTTTTTTCGTTTTACCCGAGACGTTCATATAGCCAACGGAGCCGGTACGTGTTCATACAGACACGACGAGGGGAAAATGGGTTTAATGCTCAAGTTTTACACTCTTCTTTTCACTTCGATTGCATCGAAATTAAACAGCAACATTGGAAATAAAATTGACAAGCTCTTAAATATCATGCATTGCAATTTCTATAATAGGTAATTTACTAGGCAACTGGTTATATTAATTTCGTAAATACTCCAGCTATATAAAAAAAAACAAGAAACGTATATTTTATAAATTTCTACTATTTGTGGCTGTTTGTGCCTGATTGCCTTGGTATTAAACGAAGATTTTTACTTTATGCACTAGAGGAACCAGAGCTCGCGTCGAAACCAGTCATTTAGTGTGGTGGTGGTGATAGTTGGGTTTGTGTGATTTGTGTATGTTCATACAGTGTGGAGGTAGAGGAACTGCATGAACACGCATTTCTTGCACAAACGTAGCTATCATAAGGTCGCGGGTCAGCAAAGCAATTGTTTCAGTACTATTGCCAGCTGTCAAAAGTGCCATCACTCGATGCTGATACTTTAGCTACAGCACGCTTAAGGCCAACACAAACCGGAAGCGCGGCGCGGACGAAGCGTGCCGAGCGCACTCTATAACACTGAATCAAATATATGGTGACACACACCGCCAACGCGGCACACCGACCGTATTTGATTCAGTGTTATTAACCGCGCTGGGTACTCTCCGTCGGTGCCTCGCGCTCCCGGTTTGTTGTGGCCTTTATTATTTTTAGGGAACGTGACACTGCAGATATGGGCAGTCCTATCGAGTTTATCGTGCTTGTTAAGTACCTACCAATGGGTCGTCTATTGTATTGCCAGAACTCGCTCGTCTGAGGGAAGCTTGAATCTCTGATGCGACCTGAAATACATAACTGTTCATTATCGTGTTCCATGGAAACAATAATACAAAGAAAACAAAAAAAAAGGTAAAGAAATTCTAATGTTAAAGGCCGTAACTTTACATTTTTACTTTTTTTTATTACAGCCATGTCAAGCCGCCACAAAACATATACCAAACCATAAACCATATAATACCCAATAATAATAATTAATTTGAACTACTACCAATTTCATTCACATTTTCTTAAAAAGGTTTGTAATCTCGTAGAAGGTTCTTTCGGAAAAACAAATCCCGCAGAAAATTGAAAATTTTCAGAATGTTAACGACCATGCAGCACCCGGTAAAACTGGTATGGTGGAGCGTCTACATCGAATCATTCAAAGTCCCAATCGAACCATTTATTTTGTAACTAGGTCGCAAAAGGGTCTTTCACGTGTCACGTTTTAGAGTTCCGTATTTATAGTACCAGCGCGTTCGGAAAAATTGTTCGGAAAAATGCGCTCCAAGAAATTTGAAACTTATTGTCAGTCAAGAAAAGCTGACATTTGCTGTGACGTATGTACTGATTTTTTTTCGCTGGGCCTTACGAGGTTGTGAGATCCATTATGTATATGTCTTAACCATCTATATTTGAAGTTAACTGAACACCAACAAAACCTCTGTTCATTCAAATATTGACAACAAGTTATTGTTTATCTCCATCAATCCCGAACACACATCCATTGACTCTTTTCAATTCACTATCAGAAGGTCTTATGCAACTTTCGGTGTATAGGAAATTTACCCTTGTTATATTAAGCGTAAGGTTTACGATGGAGCTTAAACATCACACTCAATGTTTTGTACGGAAATGTACAACGGAAAGAGCCCCATGTCGGGCGCCAATCAAAGTTGGTATTATTCAAACGATCTGATTTTTTTAATATTGATGTTATATTTTGGGCCTGATTTTTTTATAAATCAATAAAAAAATCACAGCAGAACAGATGTAAAATAAAAAAAATAATAACTGACTTTTTGAAAAAAGGGCGCCAAACATACAAAAGCTTTAAATTTTCGTATATTTATTTATTTTAGGGACCTCGGAAACGGCGCTAACGATTTCGAACAAATTTTGTGGGGGTTTTTAGGGCAACTCGTGTTTTCGGTTTACCGACTTAGATATGAGCACTAAATTTCAACTCAAATACAATAGGACGTTTTGAAATCGTTTAAATAGTATCGGAAATCCGTGTTACCTCTGTAATTCCCATTCCCATAGGAATTCCGTAGGAATACATATATACCCTATGTCACTTTCGCAACTGAGACAAAAACCAATTGCAGCAACCCACGCTTTAAAATCCATTGAGCCGTTCACACTGCAGGGCGTGCCAAAGAATGATACATACATAAATAAATAAGGTACGCTCGAAAATCAGGTTATGTTCCTTCGGTACTCGGCTAAGAAAACAAACATGTATATTTTCAGAATCATTTTAACAATATTGCCATTGGATGACTATCCTCCAAAATTTTTTTTTTGTGGCGGTGGAAGCATTCTAGACTTCCACTGAACGTAGATATAGTTAAGATGTTTAGTTTTAGTTTCTTAACTAAGGGACCCCATACATCCCTGTATATTATGTCATTTCTGTTTTTAATTTTTATATTGTAGTTTATATGTTTATTTTGTTTGTAATTATTTATTTTATTTTTGTTTGAAAAGTTGACTTTCTGCTAAGTTTCTTACGGCGCATTGTTTTTGGCAATGATGGTCCTTACGAAAGCGCCGGTAGTTTTTTAAGAAGTGACAAGTAAAAGAGCCCTTTGCAGAATAAACTTTTTGATTTTGAACAAAAAATGGAAAATAGAAATCTCCGATGTTGTTAAATTAGAACACCAGTTTCCTCCGAATATAGTTCAAAACAAAGTTACTCTGCTCTGAGAAAACGTATCATGTTGCTCCAATTACTTTAAAAGCTTTCAGGCGCTCGGGCACGAGATTTAGGTATCGGTTTCTAACAGGGCCTTTTTCTGACAATTCGATAATTTGAAGTAAATATAAATAAACGCTTTGGGACTCTAGGAGAACGATTTCAAATCGCATCTGCGCAATAAATAAATATCGTGGAACAATATATAGTCGCCCAAGTATGTGCTTTGTCATTTTTTATGACAGAGGAAGGGTTAGACGCAAAATGACCAATATGTATTGGAAAAAAACGCAGAAGGACAAAAACGCGCAATGACCAATATCTAATACGCATATTGACCAATCTTAGTAGGTTTAGGTTATGTGATAATGGATGGTTAGATGTTGCTTTTGCTCAGTTTTTGCTTTATTCAATGAAAGAGATGAAGGAGTTTTACCACAAAGAATTCTCCGCGGGCTAAAGCTTAGTAAGTAGTATGTATTAAAGGTACATTATACTAATATTATAAATGCCAAAGTTGGTGCGAGTTCCCAATGGACACAGATGAAGTTGCGAACTACAGCCAGGGGGGGTTCACTCCGCAGTTTAGGTATGTTCGGCTGGCGCTCCGCCCGGGCGGAGTATGGCAGTAGGTTGTCAATTGGCCTTCAGTTCGCACGCTAGCCGCGTCGCGCGTAATTAAGAATCTTTTATTTTGTGATTTTTGCAACAAACAATGACTTCTAAACGATCTTATAAATAACTTACTTACTTACTAAAGGTGGTTTACTGAATTAATACACACTGTTATCTTTCTTGATTTTTATACCTACCAAACATCGGCGAGTCGGAACCCTGTGCCCTTGGTTTCGGATCAGCGGTGCCCAACGGAATATGAACGCTCGGATCACACGATAAGTTTCAATTTCGCATGCAAGCAGTAAGAATAGACAAGTTTTTATACCTAAAGTTGACTTTTGTTCGAGAGTGATCCTTCTGTACGTTAGTAGGTACTATTACTTATTCTGTGCTACAGCTACTTTAAAATAAAAGCTCGTAAAACAGCGCTAATGTCTGGGAAGGATGGCATAGTGACATTTATTAAGAAAAACATCGCCCCACGGTGGGTCACGAACATGACTTTAATGTAGTAAGCGAAATATCATAAAGATAGAAGCTTTTTTATGAGTCAAGAGTTATTATTTTATTGCTGGTCCCCATAAAGCAATTATGACGAAAGCTGCCTTTAGCCTATTTTGAAGTACACTTCTCTTTGCCATTTCTCGAGGGGACGACGTATACCTTGCCTGATTTTCGTAATCATATCTGTGAAAATATTCGAATGTAAACGCCTCAGCCATGACCACGGATCGGCAAACGTAGCGTAGGACGTCCTCAGACTCGGTGGAGCGATGATCTTCGCAGGCGGCTTGCAAGAGCTGGATGAGAGTGGCCGAGGATCGTGCTCAGTGGCGTGCCATGGAGAAGCCTATGTCCAGCAGTGGACGAGCATAAGCTTCTGATGACGAAACGCCTCAGCATTATGCTGAACCAGTGTCCTCCTATTTACAACCGCAATGACACACTATTATTAATTTTAATATGTATTTTTATTTTATTTATTTTATTTATTTGTAATAAGGATAACAACAGCTGTAGATATACAACATAGTACATAATCTGTTACATTATCAAGGCCAATAACAGCTATCCATTGCTTACTTAAACTATGCTATCATATCATAGAGGGAATACTTAAAAACTAAGTTACAGCAAAATTTTATTTTATTTAATTTTGACTTGAGCATGTACGGTTATATCTCAAAAATATATATACTAGATAAGTTAACAAGGTGTCAAAAATATCTTAAAAACATCCATACAACTCTATGTCATTAACCATAAGGTTGATATTACCTATTTTGACGCAAAGACTGTATAGGTATTTATGCTTTCGACTGTACAATATGATAAATAGTAGCAGTAAGGCCGCCCAAAAGCGCACACAAAAAGTGTTAGACTAATTATTAATTTCCATTGCGTAATTCCGCAAAAACGCATTTTTTAAATCTATTTTTGGATCCTACGAAAGGATCAGTATTGCTGAAATCTCGATTGTACAAGCGAGGGATACGGGATAGTACCGAATTAGAGCCATAGTTAGTAGGATGAAATGGTTCGTGGAACAGAGTGGAGCTGGTATGCCGCGTACGACGCTTAGGGGTGCGCAAATAAATCTTAGATAATAGTTCAGAGCAATCTATACGACCTCGGATTATGTCAAAAAGTAAGGTCATGTCAGCTACTTTGCATCGGTCTTCAAGTGTAAGGAGGTTATAATTTAAGTATGTATCTATCTATATAAGTATGTTTATCCGTTGCCTAGTACCCATAACACAAGCTTTGCTTATCTTACTTTGGGACTGGGTCGATTGGTGTGAATTGTCCCGTGATATTTATTTTTCATTTTTATTTTTATTTTTTATTTATTAGCCTTCGTGTTGTCCTATTTGTAAAAATATTGTTGTGTCTTGTGTTGTGTATTTTCTTCCTCTCTTTTCTTTTTTCTTAATGTGCAAGGACGATCAAATCAAAAGTACTGTCAATATCTAAACGTTTTACGGTTTACGTTTTTATTTTATTTTTGTAATTAATAACAACTTCTGTAATACTTTAGTTCTGTTAATCAGTTAATAGCACTCGCAGGCTACCAAGATACAGGCTCAGCCTAGTTTGGAGTCTGATAGATGTACCGCATTTTTTGTAACAAGTGTTTTTTGGTAAATAAACTATTTTTTTTTTTATTTTTTTTTATTTTTTAACAGAGACCACGAGAACTAGGTCAAATTTGACTTTCTTGATTTGGTTACCGACAGACGGGTACATGGACTGGAATGTAAATATTTTTTCTTCAATATGACCAGATTCGGTTTCCGAACCAAGTAAGATTTTTTTGAAATCTATTAATGCAGTTTTTGCTTGCCACTAAAAACGATAACATTGTTTCTTAGAACAGATCTTTGTACGTCTTATAGTTACAGACTTGCCCATCTGACCGATCTAAAGGCCACAACAAACGGGGAGCGCGGGGCGCCGACGGAGCGTGCCCAGCGCGCTCTATAACTCTGAATCAAATACGGAGTGCCGCGCTGCCGGCGTGTGTCATCACCGTATATTTGATTTAATTTTTTTAATTTAAATGAATAACCACTTTTTTACCACCCTGTATAACGTCGGGCTCCTTTAAAATAATAAACCTGCTGTAGCTAACTATAGAAAGGTCTCTGTACAATTCATTGCGTAAAGTCGTATGGCATTTTGAGAAGAATCTAAATATTTAGTATTGGCAACACTGTGTCTACATATTGGTAGATTTTATAATAGGAGATTTCATCAAACGCAGCAGAAAACTTCACAACATCCCTCATTCGCTTATAATTCATTGGGAAATTAAGAGGATACGTTGTGCACCATTTCTCCATACAAAGGTAATCCCCTGTTTCCTCCCTGGATAATGGATTTAGAGCCAAATTTTTTTTACTGTGTAATCTGTCCTATAATAGCTATGCCCCTATGTTTCGTTTTTTACCATATTTCAACTAACATAAGAAATATGAGCTTTCCAAAACTGAAAAAATTGCCCAATGTCAACGTCATTTTCAGACACTCATCAGAAAAGAATCCCTCACATAAACAAAAAAAGGAAATGAACTAAAACAATTACTTTGCTCACCCGCGACCTTACAATAGTTACGTTTATGCAAGAAATGTGCGTTCATGCAGTTCCTCCACCTCCACACTGTACGAACACACACAAATCACATAAACCCAACCATCACCACCACCAAGCTACACTGACGCGTTTCGAACTCAACCAGAGCTCATCTTCAGAGTTACCACAACCGTATGCTATGCTACCAAATGTTAAACTAACAAACCAAAACAAATGTTTTAACTTGTCACTGTAACTTCTCAAGTACCCACTTTATTTTTCTTATTCTCAAACTACCCCACAAAAATTAACTTTTATTGACATATTTAAAACTACCTTGAATTTTTTGTTTATTTATTTATAAGGCATATTTAATTAATACTAACTGTTCAAATTCGACCCAAGCCGCAGTAAAGGAGAAGATACTAAATTTACCTGTTCATTAATAATAGACCCCATAGTGTTGTACCTAATTATTTCCATGCATTCCAGAGCATCCAGACGCAACCCCTTGCCGCAATAATGTAACACTTCATAAGAATCTGAATCTAACAATGAATGATTTGATTCCAACAAATGTTTTGCAAAATTCGATCTATCTGGATGCTCATTCCTATATGCCGAAACATGCTCTTTAAATAATTTATTGAATCAGGCGTTACTTTGCGGAGGTCCATATTAATGAACTAAAACAATTACTTTGCTCACCCGCGACCTTACAATAGTTACGTTTATGCAAGAAATGTGCGTTCATGCAGTTCCTCCACCTCCACACTGTACGAACACACACAAATCACATAAACCCAACCATCACCACCACCAAGCTACACTGACGCGTTTCGAACTCAACCAGAGCTCATCTTCAGAGTTACCACAACCGTATGCTATGCTACCAAATGTTAAACTAACAAACCAAAACAAATGTTTTAACTTGTCACTGTAACTTCTCAAGTACCCACTTTATTTTTCTTATTCTTAAACTACCCCACAAAAATTAACTTTTATTGACATATTTAAAACTACCTTGAATTTTTTTTGTTTATTTATTTATAAGGCATATTTAATTAATACTAACTGTTCAAATTCGACCCAAGCCGCAGTAAAGGAGAAGATACTAAATTTACCTGTTCATTAATAATAGACCCCATAGTGTTGTACCTAATTATTTCCATGCATTCCAGAGCATCCAGACGCAACCCCTTGCCGCAATAATGTAACACTTCATAAGAATCTGAATCTAACAATGAATGATTTGATTCCAACAAATGTTTTGCAAAATTCGATCTATCTGGATGCTCATTCCTATATGCCGAAACATGCTCTTTAAATCTAGTATTAAAACTTCGGCCTGTCTGTCCTACGTATATCCCATTGCAGTCATTACAAGTAAGCTTGTATACCCCCGATCTAGTTCCCTTATCTACCTGTTCTTTGTGGTTACATAGCCTAGAGTACAAAGAGTTGTTAGTCTTAAAGGCAACATTAATATTGTTTGATTTTAAAATGCCATAAATCTTATCAGACAAACCCCCGACGTAAGAGATGCTAGATCTATATTTGTTAGTAGACTGAGAAGGTAACGCAGCGTAAAGCATGCTATTTACTAACCGTGCCTGCTTCTTTTGAACTAAACTATCTACCATTGATTTTGTATAACCATTTGAGATCGCTATCTGATAAATAGTACTCAACTCTAAATCAAAATGTTCCTTAGAAAGAGGCACAGTCAACAATCTATTAACATAACAATGGAAAGCAGCCAGTTTATGCTGCCACGGATGATTAGAAGATGCTGGTATAACAGCATCTGTGTACGTGGGCTTACGGTATATTTTAAATTGATGTTTACCATTTAATTTTGAAATCGTTAAATCCAAAAAGTTCAACGAACAATTTTCCTCCAATTCTTTTTTGAACCTTATCTTTACGTGCTTGTTATTCAAACCATTAATAAACACGTCAAGCTGTCTCATACTCCCTCTCCAGCATAGGATCAAATCATCAACAAACCTAAAATAGTACACAATATTACTATTACCCACAATATACTGATTCTCAAAATGATCCATAAATATATCTGCCATTAAAGGACTCAGAGGTGAACCCATAGCTAAACCATCACTCTGTAAGTAATAAAGACCATTGAACCGGAAATAATTTTGTTTCATGCATAAAGTTACCAAATCTATTAATTCACAAACTTCACCCGGATGCAACCGCTTCCTTTCTAAGTGGTCTTTTAGAATTTCTAGTGTCTCACTATATGGTACGTTAGTAAATAAACTGTCTACATCCAAAGAAAGCAACGTTGCATTCGGCGGTATGCTGATGTCCTTAATTTTACTAACCAAATCTAAACCATTTTTTAAACTATAAGAAGGTTTAAAGGAAGCCTTCACACGAATAATACTATTTAATTTCTTCGCCAATTTATATGCTGGAGCACTCACGTATGAGACAACTGGACGAACAGGCACATCATCTTTATGAATTTTAGGTAATCCATATAGAATTGGCGCTTGCGAAAAGAAGCAGGCACGGTTAGTAAATAGCATGCTTTACGCTGCGTTACCTTCTCAGTCTACTAACAAATATAGATCTAGCATCTCTTACGTCGGGGGTTTGTCTGATAAGATTTATGGCATTTTAAAATCAAACAATATTAATGTTGCCTTTAAGACTAACAACTCTTTGTACTCTAGGCTATGTAACCACAAAGAACAGGTAGATAAGGGAACTAGATCGGGGGTATACAAGCTTACTTGTAATGACTGCAATGGGATATACGTAGGACAGACAGGCCGAAGTTTTAATACTAGATTTAAAGAGCATGTTTCGGCATATAGGAATGAGCATCCAGATAGATCGAATTTTGCAAAACATTTGTTGGAATCAAATCATTCATTGTTAGATTCAGATTCTTATGAAGTGTTACATTATTGCGGCAAGGGGTTGCGTCTGGATGCTCTGGAATGCATGGAAATAATTAGGTACAACACTATGGGGTCTATTATTAATGAACAGGTAAATTTAGTATCTTCTCCTTTACTGCGGCTTGGGTCGAATTTGAACAGTTAGTATTAATTAAATATGCCTTATAAATAAATAAACAAAAAAAATTCAAGGTAGTTTTAAATATGTCAATAAAAGTTAATTTTTGTGGGGTAGTTTAAGAATAAGAAAAATAAAGTGGGTACTTGAGAAGTTACAGTGACAAGTTAAAACATTTGTTTTGGTTTGTTAGTTTAACATTTGGTAGCATAGCATACGGTTGTGGTAACTCTGAAGATGAGCTCTGGTTGAGTTCGAAACGCGTCAGTGTAGCTTGGTGGTGGTGATGGTTGGGTTTATGTGATTTGTGTGTGTTCGTACAGTGTGGAGGTGGAGGAACTGCATGAACGCACATTTCTTGCATAAACGTAACTATTGTAAGGTCGCGGGTGAGCAAAGTAATTGTTTTAGTTCATGCTCTTTAAATCTAGTATTAAAACTTCGGCCTGTCTGTCCTACGTATATCCCATTGCAGATTCAATAAATTAAAAAAAGGAAAACATAGGGGCATAGCTAAATCTGTCCTCTAATTATTTTTGAAAAAAATATTTTTATTGGTCCAGTTTTCGAGAAGATAACAGGGGATTACAAAATGCTGTTTTGATCAATTTTACGCGCCTATTAACGGTCTGAGCTGCAGTTGTCCCGCTCTCGCTGTACTGACACGCAGGTGTTCGGGCGAGACAGCGACATTTCATTAAAATACCTATTTCTCAAAAGTCTCTCAGCCATCGTACCCTCTTAAATGGGCAAGTGGGCTAGAACTTCGTTGATTTATTAAAGTTTGGGATCTCTCGGAAATGGCGAAGTTTTTGTTTTGTTCGCGAGCTCTTACTTATTCAGGTGTTTTTAGCAATTTTTTTAAATTTGATGTTTATTTTACCTCTCCGAATGTTTGGAAAGGAACATTTTTCGAAGCAATGGTGATCCCAATACGGATAAAAGATGTATCATTCTCTTCAATATCAACGGAAGGATATAGACACTCCACTATACCAATTGGACTAGGAGTGAATGTTAACCTCCAACTCTGTTGCAGCCCAAAATTATCCTTGAAGCTATTGAGGAGTGTTAAATCTTTACAGTATCAATTAGGATTGTCCAAAAAAAAAACTATCAATGGTTTTATTTTTTTTTTGTATAGAAAAGTCAATAATAAGAAACTAATTTCAATATTTTTTCACTTAGTTCACTACTTTTTTCAAAATTAACTATTGAAACTATTTTGGTTGATGATGTCAGATTTTAATTGAGGGCTTCCACACAGCCAAATTTCTAAATCTATCTAAATGCGTACGATAAGGCAACCCCTTTAATTATTTTTTGTGTAGTGATATACACTAACTAGTGTCACTTTACTTGCTCTGTCAAAGTCAAAGTGCTAGATGTCAGACAGCGGGTCTAAATCAAACTCCGTAGTATAATCCACACGTGAATTGTGAAGGATTCTAAATAATAAAAAAATACTCCACAAAGATTAAAGTACAACTTGGACCATCTACGACATCTATTTCAATGTCAAATGAAGGTAATTACTTATTTGTTAACTACAGAAAACGATTTAAAAAGCATTTATCTCGAAATGGTTTTCGATTTACTATATTACAAAAAAATAGACATCCCCAATTGTACGATGTAAGCGCTCCACTATACCAGTTGCTATTGTACGATGTAAGCGCTCCACTATACCAGTTGCTATTGTACGATGTAAGCGCTCCACTATACCAGTTGCTATTGTACGATGTAAGCGCTCCACTATACCAGTTGCTATTGTACGATGTAAGCGCTCCACTATACCAGTTGCTATTGTACGATGTAAGCGCTCCACTATACCAGTTGCTATTGTACGATGTAAGCGCTCCACTATACCAGTTGCTATTGCAACCCTGACTTAATTAACTCTCCCTGGTGCAGGCCCCACCATCCACAACCATGCGTGGAACTATTAGTGAGTGTTGATCCTGGCTTTAACAGTTACACTGACCCATTTATACAATTTTATGTCATTTATGTACAGTCAGTTCCCTAACATAAGTATCCAATTTTCTATGCAGTTAGTATAGAAAAGTGGATACTTAAGTTAGAGAACCGACCCTACCTACACTTTGACTGTGACAAAGTCTACTCTTAATCACGGCCGTTTCTTAATGCCAGAACTACAATTGTAATTTTAATGAGTGATTAAACCACAGGAGTGGTAGTAATGTTTACTACAGTGTTCAATAAAGAGCAAATGTGTTTGTATGTACTTACATCTTCGTCGTCACTGTCGAGCTGCAGCACTGATATGTCTGGGGAGTAGAGTTCGTCGATGGTGCCTTTACTCGTCGAGGGGATCGGGGACCCAGGGGTTACTGATAGATAGATAGATAGATAGATAAAGACGTTTATTTGGTACTGCAAGCACACACAATCAAGATTAACAAAATTACAGAAAACAGTATAAACTTAAAAGTAAAACATTTAAAATTGTCTGTATGCGCTGCAGTAGTGCAAAAGGGCCGTGGCTCAGTGGTCAACATTGCTCATAGGAGCAAAACACTGATATTCTGCCACAGCCCAGAGGATCGAGAACAAAATATTACTTACTAATTTAAATAATTATACAACAAAAGATTAAACAACAAAACAAACACTGCTAAGCTTCATTAACACTTACAAAAATTGACGAGATTTTATTTTTGATACTGGTGGGACACAGTAAAACTTTAAAGTGGCTACGATATTTATGATGGAGAGAAGTGTTTAGAAAGAGAGAAAAGACGATAAATAATAACACTATAAAACATTAATAACAAAAGTTCTATTGTAAAAAAACACTTTATTTTAGTTCTGAAAACCAGATTAATTTTCAATTAAATTAGTTTTTAATTTGGTTTTCAGCTGCCTTGAAATAAATGAATAAAATGTCTGTACACGTTACAAGGACAGACCGAGAAACTCGGATGGGCGGACGAGATTAATCTAACTACATAGGGTTACCTTGTTCTGAGCTGGCGCTATTCTGCAGCAAGTTCTCAGTCGAGGGCTGTTCCTGATGATCTCTACTCCTTGTCTTGAATAGACCGAATTTCACAGGCGCCATCTAGCGACAAACACAAAAAAAACGTTAATTTTAAACAAACATATCTAAGTATTACAGTTTGGTAAACAAAAGTTTGATTTAGAACTAGAACTGATGGCCGATAGGGCGAAAAGGTTCTTGAGTTGTGTCCACGGAGAGTGGAAGACGCGGGGTAGGTAGGCCTCCTACATGGAGCGACGACCTGGTTAAGGTTGCGGGAACGCGTTGGATGCGGATGGCGCAGGACCAGTCTGTTTGGTAAACCTTGGGGGAGGCCTATGTTCACCAGTGGATTCACTCGATTCCCCTGGGTTTAACTCATCAGATCCTGACTTTGTTGACAATAATATGACCTATTTGAAAGAATCCTCTGTTGAACCAAAAAAAAATCATATACCTAGATTGTTAAATGACGGTATTAAAAGCATACAACTGAATTGATAACCTCCTTTTTTGAAGTCGGTTAGAAAACAAAAACAAAGTAGCTCTTTAAAAGCTGGGAAAATAGGGATGTTGACGCCACCAATCAAATGACGTACTTTTTATGAGCTGTCAAAACAATTCTCCCATAGAGTTTGAATGGCAATACCAACTTATGACGTCACTTGTTCGCCAACTCAATCAACTAACTATTTATTTGTTTTAAAGCAACAAAAAATGTAATTTTGTCGTTGATTGAAAATTAATCCGGTTTTCAGGGCTAAAATAAAGCGTTTTTTACTGGAGTCGTATCTTCGAATTACTTTTTAATGGCATCACATCCCTATTTTGTAAGCTGTACCCTTCGGTCCTTCGTTTCAAACGGTCACTGACTCCTGACATAATGTAATAGTTACGAACACATATGTAGCTTTTACATTATTCTGCAATGACAAAGCTCGGGTAGCCACTTTGTATTCATTGATCGTGTCTAGAATTCTCCAGGGCCATAGAGGACTTATGACAAGAGCTGGCAAATAAGATCTTTCCATCTAAATTTAATTATACTGCCCAGTCTTTCTTGCCAAAATAGGGGTCCGAGACCACTCCTTATTTGAATGTGGCATGGACGAAGGCACCCTGGAACACATGTTTTTTAATTGCCCCAATATTATTACTCCCTTATACGACCTCCTCCCTTCCAAATTTCCTCGTCCTGTTAACTTAAACTTCCTTCTTACACTAGCACATACCCGCCTTATAGATAGATGTATTAACTATGTAAGTTCATAAAAATTAACAAATTGTATTTGTAGGTAGATTAACAAAATTTATGTTTGTGTTGTCTATTTTTGGTTCTCATACGATTATCGCACACCGAAGTTACCAAACAACGGCCAACCGATAGTCTATTTCTCAACCTCGACATTGGCAGAATCATCGATAGTATCGGATGGAGTTATATTTTTAAAAATTGAATTGAATTATATTGACTAATACAGTATGCTCCAAAACTGAACGACAACCCGAAAAAAAAACATGTAGAGTCACATAAAATTATACCGGGTTACATTTAGATCAAAAATCCAATTGTGAAAAACGAAAGTCGAAAATGACCGCAAACCAATAGTAACGCTTCGTTGGTACCTAACCTATCGTACGACCGTACGCTACTTGTACCAACGAAGCGTTAATATTGGTTTGCGGTCATTTTCGACTTTCGTTTTTCACAATTGGATTTTTGACTCTAGTCAAAATAGTAATTATAAATCGATTGTACAATTGAAACTAAATCACCTCGTTTCGGGAAAACAACCACTAAAATTTCACGGTGTATAGGCAGGGTGATTCAGGAGTTTTGAGCAAGAGTAAAAGGGGCGATGGGGAGATTCACACTGAGCACTATGGAACCGCTCGAAAGCGCGAAAAAAATCTAATTAAGAGTTATACTAATAGTAGGATAAATTATTATGCGACTAAACCGAAGAGTACGTCGATAATTTATTAAGCGACTTAACTAAACTACTATTTTTAATTACGTGGAATTCTGACATTTCTTAGTGTTACCAGGCAAAAATATTTCCTGAAAATTTAAACGAGATAAAACAAAAACTAGGAAATACAGAAGCCACTTACTTAGATTTTTACTTTTGCCATAATTATCATTTGCCATAATGATCTTATGTCCTAATGATCATAAGCCATAATATCAAATGTCCTAATACTCTAAATCCCTAATATGTTTTGTACTAATATAGTAAGACATAAAACTTACGAGTCATAATATTAAATGGCATAAGCCATAACAGAGCACTTGTTGGCAAACAGCGGCTTACGAGCCAGAAAAGTAGATTAGGTTAGGTTAGAACTGAGACCCCAACAGAAACAAACCGGTACCAGAAAAGTAGGTTAGTTTAGAACTGTGACCCCAACATTATAACGAACCGGTGTCATAAAAGTAGGTTAGGTTAAGTTAGAACTGCGAACCCAACAGAAACGAACCGCTGCTAGAAATGTAGGTTAGGTTAGAATTGCAACCCTTACAATAACAAATAGCAGTCAGAAAAGTATTTTTTATAGAATTGTTCATAAAAGGTGACCCGTTTTTTATGTATTATGATGATATTGGGGCAAAAGAGAATGGAACAGCTACGAGTATAATTTAATTACTTTTTATTTTTATTAAATGATAAATATGAGGCCTGTGCCCTGCAGTGGGACGTATATAGGCTAAGATGATGATGATGATGAGTGTAAAATTATTATGACAAATATGAATATATTATGACAAACAATGTTAGTACAAAAGTGATTAGGTATGACAACTAATATTAGGACATATGACTAATAGGGCATATGAAAATAGTGCAAAGGAGCATTAGGATATTCAATATTAGGACAAACAATATTATGGCATTTACATTATGACAAACGTTGTTATGGCAAAAGATCATTATGACCAAAGTTATTATGGATTTTAAATTAGGACAAAAGATATTATGGATTCCAATATAGACCCGCTCCGAGCAGAGGGTCGTGGGTTTGAGCATGGGGTCGGACTTGTCAGTTTTTCGAAATTTGCATGCGAAATTACATTTTTGGGCAGTTTAGAATGCAGTCCGTCTGTATGTATCGACTCGGACAGCTGACACACTCTTGGCCGGTTTTTACGATCGCTTTTTAGGAATTGAACATAGGTACTTAAAGTTTTCTGGAAAAAAATTGTAATCGTGTTTTAAATGGCGCCAATAGATAAAAACAAATGGTTAAGGATGACTTTTCTTACACGACTGGAATAAATATATAATAATAGTGCAGTTTCAAAATATAATATACTTACTTTCGTTTGTTTCCTGACAAAAGCACGGCTAACACCTATTTATTTGTATTTTACGTTCACACAACACATCGTCGATTATATCAAAAATCCCTCTAAAATTCGTGCACACTATTAATATTTATAAGTTCAGGTCAAAAATATTAATAAACTGGGATAAAAAATACAGGTTTTAGTGAAAAAGTAGTAAAATGCAATGTTTCTAGAAAAATATGTGGTCACGCTCGCTCTCTGAAAAACACTGGCTGAGTTCTTTATGCTGCGGACTGGGTACTTGGTATTTTGGAACAGGTATTTAAATAATTATCGATGGACCAGGTATCTAGTAAAGTATTTATACTTATATAAAAAAATATGAAACACATAAGTTATACACGCACGGATATGCCCGCCGGATCTGCCTAACAGGGGTGTGGCCTGCAGGGCAGGTCCGTGCGTGAATGGCGGCATCCGGCGGACAAATCCGTGTCTATTCTCACCATACAAGCACGGATCTGCTCGCCATGTGCGTCTGTTGGGCAGATCCGGCGGGCATATCCGAGCTAGCTATTTAACTTAATTAGTGCTTCTAGCTAGTACCTATCTACTTAAGTAGTGATCTATTTATTGGAAAGCTCGCCATCTCGCGTTCTAGGTGAGCAGTAAATGGTCTACATAAGTGCTTAGGTAGGCATAGGTGCCTATTTTTTTGATTTTTTGATTTTTTAATATATTAGGAAATTTTGCCGTGGGAGTTAAGCTCGGGTTAGTGTAAGGGTTCAGCATCCGTCAGATACAGTATTATTGGAATACATTAAGCTTACCAAGGTTGGTTTTTTGGAGTCTTTTTGTATTTTTATTTTTTAACTCCAAATTTTTACTTTTACGGTCATCCCGTGAAATCTTAATATTTTTATACTAAATACAAACTGAAACATGGATACACAGAAAAAAAACAGAAAAAGAGACCAGCGCTGGTCTCTTTTTCTGGGTTTTTTCTGTGTACCTAGGTAGGTATAGGTATAGGTATGTGTACTATGTTTCAGTTTGTATTTAGTATAAAAATATTTACATTTAGCTTGTTTAAACCCGCGGCTTTGGCCGTACTAGAAATTGCCATCTATTGATTGTAGACGAAGTTAGCACGCCATCTTGAAAGCTGAGGGGGTTCATCGATTTTGAAGGGCCCCTCTCTTATTCGACTTACTGGAATACTAAGAATCCTTTGTCTTAGGTAATCCACATCCTTGTCTATCTGTACGCCAAGTTTCATTTAAATTCGTTAAGCCATTATTGCATGATTAATTAACAAACAATAGAATAATTCTTCGTTAAAAAAATATTGGTATTTTTTTTATTCTTAATAAACAATATTCATACAAGTACGTCTGAATACTACCAATTTATACCTAGTAAAAATACTTCCTCCGATGTTCGTACCTTAAAACACCCTTCCTCTTCGGCGTTGCGCGCGCATCTTGTTTATAATCCATTTAGCTGCGCCACCAACTTAACTTTACATGCGGCTAAATACTGAACTAAAATTACTCCATACATTTTTGTATCGATTATTCCAGAACAGGGTTACTATCAACAGCAAATGTAAGTTTGTTTTGGCTTCGACCAAACCGAACTCCAACTCCATCTGCTGTCGATTTTGAAACTTGTTTTTCCAAGTTTAAGGTAGTTTTTGCTATTTCGGATAAAAAATACTTCTAATACGTGTAGTACATTTCGATACAGCTTAAGTCGTTAGTAATATTAAGGTAATACCACCTTTAAAACTAAACGGACAAAGTTGAAATTGGTACGGATAAGAGACATCAAAATAAGAACATTACACACATTCTACACTGGACGACAAAAATAAAAATACAGTTGAACTTTTAAAAACACGTAATTGCAGCCTTAAGGTCTTGTGATAGAATCGTGGTTACATACTTTTGTGATTTTAGCGGCATTTAGGTTTTGCCATTAGCTGATAAGTAAGCTTCCCATTCCATATTGTTTACACGCTAAGACTGGTAGGTAAGTAATCCTAATCTATTTTATACTATATCCGGTCTCCTATTATCTCGCCTCATTCGTTTTTCGTTTAATTCTTATTTCGTTTCATTCTGTATTTGTCTTCGTCTTGTTCGCTATCCGTCACTATCTGTTTTGGTCAAATTCTGCAACTTGTCTATCTCTTAATACGTCTTATTCGTTTTTCGTAACGGTCTTCCTTGGACTCATTCGTCGTTCTTCCCTTTCGTTTTTCGTGTCATTTGAAAAATACCTATATGCAAAAAAATTGGATTTTTGGAAATTCCCGCAGGACAAAGAAAAAACGTTTTGTTTTTACTGCTTTTATTTAGCTTCTTACGTACCACTACGTACTAGGTTATTATTATTAGCTTGAAGGAGTGGCCCACTGATGGGAATCTCCCCCCATTTTCTCCACTACTTCTGATTTTAAACGGTGTCCATCAAGTCGTTAAGGATCACAACTGTGTCACGCCCCGTCAGCGCCTTTGAAGCTATCACGCTGTCGCCACACCATCCATCTTGTGGCATCCAGTACTTGGCTATTTTAGACCTGTTTGGATCCATGCGGATGTTGGTTGCACAGTCCAACTTAGGGTGCCTTCACACCAGAGATATGCTATTATATTGCTAAGGATGCGTATCCACATAGTGCAGCACTGATGGAAACGGGTTCGATTAAGCTATGTTTTTGTAGCCGACATAGTTGCAGAACTAACTATATAGTGACAGCTATATAGGTTAGCTACGACGACAGGTTCGCCAGTAGACGGTGTACTTGTCCTTTTGGGAATAAGTAAATAATAATTATCAGTATTTTTTTTCGACTTATCTCTCAGTGACTTTTCCAATCAATAGATTCATATATAACTAAAGAATATGTGGGGAGACAGGATTGCTTAGCTTGCGATATGGTTGTCACGCGCCTGCTAAGCAGTCCGGAGCGTCAGTAGTCTCTTGCCCACTATGTAATAACGTGTGTAACGCAATAAATGGTGTCAAGCTGAAATATGAATTATCATTTGGAGTGACATACAAACTACCCCTAACATTGCTGACCCTCGACAAAGGACAAGACGCAATCTCGGTCCAGTGAGCATTATGGTGATTTTGAAGAATTGGACAGCGACTTTTCCCTCCTAGTACCCTGTGAATCCAATACACTGTATCTTCAGTACACTGTCTAAGGGAGTTACAGTGTATTGGATTCACAGGGTACCCTAGCCAGGCCACGTGGAAGCACAGGCCTCGCGTAGCGCTAGGAGATCAGCGGATGATGGCCCATCAATATTCATATTATCAGTATTTTTTGTTTGGACTTATCTCTCAGTGACTCTCCCAATCAATAGACTCATATATAACTAAAGAATACTAAATTTTCATATGAAAAAATCCGTGCTCTGGATCTAGATTACATAGCTAAGCATTAGTGAAAAAGGTTACATAGTTTCGTAGCGTAGCTTTCATCCACGCAGCATAGCTGTCTCACATCTCTGGTGGAAAGGCACCCTTAATCCTAAAAAGCTCAAGTCACTTTTTGTTTCTTTTTAGAATAAACTGTAACACGAAACTTGTATCCGTCGTTCCACGCACTCCGTAAAATCAAAGACACTTGTCTATGGTTCACGCCGCCATTTTTAAGAAAACAAATTCCACTTCCCACCAAAAGTTCAACTAATATGGCGGATATCACTTCGTCTTCTTCTACCGTCTGTAATTGCAGCTCGTCTTCCCTTTTGATTCCTTTTATTGCGTTTCTCGTATGTGTATTCTCGTAGATTAATTCAGAATTTCCAACTGATCCTAATTTTAAAACAATTTTTGTTTTCTCAGGAGTTTTGTGACCTAACAATAAAATGAGCACAATTCCCGCCAAAAATGTTGTCAAGATCACAGCAGCTGCCATTTTGCTAATTTTTTTTTAAAAAGCATTTTTAACTGGCCCGTATTATGTGTTGAAAAAGAACAAGAAAAAGAAATATGATTTCTGTGAAACTAATTTAAGTTTGAACGCTTGACTTGAATTCAATTAAGATTGTTTAACAGACTGCTTGACACAGAAAGACTTATGTATCAGTTCATGTTTTACAATGGGGGTTTCTGTGACGAGCTGGTCGATGCTAGCTTAGTATCGTAAGGTTAGAGAGCTTTTAATATATGGGTCACGTTAAGAATTGATAACTAAATAGACGACCAGATGGCCTAGCGGTTAGAGAACCTGACTGCGAAGCTTGAGGTCCCGGGTTCGATTCCCGTGTCGGGGCAGATATTTGTATGAAAAATACGAATGTTTGTTCTCGGGTCTTGGGTGTTTAATATGTATTTAAGTATGTATCTATCTATATAAGTATGTTTATCCGTTGCCTAGTACCCATAACACAAGCTTTACTTAGCTTACTTTGGGACTAGGTCAATTGGTGTGAATTGTCCCGTGATATTTATATTTATATTTATATTTATAAATGAGCCCAATCACAAGAAAGACTGTAAGTCAAACCGAGATCACGATGCTAATGCCACCTAGTGATATTCTACGGTCAGAAAACCCTCTCTATCTTCGTAGTTTCCTCGCTTGATGATTTACTTCATGTACGTATGTACATACTTAACAGATTTATAATTTTTTAACAAATATTCGTATCGCTAAATATAATAATAACAGAGGAATATTCACAAGGCACTTAATTTATATGTGTTTTCCTGCTACGTAGTTACCATTAACTTACAAATCTAATTACGAAACATAAAGTGCCCATAAATCAGTTTTAGGTTTCCGAATAAAACAAAAATAACTTTAAAACTTTTGCATTTCAGAATACAATGACAACTATTATTTAATTATTATAATAATTGCTGATATTATTTCCGTATTATTCTACTTTTTTTCAAGAAACATTGTATAATCCCTTAAAATAAATTTCACCCAGCCTGAAAATTATGTTCAGGGATTTATTTATTAAATATATTTATGTTAAAATTATAATTGACTAGACAGATTTGATAAGACTAGAAAAATAAAATTAAAAAAATCAATACAGGATTATAGTTTACAGACAATATTTATCGATAGTGGACTTTTCATTTTCATGAAGTTATAATTGTACAAGTATATATTTTAAACATTTAAAAAGTAGTAGCCCAGTAAACTAGAATTGTTCCTAAATATCTTTAAGATAACTCTTTTGGTACATTATTGTAAATAACATTTTAAGCAAAGTGAAATTCAGGAACTATATTTTTACTTGTCATCATCACCACTTTTCTGTTATAAAATTTGACAGCTTTTAAAGATTGCTTGGAAAGACCACCGATACCTAACAAAAGAATAAAAAAAAAGACATGTTTGTATGGACCTGGCTCCCGTAACTTTTCCAACGACAAAAACATTTGTATCCGTCATTGAACAAAAATGACAGCGCCACTGTAGCACTTTAACATTAAACGGAACTAAAATATGCCTCAAGAAATTACTGGCCACTTTGTCACCAATTAAAAAGGTTGCTGAAAAAGTTTCACTTAAGTTTCCATGCAAGCTTCTAGTAGTATCAAACAATTAATAGATGGCGCTAGTGTATTATTCCCGCTAGATGGCGTGAAAAGCAACTACTAGCGCCATTCATGTAACGGTATAAGACGGAACTAAAGTGACAGCAGTCTTCCTTGAAAGTCAATTTCTTTATTGGTAAGCTAGGGCCTTAAAAACGGTGTCTTCGTTCATATTTTGCAGGTTGTGGTCGAAGAATGGGAACTCCTTGAAGATAACTGACGCATCCGCTATATGCATTTGTCTTTTGCCGTAACTGAAAAAGAGAAAATACAGTAATTAAAAACTTACCACGGTTAAGAGAAATAAAAAACATAATGCATTTCAGGGTCAGAAATATCCAATAAAATATCCGATGAGACTAAACATAATTATTTTCTGTTTTTTGTTTTATAATAGCATCATTAATTATTTATTCCTTGGATACGTCATCTATCGACGAGTAGCGGAACTAGTGAATGTCTTAAACTAGGTTTTATTAGTATGTACTTATAAAAACCAATTTAATTTGATATCAAATTACAAAGAAACAATGAAGAAACAACGTGTGTTTGTTTGTTATTCTCTCACGCCAAAACAACCGGATGAATTTTAATAAAATTAGCTGTACAGATAAGTAAATGGGTCTCTGAAATAAAATAAATACTACGTTTTATGCCAATATTCCCACGGAATAAAAAAAATTTTGATTGCTCACGCTTTTCTTTCGTACAAAGTAAATGAAGATCAGGATATAATTTTCGGAAATTTACTGAAAATCCTGGAATTCCAATCCATTGCCGGATAATGATTTACGCGTGCAAAGCCGCGGATATAGGCTTGTAATACTATAAAAGCAAAAAATAATTTGAGTGGCGCCCAATATGGGGCCATCTAAGAAAAGTATTATCATTATTTCAGTAGAAAGACATTCATTTCTGAACACAGGCCTCCTCCAAGGTTCGACAAACAGATCGGTTCTCCGCCATCCGCATCCAACGCGGTCCCGCAACTTTAACCAGAGCCCAATTGCATAACAAAGTATAACTAATATTACAAGCGGAACTCTCGCTTCAGTTATATTAACTAGAAAGGGAGTTCCGCTTGTAATATAAGTTGTACTTTGTTATGCAATTGGGCCCAGGTCGTCGCTCCATCTTGTTGGAGACCTAACTACACTGCGTCTTCCGGTCCGTGAACGCCACTCGATAACCTTTTGGCCTAATAGATCATCTATAATACATTTCGTGGGGGGCTTTTCGACGACACTTAGGCTAGTCTTAAGTTATGAACTATTTGTATTTTTTTACTATTTTAATTTATGTGACTGACGTAAGTAATTATATTGTTAATACTTATAACAATTTTCCGGACTGTTTGAAACAAATATTTTGAATTGAGTTGAATTGAATATATAGCACGAATTCAGTATGTATTTAATAAAATATAGTTTTTTATTTAAAATACTTATTGTACCTATATATTTGATAGTGTCTTACCGTCCTCGGCCATGCACGGAGTAATATTCTTGCAGCTCCTTGAGATAGTTGGAGATTTGCTCAGCGGTGTCGAATCGCTCGGGGCGCCGCGGTCGCGGGTATTGCGCCTGCGCGCCGCATGACAAAATGGCCGACAGCAGCAAAATGGCGGGCAGGAGGAGCCGCATCGTCCTGGAATGGTAGACAGCTACATTTACTTACACGCTTGACGAGACTTGGCGAACGTCTACTAGCGCCAAGCCTGTAGAAACACTTGAATGCCGTTTAGATGCTTGCAAGTGCGTTATTGTATTCCGGACAGTCAAACATGTCTGACGTTTCACCACACCTAAGTACTTTATTTTTTTAGGGTTCCGAATCAAAGGGTAAAAACGGGACCCTGTTGCTGAGACTTCGCTGTCCGTCCGTCTGTCTATCCGTCTGTCCGTCCGTCACCAGGCTGTAATCTCATGAACCGTGATAGCTAGACAGTTGAAATTTTCACAGATGATGTATTTTGGTTGACACAATAACAACAAATACGAAAAAATAGAATAAAATAAATATTTAAGGGGGCTTCCATACTATAAACGTGATTTTTTTGCTCGTTTTTGCTCGATATTGAAAACGGCAGCAGGTAAGCGCTTGAAATATTCACAGAATATTTATTTATATATCCACTTTAAAAATAAATAATTAAATAAAAATAAAACAAATATTTAAGGGGGCTCCCATACAAAGAACGTGATTTTTTTGCCGTTTTTATAGATAATGGTACTTACGGAACCCTTCGTGCGCGAGTCCGACTCGCACTTGGCCGTTTTTTTATAAATTTTATTTTTATTACAGCTATGAATATTAATTATATTTAGACTTAGATTGCGATGACTTGTTAAAGGAAAACAGAAATATTTGTACGCCTGCTGGCAAAACATAAGAGATTCCCTTTGAGATTCCTGAAAGTTATAGGTAATCCACAAATTAACGTAGGTATTCTATTCTATTAACGTATTCTCCCATCATAGCCCGAATAGAATAGAATATCTTTTCTAGTTCATAGTTCCGCCTGTATCGTGCAACGCCTTTCCAATCTGTTTCGTCTATTTATCGTAATCTACAAACAGTCAAACACGTGCGCGCCAAACTAAAATTCTCGAAGCGTGCTGCCCCGTTGACTTACAATAAACATAATGCGATTCATTCCTAAACGGATAAGGTATCATTCAGAATATCAACAAAGTGAACAGCCTTAATATTCAAAACGGATCAATGATCATACCTCGACGTGAGTCGACTTGTCTTATTTCTAAATTGTGTTGGCATACGTAACGGATTGTATTATTTTCCTACTCCTGTACTTTTATCTGTTTTTTACATGGTCGCGAACAAATATATAAGAACATAGATAAAATGACTGCAGAAAGTCTATACTTAATCTATTCGCCATAACAGCACTTGTGTCGTAATGTCGTTATTACGATACACCTAGCTGCCACATAATATTAAATGTAGGGTACACTCAACACTAAAGCTCAGTTTAGACCTGCTGAGTTGAGTAGAGTAGGGTACAGTAGGGTACAGTCGGGTACAGTAGGGTAAAATAGGGTACAGTAGGGTACAGTCGGGTACAAAAGGGTAAAATAGGGTAAAGTAGAGTACAGTCGGGTACAGTAGGGTAAAATAGGGTACAGTAGAGTACAGTCGGGTACAGTCGGGTGAAATAGGGTACAGTAGGGTACAGTCGGGTACAGTAGGGTAAAATAGGGTACAGTAGAGTACAGTCGGGTACAGTCGGGTGAAATAGGGTACAGTAGGGTACAGTCGGGTACAGTAGGGTAAAATAGGGTACAGTAGAGTACAGTCGGGTACAGTAGGGTACAGTCGGGTACAGTAGGGTAAAATAGGGTACAGTTGGTTACAGTAGGGTAAAATAGGGTACAGTCGGGTACTTTACCCAACTGTATCCTTTTTTACCCTTCTTTACCCGACTGTACCCGACTGTACCCTATTTTGCCTTACTGTACCCGACTGTACCCGACTGTACCCTACTGTACCCTATTTTACCATACTGTACCCGACTGTACCCTACTGTACCCTATTTTACCCTACTGTACCCGACTGTACCCTATTTTACCCTACTGTACCCGACTGTACCCTATTTTACCCTACTGTACCCGACTGTACCCTACTGTACCCTATTTTACCCTAATGTACCCTACTGTACCCGACTGTACCAGTAGAGTCGAGTCGTAGGAAAAATATTGTATGCAACGGTGTATAATTTGGTCTTAACGGCTCGTGCCGTCTTCCATTGCGATACTCGCATTCGCTCGTATCGCAACTCACGTCACTCGCCTTTTAAGACCTCACTTATACAACCGTTGCATAAAATACTATTACATGAGATAGCTGCTGGAAGGAAAATAGAAGGAAGGAAGGCAGAGGAAGGCCAAGATTGACCTATTTTGACCAGGTGAAGGAGAACGTGGGTGTCGTGTCGTATCAGGGAGTCAAACGGCTGGCCAAAGACCGCGCGGAGTGGCGGTTACTCCACCGACAAGAGTCTCTTAAGAAGAAGAAAGAAGAAGAATGATAGAAGAGTATAGCTCTTAAGAAGAAGAAGAAGAGTGATGTGGAGCTAAACTATCCACTATGCTCTACGATTGTATCTACTAATAGAGCAAATTGGGCATTTTCCCTCCAATTAGCTCTACTAGTAGCGATAAAGCAAAATTAACTGTGTTTCTCCAATCCCGTCCCATTAGATACTCTTGGGCAGATGTGGTGGAGGCGGATCTGGGCGAGCTTGAGGCTGGTGACTGGCGAGAGACGGCACAGGACCGGGATCTTTGGCGTGCACTCGTATTGGAGGCCAAAACACACTGGATCGTTGCACCAGAGGAGTAAGCAAGTGAGATAAAAAAAAAAGTTGCTATGTACTAGTTTAATGATAGAGCAAAATGGAGGTAAAACATCCACTTTCCCTTACTAGTTGGAAAGCTAGAGAATATCGAACTTAATCTCTCCAATTTGTTCTACTAGTTAAAATATGAACTATGAAAATATACCAGCTACGCTTTGGAGGACCAGAGGGGAGGCCTTTGGCCAGCAGTGGGACACAAATAGGCTAGTAAAAAAAATGAAAATACATTCAAAAACCGTTTATAGTAACACCAATTACAACAACATATTGGATGTAACGACCTAGAAAAAAAACCCAACACAATCTTTTATACCAAAGTAACACTGGTTAACAATGACCTACCGTGTTTAACGACCAAATATTGCTATCCCTTGAATGTCGTTATACTTAAACGGTTTGGACATGTTTATGTGGTGTGTTTGGTTAGTGACATGGATTTTTTCCTTTATTTTTTCCCGAACTGTACAGTCGACTACAAAAAGATCGATACCGCCAAAGTTACAAAGATATGTATACACACCTTTATTGACTTAACATTAAGGTCGTGTATACATATTTTTGTAACTTTGGCCGTATCGATTTTTTTGTAGTCGACTGTACTTAACTTGGCCTTTCTCCCGGTAAGTATCAGGTCATCTTTGACTTTTAGGGCGCCCTCAAAAAGCTAGCTAAGTAGGTACGCCAGATTATAAGTATCTCATGAAATTGGAATATTCGCACGTAATACAGACAAAGTTGCAGTCAATCGGCAAAGTTCAAAGTTGCTATGAAGCTTTAAAAATGTTGCAAGTAACCCAGCAGCCGTCCTTGTCGCGCAAGGGAAAGGAACGAGCAAACGTCCCCACTTAAGCACCTCAAAGAAAAACTTGGAACGCATTTCTCAATAAAAATTGAGTAGGAAACCGATATTACTTCTAGTGCAAATCTGCTGGTTCATTACTTTGTCACGGACTTTGAAGACCTACAAATGAAATGAAATGCCGGTAGGTAAGCCTTAGCTACTATTTAAAATTATAAACATAGACGTTTCTGGGGATAGATGTAGTTTCTGGGGATGGGTGTAGATATCAACATCATCCGGTGCCCCTTTTCTCCCGTAAAATTTTAAGTCATAGTGTATCATTAGTCATAATCAACGTTAGTCTAGTGATTTATTTCTGAAACGGTATTTTTTCAGGACTTTTTTAAATGCCATCTTATAGAATGCAGTAGGTTAGGTTAGGTTTGTTTTATAACAATTCCGAAAAATAAATTGTTTCAGAAATAAATCACTGTATGACTAACGTTGATTATGACTTAAAATTTTATGGGAGTCATTATAGACCCCATCATCATCATTTGACGGCCGGATAGCCTAGTTGTTAGAGAACCTGACTACGAAGCTTATAGGTCCTGGGTTCGATTCCCGGTCGGGGCAGATATTTGTGTGAAAAATACGAATGTTTGTGCTCAAGTCTTGGATGTTAATATGTATTTAAGTATGTATTTATCTATATAAGTATGTTTATCCGTTGTCTAGTACCCATAGTACAAGCTTTGCTTAGTTTGGGACAAGGTCAATTGGTGTGAATTATCCTGTGATACTATTTATTTTATTTTATTTATCATCCCCATTCATTTTATGAATGGTGTTTAATATAGAAAGAAAATTTAGTTCACAGTGTTTCGTTAGATGGCGCTGTACTGATTGTAAACTCGCTAACGTTGTGTCGCCCTAGAAAGCGTATATAAGAGAGTTTTGTATTTCGTTCTGTGTGTGCTTTGGTTGAAAATCATTAAAGCAGTTATGTTACAGTAAACTGACTTTAATTTCGAGCTCCCTAAACATATGGAAAGGCCACCTACTTTTGGATTGGATTTTACCAAACTTTTATTTCGAGAATAACGCTTACTCTCAGATAGTATCTAATGTCAAACCGCCATAGTAATTTGACATTACTATCAGAGAGTAAGCGTACCTTCCGTAGTCAACTAGGAACCCTTATAGTTTCGCCATGTCTGTCCGTCTGTCTGTCTGTCTGTCTGTCTGTCCGCGGCTAAGCTCAGAGATCGTTAGTACTAGAAAGCTGTAATTTGGCATGAATATACATATCAGTCACGTCAACAAAGTGGTAAAATAAAAAATAAAAAAATATTTTTTTTTAGGGTACCTCCCATAGACGTAAAGGGGGGGGTGATTTTTTTTTCTCGGCTTATCCTATAGTGTGGGGTAGCGTTGGATAGGTCTTTTAAAACCATTGCGGGGTTGCTAACATGATTTTTCTATTCAGTGATCTGTTTGCGAAATATTCAACTTTAAAGTGAAAATTTTCATTAAAATCGAGCGTCCCCTCCCCCTCTAAAATCTAAACTGTTAGGTGGAAAAATTTGAAAAAATTCAGAATGGTAGTAAATATATCAAATTTACTAGGAAAATTATAGCGGCTAAGATTGCTTGGAAATTATTTGTAGTTTTAGAGTAAATAGTAGCCTAAGGTATAAAACATACCTAAACTTGGATGATTCCGTACACATTCGAAATCCTTAGAAAAATATTACTTGATTTTTTTGTAATGGCTACGGAACCCTACCTTGTGCGTGTCCGACACGCTCTTGGCCGGTTTTTTACAATGTGGTCTAATTCCAAAACCATTTCGAGGAATAGGTTTATTAAATCATTTTATAACATTGTAGTAAAAAAATATTAAACGATCGTGTGTATTTTTGCAAAATAATGTTTGACCTTTGTTTGACCTTTCTGTGGGCATTAACTTTGAAATTCTTTGCAACAAGAAAAAAAAAGCCGTCCGTCTATTTTCTCTATACTATTATCTGTCACTTCGACGTAGTTATCATCTGTCAGTTTAAGGATACTATTTTGAAAAACATTCTTCGCGTTTTTCATATTTTAATAATGGATTTATACAGGAAGTGTTTCATTCCTACTTGTGGAAATGATTCTGTCAATAGCCCAAACAAGTTAATTGTTTGCATTAGAGAAGATTTACAAGAGAAGTGGTGCCGCAAAGTTAATTCAAAGTTTACAAGATTTTGAGGATCATTTTAATGTAAGTATGGATTAAATCCGCCAAAGAACTTTCAAGGGAACACTTCTGACCATTTTATTTTATACATACAAAAAATACTATAGCCGTAAATCGTTTCTTTTACCTATTCTCTTGGAAGAATCGGCAACTTTAGTGTTATTGTCAAGTTATTGTTATTGTAATGTAAAGTGACATTGTCAGATGACAACTAACTATCGATTGTGACACATTTTTTTTGTCATTATGTCTGTGGTTTATACACAGATTCAGCCGCGGCATGTAATTTACGAGAAGTCGTATCTCAAATTTTCAATAAATTATAAAAAAATATTGGAGTGATGAATTGCTGAAATATTCAAATTAGTTTCTTAAAATGCTCTATATTTTCGATAAAAAATATAAAAAGGTGGGTTAGAAAAAATGATCAATCCCAATTCTCGGAAATGGAATAAAAGTTTGGTAAAATCCAGCCAGCCTAAGTTACCTAACAATTAAACTCCTGATAAGTTCGTGGAATACAAAATCACATCGTCACTCTCATTAGAACCAAATACTACCTAAAGCATTGATTATACAATTAATATTGAATTATAGGATTATTCTTTATCAGAGTTTGATAACGGTAAACCGCGATAACTGAGCTAGAAATAACTTTAGCTTTATTCTTGTTTTGACAAGTCTGGGTTATTTTAAGACAGATTTACGGAAACTGAGGCCGTATTGCTTGACGAGCGGGCGCTTGCCTTCGCTTTCACCCTCTCTTTCTGTCACCATCGTATACCGTTTGACAGAAAGAAATAGTGAATATGAAAGCAAGCGTCAGCGCGTTAGAAAATAAGCCTACACGCAACAAAACATACAGAACAGATGGCCGTTGGGACCGAATAGTTCTGGAATGGAAACCACTGTAATGTAATCGTATGGCGTAAAACATTAAACAATAACACTAAAGAAAGAAACAACAAATTAGCTATAAATCCACATTCAGTGTCCCAAGCCACGAGATTGCGTCAGGTGTTAGATTGTACAGATCTCCAGGGGAGCCCGAGTATGAGTGTAGAGGGCAGCGCTGTACAATGTGCTCCATAGTTTGAGCCTCCTCGCCGCAATCGCAAGCGCAGCGTGGGACGTTCATCAACGGGATCCCGTTCCGTTCCGTTCCGGGATCCGTTCATCGATGAACGGATGACCTGGTCAAGACCGCAGGTTCACGTGGATGCAAGCTTCTAACCGTATTGATTGGGTATCAATGAGGGAGGCCTATAAAATTAATGACTATTATCATGGACAGGGATGTTTGAAAATAATTCCGATCCGCATTGGCGATCCCTAGTCTCAAATAGCGTATCTACTTACTGTGTTAAAAAATGTAGTGGTATTAAATACTTAAAATGGCTTGGGCTAAATTCAGGAACGGCCCGACACGGTAATTCAATCGTTTTTGGAGAGGTTAGGAATGGGTTGAGCTTGGGATGAGCCTTATTTTCCTGTTAATTCGCTTTGTAAATAAATAAATAAATAAATAAATAAACAAATAAATAAGGCTCATCCCAAACCTCTCGCAAAACAGTGTTTTTTGGCGTTTCTGAATAGCAGTTCAAACCAAACCCAACCCAAACGATTGAATTACCGCTACTAAACCCGTGAAGGCCCGTTCCTGAATTTAGCCCCTGATGTATGTAATTTAATAACAATGTATAGATTGTGTTTGAAAAAAATATACCTTGTTGAGTTTCTTGCCGGTTTCTTCTCAACAGGGTTTTTCCGAACCGGTGGTAGATTCTTCGACGTTCATAGGAGCATCAATTGATGCCTAAATTGAATAAAGAATTTTAACTTTGACTTTGACTTTGCCTATGTCCAGCAGTGGACGGCCTATGGGCAGGGTGACCATTCGACGCAGATTTCTGCAATTAGGGTAGGCCCTTAAATTTAAACTGGTAGAATGAGCTGACGATTTGAAAAAGTTGCACAATTTGGCAGATTTCAAGGAAACCCTATTACAAATTTAATATAAAACTTATAAACTATGTCTTATAAGAACTTTTTTTTTATTTGGTGGGAGATTATTTTATTTACTGAAATAAAATGTAAAAGTGGAGAATTTGCAAAAATAAAGGTGTCACAGGTGCGTTTTAGTGTAGTGTGATGGTATAAGTGAAAAAAAATATTATGAAATATTTTGAATAGAATAAAAAAATCCTTTTCTTTTTTATTCATTCATTTCCGTTCTCATGGAGGCAGTAAGATGGCATATTATTGTATTTTTTGGAGTCAAGCAAATTTGTCAGATTTTTGTTCAGCCTTGGGCAGATTCGCGCTATTTTTGAGATTGTCACCCTGTATTTGAAACTAAATACAAACTGAAATAAAGATGCACAGAAAAAACCCCAGAAAAAAGCCCAATGCTGGGAATCGAACCCAGGTCCTCAGCGTTCCGTGCTGCGTGCTTACCCCTACACCATCACTGGTCTAGAAGTTAGCGACGAATTTTTCCCATACATCGTATACTTCAGTCTGTTATAATCACATTATGCAGTGATAAAGCGCGCATCTATGTTATGCCCTCTACCGAGAGACTTAACACTCCTTCGGAGCTAACCGCTCACCTGGACCAAGAGATGGCGCTACTAAGCCAACTTTAACAAGTTAAGTATGAAGTATCTTAGTTTCTTTTTTCTGGGTTTTTTTCTGTGCATCTATATTTCAGTTTGTATCAAAGAGTATTGTAATTGTAATATTATATGAACAAGAGTGGCAACTCTATGGTCAAATATGCATGTATGGAAGGTGCTGCTGCCCTACGCCCTGGTCAAGAACTAATGTGACGTATCTATAGATCAGGGATGTTACGGAGCTTCGGTTCCGGTTCCGTTAAGTCGGAACTTCCGATTACTATTATACTTTCGGTTCCGACTCCGGCTCCGACATTTTTTAATCGGAGGTTTGAATCGGAGGTCGAAGCATAGATAGCGGGCGAGTGCGTCGGCGTGTGCCGACCGACTGTTATGATTCGACAGGTTCATACGCGCACTCTATTGTCAATTTTTCACTTGTTAACGCACGCACACGACACGTTCATTGGTTAAATAGATATTTGTTTTGATTTTTGCGGCTTATCCTACTAATATTATAAACGCGAAAGTTTGTAAGTATGTATGTATGTATGGATGGATGTTTGTTACTCTTTCACGCTAAAACGGTTTGACGGATCCTGATGAAATTTGGCACACAGATAGTTAATAATCCGGATTAACACATAGGATACTTATTATCCCGGAAAATTGTATAGTTCCCGCGGGATAGCGATAAACGAATTCTTCGCAGACGGAGTCGCGGGCAGCAGCTCGTTATCAATAAAAGTGATCTGTTTTTGTGTTGGACAATGAAACATAAATCAAGTTGTATTTGGAACTACTTCATTGAAGTTAATTCGGATTCGGCAAAGTGTAAACTGTGTATGAAGACGTATTCAAGAAAGGGAGGTACGACAACGTCTTTAAAAAGCCATTTGAAGTCTGTCCATGCCACTGAATATGAAGAATTAATAAAGTTAGAAACTGAAAAAAAAAATACTGTACAGCCTTCGACTTCGACGCCCCTTCAGGATGCTAAAAAACAAATAACTTTGAAAGAAACTTTGGCGAAGAATACAAAATGGTGCACTTCTAATCCTAAATCTAAGGAAATTGACAAATTGATTTCTGAAATGATTGCTTTGCAAGATCTACCCTTCAATTTTGTGGAAGGTATAGGATTTCGGCGACTTATGCAGTTCATTGTGCCGAATTATCACTTAAGGGGAAGACATTTTTTTACTGAAAATATTTGTGGCCAATTATATGAAACATTAGCAAAACAAGTTAAGGATTTGCTCACACAAATTGAAAAGATCTCATTTACAACAGATATTTGGACCGAACCAAGTTCGAATGTGTCTTTATTGAGTCTGACAGCGCATGGCATAAATGGAGATTTTAGAAGACTCAAGTTATTTTAAAATGCCACACATTTGACGGAAGACATACAGGAGACCTAGTTCTAGAAGAAATTAAGAGTATGTTAATGGAATGGGGCGTCGTAAAAGAGAAAATTCACTGCTTTGTACGCGACTCTGGATCTAATATGATACGAGCAATGAAACTCGGCGACATACCTGATGTCAGTTGCACTGTACACCAGTTGCAACTGTGTGTACGAACATTCTTAGATTGCGATGAAGAAATTAAAGCCTTAATATAGAAATGCAAAAAAATTTGTACGCATTTCAATCATTCCCAAATAGCCCGGACGGAACTGCACAAAATACAAAAGGAACAACTCAACCAAGAATGTTTGAGTGTAATACAGGAGTGTAGTACGCGGTAAGTTGTATTAATTTGTGCATTTATTTTTACCTCCAGATTATTTAATTTAATCAAAGATCTAATAAGCGTTAATTAGTTTAATTAATTTGTTACAGGTGGAACAGTACATTTTATATGTTACAAAGAATGATTAGAATACAAGATTCTCTATGCCTGTACGCATCTAAACACAACATCTCTCAATTGTCTCTTGAAGAATGGCTGCAGCTTAAAAAAATAGTGACTATACTTCAACCTTTTGAAGAAATTACCCGAAATATGAGTGACAATAACACCAGTATCTCATCAGTAATTCCACTTATACACACTCTAAAGTATACATTACACACTGAAGGCAATAAACAAGACACAAATGAAAAATTTAAAAGTATAATAAAATGTACCGTCGATCAATTAAATTCTAGATTTAGTGACCTTCAATCAAACAATTTCTTTGCAATAGCAACATATTAAAAAAAATCGCAGATGGTAAACTAAAGGCTGATTTTAATTGCCTTTTAAAAATCAATTTCGGGTAACTGTAGATCGTCACGTCCCACGTCGCCCTCCCGCGCATGTGTTGTAGTTCGTATCAGTATTAGTGGCGAAGGGTCCTAACAACCCGATTTCCCCTGAGTTAACTAAACTTTCGGAGTTACCAAACGCTTCTGTACCATTACTGCAGTGCTTTCAAGAAGAGAATAAATTGGGTTTTTGTTTTTTTGCTCCGGCTTTACTTGCAAAAATCTTTACGCCCCGCCACTGCTACTCCGCATATTTAGGTTTTGTGCACGAGTCAAAGGATAGGAAGTGGCTCCAGAGCGAGTAGAGCAATGTGTGGTAAGGGTAATAACGCGGGAGCGCGATGAGCAGAGCGAGAAACAGGCGAGAAGCAGCGCGAGGAGTATAATCTGGCCTCTAAGTTATATAACAAATCGCTCGCCGCGCCGCCGATCGCTCGTAGTCGTAGCCTGGCTGATACGATACGGGAAAGGATTAGCATACGGGAATTGTGGGATTCTGTTGAGAGGTCCATACTCACATAGTTCCTTTATTGGTGATAGTAAAACATGGTACAAACAGAATAATTACGTGCTTTGATTTCAAACACAGTTTAACAGTTTCACTGACTTTTTTGGGCTACCCCATGTTCACCCTTTATGTTAGGTAAGGATATCATTCCGATAATACTGAGACATCAAAGAAATAATGTTTATTATTGTTTATTTCAGACATTTTGCATCCATAGAGTATTAGTGAGTCTTATTTTAAATTAAATCTAGCAATTATGTAACTAAGTTAATATGGAAATTCCCAAAAAATATACTTTAAATAAAATCTTTATTTACGTTGTACGAAGAAAATCAGAAAGCTTTGCCAGAAGGTTAGATACTTTTGTAGCCTTTTAGGTGATTTGTAACTTGTTTAAGAGCGCTTGTTTATCGAGTATCGTAGATCGGTTGTTGCCGCAGCGTTGCCAGAAGATTCCTCGTTATAAAACAAAAATTTTTAATGAAGTGGCTAAAGAGAACATTGAAACAGAAATAATGTCAATATTTGATGCAGCAGATACTTCTAAAAACGAGGCTGATAATATTGTCGCTCCTGTAGAAAAACGGGCAAGAATGGAATTACCAGCAGAAGCTAGCCATAGTAGTAATGTGCAATCAGTTTTGTCAAACATATTATTAAGTAGTGATGAAGAAGACGATGATAATACCACACTTGATAAAAGTCCAGTTTTTGATAAATTTGTCTTCGTAAAAAATATACTAAATGAGTTCAATAAAGAAAAACGTATTAGTATTAGTGATGATCCGTTATTATGGTGGAAAGTAATGGTAATACCAAATTCCAGCCCCTGCAATCAATTGCTCGTCAATTTTGTCGTGTCCACCAAGCTCGGTAGCGAGCGAACAACTTTTTAGTGGCGCTGGCCTAATCTACGACCCCTTAAGAAATAGATTAGAGGGAGACAAAGCTTCAAAGCTTTTGTTCGTAAAATATAATACGCTACTTTTAGAGTCAATTAATACGATTTAATTTTTTTAAAGCTTTTGTTCGTTAGTAAGTTAGTATAATATAATTACTAATATATGCTACTTTGGGTTTAAATTCATTCTATTTAAACTTGTTGTTTATTTGGAAATATGCCAATTTTGTTCATTTTTTATGTTTTATGTTACAACTGAAAGTTGAAATAAAAAAAAATACTACATAATGTTTTATTTGTCCTTAAATAATAATTCTCTCTCATGTCACCCTGCTTCCGATTCCGATTCCGACTCCGGTTCCGATTCCGATAAAGCAAATTTAAAAACTCCGATTCCGGCTTCGGTTCCGATAAAACTACTTCCGTTACATCCCTACTATAGATGTATACCTATCTATATGTATATGTTGGTAGTGATGTACAGCTATAATTACGCGTAATTTTAATTGATAGGCTAATTGCCACTATTCGTATTTTAGCCGTCTAATTCAAATCAGCATATACGAAGTATAAGCGGCTAAACCCGATTTGCACTATACGGCTAAAATACGAACATTGGCAAGTGGCCTATCAATTAAAGTCCTTGACCGTACAATTTGGTACGCCATGGCCATGGCCGATGAATGACAACTGACAAGTTTGACAAGTCAACCAAGATGGCCGCTAATCTAGTTCTTTACAAAACAACCAGAGATCGCTGTAGTCGCATGAAAAGTGTGATATATGTAAGTGTGCCCCCCTGGTTTGTATTTAGTTTGAAATATATGGTTTCACGGGATGACCGTAAAAGTAATAAAAAAATGAAGTTGAAAAAAATAAATAGAAAAAGATACTTCATACTTAACTTGTTATGGTCTAACCTAACCTAACCCTGCCTACGGCTGAAATGATGGTGACGGTAACCACGAAAATGAGACGTTTGAAACGCTCGAATAATGGCCCTGTTGCAATGAATTTTGGTCCCAAACAGGGGTGAAGTTTGTTTTACAAAACTACATAAGCTATAGGTATATTCATGACAGGCGATGTTAAAATTAACCGCAACCGCTCAGTTTTGTGCTAAAGTGTGTACCTATACACAGTGGCTCTGTGTGTTCAGCTCTTCACTCTAAACTGGGAAATCATTACGGTATATTACAGTCAAGGACTTTTAATTCATGAGCCACCATGGAACCTTTTCAAAGAAAAAGTCATTACGATTTTCCTTGTTAATTAATGCTATGTCACTATGACGTTTACTGTGAAATGGTTCCACGGTGGCTTATGAATTAAAGTCCTTGACCATACACGATGGACCATTAAGGCATTGGTCCCACCGCCGGCGACGAGCGATAAACGAGTAGAACTGAACAGAAACTAGAAACGAGTGGGCGAGTTTGAGTGGGGCGAAACCAATTTTGATGAAACATGTCTAAGAACCATCGCCAAGAAACCTACTTTTACTATCCAAATCGGTTCACCCGTTTAAGAGCTATAATGCCACAGACAGACAGACACAGACACACACAAACAAAAGCGGTCAAACTTGTAACATCCCTCTTTTTGTGTCGGGGGTTAAAAATGCCCCCACACTAACGCGTAGTTTCCGCAGGATAGCTAAATAAGTACAGATACTTCGCAGACGGAGTCGCGGGCAACGGACTAGTAAGTAAGTACATTATTATTCTATTGGTGATAGTGTGATTGTTAACGTGGTTTTCATACATATTATCTGGGCATCATTTTTTGTACGGAACCCTCCGCAAGCGAGTCCGACCCTAACTTGCCAGGTTTTTATCTTCGGCGGTAAGTACAGAACCTTAAAATCATCATCATCATCATTTCAGCCGAAAGACGTCCACTGCTGAACATAGGCCTCCCCCAAGGCTCGCCAAACGGATCGGTCCCGTGCCATCCGCATCCAATGCGAACCTGCAACCTTAACCAGGTCGTCGCTCTATCTTGTTGGAGGCCTACCTACACTCTTCCTGCAGGCCTACCTGTCTTCCGGTCCGTGGACTTTGAAATATCCCGCTTTAATGTTTTAAGCATCGCATTCATGAGATTTATGACATAGCTCGCCAGGTAAACAATATTAAACTTTTGATTTATGTCTAATGATGCAATTTAAAGTTTATTGCTATAAAAGCGCGCTATCTAGACTGGACTAGTTTTTACAAGCTTTTTGTTAACTTGAAATATATGTATATGTACTAGGCTTGCAACGAATAGAATATTCGGCAGTATACCGAATACCGAATATTCGGCGAGCCCCCTGACCGAATAGCCGAATATTAGGCGAAAGTATTCGGCCGGATTTTAGCGCCAAACTTGTACAGACGTGATTGTTTGTTTGCGCTCGTTTGTTCTAAAAGAAGTAAACTACTTTCTAAAAATGCAGAAAAATTTGTCTTTCTGCACCACAACCTTCCCCTTCTAAATTTTGATTATGAAAATAATTCAAATGCATAGAAAAATTCTTAACTTTTCTAATACAGAAGATGATTATGTAAGTACCTGTTTTATATACCAATGACTGCTTAAATGATGAACTAAAACAATTACTTTGCTCACCCGCGACCTTACAATAGTTACGTTTATGCAAGAAATGTGCGTTCATGCAGTTCCTCCACCTCCACACTGTACGAACACACACAAATCATATAAACCCAACCATCACCACCACCAAGCTACACTGACGCGTTTCGAACTCAACCATAGAGCTCATCTTCAGAGTTACCACAACCGTATGCTATGCTACCAAATGTTTAACATTTGGCGCACATTTCTTGCATAAACGTAACTATTGTAAGGTCGCGGGTGAGCAAAGTAATTGTTTTAGTTCATTAATATGGACCTCCGCAAAGTAACGCCTGATTCAATAAATTACTTAAATGATTATAAAATTTAATAAGAGAAATGAAAATATGAATATATACGTAATGAATCGATTTTTTTTTTCATTTTACCAATTATCCCCATATAACAAAATATATTATTAAGTATTCGGTATTCGGCCGAATATAATAAAAGCAGCCGAATAGGCCGAATACCGAATAGTAACCGAATATTCGTTGCAAGCCTATATGTACTATCGCCCCAAGCGCCAGATACCCATTTTCAAAACAAATTTGCTTGCAGCCGTTGATGTTTATTGCTATGGATTGTTATGGACAGATGTCTAGCCACTGCACGCAAACTGGGCCTCTAAGGTGGTTATCTGGCGCTTGGGGCGATAGTACCTATACACCGTGAAATTTTAGTGGTTGTTTTCCCGAAACGAGGTGATTTAGTTTCGATTGTACAATCGATTTATAATTACTATTTTGACTAGAGTCAAAAATCCAATTGTGAAAAACGAAAGCCGAAAATGACCGCAAACCAATAGTAACGCTTCGTTGGTACAAGTAGCGTACGATCGTACGATAGGTTAGGTACCAACGAAGCGTTACTATTGGTTTGCGGTCATTTTCGGCTTTCGTTTTTCACAATTGGATTTTTGACTCTAGTCAAAATAGTAATTATAAATCGATTGTACAATCGATATTAAATCACCTCGTTTCGGGAAAACAACCACTAAAATTTCACGGTGTATGTATCTATGTATCATCATCATCATCATTTCAGCCGAAAGTTCCCGCTGGAGCGATAAACGAATTCTTCGCAGACGGAGTCGCGGGCAACAAGCTAGTGAGTTTATAAATTGGTTAAAAATATAATCCTATTGATCTCTCCGTGAACAGTAAAAGGTTGAATCAACTGTTTTGTGTTGTTTAAGGTAAACGTCACTGACCCAATACATGGAACCTTCAATCTTATGTCATAGTAAGGCTTGATTTCCTCCTACGCCGACGTCGGTCGCTGACGTCGGTCGAGCGTACCGTCGGTCGCGTATGAGCCATCAGCGTCGCTGTGCGGTGCCCCATAGAATATTGTGTTTATTCGTACGCTCGACCGACGTCAGCGACCGATGTCGGTCAGCTTCGCACTGAGCGCGCGATAGTGGTGTATAGCGCGTCAGCGCCGTCAGCGCACCGACGCGCGCGGCGCTGACGAGCGAGACCGGCGCGCGCCATCAGTGGCGCGTAGCAATAAATCTGCCGCGGACGTCAGCGTCGCTGTGCGGTGGCCCATAGAGTATTGTGTATATTCGTACGCGCGATCGACGTCAGCGACCGATGTCAGCGTAGGAGGAAATCAAGCCTAAGAGAAGCGACAGATGGGTGTCATCTACTGTACCTCTACCATGAGTTTACACTAGTTTACGTGACCGTAATCGCTAGTGACGGCGTAAATTATTTGTATGGAGAATTGTGCAGCGCCTCTAGCGGTCACTTACGGAAGTACAATTCTCTATACAAAATCATTTACGCCGTCGCTAGCGAGTACGGTCACTGTAAACTAGTGTAACTCATGGTAGAGGTACTGTGCGTCGATGTTTCGAGCATATTGGTACGTTTACGTTACTCAGTCCCTAGTTGTCCAAGTGACATCTTTCTAGTTGTCCAAGTGACATTTTTATACTGTTTCATAGAAAATTTCCAGGAAACAAAATTTACTTTTGTTTATTTATTTTAATTTTGACTGCGTAAAGTGATTAGTTAATGAATTGAGATGTGAGATGTATGGGAAAAATTTGTGTCTAAACTCCTGACCAGTGGTGGTGTAGGAGAATGGCACGCACGGAATGCTGAGGACCTGGGTTCGATTCCGAGCGCTGGTCTTTTTTCTGGTGTTTTTTCTATGCATCCATGTTTCAGTTTGTATTTAGTATGAAATATAGATACAAAATTTGTGTAACTATAGCAACGGGTAGCAAGAAAAAATTGATTCATCCAAAAATATGTTTCTCGCAAAATTGTCTATTGCGTTATAAACTAAATTAAACATCATTGTCCCGTGATTTTTCCCGCAAATTCGTGCGTTTAGCTTCGAGCCTTTGAGGGGAAAATTGCGCGTTCAACAGGTAAAGAGACGTGCCCGTCCCTATAGGTTTTACGATATCGATGTTTTGTGGGTAACTGTCATAATACCGAAAAACGAAACACCGAATATATTCTGTGCAAACGGTAAACTTATCAGAATTTATTAAAATAGCATCGTATAGAATCTATTGTTAGGTTACTTTTATAACAATATTAAAATGCTTATGGTTTAAGAAAAAAACCTTAAAATCTAACAAGTTAGGTATGAAGTATCTTTTTGTATTTATTTTTTTCAACTTCATTTTTTATTACTTTTACGGTCATCCCGTGAAGCCATATAGGTATTCCAAACTAAATACAAACTGAAATATAGATGCACAGAAAAAACCCCAGAAAAAAGACCAATGCTGGGAATCGAACCCAGGTCCTCAGCATTCCGTGCTGCGTGCTTACCCCTACACCATCACTGGTCTAGAGGTTAGCGACGAATTTTTCCCATACATCGTACATTTCAGTTTGTTATAATCACCTTATGCAGTGATAAAGCGCGCATCTACGAGGGGCGTTCAATATAAAGTGAGAATGAGATGCAAACTCTTTTAATATTACGAAATTAAATACTGGCCGGTAAAGCTAATCTATCTAGCTGATTGCTATGAAAAAAAAAACTAACTGTCTTTTGTTTAAAAAAATATACGGTAATTTCTTTGCAATGCTATTGAGTACGTTACCGAAAATGGAGAAAATTTAACTGCGCGCCGTTATCAAATACTTGTATTTGAAAAATTTTTCTATGGACCAAGTCAATTTGGATTTGCGGGACACTTTAGGGTCTAATGCTCCTCCGTATTCGACAGTCGCACGTTGGTGCGCCGAATTTAGACGTGGAAGAACATCGACAATGGACGACCCCCGCTCCGGACGCCCTACTACAGCAGTAACTGAAGAAATTGTGAAAAAAGTCGAAAACTCAGTTTTGGCGGGTCGTCGTGTCACAGTTCGTTTTATTGCTGAAAATGGCAAGATTTCAACGGGGAGCGTGCATAATATTTTACATGAACGCTTGGGTATGAAAAAGGTATCTGGGCGTTGGGTACCAAGAATGCTTACTGACACGCAAAAACAAACTAGACTAGAGATTTGTCAAGAAGCTTTGAACCTGATGCAGCAAGACCGGGAACTTTTTTTGGCGCGATTTATAACAATGGACGAAACATGGCTCCATCATTACGACCCTGAAACGAAACTGCAGTCTATGACATGGAAAAGGCCATCATCTCCAACTCCGAAGAAATTTAAGGTGAGCCCATCTACCGGTAAGTTCATGGGCTCTGTTTTTTGGGATGGTAAAGGGGTATTAATGATTGAGTATCTCGAGCATGGAGCCACTATCACGGGCACTTTATACGCCAAACAAATAGCAACATTGCGCAATGAGATCCGTGAAAAACGGCGAGGTAAACTCTCGAAAGTTGTGCTGTTCCACCAGGACAATGCCCCGGCACACAAGTCCGCCGTTGCAATGGCTGCAATTCGTGATGCTGGGTTCGATATCCTTAAGCATCCTCCGTATTCACCAGATCTCGCTCCCAGTGATTTCTACCTATTTCCGAGATTGAAACAATACCTGAGAGGCCAGAAATTTGAAGACGACGACGCGGTAGTCGCTGCAGTACAAGATTTTTTAAGTACTCAAGATGAGACCTTTTTTAAAAATGGAATTTTAAGTTTAGAAAAAAGATATACTAAGTGTATTATGCTAAAAGGTGACTATGTCGAAAAATAAAATGACATTTAGTAAAAGATGTTTATAACATACTCATTCTCACTTTTTATTGAACGCCCCTAGTATGTTATGCCCTCTACCGAGAGACTTAACACTCCTTCGAAACTAACCGCTCACCTGGACCAAGAGAGCATAACATAGACGCGCGCTTTATCACTGCATAAGGTGATTATAACAAACTGAAATGTACGATGTATGGGAAAAATTCGTCGCTAACCTCTAGACCAGTGATGGTCTAGGGGTAAGCACACAGCACGGAATGCTGAGGACCTGGGTTCGATTCCCAGCATTGGTCTTTTTTCTGTGGTTTTTTCTATGCATCTATATTTCAGTTTGTATTCAGTTTGAAATATACCTTCAAATCTTTTGGTCTTTTGACTCGATCTATATGGTATGATAGCCGTAGCCGTGGTGGCTTAGCAGTTAGACCTATGGTCTCAAGCAGAGGGTCGTGGGTGCAAATCCCGGCTCGTACCTCTGAGTTTTTCAAAATTTATGTGCGAAATTACATTTGAAATTTACCATGACCTTTACGGCGAAGGAAAACATCGTGAGGAAAGCTGTATACACTTGCGAAGGAATTCAATGATGTGTGTAAAGTTCCCAATCCGCATTGGGCCTGCATGAGAACTACGGGAGAGGAGGCCTGTGCCCTGCAGTGAGACGTATATACCTAGACTGGGATGATGATAAGATATACCCATGATTTATTGATAGAAGATTGAGACTTTCTGTTTTGTTTTTGAGACTTTGTATTACGAAGGTTTAAATTTTTTAATCCTACTTTATTCTACAACAGGAGCGAATCTGCTGGCATAAGCCACATAGAAAGCAAGTATAGTCGACGAAATGCTTTACCATTTTTTTTGCGACATTTCCTACATCGGAATAAAGACAATAAGGCTGATTATCACATTGACTTGTAAATGAAAATAGCTTTTGATGTTTTAAGCCATACGAACGACATTGAGCCTTAGGGTAGTAAAGGAATCCCTCGATCGTCTAAACATGGAAAAAATACAGAGTGAATTCAAATTGGTGATACAAAATTAGTGCTTCGTACTCAGTTAATCTATCTATATATACATATAATAAATCTGTAACAAGTCGGTGTCTGTACATTGAAGATATTTGAGAAAAACTGTCACTAGGGCTATTTATTAGCGCAATAGAACCCAAAACAATGATTTTTAGAATTATTGTCTGTCTGTCTGTTTGTCTGTGCGTTTGTGCGCGCTAATCTCAGAAACGGCTTAACCTGGAAGGATGCGGTTTTCACTGATATGTTGGTATTTTCTTGGATTAACATTTAGTGTTTGTTTCATTTGAATCGGTTCACAAATAAGAAAGATACGTCTATTTTAAGAATTTATCGAACAGGTTTTTTTGTTTGAACGCGCTAATCTCAGGAACTACTGCTCCGATTTGAAAAATTATTTTAGTGTTAGATAACACATTTATCGAGGAAGGCTATAGACTATATATCATTACGCTAACACCAATAGGAGCGGAGCGGAGCGGAAGAATGTTTCAAAATCGGGGGTTTTTGAAGTAAAACTTCTATAGGCACGCTTGATTTGGGAGTACGGTGTTGAATGTGAACGCGGGTGTGCGGGGGGGTGCGGGGGCGGGTATTTTTTTTTATATCGAGGAACTAAGGAGAGCCATAATTGACGAAAAAGCAAATTGGATAAAAAAAAAATAAGCTGCCCAAATTACTAATTCCACGCGGACGGAGTCGCGGGCAAAAGCTAGTGATTAATAAAATAATAAATTAATTAATAAAAAATTAATAAATATCACGGGACATTTCACACCAATTGACCTAGTCCCAAAGTAAGCTAAGCAAAGCTTGTGTTATGGGTACTAAGCAACGGATAATCATACTTATAATAGATAGATACATACTTAAATACATATTAAACACCCAAGACCCGAGAACAAACATTCGTATTTTTCATACAAATATCTGCCCCGACACGGGAATCGAACCCGGGACCTCAAGCTTCGTAGTCAGGTTCTCTAACCACTAGGCCATCTGGCCAATATAATGCACTAACTCATTTGTTTTTATTAGTCTTATTTAATTTGAGGTGTCCATACATTGAGTGGTTTCAGAGTTCACAATAATCTATGGACGCCCCAAATTTTATAAGACTAAAATTATAACAAATGAGTTAGTGCATTATATTGTCCAATCATTAACTAAGTACGAAACACTAATTTTGTATGACCAATTTGAATTCACCCTGTATATAAAGTAAGCAATAGGAGACCTATAGCTTATTTTTATTAGTTTTTACTTTTTTTCTTTATTGTTTTAGTGGAAACATTTATTCACATAAAATATACACAATGATTTCGCTGCTTTGCTAAAAAACCGGCCTAATTCGAAATGATACGCTGTGTAACTATCCACCTAATAATGCAATAATTAAAGTATTAAGTTACACAGCGTATCATTTCGAATTAGGCCGGTTTTTTAGCAAAGCAGCGATTTGTAAAAAAAAACTTAAATTAACTTAAAAAAAACTTGTAGTTATAATATGTAAGTCAATTTAAAGGGTATCCTTTATATTTCTCCTATACTTTGTCTTAATTACTATATTACTTTAATATTTTTTTGCTATCGATAAATTGTCACATGCCTACGGTCTGATTTGAGGTGGGAACAATGGCCCCGCGCGGCGAGTCGCAATCAAGGTCTGCTCGATAGAAACCAGAGTACCTGAGCCCCGAATGGGAATACAACCCTATACTTGGTTCACTCACTCGTGGCACACATACATTTGGAAGAAACGCGGATGGACGAAGTGGTGTCGTAGTTCGAAGAATCCCACTAACATTATTCCGTTCCCACGCGGGCCCAGTTTGGATTGGGAACTTCACACACACCATTGAATTTCTTCGCAGGTGTATGCAGGTTCCTCACGATGTTTTCCTTAACCGTAAAGCTCATGGTAAATTTCAAATGTAATTTCGCACATAAATTCTGAAAAGCTTAGATTTGCAAGCCGGGATTTGAACCCACGACCCTCTGCTTGAGAAGTCATAGGTCAAACCGCTAGGCCACCATAATGCGGGCTGCGTTCAATTTGACCTGACCGCGACCGCAGAACGCATCCAGTGTGACAAATCCTATAAAAGTAAGTTATTCATGTGCGAAATTACATTTGAAATTTACCATGAGCTTTACGGTGAAGGAATAACGCCTCGCGGAAACCTGCACACACCTTCGAATTCAATGGTGTGTGTAATGGCCGGCGCCCACTGACGGCATGGCACGGCGTGGCATTTTATTATTATCAAGTTATTTTGAATCTTATTTCAATGAGTTTAGAATTCATGTTACTTTATTTAGATACCACGATGCCGCGACGTCCTGAGGGCCGATGCCACGCATAACCAATAAAGTGTCATGAATTCTAAATTCATTGAAATAAGATTCAAAATAACTTGATAGTAATAAAATGCCACGCCGTGTCATGCCGTCAGTTGGCGCCGGCCCTTAAGTTCACAATCCGCACTGGGCCGCGTGGGAACTACAGCCGAACGGCTCATTCTGAGAGGATGCCTGTGCCCTGCAGTGGAAGGCATGCTGGAGTGATGATGATTGAACATTACAGGAGTTTAGTACCTACTAACCAACAACTCGCACGACAGAAAAACTTGTCTTCATAGACAGACACAAAGTGATTCTACACCGTGAAATTTTAGTGGTTGTTTTCCCGAAACGAGGTGATTTAGTATCGATTGTACAATCGATTTATAATTACTATTTTGACTGGAGTCAAAAATCCAATTGTGAAAAACGAAAGTCGAAAATGACCGCAAACCAATAGTAACGCTTCGTTGGTACAAGTAGCGTACGATCGTACGATAGGTTAGGTACCAACGAAGCGTTACTATTGGTTTGCGGTCATTTTCAGCTTTAGTTTTTCACAATTGGATTTTTGACTCTAGTCAAAATAGTAATTATAAATCGATTGTACAATCGAAACTAAATCACCTCGTTTCGGGAAAACAACCACTAAAATTTCACGGTGTATAAGGATTTAGTTTTTCCTTAAGAGGCACATTGCAGAACCCTAAAAACATTTATCTCACTAATTACAATACTAAACGCTAGTCTATAATTAACTATCATAAATAATTAAGATTAGTCCTAGCCCCCATTTCACCAAGTTTGACAGGTGCGTCTATTCTCATATTAACGTCGCTACTGTACTACTTTCACGGAGAGCCATTTTGACAATACGCGTACATATGTTAATTACATCATCATCATCATCATTTCAGCAGAAAAACGTCCACTGCTGAACATAGGCCTCCCCCAAAGTTGGCCAAACAAATCGAATTAGAAATTAACACTTTCGGAATCGAACCTCCTTACCATATTTAGAAAGAACCACGGCATAGGTCGAAACGGTCGAACATAAGTAATATTATTATCTCAACCATTCTTTTTTTTTACATAAAACTGACCCCTATCTCACCTGATGAAAAATGTAGATGAATCCAAAGGTACAACTTACTATGTCACCAACTATTCACTATGTCACTGTACTGGTTTTGATGAGAAGTAAGAAAAATAAAAAAAAGAATATTTGTATTGTATTGTATTGTATTGTATCTTAATTTAATAATGAATCTAAAAACTAATAACAGTAATAACCCCTCCACCGCCTCTGGCATTCCATCCACATCTCACCTGGCAAATGCAGGTGATATTTTAAATTAAAACGAAATCCTCCGACAAAACTTTAGTTCGTAATGACTTAATCAAAACAGAAACTATTAGGAAGGGCGGGTCCTCTGCGATCGCTAAATATAGCAGCTGGTTAAAATATCATTATGGGGGTTCATACTGACATGTTTTTGTAATTACTTTTAAATATAGCATAGCAGGCGTTACATATTTACACACATTGTGGTTAAGTAAAAGTAGAACGAAACTCATCATCATCATTTCAGCCGACAGACGTCCACTGCTGAACATAGGCCTCCCCCAAGGCCCGCCGAACGGTTACCTATCAAAATTTAGATTTTTTTTCCGAATATTTAAAATCCCGAATGCTTCATTTATCCGAATGCATTTTTTCTGAAACTGTAAATATTTCAGGATTTTTATAAAACAACCCTAACCTAACCTAAAGGGTTCTATAGGTACACGATGGTCCTGAAATAAATCCTGAAATATTTACAGTTTCAGAAAAAAATGCTTTCGGACAAATGAAGTTTTCGGGATTCTAAACCTTCGGAAATAAAAATTTCTAAACATCGTTAGGATCCCTCGCCAAACAGATCGGTCCCGTGCCATCCGCATCCGCGGCCTACCTACACTGAGTCTTCCGGTCCGTGGACGCCACTGGAGAACCTTTTTGCCCCATCGGCCATCAGTTCTACGTGCGATGTGCCCTGCCCACTGACACTTGAGTCCGGCGATTCTTCGAGTTATGTCGGTGACTTTAGTTCTTGCGCGGATTTCATCATAGCCCTCTGAGTGACTTTGAGCTTCTTATGAGGCCCATCGTTAGCGGCCACGTCTCAGTGCCATAAGTCATCACTGGCAACACACACTGGTCAAAGACTTTTAGGCTTAAGACATTGCGGTATATTGGATGACATGATTATATGTATAGCGGAGAACGAAAGTAAACTAAACTAAATAAATGACTAAAATAAATCGTATTTTGTAATCAAGGGATCATTATCACGTCTGAAAATACCATTCGGAAAATGTGAAAATTGAATAATTTGGAACAAAGTTAAAATTTCATCTGAGCTCTAGTTTTGTAGAAAAAATCCAAAATATATTCAATAACTATTTAAAAAATTCAAATTTAAGCCGACCAAATGAATTCTCCGTGGAGCGATGACCTTCGCAAGGCGGCTGGCAAGAGCTGGATGAGAGTGGCCGAGGATCGTGCTCAGTGGCGTGCCATGGGAGAGGCCTATGTCCAGCAGTGGACGAGCATAGGGTGATGATGATGAAATGAATTCCGTCTTGGGGCCAGACCACCAGATTTTCACTACCAGATTAAGTATTGTATTGTCACCAAGAGTCGAAAAATTATTTGCAAATTTTGAAACTCAAATACCTACAAACATACATATCAAAGTTGTGACTGTTGTGAGTTAAATAAAAGCCTACCTAAATACAAAAATCTGCCTGGAATCGCGCGCTATGAAACAATAAAAACACTCGTAAAAGTAGAATTATCCGGTTTAACCCTATAATGACGTAGACATTTATGACACAAATAAGGAAAATCCTTAATTTGAACACGTTTTATTTACAGTGATCAAATTTTGCTACAGTTTTTTGGTCACCACATGTTTGATCGTTCGTAATTAGTGTAATTAGGTACAGTCAAATCTTTTTAGGGCTCCGTACACTGTGGACTTTAATAGCCCTAAATTGTACTTAGGTAGGTATCCGGAAAAACAGATGTTGCTAGATCTGCATTAAAAAAACATATAAAACCTATCTTTTGCCCGCGTCTAAGCTACTCGGATTCCGACTAAGCTACCCCACGGAATCTAAGTAATTTTCTGGTATAAAAACTATCCTATGTCTTTTTTTCCTCAAACAATGTCCACACCAAATATTGTCTAAATCGGCTTAGCGGTTAAAGCTTGAAGTCATTCATAACAGACAGACAGACTGACAGAGAAACTTACTCTCGCATTTATCATATTGATACGCAAGTTAAGATTATGTACTTCTAAGTCCATATAAGTCTTTATGAACTAAGTATATGTACTCGTAACTACCTAATGTGTCGTCTTGTATAGTCGACTCTCTTTTCTCTTGAAAAGATGACTTTCTGCCAAGATGGTCCTTCAGAAAGCGCTAGTAGTTTAAATAAAGTGACATAAATATAGTGGATAAAAGTTTTGATTTTGATTTTTTGACTACAAAAGATACAAAATATTATATATGTACACACGAACTTTAATGGAAAGTCCCTAAAGTTTTGTAACTTTAGCAATATCGATCTTTACGTAGTTGACTGTACCTGCCTAAGTTTTTAACCGCCTTATTATTGTATAGTTCCATCTATAAAACTTTGTAATGATTATTTTATGCATTCCATGCTCTGCTTAAATCTTTCTTCCTTCTTTCTGTTTTCTGTTTGTTTTGTGTCTGTACTTGTTTCTCTGTATTGTTTTCTTTGAGGTGGAGAATAAAGAGTTTTTGTATTGTATTGTTTCAAAGATATCGCTCTATACCGATAAGGCCGTCCATTGCTTACCGTGTAAATTTTCTTCATGTATTTACTTAATACACTACCTCTAAACTTTTTATTATGGGATGTACAAAGAGTTATTTTATTGTATTATAAGTATTATTTACATTAATTACAAATTCCTACCCACACATATCGTTTGCATATTAAACATAATCCAAGAATAGCTTGTCATTAGAGGTTATACTTGTTATAATTTTCCCGCCAAAAAGCACAGGTAAACTACGCCGAGTCAAATTACGCACGTCTTCCTTTCTCGTTACAGTGTCGCCAACCGTGAAAATAATATCCGACGCGAGTTGAATCCGCGCCTTTGAGTTGGCAACACTTGTATCGAAATTTCAAATTTAGTTAGAACTTGGAATTGATGTTTCTTTTTAATTGAGGGACGATTGGTTGGACCGTGGTCTTCGGGGTTAAAGTGCCAAGATTGTCACATCAAAAAAGAAAACGCTTCGAGTCGGAGTCTCAGACGAAGGATTCTTTCTTTTTTTCTTTGAAATTCTTTGCGGACATAGTTGCGCGCAATAGCTAGCTAGTATTTAAATATATGTGACTAAAATAGAATCGTTAACGTTAAAGAGTAGGTATTTAAGCATCATTTAAACCAAATGTTACTGTGATCGTTGTTAATATGCAGTAAAACTTTAACAGCCTTTTAATTGGTTGAACTAATTACCGAATTAGGGTTTAGGAGAATTAAATTTAATGGTGGATTAAGTGTAAGTAAAGAAACGTCGCTCTAAGTGTTTTAAGTATGTTACTACTAGCACTTTGATAGATTGGAGAGTTGCCAGATTTAAGTGGCATTGGGCAGGGCACATTGCTCATAGAACCAAATTTTCCGGAAGAAAACTGTTCTATGTCCTTCCCCTGTGTCCTTTCCAGATCAATCTGTCATCATCATTATTTCAATCGTAGGACGTCCACTGCTGGACATAGGTCTCCCTCATTGACGCCCAATCATTACGGTTGGAAGCGACTTGCATCCACCCTGAACCTGCGGCCTTCACCAAATCAAACTATACTGACTGATTTTAAATTTCATTTAAATTGGTTCAGCGGTTTAAGCATGAACAGGTAACAGACAAGCAGACAGAGATAGGGTGAGGCCACACGAGCGTAATTTTGTGAGTCGTGAGCGGCAGAATTTCGGTTGCGCCATACATTGTGTCACGTGATGGCCCGCATATTGTATGGCGCGAACCGAAATTCTGCCGCTCACGACTCACAAAATTACGCTCGTGTGGCCTCACCCTTAATTTCGATTTTATAATATTAGCATGGACATAGATGGTAAAAGCGATTCACTGTCTACGACTGTATTCAACAATAAATACAATCTACTTGCTATAAAGTATTTTTTTAACAAAAACTTATTCCCTTTTGACATACGGAACCCTAAAAGGACAATAACAATCAATTCATCGTTTTATTTTATCCGCGAATCCCGGAAAACTCTTTGAGATAGTATTTTCTTTACAAAATACAACAATCCGATGTATTTTAGACAATTAAAACAAAGTCTGAAGGGAAAAAAGGGTGGTTGAAATTCCAACCAAAGGGAATTCATCTAATACCTTGAAAGCCTTTCTATAATTGGGATAATACTTAGATCGCGAATATCTACTTAAATCCTTTTGATACGTTTTTAAAAGTGGATAGCTATTTTCATCATCATCGTCATCAACATTTCAGCCGAAATACGTCCACTGTTGAAGGCTCGCCAAACAGATCGGCCCTGCGCCATCCGCATCCAATGCGTTCCCGCCACCTTCACCAGCTCGTCGCTCCATCTTTTTGGAGGTCTGCCTACACTGCGTCTTCCCCATCGGCCGTCAGTTCTACGAGCGATGTGTCCTGCCCACTGCCACTTAAGTCTAGCGATTCTTCGAGCTATGTCCGTGACTTAGCTATCTTAGTGGCCATTATTTTGAAAAATTGCTTTTAAGGATTTGCCACATTGGATGTGTTCTGCGGTCGCGGGCAGGTCAAATTGAACGCAGCCCACATTATATGTGAACGACATTGTCGGTCTCTATACACCGTGAAATTTTAGTGGTTGTTTTCCCGAAACGAGGTGATTTAGTATCGATTGTACAATCGATTTATAATTACTATTTTGACTAGAGTCAAAAATCCAATTGTGAAAAACGAAAGTCGAAAATGACCGCAAACCAATAGTAACGCTTCGTTGGTACAAGTAGCGTACGATCGTACGATAGGTTAGGTACCAACGAAGCGTTACTATTGGTTTGCGGTCGTTTTAGACTTTCGTTTTTTACAATTGGATTTTTGACTGTAGTCAAAATAGTAATTATAAATCGATTGTACAATCGATACTAAATCACCTCGTTTCGGGAAAACAACCACTAAAATTTCACGGTGTATCTCTTTTTGCAATAAATTGTTATTTTAGTTTAATTATAATTAATAGTTTTGTTTTCATTTAATATTTTATTTTCAGGGCTTATCCATATTAATATCTACACATGACATTAATGACGTAAGAATAGCTCATTAATAAATACAGGCCTTATACTACGAAGTGCAAAATTCGAACTTTGTATCGTGCCATTCCTCTCACGCTAATAGTATTTAATACAAGAGCGAGCAAGACGATGCGATACGAACTTCGATTTTCGAAATTCGGAGTAGCCCCCCCAGTACGCTTAGTATAAGTTTTGCTTCACCAAAATACTTCTCGATCGCGTTTACGTAAAAAAAAACAATTACTAGGGAAACATGACAGCGCCTCCGCGGCCGCGCGTCCATGCTTCCATAGAATTGTTTTTTTTACGTAAACGCGATCGAGAAGTATTTTGGTGAAGTAAAACTTATACTAAGCGTACTGAGCTCGTGGGTGAGGCCGGGGCCGCACTGGTAAGGCGACCGGCGACGCGACGCGACGGCGACTAAATCAAACATAGTTCGAGTTATGTGAGCGGCCGCAGTGGCCAGTGCGGCCCCGGCCTGAAGCTTCACACGACGTCGTGTTGCTTCACTATGCTGTTGCAGTCGTTGCAATATGAAAGCTGCAACTACTTACTATAGCAGCTATAGCAGCATTGACTGATTCAATATTCTCTGACATTAAGTACAATTGTTACTAACAAAATGAACCAATGTTTTATTCTGAAATTCATTCATAATCAATTGTATTTTATTTGAAACCAGATCCACAACAAGATTATGTTAGCTATTGTCGGCCATCTTGAAAGAACTCGATGTCATTTTAAAAATTAAAGGCCACTTCGTCTGTCATCCTTGAATAATTGAAGTAGTTGTTGAAAATAGAAGAGAAAGAATGACAAAGGAATACCAAAAAGGGTTTTACGAATTGTAGAGTTTGATCAGAAGTATAGAGAAGCTTAAAATAGATGTTTCAGCTCCGAATAAATAATAATGTTCTAATATATAAAAATCTCGTGTCACGGTGTCCTCTCCTCCGAAACGGCTTGACCGATTTTCATGTTTTTTTTTTATTTACTCTTATTAAAGCATTCAAATTAACAGTTCAGCTTTAAGAGAGGGGGGAACGCTCCATTTTAACTCACCACCACATTGCGTTTATGAGAGATACCTACTACCTACCAAAAAATTTTTCTTCTGCATTTTATTTTTTCACTTTTTTGGGATGATTGCTAATACCCATGCAAAATTACAGCTTTCTAGCGCTAAAAAGAGCAAAAAATGTTAATGATTCCAAAGCTACTAAGTAAGTAACATGAATCACTTTTGAAATAAATATTCATTCAGTCAGCCAAAGAGGAATTGGCTAAATGGTCCCATGGTGGGCGTCATTCAGAATGACTGGTTGTACCTAATTGGCACTCGATGGAAAATTTTAAAGTGTTTGAATATTTTTATACCTACCAGTAGGAATAATGATCCTTATTAAAAGGATAAAATTACATTTTTTCAGGTTGCGTTATAAAATTACTAGCTGTTGCCCGCGACTCCATCTGCGGAGAATAGGGGTATAAAAAAATACCCTACGACCTATTCTCAGACCTACCGAATATGGAGAAGAAAGTTTCATAAAAATCGACTAAGCCGTCTCGGAGGAGTTCGATAACAAACACCGTGATACGAGATTGTTATATATTAGATTAGACTAGCTGTTGCCCGCGACTCAGTCTGCGAAGAATAGGGGTAGGTCTACAAAAAATAGCCTACGACCTATTCTCAGATCTACCGAGTATAAAGAAAAAAGTTTCATAAAAATCGGTCAAGCCGTTTCGGTGGAGTTCGATAACAAACACCGTGATACGAGATTTTTATATCTATACTAATATTATAAACCTGAAGAGTTTGTTTGTTTGTTTGCTTGAACGCGCTAAACTCAGGAACTACTGGTCTGATTTGAAAAATTCTTTCAGTGTTAGATAGCCCAGTTATCGAGAAAAGCTATATAATATCACGCTAAGAACAATAGGAGCGGAGCATCAATGATTAACGCGGACGAAGTCGAGGGCAACAGCTAGTAAAATATGATATGGCTATGGAAACATTTCATTATCATTCCGTCTAGTTTACCTATACAGGAAGATTAATTATTTCGAATTTGACACTCGGGACGTCTCAGTTTTAACCGTAAAGGTTCGTGTTTTCTCATATAGGGTAGGTATTTATATAAAATCCTAGAATTTAATCACATAAAATATCCAAACCTACGAGGGGCGTTCAATATAAAGTGAGAATGAGATGCAAACTCTTTTAATATTACGAAATTAAATACTGGCCGGTAAAGCTAATCAATCTAGCTGATTGCTATGAAAAAAAAACTAACTGTCTTTTGTTTAAAAAAATATACGGAAATTTCTTTGCAATGCTATTGAGTACGTTAGCGAAAATGGAGAAAATTGAACTGCGCGCCGTTATCAAATACTTGTATTTGAAAAATGTTTCTACGGACCAAGTCAATTTGGATTTGCGGGACACTTTAGGGTCTAATGCTCCTCCGTATTCGACAGTCGCACGTTGGTGCGCCGAATTTAGACATGGAAGAACATCGACCATGGACGACCCCCGCTCCGGACGCCCTACTACAGCAGTAACTGAAGAAATTGTGAAAAAAGTCGAAAACTCAGTTGTGGCGGATCGTCGTGTCACAGTTCGTTTTATTGCTGAAAATGTAAAGATTTCAACGGGGAGCGTGCATAATATTTTACATGAACGATTGGGTATGAAAAAGGTATCTACGCGTTGGGTACCAAGAATGCTTACTGACACGCAAAAACAAACTAGACTAGAGATTTGTCAAGAAGCTTTGAACCTGATGCAGCAAGACCGGGAACTTTTTTTGGCGCGATTCATAACAATGGACGAAACATGGCTCCATCATTACGACCCTGAAACGAAACTGCAGTCTATGACATGGAAAAGGCCATCATCTCCAACTCCGAAGAAATTCAAGGTGAGCCCATCTGCCGGTAAGTTCATGGGCTCTGTTTTTTGGGATGGTAAAGGGGTATTAATGATTGAGTATCTCGAGCATGGAGCCACTATTACGGGCACTTTATACGCCAAACAAATAGCAACATTGCGCAATGAGATCTGCGAAAAACGGCGAGGTAAACTCTCGAAAGTTGTGCTGTTCCACCAGGACAATGCCCCGGCACACAAGTCCGCCGTTGCAATGGCTGCAATTCGTGATGCTGGGTTCGATATCCTTAAGCATCCTCCGTATTCACCAGATCTCGCTCCCAGTGATTTCTACCTATTTCCGAGATTGAAACAATACCTAAGAGGCCAGAAATTTGAAGAAGACGACGCGGTAGTCGCTGCAGTACAAGATTTTTTAAGTACTCAAGATGAGACCTTTTTTAAAAATGGAATTTTAAGTTTAGATAAAAGATATACTAAGTGTATTATGCTAAAAGGTGACTATGTCGAAAAATAAAATGACATTTAGTAAAAGTTGTTTATAACATACTCATTCTCACTTTTTATTGAACGCCCCTAATATTTAGGTAAAGTAATTAACAACAAAACCTCAGCCCAAGGGATTATACCAGGTTTATGCCATTATTGTTTTTGCGTATTCGCGATTCTGCACAATATGAATTCCACACAACTGAGTTTCATCACATGCGTAATGCTTCACAGTCATTATTTCTACGCAATCTTGTTTTTGCCCATTCGCGATTCTGCACAATATGAATTACACACAACTTAGTTTGATCACATGCGTAATGCTTCACAGTCATTATTTCTACGCAATCTTGTTTTTGCCCATTCGCGATTCTGCACAATATGAATTCCACACAACTTAGTTTGATCACATGCGTAATGCTTCACAGTCATTATTCCTACGCAATCTTGTTTTTGCTTATTCGCGATTCTGCTCGATATCGATAAAAGGTTGTGCAAAAATGTTTTTTCAAGCAGTACACTCAGGTAAAATATAAATGCCAACTTTGAATTTATTTTAAGCTTAAACTAAACAAGTTGAAAAGTACTTTTTCTCAAACATCCAAGGAAATGTGGAAAGGCATATATTTTATAATACTTATTTTAATGTAATAAGTATGCCGTACGCTGCTATGTAGGTCATTATATAATTCAAATTCAAATTCAAATTGTTTATTAAAATAAATAATTATTTACACGTAAAGTCGTTAGTAAGCGCTGAGAATATATAATAATAATAATATGAATGTACCCTCTAGAAGCGGAGCATTAAAAAAATGCGTGAAGTATAACGCATGCGATTAAATTCAGTTGTGTGGAATTCATATTGAGCAGAATCGCGAATAGGCAAAAACAAGATTGCGTAGAAATAAGGACTGTGAAGCATTACGCATGTGATGAAAATCAGTTGTGTGGAATTCATATTGTGCAGAATCGCGAATAGGCAAAAACAATAATGGCATAAACCTCGTATAATCCAAGCCCAAGGTTTTGCACTTCCGATCTCTGTCGCTGTATGTCGAGAATTGCCCATTGCCAAAGTGGAAATAATCTTACTGTACCTACAAGGATTCGTGGAGTTGAAATGGATACTTATTCCTGCACTGGACTGTACTACCTTTTATCATTAACCGCGCGTAGCCTTTCTTCAGTTCGCTTGTTTTTAATTTTATAGCTTTAATATTACTTGAGTTTAGAGAGGAACTCTTAGTACTGTTAATTTTAGAGAACCTGACTACGAAGCTTGAGCTCCCGGGTTCTATTCCCGGTCGGGGCAGATAATGGTATTCAAAATAATTAATGTTTGTGTCGAGTCTTGGATTGTTCAATATGTATGTTTAATAAGTATGTCTTTATCTAAATAAAGTAAACAAATAAGTATGTTTATCCGTTGGCTAGTTTGCCGTACCAACTAAGGATTTTTTTAGAGCCGACTTTCAATTTTTTTTTATCGAACAAACAACAAGTAATCGTGTTGCAAAAACACTGGTCACTAGAGTGAATTCTCAAATACCTTACACATGAATTTCAGAACTAAAGCTTTGCTAGTAATGATACAGCAAGAGATTAAATGAATAATAATGAATATGCAATAAATGCGCCAAAAGTTCGGTAGGGCTAGAAAACTTTTTTCCTGAAATTTGGTGTTTCATTTACCGAACGAAAATAATGAAATTAAAATTCTGCCCAAATAGGGTGACATTAGTGTCACGTGGCATAGTTGTTATCCGATTTTTCTCCAAAAACTAACATACCTAAACAAATTAGTTTTATACTTAAGTCTACTTCGAAGGACGAGTACTATAATAATAATAATAATAATTACTTTTTGTATAATTATTGTAAAAATCTACCCTAAGAAAAAAAATATAAATAAAGAGAATAATAATTAGATTTTATACGACCAGATGGCCTAGTAGGTAGAGAACCTGACAACGAAGCATGAGGTCCCGGGTTCGATTCCCGCGTCGGGGCAGATATTTGTATGAATAATACGAATATTTGTTCTCGGGTCTTGGGTGTTTAATATGTATTTAAGTATGTATCTATCTATATAAGTATGTTTATCCGTTGCCTTGTACCCATATCACAAGCTATGCTTAGCTTACTTTGGGACTAGGTCAATTGGTGTGAATTTTCCCGTGATATTTATTTATTATTACTAATTCATTTATTTCAGATCCACATCCATATTTTATTTTGTTAGTAAAATTTCATATTAAGTATTAAAAGTATCTTAGTTTAGTAACTAGCTGATAGTTCAGCTCTAAAAGTATTGGCATTAGATTTTTAAGCACCTAGTATAGACAATTTTATTAGTAAAGGATTTGTTCCTAGTCATTTAGGCTGCGTATCCGGTGGATACCGGAGCTGTGCGGTGCGAGGATGCGTTGCGAGGGATGTGTTTGTCATGAACCAATAGAAACACTTCATTTACCTATCCTTGCTCAGCTTAGCTCTGGTGGAAACAGCTCATCGGAGCGAGGTTTTTGTACATACAAAACAAAAGAAGGGAAAGACGTGTGCGAGGGATGTGTTGCTAGGCGGCGTTGCTCCGCTCCCGCCTCACCGCACCCCGCCCGCTTATTTAAAAAGAGCCCGCTACACATCCTCGCACCGCTCAGCTACCTCGCACATCTCTGGTGGAAACGCAGCCTTAGGATCAGTACGATTTTAAAGTGATTGACAATGCGTTTGATATCAGTTGTTATCTACGGGATTACACTCGACGGCTTGTTAGCATGTGGTTTAGCAAGCCATAACACAAATACCTAGCTTTCTAGCCTGTTTATGCCCCACCGCTGGGTCAAACGTTTTATCCTCTTATTAGGTAGACTTTGAGCGCGACTTGCAACACGCGAAACTGGTAAAACTTCATCATTTTTATTGAATAAAGCTTATATCCTAAAATCATTTGTCACCATCATCGATATTAGTTGGTTAATACATATTTTTTCGTTATTCCGAGGGAATTTCCAAAAAAAACAAGAAATCGGTTTTTTGCTATTATGATCACTTACACGCCGAATTTAAGGAGTCTAATAATTTTAGTTACGAAGATAGGGTCCCGTTGAATTGAATATGTAAATGCCGATTTGTCCTCCCGTGGGAATTTCCAAAATTCTTGAAATTATTACACGCTTTATTACACGCTTTATATTATTTGTATGTTTGTATGTATGTTTGTATGTTTGTATGTATGTTTGTATGTTTGTATGTTTGTAACCGACTCCTTAGGGTGCGATTTTGTCCCACTTCCCGGTTTCCGATTGAGCTGAGAGTTAGGGGGATTGGGTTTAGGTGGTTGGAGGGGTTTTTAAAATGAGGAGGGGGGTAAGGGGGGTTTAGGGGACTGGGGGTTGGGGTTTGGGGTTTGGGGGGGTTGGGGAAATGGGGTGGGGGATGTTGGGGGGTTGGGTTTAGGGGGTTGGGGGGTTGTAGGTGAGGGGGGTAAAGTTAGAAAGAAAGAGGTTTACGTTTAGTAGTGTAGAGCAGTGCGCGCGCACCAAAGACCAAGTATAAGATGGACTGATTCTATTTAAGACGAGCAAAAAACCGTTTTGTCTCTTTTTAGCACATGGAAACTCCCACTGTGAAAAAATGCAACTAAAAAATAGAAAATAAATAATAGTTTCAAAAAACTAAAAAACACACTTTAAAAAATAAAAAATAAATTTTAATAAATTTCAATTCACTATTCTTATAGTGCAGTAAAAAATCTTAATAAGCAATTATTATATTGTTATATCCAGATCAAAATTTGTAAACAATTCTAAATATTGATAAAATAAACAATAATAGTTTAAAATATTTTATTGTAAAAAAAGCGTGGGGTGCTTTTTAAGATGTTATCAAAATGATAATCCTTGACAATTGACACCATGCACCCCACGCTTTTTTTACAATAAAATATTTTAAACTATTATTATTTATTTTAGCAATATTTAGAATTGTTTACAAATTTTGATCTGGATATAACAATATATTAATTGCTTATTTATTAATTAATTGTTTTTTTACTGCACTATAAGAATAGTGAATTGAAATTTATTAAAATTTATTTTTTATTTTTTAAAGCGTGTTTTTTAGTTTTTTTTAACTATTATTTTTACTGGAGGAGGTCTTGAGGAGCGCTCAACTCGAACCCTTTCAACGCCACGCCTCGACAAAACGTAAACCTGCTTTGAATCTTATGCTATTGTGTCAAGATCACTTTGACACTGTACTTTGTGCCACCTATAAGTGTCGTTGGCGTTGAAAGGGTTAAAGAAGTGACTTGTTATCCGGTTAGACGACCGGATGGCCTAGTGGTTAGAGAACCTGACTACGAAGTTTGAGGTCCCGGGTTCGATTCCCGTGTCGGGGCAGATGTTTGTATGAGAACTACGAATGTTTGTGCTCGAGTCTTGGGTGTTTAATAAGTATTTAAGTATGTATGTATCTTGGGACCGATTTTTTACCTTTAGCTTTAGTTAGTTTTAGTTAGATTTAAGTTAGTCCTAAGTTTTTACTGTTTTTATTTCATATTTGTTTAATTTTGTATCTTTTTGTAAGTATGTTTATCTGTGTCTAGTACCCATAGTACAAGATTTGTTTAGTATGGGACTAGGTCAATTGGTGTGAATTGTCCCGTAATTTTTATTATTAAAAAATAAAAAAAGATAAAAAATAAAAAAACGTGTGTAGCAATTAGCCGGACAAAGTGAAAAAATAAAATAATTATATAATTTAATTTTCTCTTAGCCTTATACAGGGTTATTTTTAATTCACTGACATCCTTTTAACCCTGAATCCCTATCACTCAAACAAATGTTTTTTGTTTTACGACTTTTTAAAATGAGGCACTTTTTTTCCATACAAATACACAGAGTATCGTAAAAACAAGAGGTAATCTCAAATTTTCAAAACGTTATTACACCAAAAATATTAAGTTATGATAAAAGCCGTAAAACAAAAAACATTTGTTTAAGTGGTAGGAGTTTAGGGTTAAAAGGATGCTAGTGAATTACAAATAACTCTGTAGTGTGTGGCGTCGTTGGATAGGTCCTTATAAAATCACTTAGGTTTAGGTTGTGAAGACAATTTTTCGATATACTTAGTGATTAATTTGCGAAATGTTCAACTTTAAAGTGCATTTGTTTGCTAAAATCGAGCGTCCCCCGCTCTAAAAGCTAAACTGTCGGTATAAAAATTTTGGAAAAAATCAGGATGGGAGGAAATCTGTCAAATTAACAAGGAAAACTATAACGGGGCTAAGTTTGTAAACGTACACTAACTTAATATGAACCTAAAAACCTATTTACAAATATCCCCCGGATCTCTGCTTTTAAGCAGGGAGCCCATAAGGCTGGATGCGTTTCCTCCTCGTGTGGCAATACCGATACGTCGACCGAGGAAAGAGCTCTATGGCCACCTGTGGATCGATCAAGCTTACTGTTACCTTATTAACCCCCGACACAAAAAGAGGGATGTTATAAGTTTGACCGCTATGTGTGTGTGTCTGTCTGTCTGTGGCATCATAGCTCTTCAACGGGTGAACCAATTTGGATGCGGTTTTTTTACTAGAAAGCAGGTTTCTTGGCGATGGTTATCAGATATTTTCATCAAAATCGGTTCAGCCGTTCCAAAGTTATCAGCTCTTTTGTTAGCTGTGGAAGGGATCTTAGACGCATAATGGGCATTTACTTTACGTTCAAATATACCTACGTATGACATAATTGCGTTGGGGCTTTTTAAAATTTCTAATTTATAGTTATTAATACTGTTTTAAAATTCCGTGATTTTCACTCATAGTTAACTCGTGACCACGGCTGCTGCAATGTGGCCGAAACGTCGAGGTAAATATTAATTGCGTGACAAGTCCCGTTTAGTATAGTATTTTTTTACAAGCTTACTTTTTAAAAAAATAAAAAGTTTTAGAGCTTCGGGTCCCGACGGCCCCAGAGACTCAACAGCGAAAGCTGCAAAAATGTAACCGTTTAATTTTTATTTCCTTGTAGGTTATTTTTTTTGTAGTTATTCTAAACATGGTGGTATGGTTATATGTTTAAGCATGGTACAATAAGAACATCATTTTAAAAACTTATTAACTTATGTTACTTCATTTCATTAGCATAAATAACCGTGGCATATTTGCTGGCCTAATTAAGTATTTCTTTAAGATCACTCATTATATTGTGCCGTTTTTTGCCCAAATACACAATAAACATTAATTGTATACAGGGCGAAATTTTACATTTGATACTTTGCGTCTCAATCTCAATTTTAATGCTGAAAAATACAATGCATTAACTCAATTGGTTTAATTAGTTTTATTTAATTTGAGGTGAGGATTAACTGAGCTAGGAACAGTTTTGTATATTAATTACAGTCCTTACAATAAGCTGTAATTTGTATGCCAATCATTTTAAAATGGCATAGAAATGGCAATGTCAAAAGTCCACCCTGCTATTTATCATTCCATGGTGCAATCACCAGTTTAAATCAAGACGCCCAAACCTTAAAATCCGATCAAAACTTAACCAATTCAAAATTGTACGTTACCACACGTTTAAAACTCCGGAATTGCAAAACTCGCGGCTTAATCTAGCGTTAACCGAAAACTTACCTGGTTATACTTCAAAGGGCAATTAACTTTAAGTCAGGATCAAACCACCTTGGAAGTCGGCGAGGGAGTGAGACGCAGCACGGGGAATCTGCTTTTATAGCGGGTATTTCAAAATGGGTAACAGGTGGGCGGAGTTTGGACGGGAGGTGTGGAGTCGCTCTTTTACTATCATCATTATTATTATTTAAAATAATACACTATACCAGACGAATTAGATTCGGCTGGGCAGCGTTCGGGGAGCTCCGCAGTATCTTGTCCTCCAATATACCGCATATCTCAAGTCAAAAGTCTTTGACCATTGTGTGTTGCCAGCGATGACCTATGATACTGAGACGTGGCCGCTAACGATGGGCCTCATAAGAAAGCTCAAAGTCACTCAGAGGGCAATGGGGAGGGCTATGCTTCGAGTTTATCAGCGGGATCGCATTAGAAATGATGAAATCCGCTCAAGAACTAAGGTCACCGACATAGTTCGAAGAATCGCCAGACTCAAGTAGCAGTGGGCAGGGCACATCACTCGTAGAACCATAACTGATTGCCGATGGGGCCAAAAAGTTCTAGAGTGGTGTTCACGGACCGGAAGCAGTGTAGGTAGGCCTCCAACAAGATGGAGGGACGACGTTATTAAGATTGCTGGAACGCGTTGGATGCGGATGGCACAGGACCGATCTGTTTGGCGAGCCTTGGGGGAGGCCTATGTTCAGCAGTGGACGTCTTTCGGCTGAAATTATAATGATGACTTCTTTTATATAGTCAAAAGAATCTGACATTCTGCACTCAATTAAAAATGGCTGACTACGAATGCCTTTTACTTACGACATTTTAGAATATAATAATAATGATTTATTTTTAATTTGATTTCGTTTTATTTTATTTTTATATTGTTATTAAATTGTTCCTGTTTTATTTTGGATAATTGATTGAATCAGGCGTTACTTTGCGGAGGTTCATATTAATGAACTGAAACAATTACTTTGCTCACCCGCGACCTTCAATCGCCTTCGCTTCGGTTATCATTATTATTATTTATTCACAATCAAGATATAAAAAGGTCCCATAGTTAGTAAACAAGCAAGCTCCTTACAGCTATGTTAGAGCACAGAAAAATAAACCTTTAAAAATAAACAAGAATGGGTACGAGACCACAGGAGAAGTCATCTTCTGCTGATCAGCACCTGGGCAAAGTGGCGCATGTAAGGCGAGTCATATCTCGCCGCCACAGTTTTTAGGATGGTGTTGGGACTGTCCCACAACCTACCGAGCATCGAGGCAGTCTTTTTTCGCATGATGGCATAGAAGTCATCCATTCTAGCCTCCGCAAACATGCCTGACGCACTGCAAGACCGCGGCAGCCCCATCAGCATCCTAAAGCCGTCATTATACTGGACTCGAAGGACGCCGATAGAATTCTGCGTGTAGCTAGCCCAGAGACCTATTTTCTCTTTATGAATATTTTTTCTTTTTATGAATAAATGAATATGAATATGAAAGTTTTCACAATAACAGCGTCTCCATAGTTCTCCGCAACCGCGATTACCTCTATCGCTGGCGCATCGCAGCCCCGCGAACCGCTTAATTACCTATGTGTGGGCTTTGCTTGAAGCCCACAGGTGGGCACATTTTGCTGGTCTAGCTTAGCTAAAACTGGCCAAGCGTGCATCGGACCAGGCGCCTTAGGGCCCCGTACACGCAACATATATAATATTAGATTTATCCCGCGGAGTCGCCCATGTCAGTAATCTCTGAAAAAAAGATTTCAGCAGAGATGGGAGCGTTTCACGAGATATAGAAACGAAACATAATTTCATGCTAATAACCTTCCTTAGATAAAATGAACGTTAGATATAACAACAAAATCAATACTTTTATAAGGCTTTTTTTGCCGACCAGATGGCCTAGTGGTTAGAGAACCTGACTACGAAGCTTGAGGTCCTGGGTTCGATTCCCGTGTTGGGGCAGATATTTGTATGAATAATACGAATGTTTGTTCTCGGGTGTTTGATATGTATTTAAGTATGTATCTATCTATATAAGTATGTTTATCCGTTGCCTTGTACCCATAACACAAGCTATGCTTAGCTTAATTTGGGACTAGGTTAATTGGTGTGAATTGTCCCGTGATATTTATTTATTTATTTATTTATAAGGAGTAACGGTTAACTCATCGACTCGGTTTACTAATGTTTCGCAAATTTTTTTTCCCAAACTGGTTCATTTGGCAAATGTTTCATTTCCCAACTGTTTATTTTTTCTAAAACTATATACTTACTTGTTTCAGAACTTACTTATTAAGGTTAAATAAAAAAGGTTTATTATTTTTTGCTTTTCAGTTTTTTTTCGGCGGTTTAATTTTTTGTTAAAAAGTTTTTATTTTAAGCTTTTTAGTTTTTTTGTATTACTGATAGGTGTGAAGCTCATTCATAGTAAGGTTTTTTTAATACACAACTCAGCATTAAAATCTGCAAGTGAACAATAAATCACCCCTATTTTCGTGGGTAGGGTCGCCTAAGGGTAGGATTTTATTTCAAATTGATATGGGATCAATTTCAAGGTATAATAAAAAGGTATTTCCAATAAAAAAAGAATTGTCAAAATCGGACAACTCTGTAAAAAGTTATGCGTGGTCTAAAATCCCTTCCGCAGCTAACAAAAGAGCTGTAACTCTGAAACGGTTCAACCAATTTTGATGAAACATTTCTAAGAGCCATCGCCAAGAAACCTGCTTTCAAATAAAAGCCGCATCCAAATTAGTTCACCCGTTTTAGAGCTATGATGCAACAGATAGACACAGACACACACATAGCTGTCAAACTTATAACACCCCTGTTTTTGAGTCGAGGGTTAAAAATTACGCACTTTAAAGCTAAATATTTCGCAAATGGATCCCTATATAGGAAAATGATCTTAGCAAACTTATTTTGTAGTATAAGTATAGTCCTATCGAACGACAACCAACGTTAAGAGTTTAGACGAGAAAAAAAAATCAACCACTCATTAAGTATTTACCAATATTGAGAACACGCTGATCAAACTCTATGGTATGCGAACGGTCGCAAATTAAAAAAAAATAAAGCGGGAAATTAATATAACATATATATATCATTAGAAAACTAGAACTAAATATAACTTAAACTAAAACTACGAAGTAAAAATATCGCTTTATTATCTCGTGAAATCCAAATAGGTATTTCATACTAAATACAAACTGAAAACCAGACCAGTGGTGGTGTAGGGGAATGGCACGCGGCACGGAATGCTGAGGACCTGGGTTCGATTCCCAGCGCTGGACCTTTTTCTGTTTTTTTTTCTGTGCATCCATGTTTCAGTTTGCATTTAGTATGAAATACAAAGTAATTGTTTCAGTTCACCTTTTTTTTTTTTTTTGGTGTGGAAAATGCACCTTATGCATCGTCTCCGTTCGGGGAAACGGAGGTATGTGGGGCTCTCCCCAAGGGGCCTACCCACTAAAAACCACACGGATTCCCTCGTCTGCCATTGTGAACGCCACGGGAGCAAAATGTGTCACCGCAACGCCCACTGGCCGCCCCGGGATGGGGCTCCTCTGTCGACACCGTGCAATGCGGGCTCGGCACTCCCCGGCCTCCCCCGCTGGTGAAGGATTGTTTAAAGAGGTTTACTCCTCGTGGCTTCCGCAGTCGCCCACGTTCCCGGCAAGCCGGGTTTACGTGCCCTCACGTAAGCTCCCGCGCCCTCATGTCCTGCTCTGAAAGCAGAGCGGTACCGAGGGCACGTTTGCTTCCGCCCTGAGGCTCCCCCTCACGTTTCCCTGCTCGGGCCACAGAGCAGGTACTAGGTTCAGGTTCACCTCCTTCCTTCCGTCCGTCTCTTAACCCCAAAACTAACCCTCCCCATCAGGCGTTTGGCACCTCCAGGCAGGTTGCAGAGCCTTGAACCGTTCGGTAGCCCAGGCCGTGTGGCGAGTACGGCGGGGCTAGGTACTAGGAACAAGGTTGCAGAGCCTACACTGTTAGCAACCGAACGCCTGTCCCTCCTATGCTTTCCCTCCCCATATAGGGCGTAAGTCACATCCAGGCCTGTTGCAGAGCCCTGACACCTTTCGCATAGCCCAGGCCGTGTGACCAGCACGGCGGGGCTACTTACTCAGTGCAGGGATGCCGAGCAGCTTCCCGTCAGCTACCTTACGCCCGTCCTCACAGAATATATACATATGATACATACGTGGCCCATATAATACTTATATACATATCCCCCCCCCCCCAGTCGGATATTAGCCAACGGTTAACTAAATCCCCGAAGGAATTAATTAACCGTTGTTGCCCAGGGTGCACCGTCCCAGGCGTTACCCTTCCCCACCCCATGAGGCCTACGCCTCGGATAGAAGGGAGTGGTAACGCCCGGGCACTCGAGGAGGTTTCCGACATCGCACCCCTGTTTCAGTTCACCTAGAAAATTATTCAGGAGTCTGGCCTGGAGAACCACTTGAAGTACCTACAATAGGGATGTTGACACCACCAATCAACTGACGTTCTTTTTATGAGCTGTCAAAACACCATCTCCCATAGAGTTTGAATGACAATAGCGACATATGACGTCATTGTTCGCATAGCATTTTGTAGTGGTAGAGCCATGTTGTAGCTAGCCCCTGCATCACGAATGGGCCGGCTCGTCCGGGGCAGTACCACCCTCTCACAGAACACCGACGTGAAGCAGCAGTACTCCTGCTGCGTTTCGTACGGTCAGTGAGAGCGCCGGGGGCCCAATACCTCTCCCCCTCCTTTTCCCAGGGCCGACAACGCACTGGCATCGCGTAAAGCGTTGCGGGTGTCTATGGACAGTGGTGATCATTTAACATCAGGTGACCCACTAGTTCGTTTGTCTGGCCTATTTAACATAAAAAAAAAAAACTCAATCAACTAACTATTTATTTGTTTTAAAGCAACCAAAATTATAATTTTGCATTTAATCGAAAATTAATCTGGCTTTCGGGGCTGAAATAAAGCGTTTTTTTACTGGAGTCGTGACTTCAAATTCTTTTTTAATGGTGTCAACATCCCTATCATACGCATCGTCATCATCATCCTAGCCTATATACGCTCCACTGCAGGGCACAGGCTTCTCCTTAAAATGAAAGGGCTGGGGCCGAATTTCCCACGCGGGTCCAGTGCTGGTTGGGCTTCATACACACCATTGAATTTTTGCGCAGGTGTGTGCAGGCTTCCTCAGTGTCTTCCTTCATTGTAAAGCTAAATGGTAAATTTCAAATGTAATTTCGCACGTTCCAAAAACGCAGAGGTGCGAGTCCTGGCTTTAGAATAGCTCTTTGAGCACGTTCAAGAACTAAAAGCGCTGTTTTTGCGGCGCCACCCCAAGATGTTATGCAATATGACAACAACGATTGACATAAAGCTGTGTACACTTGAGTGAGCAGGCGCTTGTTAGCCACATCACGCAATTTTTTAAAAATGAAAATCAGCTTACGAACTCTAGTAGCAACTGTGTCAATATGAGGACTAAAAGTGAGATTAGCATCAGTGATTACACCGAGATATTTAATGGTGGATTCTCTAGAAATGACAGGGCAGGACATACACTCGACAAGGTTATTATAATAATATGATTGTGACATGGAGCTGATCTGATGATGGAGTTGGAAAGTGGCCATAGGAACTCTGTAATAAAACAACACAACCCCGTCGAGTTTGGGTTCATTTGAAACGTCTTGACGAGTACTTTGATTCCAGATGATAAACAGGGTCTGATGATGGAGCTGAAAGGTGGCCAAAGTTACTCCATAAAGTAACGGCACTTACCCCATCGAGTACGGACTCATTTGACTCGTCTCAACGAGTACTTTGGTCCTACTAGGGGCGTTCAATAAAAAGTGAGAATGAGTATGTTATAAACAACTTTTACTAAATGTAATTTTATTTTTCGACATAGTCACCTTTTAGCATTCTTTTTTCTAAACTTAAAATTCCATTTTTAAAAAAGGTCTCATCTTGAGTACTTATAAATCTTGTACTGCAGTGACTACCGCGTCGTCGTCTTCAAATTTCTGGCCTCTCAGGTATTGTTTCAATCTCGGAAATAGGTAGAAATCACTGGGAGCGAGATCTGGTGAATACGGAGGATGCTTAAGGATATCGAACCCAGCATCACGAATTGCAGCCATTGCAACGGCGGACTTGTGTGCCGGGGCATTGTCCTGGTGGAACAGCACAACTTTCGAGAGTTTACCTCGCCGTTTTTCGCGGATCTCATTGCGCAATGTTGCTATTTGTTTGGCGTATAAATTGCCCGTAATAGTGGCTCCATGCTCGAGATACTCAATCATTAATACCCCTTTACCATCCCAAAAAACAGAGCCCATGACCTTACCGGCAGATGGGCTCACCTTGAATTTCTTCGGAGTTGGAGATGATGGCCTTTTCCATGTCATAGACTGCAGTTTCGTTTCAGGGTCGTAATGATGGAGCCATGTTTCGTCCATTGTTATAAATCGCGCCAAAAAAAGTTCCCGGTCTTGCTGCATCAGGTTCAAAGCTTCTTGACAAATCTCTAGTCTAGTTTGTTTTTGCGTGTCAGTAAGCATTCTTGGTACCCAACGCGCAGATACCTTTTTCATACCCAAGCGTTCATGTAAAATATTATGCACGCTCCCCGTTGAAATCTTCACATTTTCAGCAATAAAACGAACTGTGACACGACGAGCCGCCAAAACTGAGTTTTCGACTTTTTTCACAATTTCTTCAGTTACTGCTGTAGTAGGGCGTCCGGAGCGAGGGTCGTCCATTGTCGATGTTCTTCCACGTCTAAATTCGGCGCACCAACGTGCGACTGTCGAATACGGAGGAACATTAGACCCTAAAGTGTCCCGCAAATCCAAATTGACTTGGTCCGTAGAAAAATTTTTCAAATACAAGTATTTGATAACGGCGCGCAGTTCAATTTTCTCCATTTTCGCTAACGTACTCAATAGCATTGCAAAGAAATTACCATATATTTTTTTAAACAAAAGACAGTTAGTTTTTTTTTCATAGCAATCAGCTAGATAGATTAGCTTTACCGGCCAGTATTTAATTTCGTAATATTAAAAGAGTTTGCATCTCATTCTCACTTTATATTGAACGCCCCTCGTAGATGGTAACCAGGGTCTGACAATGAAGTTGGATGGTGACCATAAGAACTCCGTAGTAAAACGACATAACCCCATCAAGTTTGGTCTCGTTTGATTCGTCTTGATGAGTACTTTGGTAACCAGAGGCAAAAAGTACAGTCAGTAAAGAGTGCCAGTCCAGGCCATTAGAAACAACTAAAAAGAAAAAATAAAAAAATTTAAATAAAAAATAAAACCGCCTTCAAAAAACACCCAAAAAAAACTTGGAAATAAAAAAAATTAAATAAAAAATAAAACCTCCTTTTAAAAACCCCCAAAAAAAGATAAAATAATAATTGATTGAACCGACCACAATAAGCATGAAAATATCTTTCTACTAATCTGTTTGAAGTTGGTGCCTCAGCACGAGCCAGCAGGAGTGTAGAAGCCCTATAATAGGTATGTAGGTAAGTTAGATTACTAGGTCCACTCCTGCTGGCTCGTGCTGAGGCACCAACTTCAAACAGATTAGTAGAAAGATATTTTCATGCTTATTGTGGTCGGTTCAATCAATTATTATTTTGTTTTTTTGGGGGTTTTTTGAAGGAGGTTTTATTACACGCTTTATATTAGCTTCACCTGTATGTTTGTATGTATGTTTGTTTGTAACCGACTCCTTAGGGCGCGATTTTGACCCACTTCCCGGTTTCCGATTGAGCTGAAATTTTGCACATATGTGTAAATTGGATGACAATGCAATATTATTGTAACATGGAGCTGATCTGATGATGGAGCTGGATGGTGGCCATAGGAACTATGTAATAAAACAACACAATCCCGTCGAGTTTGGGCTCGTTTGATTCGTCTTGACGAGCACTTTGATCCCAGATGGTAACCAGGGTCTGATGATGGAGCTGGAAGATGGCCAAAGGCACTCCACAATAAAACGACACAACCCCATCGAGTTTGGGCTCGTTTGATTCGTCTTGACGAGCACTTTGATCCCATATGGTAACCAGGGTCTGATGATGGAGCTGGAAGATGGCCAAAGGCACTCCACAATAAAACGACACAACCCCATCGATTTTGGGCTCGTTTGATTCGTCTTGACGAGCATTTTGATCCCATATGGTAACCAGGGTCTGATGATGGAGCTGGAAGATGGCCAAAGGCACTCCACAATAAAACGAAACAACCCCATCGAGTTTGGGCTCGTTTGATTCGTTTTGACGAGTACTTTGGTCCTAGATGGTAACAAGAGTCTGATGATGGAGCTGGAAGGGGGGTAGGTGGCGGGTTGGGGGTTAGGGTGTGGTGGTTGGGGTTAGGGGATGGGGGGGGGGGTTTACGGGAAATAGGGTGGGGGTGTTGGGTGGTTCGGGGGTAAGTGATTTTGGGGGGTTGTGGGAAATGGGGAGGGGGTAAGAGGCCTAGATGGTAACAAGGGTTTGATGATGGAACTGGAAGGGGGGGCGGTAGGTGGCGGGGTGGAGGGTGTGGGAGGGGTGGGGTGGGGGGGGAGAGTGGGGGAGGGGGGTGGGGGGTGGTTCCGGGGGTATGGGGGTTCGGTGTTAGGGGGGTTGGGTTTAGGTGGTTCGGGGGTTTGTAAAATGAGGAGGGGGTAAGGGGGGTTTAGGGAATTGGGGGTAAGGGTGTGGGGTTGGGGGGGGTTGGGTAAATGGGGTGGGGGATGTTGGGGGGTTGGGTATAGGGGGTTTGGGGGTTGTAGGTGAGGGGGTAAAGTTAGAAAGAAAAAAATGCAACTAAAAAATAGAAAATAAATAATAGTTTAAAAAAACTAAAAAACACGCTTTAAAAAATAAAAAATAAATTTTAATAAATTTCAATTCACTATTCTTATAGTGCAGTAAAAAATCTTGATAAGCAATTATTATATTGTTATATCCAGATCAAAATTTGTAAACAATTCTAAATATTGATAAAATAAATAATAATAGTTTAAAATATTTTATTGTAAAAAAAGCGTGGGGTGCTTTTTAAGATGTTATCAAAATGACAATCCTTGACAATTGACACCATGCACCCCACGCTTTTTTTACAATAAAATATTTTAAACTATTATTATTTATTTTATCAATATTTAGAATTGTTTACAAATTTTGATCTGGATATAACAATATAATAATTGCTTATCAAGATTTTTTACTGCACTATAAGAATAGTGAATTGAAATTTATTAAAATTTATTTTTTATTTTTTAAAGCGTGTTTTTTAGTTTTTTTAAACTATTATTTTTTTTTATTTAATCATGTCTGTAAGCACTGTATCATGCCCGCTTGGCAAGTTTTGTTAAAGTTTGCTCCCAGAGTTCCGATCACTGACTATTAAATGATGAATTTCTTACAAATGATGAGAATTCTGACTTCAAATTGTATGCCAATAAAGGCGCCCCTTCGCGTTTATAATATTACTAAGGCTTTGCACGTTTACCAACGATTTAATTAAGGTTAGAATAAGGCTACATGTAACATTATATGTGGCTAGTAGCCACCTACCTAACCATGATTTGAAGAACACCGTGAACCCTTGTTCTGATGTTGCTTGAAGGAAAGTTCACTTATTAATGCTGTTAGTCTTAACTAGTATCTCTAGTGCGGCTTTGTCTATCTTTTGCACGTATGGCAGGGCATTCAAAAAAAGTGTACCCTTACTTTGGTTTGTTACATCACCAGAATCGTTATTAAATAGTAGCAAAATTTTAATTCGTATTAGCTTACATTTAAAACTATCACTAGATGTAAATAGTAATCATTATTAACTATAAAGTAGGTAACGCAGTGGACATGCATATGTCCCCCGTCATTTGTATGGAAATTGGTGTACTTATTTATCGCTGAGTTACCCATTTTTTTCCACAAAATTTCTGTAAATCTAAAGTTTTTTTCTTTGAAAAGATTAAAAGTTATTTCAGTTTTGATATAAGTTATTTACACTTGAAACAAATCACCAGGTATGCTTTTTATTTCACAAAATATTACTTAAATGGTTACTTACGAGTAAAATTAGAATGGCCCTTTTCATACACGCTCCCCGGTTTCGGGTACTCTTGACTTGATGTTCAAGACATCCCCAATCTGATCATGGAATGTCCTTCTTGGTCTCCCTCTTCCAATATTCCCACCGTGCATCTTCACCTTTGAAATAACAGACATACCACATATACATAGGGCACATGCCCCAGTTCTGGCCACTTTAAGACTGATTGTCTATTCAAATGCCTGTACCTTACTAAACTCAACTTAAAGTTGAAAATGGCCAAAACCGGCCCAGTGGCCAGAACCGGGGCATTTGCCCTATATGTTAATTAATACATATTAATGATGATTGTGAAAACATGGGTAGGCGTGTTAGGGCCGTTGCCTGTGGCATTTAGACAAGAAGATATAGTTATATACTTGGGGCGTATGTAATACTTATACGGACTTCACATTCAGCCTGCAAGAAGTTATTAAATTCCATAAAAAACATCATCATCATTTCAGCTGAAAGACGTCCACTGCTGAACATAGGCCTCCCCCAAGGCTCGCCAAACCGATCGGTCCCGTGCCATCCGCATCCAACGCGATTCCGCAACCTCAACCAGGTCATCGCTCCATCTTGTTGGACGCCACTCGAGAACCTTTTTGCCCCATCGGCCATCAGTTCTACGAGCGATGTGTCCTGCTCTCTGCCACTTGAGTCTAGCGATTCTTCGAGCTATGTCGGTGACTTTAGTTCTTGCGCGGATTTCATCATTTTTTTTTTTTTTTTTTTTTTTTTTATGATATAGGGGGCAAACGAGCAGACGGATCGCCTGATGGTAAACGATTACCGTCGCCCATGGACACCTGCGACACCAAAAGAGTCACAAGTGCGTTGCCGGCCTTTTAGGTAGGAGTACGCTCTTTTTTTGAAAGCTTGAAGGTCATATCGGTCCGGGAATACCGCAGCAGGAACCTCATTCCAGAGCTTTGCTGTGCGAGGCAGGAAATTTCTGGAAAAACGCACAGTAGAAGACAACCAACCATCCAGATGGTGAGGATGGAAGTGTTGTCGCGTAGGGCGGTGGCGGAAGGATGCGGCAGGGATCAACCCGAATAACTCCTCGGAGCACTCTCCGTTGTACATGCGATAGAAGATGCACAGTGAAGCTACATCTCTACGCAGCGCCAAGGAATCAAGCCCATCAGAAGTTCGTTGGCAGCCGACTATTCGAGTCGCTCTCCGTTGTATGCGATCCAGAGGGAGAAGCTGGTACCGGGGAGCCCCCGCCCACAGATGAGAGCAGTATTCCATATGTGGGCGAACCTGCGCCTTATAAAGCTGAAGGCGGTGGGCTGGAGTGAAATACCGTCTCGATCTGTTGAGCACGCCGAGCTTCTTCGAGGCTAATTTAGCCTTACTCTCCAAGTGGTCGCGGAACTGGACTTCACTCGAGATGTCAATACCAAGGATTCCGATACTGGCTGTGGTAGCAAGGGGAGTGCCTTCGAAAAGAGGTGACGCGACAAACGCAGACTTTTTTGCGGTAAACGCGCAAACCTGTGTCTTAGTGGGGTTAAAACGGACAAAATTAAGTCGACCCCATTCTGAAACTTCTTTTAGGGAAGTCTCAATTTCAGACACAAGTTTATTTCGGCACTCTATAACGTTTTCCCGAGAAATACCGGCGCGGCCGGTGTAAGAGGCATCAACCGTACTATCATCCGCATAACAGTGAATGCCGCCGGATGGCAGCATATCATTGACATGCAGAAGGAAGAGCGTAGGCGATAGCACACAGCCTTGAGGGACACCAGCATTCACAGACATGGAATCAGAGCATGCACCGTCAACTACAACCTTTATGCTTCTGTCCGTTAGGAAGCTGCTGATCCATCCGCATAATTTCTCAGGAAGCCCAAAGGACGGAAGTTTTGAGAGGAGCGCTTTGTGCCAAACCCGATCGAAGGCCTTCGCCACATCTAAACTAACAGCCAATGCTTCACCCTTTGTCTCAATCGCCTGTGCCCAACGATGTGTCAGGTAAACCAGTAGATCGCCGGCCGAGCGGCCGCTACGGAAACCATATTGACGGTCACTGAGCAATTGTCGGTCCTCAAGGTATCGAAGGAGCTGGCGGTTGATAACGGACTCCATTATCTTAGAGAACAGGGGAGTTATGGCTATTGGCCTATAGGTAGATGGATTAGAGCGGTCACCTTTTTTAGGGATCGGGTGGACCAGAGCAGACTTCCATGAGAACGGGACTACGCCAGAAGAGTAGGAGAGCCGAAAAAGACGCGTTAAAACCGGAGCCAACTCAGGAGCGCACATCTTCAACACTACCGGAGGGATTCCATCAGGCCCATTGGACTTATGGATATCGAGGGAGAGAAGTGCTTTACGCACTGAGCTTTGGTGGAACCGGATATCCGGCATACAGCTCTCACAACGCGGTATGGTCGGTGGCATGCGTCCCCCGTCATCCAAAGTCGAGTTGGACGCAAAGAATTTACCTAGAAGATCGGCTTTTTCCTTTGCGTCGTGGGCCAAAGAATCGTTACCCGCGTGTAGAGGCGGAAAAGAAGGCGTGCAGAAATTCCCCTGGATAGCTTTGGCAAGAGACCAGAACGCACGAGTTCCCGAAGGGAGGCGCTCTAGTCTCTCGCCAATTCTACCAATGTGCAACGATTTAGCTCTGGCAATGTCTCTTTTAAGGGACCTGGAGGCAAAGTTAAACTCCTTTTTTAAAACACTGGTCTTTACATCCCGAACCTTCGCTGCATTTACCCAAGCTTGGTAACACTCCTGCTTTCGGCGAGAAGCCATTTTACAAGATCGACCAAACCAAGGTTGGGATCTGCCACCAACGGGGACCGCTGAGGAAGGAACAAAGAGTTCCATTCCTTGCAGCACCACGTCAGTAACAGAGTCAGCAGCGACGTTGGGATCATCCAGCTTGAAGCAAACATGCCTCCAAGGGTAGGACGCAAAGAAGGACCGCATCCCATCCCAATCTGCTGACTTGTAATGCCACACACGACGGCTACAAGCAACTCGCCGACGCAGCGGGCACGTGAGTGGCACCTTACTCCGGATCAGGCAATGATCCGAGGAGCCGAGAGGGGCCTCAACGGAGATTTGGTAGCCTGCCGGATGAGAAGTCAGCAAAAGGTCAAGCAGAGAAGGCTCCTGGTTCTGCACATCTGGTATTCGCGTAGGCGCAGTAACCAGTTGCGTCAGGCCATTTGCCAGAGCAAAGTCGCGAACAGATCTCCCTGCATGATTGGTCCTGCCAGAGCCAAGCCATTCGACGTGATGGGCGTTGAAATCGCCGAGTATCACAATCTCTGCAGAAGGGACCTGCTGTTGCACGGAGTCCACAGCCATTTGGAACTGCTCCATGAGTCGGTCAATTTCGCTGTCACCGCTATGGGACCTATACAGGCACGCATAGACGCGTGGATGGTCGTCGCTGTCCACACGTAACCATAAAGTGGAGAGGTCCTTACCTTCAAGATTGCTGAGGTGACGAGAACTGATATCATCTCTAACGTACACACACACCCCAGCCCTAGGTACAAAAGAGTGTTCTAATCCGTACCCAGGGTAAGAGAGGTAAGACGTGTCTGCCGGAGACGATATCTGCGTCTCAGTCAGAAAGAGCAAGGCCGGCTTAGCTGTCTCAAGGTGGTGATGAACAGCATTGAGGTTGGAATGTAAACCCCTGATGTTGCAGAAGTCCACGGCCAGCGTGACAGGGGATGCCGTAACTGCTATGCTCTCGCCCCTAGCAAATGTGGAATTATGAAAGAGCGCAGTTGGGTTGCCCCCCCCCAGAGTACGATGGGGCAGAGTCTGGGCTTCCATGCTCAGGCACAATGCTACCTGAGCATGGCAGCCCAGAGAGGGATTCTCCAGCGCTAGCGCAGCTGGTACCCTCCTGGGGTAGTCTGTATTTCTAATGCGATCCCGCAGAGAAACTCCAAGCACAGCCCTCTCCATTCATCGCCCTTTAAGTGACTTTGAGCTTTCTTATGAGGCCATCGTTAGCGGCCACGTCTCGTATCAACATTAAATGTGAAAAATGTTAGCCAACTTCAATACTTAAATAATAATAATAATAAAGGCGTAGGGACGTGACGACCCCATCGCCCGCTGGTGTTGTGGTGTCTGTCACCAGCGCAGTCAGTCAAAAGGCGTAGGGATGTGACGACCTCATCGCCCGCTGGTGTTGTCGTGTCACCAGTGCAGTCAGTCATCGCAGGGCGGCTTGTGGCGAGCTGTTGGTGCGTAGCGACACCACGAACCCGAGACCTCCAGGGGTACACATACACACATGCGCCTACACACACACTCACACACAGTTACACACCCACCCCGCCTCTAGTTTGCCTTTGTTGGCCGCCTAGAGTGGAGCGCAAGAGCTAATGCTCAAAGGATGGATGTGTTTCCGTAAGTGGCGAGTTGGCATTTTGAAGTTTAAAGTCCAGGAACACCTCTCTATCCTTAGCCGTTTACACCAATGTTGCCGCCTCGTTGCCCCGAGTGGGCAATAGTTTGAGGGGCCCATTTAGTGAATGGCGAGTCACCGCCTACCAAAAGTTCAGTTTATGAGATATTGAAATGGTAGGTGTCCGTTATCTCACTCCATAGCCCGGTAATCCTGTCCACAACATCCCAACCCCATAGCCAATTCCATGTCGATTCCTACCTGGCAATAGATTGGCAACTGTGGAGGACTGTCCGCTAGCACATCCTCATGGTGTATTAGGGGATAGACCTCCATAGTTGCGCCCATCTCATTTATATTATATGGTACCAAAGGCCTCTTCATTGTTGGCAATGCCATGGGCCCGTGATCGGAAATCCGTACCAACATAATAATAATAATAATAATTTTATTTCACCAACAACAATAAACATTTTACAAATTACAGTAAGTACATTTTTTATACTTAATACTAAAGGTGGTGGGTAAGTTGAAGGTTTATACTTCTAGTAATTAATGATGAATTTTACTCCCCGTACTAGTATAAACTGTATCACGGTGAAGTAAGATCAGTCATTCATAATCGTGAAGTTTATAAAGTATCAATGTGTGGATCAAAGTACGATTGAGAAATCGAAATGTAACATAACTAAAAAGTTGAGGGTATTAAGTAGCAGCAGTAGGTACGTAAATGTGAATGTTAGCAGTATATGCAAAATTTACAAATGCATTTCGATGTTTGCTATCTAAACAAAAAAAAAAATATCACTTAGTAACAATATATTATCTTAAAAATTAAATAGTAAGTAAGAAGGTTTAGTGCATGATTATTTGAACTCTGTATGTGCGAGTGTGTGTGTGTGTGTGTGTGTGTGTGTGTGTGTGTGTGTGTGTGTGTGTGTGTGTGTGTGTGTGTGTGTGTGTGTGTGTGTGTAAATGTGTATGTATATGTGTGTGTATGTGTTTGTGTACTTGTTGTGTGTGTAGGTGGGCGTGGGTGTACTTGCGTGCGTGCGTGTATGTGTGTGTGTGTATTTATTAAGCCATTTTATTCAAAAGTTTTTCAGTATCTTCATAATTAAGTGCATTCAGAAATTTACTTAGGGCTTTCTTTAATTGAAAATAAATAAGTTTAGTTAAAAATTCTATTTTGTAATACCTATAAGCTTTTTGCTGTTTTTTCCGCAGTTTGCCAAAGTAATGGTCAAGATGAATCAAACGAGATCAAACTCGATGGAATTATGTCGTTTTATTACAGAGTTCCTAAGGCCACCTTCCAGCTCCATCGTCAGATCAGCTCCATGTCATAATAATATTGCATTGTGCGATTTACACATGCATGCAAAATTTCAGCTCAAGCGGTTAACGATATCTAGGGTGACAGCACCAGTAATGGACAAGAACTAATCATGGACATTTTTAAGAAAAGGACACTACATTTTTAAACTATCAACACTATGCTCAGGTAACTGATGGTCATGACTGTACCACTACCATGAGTTTACAGTGACCGTACTCGATAGAAACCCAGCTATTATTTGAGTGGCAAACACTATTCTAATGTCATGTCATTTGGACACTGACACTGACAAACAAGTCGTTCATGACTTTTTATTCCAATGATTCATGACTTTTTATTCCAATGATTTTATTAACTTTTTAGTAAAAATAAATAAGCATGTTAGTGGTGGTCTGCATTATTTTTCATCTAGGTATTTACTTATACAAATGGGCACAGGGTACTTACCGCACCGTTTGTACGTATTAGTGAGGCTTGCATGAATAAACTACTCAAATATGATATCGACCGAATTAAGTGTGATCACACACACACTTGAGAAAGGTTAATGTAGTAACTTGAGTGTAGTTTATTAATACAGGCTTTTGTATTGTGAAAAAGTACGCGTTTTCTCTTCCGTAGTGTCCGCCGAAATGAACGAAGTAAGAAAGTATCACAATTGGGGATGTCTATTTTTTTGCAATGTATAGAAAATCGAAAACCATTTCGAGATAAATGCTTTTTAAATCGTTCTCTGTAGTTATTTAATTTTAATATTATGTAATGAATTTATTATATAACAAATAAGTAATGACCTTAATTTTTGCATTGGTGTAAATTGCGTGACCGGTTCAAGTCGTACTTTATTCTGTGTGGTTAGAATTCTTCACAATTTACGCGTGGATTATACTACGGAGTTTGATTTGGACCCGCTGTCTGACATCTAGCACTTTGTCAGTGCCAGTAAAGTGACACAGTGTATAGTGTACCACTACGCAAAAAATAATTAAAGGGGTTGCCTTATCGTACGCATTTAGATAGATTTAGAAATTTGGCATTGTGGGAGCCCTCAATTATAATCTGACGTCATCAACTAAAATAGTTTCAATAATTAATTTTGAAAAAAGTAGAGAACTAAATGACAAAATATTGAAATTAGTTTCTTATAATTGACTTTTCTATACAAAAAAAATATAAAAACCACTGATAATTTTTTTTAGACATTCCCAATTGTTTAGTCCTACTATGATCGGTAATACCATATGAAAGTTTTACGAATTTGCCGCTTTTTTGCAGGTTCAGCTTTCATTAGACAGACTCTAGCGACTGCGTAAATGATTTGTATGGAGTCTCCCTACAAATAATTTACGCAGTCGCTATCGAGTACGGTCACTGTAAACTCATGGTAGTGGTACTGGTAGTAAAGTCCATGAATGGTGTGGGCTGGGCTATAAGGCAATTTTTTTTTGTTTTTTCATTGAGTCTTTGCTGTCCATTACTGGGTATTAATGTGCTTAACTCGAGCTGTTTAAGAGTTAATAAGTAACAGACTCTATTGTATTTATAATATTACGTACCTACTATGGATAATTGGTCAAAAATACATCAACATTCTTTATTTCTAACGAAAAGTTAAATGATTAAAGTTTAATAGTCCCTTTTTATTGATTGCCTTTTTAAAATTTCAACCTCCCCCCCCCCCTGAACATGGGGGGGGCATTTTCAGGGATATAATTTCGGGGATGAAAATTATTTTATAGCCTTTCCCGCATCACAAACTATCTCCATACCAAATTTCATTTAAATCGGTTCAGCGGTTCACCCCCCTTTTTACCCCCTTAAAGGGTGATTTCTGCAATAAAAACCATCCTATGTCCTTTCCCGGCATTCAAACTATCTTTATACCAAATTTCATTTAAATCGGTTCGGCGATTATTGATTCCCTGTACAAATTTTCACCCCCCCTTTCCACCCCCTTGAAAGGTGGTGTCTGGGATAAAAGTCATTTTATGTCCTTTCCTCGGACTCAAACTATCTGTATACCAAATTTCATGTAAATCGGTTCAGCGGTAATATATATTCCCCATACGAACTTCCACCCCCATTTTTACCCCCTTAAAAAGTAATTTCTGAATTAAAAACCGCCCTATATCCTTTCCCGGCATTCAAACTATCAGTATACCAAACAACACACAAGAGGTAACAGATAGACAGACAGACAGACACACTTTCACATTTATAATATTATAAGTATATAAGTATGGATGTCATGTCCACAGTAGAGACACGAACAAAAAAATGTGTATATTTCTGTTTTAAGGTTGTCTAGAAAGGATCGATGAGACCGCCCATTGCTTATTATATATTTATTTAAAAATATGGCTTCTGTCCTATTTTAAGGACAATTTTGCCAGTGTCGAAGTAAGCTCTCTTGGGAGCGGCGTTGTACGGTGATTGTAGTTTCTGCAACTTGATAGAAAAATTCCAGAAACCACGTGGAGACAACTTGCGCATTAAAAAATGTCAGACACGAGAGCAATATAGAATTTTGTGATCACTGTTAATTAAGGTTAATCGCCGCATAAAACACTATCAAAATTAAGTATACTTCAACTAGCCAAAGAAACAGAAACACCAAAATTAGATACGGTGCGCTTAGTACACAGAAATAATAATAAAGAGGATAGAAATGCCTTAGTTCCTATTTTGTTCCGGGACCAGTGGCGCTAGTTTGTCCCCTCTACTTACTATTAATGCACACACGCAAAAGACCGGAACCGTACTACGCAATCACGCACACAATTACTAATATTTTGCTTACAAACAATTATGAACCTAACTACTTAGAGACAGCGTTGAATAACACTCACCGTAAGTCATACCCACACTTACAACACGGCGTTCTTCATTGGCCTCGTCGGCAGTATGGTTGTAGTGTACAAAAGCAATTTATTTCACATTTACGCTAGGCCTCGATTCATCGACAATTTTATCGACTGTTACAATTTGCAGTAAACTTTACAGGAAATTATTGGTTAAATGATCAAATTTAAAATTAATTCGTGGGTATGGACATTAGTATAAATAATTTGTAGCTAATTACGTGAATTTGACCTAGGTATGTGAATGTGAAATGTATAATGTTTGGCTGCATGTGTCTGTCATACCAACGTCATAAATAAGTGACCACTTTAATAGTACCTTGTCACTTTCAATCGTTACATAATTTCGTATGGCTTTTCAAACATGACGTTAAAGCGACAAGGTACAAAAGTGATCACTTATTTATGACGTTGGTTGACCCTACCACCGACTCTGTGTAAGTGAGAGATGTGAGTTTAAACATGAAACTATCGTGAGACTCACTCATAGTGAAAATAAACGGATCACTCACGTCTTAAAACGAGTTAAACTCGACATGTTTCGGGCTAATCCGAGCCCTTCTTCTCGGAGTCACACGTCACGGTGGCTCCCAAACGCGCACTGCGCGCTACTGCCCTGGTCGTGCGGCTACTCGACGCAATTGACAGCGACACACAACTACCCCCGTTTTCATCATCACTTTTATTGTCATTGTCAAATGTAGGATAGGGGGGTAAATGTAGGGTTGTCAAAGTGATGTTGTTAGTGTTGTGTGCTACCCTACATTTGACGATGACAGTAAAAGTGATGATGAAAATGTGTACTAAGTACCAATTAACTGTAGGGTGTATTCGTTTTGTCATACATATTTGAAATATGTTTTTAAATAATACGCTGTTTAATACTGAATTATCATTTTTAATATAAAGTCAAAGTCAAAATTCTTTATTCTTTATACAATTTAGGAATTTTGTAGTTTTGGTGAGAGTTTCGGGATTAAATAAACAAAAGAAACAATCAGTAATTTTTTTTACAATGGAATTGTAACTTTATTATTTGTACACTATTATACTAATTACACCACCTTTATACCGGCAACAGATTGATGACTCTCTTTGAGTTGTTGATATTTATGGGCGGTGGTGATCATTTTCCATCAGATGGCCCGCTAGCTCGTTTGCCTCGCTCTCACAATAAAAAAAATAAAAATAAACCTTATACATTTTGCCGTGTACTTGTTTTTCTGTATTGTATTATTTGTGGTGTACCTACAGTAAAAAGTCATTGTATTGTATTGTAAATACATACCGTCTTTACGAAATAGTGAACGTGATTGCGATGGCGCACCTTACACAACTAACCTAGATGATCCACTAGCTCGTTTGTTTTAACTAAAAAGGTTCTCATTATTTAGTTTACCTATAACAGAAAACAAATGACACATAGAAATAGGTAAAAGAAAACAGTTAATCAAGCTACGCTGTTTCCCGGTTTGTTTTCAAAATATAAACCTTATACAATAACACGACCTATTCATACAAGGGTGACCACGATGCGGAGATTTACGAGACTGTCCCACTTATTTAAAAGGTTACACAACCACACCAGGCTCAAAAACCGACAAGAGTGGAAAACACTGGTGGGTCTAACTAAACTTTAGACCCTAAACTCTAAAGCATTCAAAACGATTCATCGGAAATGTCAGCACAAGGTGGACTAAAAAACTCTGAACACTCAGTAGGAAACAACTCCGACACATTGTCGGGGCATTTACAGGTCATTTCGATACTAAACACATACTAGTAAAGATGGGACTACAGGACAATGAAGATTGTAGAATATGTGGTGAGGAAGACGAAACAATGGAACACATTATGTGTGAATGTGACGCCCTCGCCAGATTAAGAATGAGACTCTGGCGACGGATACCCCGCACCAGGAGACTTTAAGGCACTACCGCTACGTCAAATCCTCCAATTTATGGACGAGGTGATAAAAGCAATGGAGTAAGTGCGAAGGAGGGGTAATTACTTACACAAAAGATCCCTACGGGTCGAAGTGTATCCGCTAGGACCCCTATTAGTAAGATAAGATAAGATACGTAAAAGGTATGAGTTCCACGCATGATAGTAAGCGACGGGGTCTCTATGGGTTCATAAGTTTCATTAGTCATAAAGTGATTTATTTCTGAAACAGTGTTTTCTTCGGAATTGTTGTCTAACTAACCTACCTACCCGGGGCGGGGCGTGAAAATTTTTGCAAGTAAAACCAGAGCAAAAAAACCTAATAACCATTTAGCCTCTTCTTGAAAGTGCAGTAATGGCTGAGAAGCGTTTAGTAAAATGAAGGCATTTCAAAAAATCCTGAAAACAGTACGCTTTTGTATTTTTTAAGACACATGTTATGTTAAATTATGCGGAACTAAATTATGGGAAACCAAGGCAACCCTAAGCGAAGAGGTTCGACCGAATTTCATAAATCATAATGCCATAATGTATCGCTTTTCATAATTTTTGCGTTGGTGGTCCGAGCGAACTTTCTGCTTTAAAAATGTTACCTACCGTAATCTTTTTTCATGGATTTCTAACACGGATGGATCCAAGTAAATTTTATTATACAGGGTTATTCTAATTCACTAGCATCTTTTTAACCCTAAACTCCTACCACTTAAACAAATGTTTTTTGTTTTACGGCTTTCGTCATAACTTAAAATTTTTGGTGTAATAACGTTTTGAAAATTTGAGACTACCTCTTATTTTTACGATACTCTGTGTATTTGTATGGGAAAAAAGTGCTTCATTTTAAAAAGTCGTAAAACAAAAAACATTTGTTTGAGTGATAGGAATTCAGGGTTAAGAGGATGTTACAAATAACCCTGTATAAGTTGTGTTAAAAAAAATATTTTTCATAAGTACAAGCTTTTTTGCTGACTGTACTTTTTGCCCTTGGTGGTAAAGTACTCATACTCATACTCATTTATTCATAATATTTATTACATGTTATTCTTAAAATTATTTTAATATATTATTCATAGTCATCATAGTACTCGTCAAGACGATTTAAACGAGACCAAACTTGATGCGGTTGTGTCGTGGTTGGTGCGGTCGTGTAGTTTTATTACAGGACCACCCTCCAGCTCCATCATCAGATCAGTTTCATGTCATAATAATATTGCATTGTCATCAGATTTATACATAGGTACATGCGAAATTTCAGCTCAATCGGTTGAAGATATCCATGTACTTCAAAATTGAGTTGAAAAGATTCCCACCCGAACAAACGAATTTTGGAACTTATTTAGCCTTTTCAACGCTCTGTCAAATACAACAGCTCTCACTCATACGCCATGACATCGGAATGTCAAACGCGAAGTTGAACCCTACAGAAATGCGTGTAGGTAGATATCGCTTTGCACGCCGTGACTGATATATCAGTCGTTGGCGTAGAACCTGCGGTGCTGATATATTTGTCGTTGGCGTCGAAAAGGTTAAGCGTCTTTGAAGTTTTTTATTCATTGAATAATTTGTATTTGTACTTTTTGTAGTACATTCGGCCATTACTCTTACTGGTGATTTGTTCTTTATAAAGTACGCTGGGACTCAATAGGTTAAAGATTGGTTTAGGGTGATTCTTCAAGGTCGTGATTTTTCTTTTATTCCTCTGTCGTATTTTTTTTTTTACTTAGTACAGAAAAAATCATGCTCCCATGAAAATAGATTTGCTCAGTAACATAAATCTATTTTCATGGGAGCATGATTTTTTCTGTACTAAGTAAAAAAAAAATACGACAGAGTAATAAAAGAAAAATCACGACCGTGAAGAATCACCCTTTAATGGACTGTCCTCTATTCAAACCGATCGTGGTAACCCCACAGCTTCAGTAAGAAAACGGGTGGCCATAAATGAAGATATTTTCAAAATTGACACATTCCTTAGTACGAGGCGTTGCGGGTCGGACGCGAATATGCTCAGGGAGTATATATTGTCTGTTGTCTGGGTGCTTTGCGGTGCGAGCTACCACGAGCAGTACAGAGGTAATTATTGACACTACTATCATCATCATCATTATCTCAACCTATATACCACTCGTGCCTAAAGTACCACGTTCCCAAAATACCACATTTTTCGAAATACTACATTACCTATTTATTACATTCCCATTATACCAGATGTCAAAAATAAGACATTCCGCCAAAAAAATCACTTCCTTGAGTAATCTTCGATTTCGTAATGTGATGCAACGAATATCTGGTACCTAAGCTAGAAATATGGTAAGTAAATAGGTAAAATAGTATTTTGAAAAATCTGGTATTTTGGGAGCGTGGTATTTAGGCACGAGCGCTATTTACGTCCCACTGCAGGGCGCAGGCCTCTTCTCAATATATGAGGGTTAATGCCGTTGTTCCCACTCGGGCCCATTGCAGATTTGGAACTTCACATTCACTAATTTCGTCGTAGGTGTGTGCAGGTTTCCTCAAGATTTTTTCTTTCACCGTACCAATGCTCTAGTGAACTTCAAATGCAATTTCGTACGTAAAAATCCGAAAAACTCAGAGGTTCGCCCGGACTCGAACCCACGACCCATACGGCCCACGAGGCCGTAGGTCAAACCACTAGGACACCACAGCTTCTTGACAATACTATAGAAGACCACAATTTTTTTTTAAAACGGCTCAACTACCATCGGCTCAACGTATCGGCTACTGTAACGGCAGCAACTGTACTATTTAATTCATTTAAGACGAATAAATCCTTTTTTTCGCGCTGGCAATTTTGGCCTCGCGTTCCGGATGCATTCGACATCTTTTTTTTTGTAATTTTCTGGCCTGGTTACTAGACCTTTAAGGTGGAACCACGCTCTAGGCGCGAAATTTAAAATTTGTAAAGGTTTTAATTTATTGTGAGTAAACGGTGTATTTAACTGTTTAACTTCATATGGTACTTGCGGTTGTAAAACAGTTGTCTTTATATTATTGTGTAAAGCTTTTTAAGAATAAAACTGTTATATCAAGCTAATATAAAAGTTGTCAAACATAGAAATTCGGACTTTCAACGTTTTGACAACTTTTATTTCAAGCTAACTGTTTTATTCTTAAAAAGCTTTACACAATAATATAAAGAAAACTGTTTTACAACCGCAAGTACCATATGAAGTTAAACAGTTAAGTACACCGTTTACCCACAATAAATTAAAAACTGTAAAAAGTTTGAATTTCGCGCCTAGAGCGTGCGACTCCACCTTAAGCCAAATGCATTCGACATGTCTCCGCCCCGTGTTGCCATATTGCCGACTAACATTTTTCTTGTAACCCCTTTTTTTCAGTACCACTGACATGCACCGACAAATGGGAATCCTACGTGTACGAAAACAAGGAATACTTGGTACAGAATCTAGCTATTAACTGGGAGAATGCTAAAATTATGTGTCGGTAAGTGTTGACGATTTAAATAATAAGTTTTTGTTCAAAAATTTATTTATTTGGAAAGAAAATACATTTATTTACAACAACACAAGACACAAATATTTTTACAAAAAGAACAGCACGAAGGCCAAAGACAGAGTTCGTCATTGCGGTGTAAATTGGACTCTGGCTCAGCATAATGCTGCGGCGTTTATAAGGAGTTTATAGCACCCCAGCGTTGATTTTCAGCCAGCACCGTTTGTGATACCCGGATCGCTATATAGATAGATAAACTGCACACTAATAGCTACATAAGACTACATGCATAAATAGATAATTTGTAGATTATAGAAGCGAATAACTATAGTAAATAAATTACTTAAACATCTTCCATCTTGATGATTGGCAGTCTAGTAGGTACCGTGCGTTTTAAGCGAAACTTCTTTCTTCGCACGACGAAGATCTGGAATCAGCTTACTGCTGCGGCAGCATTCCCGGAGCGTTACAATTTAGGGATCTTTAAAAACGAGCCTACCAATTCCTAAAAGGGTCGGCAACGCACCTGTGATTCCCCCCGAGTTGCGGGTGTCCATGGGTGACGGTGATCGCTCTCCATCAGGTGACCCGTCTGCTCGTTTTCCCCCTCTTATATACAGGGTTATTTGTAATTCACTGACATCCTCTTCACCCTGAATTCCTATCACTCAAACAAATGTTTTTTGTTTTACGACTTTTTAAAATGAAGCACTTTTTTTCCCATACAAATACACAGAGTATCGTAAAAATAAGAGGTAATCTCAAATTTTCAAAACGTTATTACACCAAAAATATTAAGTTATGACAAAAGCCGTAAAACAAAAAACATTTGTTTAAATGGTAGGAGTTCAGGGTTAAAAGGATGCTAGTGAATTACAAATAACCCTGTATATAAAAAAATACTTAAACATAAAGACTACTTGGCTCTCTTGCCAAGTATACAACCCTACGCGGACTAAACGAAAAGTGAAATAACCGAGACAATAAAAAACAAAGAAGTTTTGAGAAATAGTGCTGGAAAGGAGAGGAATTAAGTTTTCAGAAATATGTACCTCTATTATTTTTTAATACAAGCGTACTTTTTGCCCATGGTTACCAAAGAAATCGACAAGACGAATCAAACGAGCCCAAACACGATGTATTCGTGTCGTTTTATTACTGAGGTCCTATGGCCACCCTCCAGCTTCATCACCAGATCAGCTCCATGTCGTGTCGTGTTAGGAAGAATTTTAAGGAAAAAAGAAAATAAATGAATCGATATAGAATTAATAAAGTAAACTTTTAGCCCCATGTTGGGCGCCACTACTACTTTTTATGCAATTACTCCCTTATTGTCTGCCCGGAGAAGTGTTCTGCTGGTCATAAGCCTTCCCAGATATTTTCAATACGGTTGTTAACACCACCAATCAACTGACGTACTTTTTATGAGCTGTCAAAACAATTCTCGCATAGAGTTTGAATGGCAATAGCAACTTGTGACGTCACTTGTTCGCCAACTCAATCAACTAACTATTTATTTGTTTTAAAGCAACAAAAATCTAATTTTTCAGTTAATCGAAAATTAATCTGGTTTTCAGGGCTAATATAAAGCGTTTTTTTAATGGAGTCATCGAATTATTTTTTATAGCGTCAACATCCCTATTCGTCCTGATCCTGCGCAGAGGCGCTACTACGAAATTCGAAAATTGAAGTTCGTATCGTATTATCCCTTTCACTCTCGTGTCAAATCATATTAGCGTGAGCGGGACGGCACGAAACGAAGTTCGATTTATGCACTTCGTGGTAGGGCCTCTGTGTCTAGAGATATCATGTTTGGGAACAAAAGTCCGAAGGAAGTGACTGTTACCCCGGCGCCACACATAGCACAAATGTTTCAACACATATTTGAACACATATTTGATCTATGGTTGATTGTATGGTTGTTCTATTGAACAAATAAGCAAATACCGGTGCTTCACATGTGATCAAATATGTGTTCAAATATGTTTTGAAACATTTGTGCTATGTGTGGCGCCGGGGTTAGAAAGTGTTGGAGATTGTATTTATGAATGAGACTTAGAAACTTTGATAGCGTAATGTAGAATAAATGACGTTTCCAATACTAGCTTCTCTTTCGTTATACCAGATTAGCTATTCGTTCACTAGATGGCACTAGCGTCGCTAAGGATTTAAGACCACAACAAACCGGGAGCGCGGGGCGCCGACGGAGCATACCCAGCGCGGTCAATAACACTGAATCACATACGGTGTGCCACGCTGCCGGTGTCTCACCGTATATTTTATTTAGTGTTATAGAGCGCGCCGGTCACGCTCCGTCGGCGCCCCGCGCTCCCGGTTCGTGGTGGCCTTAAGAGGGTTTATACCTGCTGAGCTGGCAACGCTGCATTTTTGTTAGTTTTCCTCGATTATTCCATAAAAACTTAATGAAAGTTAAAAATGTTTTGTATACAAATTGTTCTAATATATAAGTTAATGTGTCTACTGCAATAATAATTCGTGATAGACTTTTATTTTCTTTAAAAACGAACAAATTATTACCTAACGGTTTTTAAAGAAAATGAAAGTCTTATCACGAATTATTATTGCAGTAGACACATTAACTTATATATTAGAACAATTTGTATACAATCATTTTTAATTTTCATTCAATTTTTATGGAATAATCGAGAAAAACTGACAAAAATGCAACGTTGCCAGCTCAGCAGGTATAAACCCTCTTGGACTAATGAGATATTTTTTTCAGTGGACATCACAATGGGACCTTAGCTGTACTCGATACGAAAGAAAAAGCCGAATTCTTGGCTGAAGCACTGGCGGAATCACAGTTTGGTAAGTGTGACCGCTATGTGTGTGTGTGTGTCTGTCGGTCTGTGTGCCTGTGGCATCATAACTCTTATACCTGGTTTACACTCGCGTACGAGTGGCGAGACGAACTGCGGGACGAGCCACGAGACGAGAGTGTGAACAGGCGCGCCTCACGCCTCGTCTCGTGATTTGCCTTGATTTTGAGGCTCGCGTCCGGAGCGAGACGACGAGGCGAGGCGCGAGGCGAGGTGACGAGGCGAGAGTGTAAATCAGGTATTAAATTGATGAACCGATTTGGATGCAATTTTTTATTTGAAAGCTGGTTTCATGGCGATGGTTCTTAGACATGTTTCGTCAAAATTGGTCCAGCCATTTCAAAGTTATCAGCTCTTTTGTAAGCTGCGGAAGGGATCTTAGATTTCATTGCGTTGGGAGTTTTAAAATTTTTAATTTATAGTTAAGTCTATTCTTGTTCGTATCTTAGACCATATTAAGCCTATATGCTAAAATTTCAAGCTCCTAATCCCAGTGATTCTTTGTTCGCGTCTCTCCTGTGGACATAGCAAAAGTTAAGAGCTTAGCCAATACTTCTTAGTCTCTGTGCGGGACGCCTGGCCCATTTAAATAAGTCTTAAATTTGCTTACTCTAACCCCCTGTTTCACCATCCATTGATCAAGTTTATTTGACGGATAAATGTGATGCCGTCTCTGTTTGTTTTGTTCGAATAGACAGAGACGGCATCACATTTATCCGTCAGTTAAAATTAATCAATGGTGTGGTGAAACAGCCCCTTAGTCTCTAATTTTATTTCCACAAGAGAGACAATTTTTGTTTCTTATGCTGTGCATGACCTTCAAACCAAAGACCAAAGTATATAAATGTTTTGTATCTTTCAAAGTCTTCTATATTTGCCTATGGCATCGTATTAATTAATTTATTTATTTTGTTTTAGCCATAGACTCGGCGTGGGTGGGCGCGCGCCGCTTCGGCGCCGACGACCCAGCTGGCTACCGCTGGGACAACTCTGTGGAACTCCGGCGCACCGCTGCCGATGTCTTGGCGAGCGAGATTGACGGCACGTGGCAATACCCAGCAGTATGTAGACAGCACTTTTAGGGCTAATGCATAGGCTCAGAGTAGTCAGAGTCGCTCAACGAGCTATGGAGAGGGCTATGCTTGAGGTTTCTCTACGAGATCTAATCGGGAATTACGAGATTCGTAGAAGAACAAGGGTCACCGACATAACCTAACGGATTAGCTCGTTAAAATAGCAATGGGCAGGTTATACAACACGCAGAGCAGATGGCCATTGGGGGTGAAAAGTTCGCGAATGGAGACCACGGACTGGCATACCAGTTAGGTATTTAGAAGTACTTACTATTTATTACTCAAACGGATAGAAATCGAGCTTATAATGATATTACCTGATATTACCTAACATTTTATATATACAAGAAGAACAATTAACGTTAAACTAAGATCCTTACGAAATATAATAATAATCTTTATTATGAAAAGGAGTCCCTTTAGGCAAGGTTCCGAAGATATTGGCAGTGTATAGCTAATAGCTATTAGCTTTGAATAGCTAAACTAATCCGAGGTAGGTGCCAGCTCTTCGGTCTCGTGAGACGTAGACTAACCTTTTTGCTATTTCCTCAAAAAGTCTCATAGCGTTATGACCTCACCGACTAAGGGTTTCGACACAAAATGAGACAAAGTCATATTCGGACCCCAGACCCTTGTATTGGTATGCTTTAGCTTTTTCAGCTGCTTCACAAGCTGCAACAGCTCTGTTGTTGGTTCCATGGAGATGGGAAGGGGCCAGCGTGTCCGTACAACTTGTATCCCATACCAGCACCCGACCCATCTTCCATGGAATCAAACTCGTACCATCTGGTCTCTCGCCATCGTCTCTTGCAATACCAGTCGGCTCAAGTAAACTCGGCACGGCGGCGGCGTATGATATCGTTTAGTGCAGCATGTCTTGAGAAGCAGCCTGCACCCTTTTGGCAAGACAGTCCGTGATGTCCTAGCTTGTCGACATCACTGCCACAGGGACACTTATGAGGACGCTTATAATGTTGGTCTAAGAGCCGTTGAAGATCGACCTTCGCCGATCTGTTAACTCGATGAGACATATTTTTTATCAAATATAATTTATAAACAAAAATGCCTATGATAACTTGCCTATCGAAAAGTGTTCATAGCTATTTTTTTTTTGTTTTATTTTTGAGTGCCTTTAGCCATCTTCCAGCTCCATCATCAGACCCTGGTTACCATCTGGGATCAAAGTACTCGTCAAGACGAATCAAACGAGTCCAAATTCGATGGGGTTGTGTCGTTTTATTGTGGAGTGCCCTTGGCCATACTGAATTAATGAAATTACGAACTACCCCATCGAGTTTGGACTCGTTTGATTCGTCTTGACGAGTACTTTGATCCCAGATGGTAACCAGGGTCTGACGATGGAGCTGGAAGATGGCTAAAGGCACTCCACAATAAAACAAAAAAAAATTCTATGAACACTTTTCGATAGGCAAGTTATCATAGGCATATTTGTTTAAAAATTACATATATTTGATAAAAAATATGTCTCATCGAGTTAACAGATCGGTGAAGGTCGATCTTCCACGTCTCCTCTACTATGTGTATGTTGTTGTAACCAGTGGCAAAACCGCACGCACGTGCCGGTGCCCGAGAGCGGAGCCGACTGCGTGGCCGTGCAGCGCGTCCACCACGACCACCCTGTGTTCCTGGACCTGCCCTGCGAGCTGCAGCGCCCGTTCGTGTGCGAAAGAGGTGGGTAGGAGTGGCACACGGAACCGACAAAGATATACAGCAGTACTCCTGCTGCGTTTCGCATGGTCAGTGAGAGCGCCGGGGGCCCAATACCTCTCCCCCTCCTCTATTCCCTTTCCTTTTTCCTCTCCCTTTTAGGGCCGACAACGCACTGGCATCGCGTAAAGCGCTGCGGGTGTCTATGGACAGTGGTGATCATTTAACATCAGGTGACCCACTAGTTCGTTTGTCTGGCCTCTAACATAAAAAAAAATACAGTACCCGGCCATAAAGATTGCACACGGTTTTTGAAAAAAGACTCGGCAAATGTCGGACATTTTGCAGTCTTTTTCCAAAGACCGATGTGTTTTTTTTTGAGTTTTTGTGTGTATGTGTAAGCTGCAGGGTACTGTAGCCTGTAGCAAGGCTGTAGCAATGTTACCGTGTATTTTTAACCCCGACACAAAAAGAGGGGGTGTTATAAATTTTACCGCTATTTATCTGTGTGTGTGTGTCCGTCTGTCGGTCTATTTGTGTGTCTGTGTGTGCCATCATAGCTCTTAAGAGCGTTTATACCTGCTGAGCTGGCAACGTAAATTTTTGTTAGTTATTCTCGATTATTCCATAAAAATTGAATGAAAATTAAAAAGGTGGTGTATACGAATTGTTCTAATATATAAGTTAATGTGTCTACTGCAATAATTATTCGTGATAAGACTTTTATTTTCTTTAAAAACCGTTAGGTAATAATTTGATTCGTTTTTAAAGAAAATAAAAGTCTTATCACGAATAACTATTGCAGTAGACACATTAACTTATATATTAGAACAATTCGTATACACCAAATTTTTAATTTTCATTCAATTTTTATGGCATATTCGAGAAAAACTAACAAAAATTCAACGTTGCCAGCTCAGCACGTATAAAAGCTCTTAACAGTTTGGCTGCGGCGCTGATTTTTACGTACATTGAGACCGTGCGTTACTTAATAACACGATTTGAGCGCCCGCACAGGCGGTGAGACGCGTACCGTGCGGAAAAGACATGGTTTCGAAGCCAACGTGTTAAACGAGTGAATCGATTTGGATGCGGTTTTCGGTGCGTGAGTCCGACTCGCACTTGGCCGGTTTTCTTACTTTTGTGTGAATTCCGCAGATGCTCAAGTGCTGAACATAGTGAAGGAGCTGAAGACGGTGAGGTGTCGCGCGGGGCTCTACCGCATGTACGACGGACTACTCACCTGGCACCAGGCCGCGGCCTACTGCGTCGTCAGGAAGATGAGGTTTGCTTTTGTACAGTATGCTTAGTATAAGTTTTCCTTCACTTCAATACTTCTCGATCGCGTTTACGTAAAAAAATCAATTACTAGGGAAACATGGACAGCGTCTCCGCGCGCGCGCGTCCACGTTTCCATAGAATTGAAATTTGTACGTAAACGCGATCGAGAAGTATTTGATGAAGTAAAAACTTATACTAAGCGTACAGTACGCTTAGTATAAGTTTGAATTCACCAAAATACTTCTCGATCGCGTTTACGTAAAAAAATCAATTACTAGGGAAACATGGACAGCGCGACGCGGCCGCGCGTCCATGTTTCCATAGAATAGAATTTTTTACGTAAACGCGATCGAGAAGTATTTCGTGAAGTAATAACTTATACTAAGCATACTGGGCGTTTATTCGAGCAATCCAACCGCCTCATTTATCTCGTCACATTTTTTAAGAAATTGGTTAAGATTGTGATAGTTTCCAGTTATGTGGTAGACGTACAGGACCTCTAATATATAACCGAAAGCACCATCAAAAGTAATAAAATAAATAAGGCGGTTGAAACGCTGAAAATACGCGACTAACAACTCGAAAAATTACGTTCGTTTAGCCTCACCCACACATTGGTAACATTGGTTACATTTGTCGCATTGTTAAACGGCGCTTGTCGCTCTGATACCTGATTCACACTCTCGCCTCGTCACCTCGCCTCGCGCCTCGCCTCGTCGTGTCGCTCCGGACGCGAGCCTCAAAATCAAGGCAAATCACGAGACGAAGCGCGAGGCGCGCCTGGGGGGTTACTACGAAATTCGAAGTTCGAAGTTCGGATCGTGCGGTCTCTCTCACTCTCGTAATAAATACCATTAGCGTGAGCGGGACGGCACGAAACGAAGTTCGAATTATGCACTTCGTGGTAGGGCCTCTGTTCACACTCTCGTCTCGTGGCTCGTCCCGCAGTTCGTCTCGCCACTCGTACGCGAGTGTAAACCAGGTATGAGCCATCGTACCCTCTTAAGGCTGTTCTAATGGAATGAAAAACGCGCTGTAAACGCGCGTACCTAAAACGCGCGTCGACGGCGCGTTAAAAAAACGCCGTGTGCTTAGGCCCTTAGTATTAGTTTGTCGACTGATAATTATTTGTATTTCCTGTTTTGACAGTTTAGCCAACATTGCCTCGATGCGGTGCCTCAAGAAACTTGGGATGACGATGCTCAAAACCAGGCCAAGTAAGTCATTACTCATTTATTAAGTATATTTAGTAGTCAGATTTCTATAATTTTCGTTTGTCATAAAGTAATTTATTTCTGAAACAGTATTTTCTTCACTATTGTTATAAAACAAACCTAACCTAACCTACTGCATTCTACAGGGTGTTACAAAATTACCCGTAATAACTGAAGGGTATGGAAGTAACTAAGTTTACTCCAGTAAAGAATTAAATTAGTAAGTATATATTTTTTTCAATTAGAAAAAATTTAAAATTACAGTTTTATTTACTGTTCATGGGGTTTCAGGCTTCAGGGGTTATTTTGTAACACCCTGTATAGGATGGCAGCTAAAAAATCACTTAATGACTAACGTTGATTAAGTATGATACATTATGATTTATTATATTATGGGAAACCATGGTGCGCCATTTCTATGATAATGTACTAGATTTTACAGTTTAATTGTTCAAAAACTCGTTGACAGTTCATGTTCCTTGTTCACGCAGGTATCGAGAACGCGTGGGTGGGTGCCAAGGGCGAGCTAGGCAAGTGGCAGTGGCTGGACACTGGAGCCAGCATCTTCACGCCCAGTGCTTACAGCGACCTGATGGACAAGAGTCTGTGGCCACCCATGAGGTAGGTGCGGTGCCTTTGGGGCTGGACCTTAAGGGGGTACTAGTTAATTTGTCTGGCCTCTCTAATATAAAAAAAATGAAAGAGTATACGTCTACACTAATATAGAGCTACGAGCTGCTACCCGCGACTCCGTCTGCGAAGAATTCGTTTCTCGCTATCCCGCGGGAACTATGCAATTTTCCGGGATAAAAAATATCCTATATGTTAATCCGGATTATAAACTATCTGTGTGCCAAATTTCATCGGAATCCGTCAAACCGTTTTAGCGTGAAAGAGTAACAAACATCCATCCATCCATCCATCCATACTTACAAACTTTCGCGTTTATAATATTAGTAGGATTTGAGGCAGACACACACTATTCAACAACCTTGGCCCAATTGCATAACATAGTACAACTTATATAGCCCGAACAGCCTCTTGGAGAAGGTGGCAGAGAGGACAGACGGTCCGTTTCTGCGCCACTGGTCCAACATGCATTCGCCAATCATCTCTGGCCCTTTGATGTAAATCTAAGGCCGGCGCCCACTGACGGCATGGCACGGCGTGGCATTTTATTACTATCAAGTTATTTTGAATCTTATTTCAATGAGTATAGAATTCATGTTACTTTATTTCGATACCACGATGCCGCGACGTCCTGAGGGCCGATGCCACGCATAACCAATAAAGTAACATGAATTCTAAACTCATTGAAATAAGATTCAAAATAACTTGATAGTAATAAAATGCCACGCCGTGCCATGCCGTCAGTGGGCGCCGGCCCTTATTTTCGTACTGTAAATTTCATGTTTTTATATTTTTAATTTGACATTAAATTCTGATTTCATTTGATTAATTAATTCATTTTTATTTTAAATTGTAATTTTAATTTTGACCTTTATTTTAGTTTTATTTAATTGAATTTGTTTTAATATATTTTGACTGCTTTTGATTTTAATTCGATTTGTTTTGTAAGCTACGTAATTAACTATGGATCTAAGAATCTGAAATAAATGGTTTATTATTATTATTATTATATTACAAGCGGAACTCCCTTTCTGGTTAATATAACTGAAGCGAGAGTTCCGCTTGTAATATTAGTTGTACTTTGTTATGCAATAGGCTACTTTCCTAACTAGTCAGTCTTTTAGATTATCAAAAAATATTGGACACGTATTTTTTATTTTGTCAATTAAACAAAAAATTACGAAGATATGGCGCGTTGAAGTTTCGCGTGACGTCACTTGTTCCTACACTTTGTATGAGCGTTTTAGGAACAAGTGACGTCACGCCTCGTCACGCGGAACTTCAACGCGCCATATCTTCGTCATTTTTTGTTTAATTGTCAAAAGAAAAATTACGTGTCTAATATTTTTTGATAATGTAAAATACGGACTAATAAGAATTATTATTTTTTTACCTAGGAAACATCCCTATTGGGCCCTTGTCGTTGCAGGGACAGGAGCTCCGTGAAGCAGAACGGGTGTCTACAGCTGGACCGGCACGCGACGCACGCGCCGGTGTTCCTGGAGGCGCGCTGCGAGAGGAAGATGCAGTTCATATGCTACCAGGGTAAGGGTCGGCCACATATAGGGTTACCATATGACAGGCGTTTGCCGCATTTGACAGGCATTTTAAGGTTTAGACAGGCGTGCGGCCGGCATTGGTCTGAGACAGGCATTTTTAAAAATCACATCCTTCTTCATTATTATCTGTTGGCTTTTACTTATTACTCACAGCGTTTTGCTTTAGACAGGCATTTTTCTGAAAAAATCAGGCATTTTAGGTACCATAGACAGGCATCCCTCTATTTACATATGGTAACCCTAGCCACATACCCACGGTGCGGCGCCGGAGCACGGCACGTTGCCGCACAGTGCAGATATTAATTTAAGGAGACCCAACAGCTTAATAGTATTTTTCTCAAACATGCTATGAAATATTGACGTTATGTTCCTTAAAATACGCCACGAAGTGTCACGTTGCAGGTGCGGCTAGACGAGAGGTCAATAATGGAATTTCATACAACATTGCTGGCCAAGGCCAGCAAAGTGATTGTCTATTGTTTTATGTGACACAGCACCATGACGTTTAATAGGTCGACGTGGTCGACGTGGATGGATGGATGGACGGACGGATGGACGGACGGACGGACGGACGGAGGGATGGATGGATGTTGATGGATGGATGGATGGATGGATGGATGTTGATGAATGTTGATGGATGTTGATGGATGTTGATGGATGTTGATGGATGTTGATGGATGTTGGTTGATGGATGTTGATGGATGTATGTTGATGGATGTTGGTTGATGGATGTTGGTTAATGGATGTTGATGGATGTTGATGGATGTTGATGGATGTTGATGGATGTTGGTTGATGGTCGTTGATGGATGTTGATGGATGTTGATGGATGTTGATGGTTGTTGATGGATGTTGATGGATGGATGGATGGATGGATGTTGATGGATGTTCTTGTTCATGGATGTTGACGGATGTTGATGGATGTTGATGGATGTTGATGGATGTTGATGATGTTGTTGGTGATGGTGATGGTGATGGTGATGGTGATAGTGATGATGATGGCGGTGATGATGGTAGTGATGATGATGATGCATGTTTGAGAAAAACTCTATACAAGCCTTGGCCACGAACAGGGATTGCCGGCCTCGTATCTCTAGATGGCCTCGTTAACACTCGGCCATCTATAACTACTCGGCCGGCAATCCCCTATTTCGCGGCCGCTGCAGTAATGTACTATTATGCAATGTATCGTAATAGGGATCCTGGAAACACGAGTGTGGTGTCATGAAACGAGGCGTAGCCGAGTTTCATAAAGGGTCACATGAGTGTTTTAAGGCCTAATTACGTACAGTTGCATACAATATTTTATCTACATCTCTCTGTATCGTAATAACCCTTACGACACTGCCGTGGGGTGTAGATAAAATACAATTTAAGTTATCGACATAGCAACACAAAGCCAAGTACAGGAACTCGCGAATAATGATACTTAAGTACGTTACCGCGCCATCATACAGTCAACATGTAGGTGTGTAAAAAAACAAATAGTGAAACCGATACGCAATATTTTCAAAATACAAACACGTACATTGGAATTATTTGGAATACAAAAAGGATAGATGATACCGGTTTTTTTGTCTGAGCAGGTTATGATAAATAAGTTTTTGATAATTTCATTTTCAATTCAAGCTTTTACGTTGATTGTACTTTCTGTTCACTGTACTTGCATTGGCCATCCAACTTACATAACCCAAGTGAATCCGACCACTTGTGACTCTTCTGGTGTCGCAGGTGTCCATGGGCGACGGTAATTGTTTACCATCAGGCGATCCGTCTGCTCGTTTGCCCCCTATACCATAGAAAAAGTGGGTCAAATTCGACTTTTACTTTTTTTTTTTATTTTTTTTTATTATACTTCTTTATATTATTGTATGTTACAACTAGCCTCCGCTAAAGGGGTCAGTCTGAAAATCAGCGCTGGCGCATGCTGCCGTGTGTCCTAGCACTTGCTGAGATTGGGACCCATTGCCGGAACGTAGCTAGTTATTTCCATTTGTCTTTGTTCCGGTTTTGATATTCCTGTACCTAATTATGTTGTGACAATAAATGTTTTTTCATCACACTTGCTCGTCAATGGTGTTATTCCATGCCTGTATACTAAATGTCAAAGGCCTAATTTGTTCTTAAGGGAGTTATGGATTTACGTACAGTTTTTCTTCCCAAGGGAGTTCTAACTTTAGTTTTAAAATTTTCAAACAGACTAAGAGGTTTCAACTTTTCAAGTCAGCCAACGTTATATTTATAATTTAAGTGTTTAGAGACAAAATAATTTAATTTTGGATTTTCTTCCTCGCAGTGTGATGAAAATCATTGTGTGTATCACGGGCAGTAAGGGGATTACAAACTCGAGTCATTAAAAGCCCTCCGCCTCCGGCGTCGGCTTCTAATAGGCGCTCGTTAGTAATCCCCTACTTACGGCCCTTGATTCACAATGTACTAATTTTTTTTTTTAAAGATTTGAGGTAGGTACATAATATTATGACGTAAGGCTCAAATCTTGAAAGTCGAATTACCTACAGCCTTGAAATTTAGTATCAGGGTGAATCAACTTTTTAGTGCCACCACAGCAACCAATGATTACCTACACAAATTTTGTCCCTTGGACAACCTACCTGCATTTTTCTATGAAACAGTATGAAGTGTCACTTGGACAACCGGGACAGATGAGACAACACAAAGCTCCTCCGCGCGGAAGAAGTGAAACTTCGTAATGTAGAAATTAAAAAGGCACTTACTTATGCATCTATGTGTTTAAATTGGTTACCTATCAAAATTTAGAATTATTTTTTTCCGAATATTTAAAATCCCGAATGCTTCATTTATCCGAATGCATTTTTTTCTGAAACTGTAAATATTTCAGGATTTTTATAAAACAACCCTAACCTAACCTAAAGGGTTCTACACGATGGTCCTGAAATAAATCCTGAAATATTTACAGTTTCAGAAAAAAATGCTTTCGGAAAAATGAAGTTTTCGGGATTCTAAACCTTCGGAAATAAAATTTTCTAAACATCGATAGGATCCCGTTTAAATTACTCACTAGATGGCGCTTTTATAAGTCTCATACAAATTTGCACAGACAGTATGAGTACTGCATCGCACTGTCGAAGTTTTTAACATCCGTTAGTATAATATAAGTATACAATGAGAGATTACTTGCTTCGGCCGTACATATACTAATGCTTTGATACCCCCTCCATGGTAGCGTTAAACGTTTAACGCGACCTTGTTGGAAGTCGCATTAGAAGTTTTCACATCAAAAAGTTGATTCACCCACCAACCAAAGTGCGTCTTACTACTTAAATACAGGAATAATTTTGAAATATTTGTACTTTTCATTACTTTTATCGTCTGATGTTCCAGAAGTGGCCGCTCTGAAAGCGCCGACACCGCCACCTAGCGACGAAAACTATTACTACGTGCTTGTCAAACAACTTCTATACTGGCAGCATGCATACGATAACTGCATGAAGATGAATGGGACATTGGCTACTTTAGATAGCTCCGATATCATGACTCAATTGCTGTTACTTATGGGAGAAAACAAGGAAGAACGTAAGTTTGATTTCAGAGCCATCTAGTGTCGAGTAGAATGCACAAGTCTTACTAAAACTACAAGGTAACACCGCAGACATAGATAATGAGGGTGTGATAGTTTTTTGCATGAATTTTTTGAATAGTCACCGATAATTACGATCAAGGTGTCCTTCGATTCGGAATATTATGTAGAAAGTTTAGGGAAAGGTCCCAAAAGGGGCCGATAAAAATTGCAAAGTTATAAACAATTTGATAAAAAAAGTAGGGGTGTGGTTTTTTTCAAATATCTCGGAAACTATCAAAGATATTTGAAATTTAAAAAAGATATGAAAAGAGCAAGAAATTTAAAAAAAAAGTCCAAGCAAGCGTCAGCGCTTCAGACAATTAACGTAAAGGCGCAAAGGTTATTTTGCGCAAGTATCGTGAGATCCGTTTACTAACATTGACATTATTTGTTTCATGTTTGGGAGTGATTTGTAAAGGCCACAACAAATCGGGAGCGCGGGGCGCCGACGGAGCGTGCCCAGCGCGGTCAATAACACTGAATCAGATACGGGGTGCCGCGCTGCCAGTGTGTCACCGTATATTTGATTCAGTGTTATAGAGCGCACTGGGCACGCTCCGTCGGCGCCCCGTGCTCCCGGTTTGTGGTGGCCTTAACTAAATGGGCCATTCGCAAGCTAGATTCTAACACCAAATGGACCTCACAACACTAACACCAGAGAATACCCTCATTATACGTGAAATTCGCAATATTTCAGCGGTACGACACGTTTGGATTTCTGGACGGCTGAACATGACAAAAGATGTGTCCACTGATGCCGTCACATACTTTTGGTACAATCCGGTGAATAAAAAACGGATCCCAGATCCGAAAAACTTTGCACAGCAATTCGCCGGTGTTTACGTAAGTGTTACATGACTTAATCATCGCAAGTAACGACTTAACGACCGCTTTAGCCTAGTTGGTAGTGACCCTGCCTACGAAGCAAGAGGTCCTGGGTTCGAATCCCGGTAAGGGCATTTATTTGTGTGATGAGCACGAACATTTGTTCCTGAGTTATGGATGTTTTTTATGTATTTAAGTATTTATTTATCTATATAAGTATGTTTATCGTCGTCTAGTACCCATAGTACAAGCTTTGCTTAGTCTGGGACTAGGTCGATTTGTGTAAGATTGTCCCTTTATATTTATTTATTTAAGTAAGGTAAACGTCCCTGTGCTCGACACTGACCCAATACATGGCACTTTCAATCTTATGTCATAGTACGAGAGGTGACAGATTGGTGTCATCTACTGGGCGTTGAGATGTCGAGCATTGGTTCGTTTACCTTAGTATAATATTATTTACTAAAGCATTTTACTAATTTTTTTTTACTAACCTGAAAAATTAATATTGTAATTGTTACTAACCTGATATGAAGTACATGTTTGAAATAAATGAATAAATAAATTATCAAATAAAAGTATTAATAACTCCTATCTATTTTCGATTCTAGCAACAAATTAGAAACTTAGCACGTCTAAGTTATTTTACTTTTGCTATTCCCCGCTAGATGCCGCCTTGGTTGGACGATGAGTTCACTACTGACAACTCGTGCTTGAACTTGGACAGGCAAAACCATTTGAATGGACTTGTGTATGGGCTTCCTTGTGACATGCCGCAGTACTCCGTTTGTATGATAGGTAAGTATAATTATTTATATTAATTAGTGTATAACAGCACTATTGTGGTATCATTTATTAGTTCTAATCTAAAACCATTTCAGATAGCGCTTTAAGTAACACTTCAGGGTAAGAAATAATTGGGTAGAAAATTCGACTTTTATTTAAAAATAAAATATAAGTATGGTATACTCGTAATGTAACAACATTGCTTTCACGTTTGCAAACAAAAACAAACGAAAGTGCGTTATAGTCATCATTTACTAGGTGTCTGGTGTCGCCATCTAGTTAAAAATAAGAAAAATGAAATAGCGAAATAAAAGTTCTAAGCCGATTTGTTTTGCTTGTCCAATGGTCTAATATAATTATTTTAATTTTGGTTCTACAATAGCCCTGAGGAAACGAGTAAAACACAAGACAGCAGTGCAATCGTGTCGCAAAACAGACGTGCATGTATGTGTATGTGTGCATGTATGAAAATAATAAATAGAAGCACACCAAAATATAAAAAATAAGCACCAAAAAGTAGTTGATGTCTTGTTTACACCAGTTTATTAACTTCACTTGTTTTTAAATATCTAGTTCATTGTTTTAGTTTTAATTAAACAAAATTTGAAAAATAATACAAAGTAAAATATATGTACATACTGTACTACCAAAAATACGTAAGAATCAAATAACAGATTTTTAAATGATTTAAAAGCAAGAAGAAAATACTACATACAAAAAAATTTACTAAAAAATATTATTAAAAACGATCTGCCTAAGTTTTCAAATATTTGTATTAAAATTGTCATGGATTTAGGGAACTTTGATATGTGTCATTGCAGAAACATGCTATTTTAGAAAATGACAAGTAATTTTTTAATCAAAAAATTTTTTTTTTCAGAGAAAGCTTCTAGAGCAGAACCTGGTACAGAAGGTAATACAAGTCCTGCATCGATTGGGTTTGAAAATGGAGATGTACCTTTAGTTACTGGCAAGTGATAAATAAGTTTGAATAGGTTCAACTTTGGTACTGAAAAAAAAACATGCTACAGCGCCACTAACTTATCCGCCCTGGCAGTCAAAACTGGAAATATGGATGCAGTAATCCTGCTTGCGTTTCATACGGTCAGTGAGAGTGCCGGGGGCCCAATACCTCACCCCTTCCCTCTTCCCCTTCCCCAACCCCCTCCCCTGTTCCCTTTCCTTTAGGGCCGACAACGCACTGGCATCGCGTAAAGCGCTGCGGGTGTCTATGGACAGTGGTGATCATTTAACATCAGGTGACCCACTAGTTCGTTTGTCTGGCCTTTCTAACATAAAATAAAATAATGGAACAATTTTTTTTTAATTTACAACTGGTTGGTCTCTGGGTCTCTGGTCGCAGACAACACTAAATTTGCTAACAATAGTGCCTTGTCAGATCGGTTAATTTGTGGCACTGTATTTGTATCCATATTTTAAGTAACTATTTAAAATAATAATAATAATAATAAATTCATTTATTGCCACAAACATACAAAATAAAAAGAAATACAAAACATAAAAAAAAAACATACAGAAACACACAAAACAAAAAAAAACTTTGTGGCAATAGGCTCAGGCTCAGCATAAATGCTGCCGGTTAGGAAGCCGGCGGCGCTGATTTTCAGCCTGCGCCCTCCCGCGGCGCGTTATCACAGTAATAATACGGGAAGGGCAGAGCTCACAATATTACGTACTTATACAAAACATTTAATTAACCAAGATTAGTATTTAGTAGGATAATTATCAAAATCAATATTCAATGTAAGTGGGTGTCATGTCCAGCACCTAAATATTTTACCATATTCATTCAGGATTCTGTAAGCTTCAAAAACTTAAAGGTTTTATTACAATAAAAATAAAAGTAATTTTGTTGCCTAGGAGTAAGTAGGGTCAACAGCATAAATAAGTGGCCATTTATGTACCTTGTTGTTTTCAATCGTTTGACAATTTTGTATGACATTTCAAACATGATGTTAAAGTGACAAGGTACATAAATGATCACTTATTTATGCTGTTGACTGTACATCATATTTCCGCAAAATTTATGGTAAATAATATCCTAAAGGGACTTTTACATTGCTTTTAGAGCAATTTCAACCATCTAGCTAGTGTGTAACAGCTGTAATTATTACTGCAAAATTATATATCCAGTAAAATGTTAATCTTTAACACTTATTTGATAACTCAGTGCCCCAGTTAGATGTCTAATTTATTTGTATAGTATAAATCTTCCCAGGTGAATTTTTTGCTTCAAGCCCTTATCTTTCAAAACAAACAGTATTGTCATAGTATTAAGGTTCAAATTTAATGTAATGGCTCAAAGCGAAAAATTCACCTGGGAAGATTTATACTTTAGCAGCTTTAACCCTCAAAAATCATACAAAAGTATGTACATATTAATTCAGTTTAAAAAAATGTATTTTTGCATTGAACTGTACCAGTAAGAATTGTAAACAAAACAGTGCTTTTATGTAGATTTAGGAAAATTATTATTGTATGAAAAATTAAAAAAAAAATTATTATAACTGTTTAACTGTGTTTCATTTGCCTGCATGTCCAGAGAGAAAAAAATAATAGCAGATAGGTTGGCTGATAAAAGCCAGCCTTGCACTTACCATCTTTTTTATGACAAATAAAAAAGTCTGTTCCAAATTCCAATTATCTTTTTTCTAGTCTGTTTTCACCCCCGGCCAGTGTACAAAAATGGCGTGAACCATAAAAAGTTATAAAATAAAACAACTTCAAGAGCTTAATTAACTTATAATCACTAACTATAACTATATTCATTTCCTTCCAACGACATCGATCCATTGCGAGTTTACTTTTGATAGCTGTTTGCAGTTTTCATTCATAGCTTTTAAATTGTCTTTAAACATTCGTAAATGCGCCAAGTATGATCTCAGAGTATCGTTTAGCGTTCGCAGGGACTCCAATTCTTGAGGCATATCAGTACCAGCTAGCTGAAAAACAGATTTTAAGAATATAGTGAAAAAAATAGCTCGTTTGCTTAGCGTATTATTACAGTATTTCGTTCCACTATTAAGTGTTTGTACTTACCTCATTTCTAGAAGAAGTCACTGACGTAGTCGACATTTTAGTCAAATTATTACTCTCATTTACTAATAAACTTGGAACAATTGAATAACAAGGGCGAATTTGTTATAGAAATAACAAAAACAAAACAAACCGATCAGTATTATTTTGAAAATTTGACATTGACATGACAGATTGATTGATATTGAAATGGAATGGAAATAGATCGCAACCAAAGAGTATTGTAATATTATATGAACAAGAGTGGCAACTCTATGGTCAAATATGCATGTATGGAAGGTGCTGCTACCCTACGCCCTGGTGAAGAACTAATGTGACGTATCTATAGATGTATACCTATCTATATGTATATGTTGGTAGTGATGTACAGCTATAATTACGCGTAATTTTAATTGATAGGCTAATTGCCACTATTCGTATTTTAGCCGTCTAATTCAAATCAGCATATACGAAGTATAAGCGGCTAAGCCCGATTTGCACTATACGGCTAAAATACGAACATTGGCAAGTGGCCTATCAATTAAAGTCCTTGACCGTACAATTTGGTACGCCATGGCCATGGCCCATGAATGACAACTGACAAGTTTGACAAGTCAACCAAGATGGCCGCTAATTTAGTTCTTTACCAAACAACCAGAGATCGCTGTAGTCGCATAAAAAGTGTGATATATGTAAGTGTGCCCCCCCTGATCGCAACTCAAGCGTCGGTATCAAAACTGTGTTTGTACAGTGCCACCAACATAATAAAAAAAACCGATGAAATGTTAAGGCCACCACAAACCGAAGCGCGGGGCACCACGCTACCAGTATTTGGCAGCGTATTATGATTTAGTGTTATACGATCCCCGCTCCGTTGGTGTCGTGTCGTGCACACGCCCCGCGCAGCGGTCTGTGGTGGACTTAAGTCAGACTTACGCACAAACTTTCGTCAAGCTTCCGTATTATATGTAAAAAAGTCGGTAACGCATCAAGAATGGTAGACTTGTTTATTTCCGCTTAAAGATAAAAAAGACCAAAATATGCTAGTTTCTTGAGATATTTGAAGACAGAGCTCATCGTTGTTTACCTCATGTCATGTGCCAATGTAATATACTCGTACATAAAGGTACTTTTTGACAAGTTAAAATTATAGAAAACGATAAATTACTATTATTATTATTATTTTTAAGTATCTAAAATATCAAAATAAAAAATAAGGGCAAACAATAGTGAACCCAAGTGAACCCTAAAATTGTTTCGAAAAAAATTTGAACAGCATTGTTCATGCATGTGAAATTGGTCAGTAGCATAATTTTAGAATTCTATAATCTTAATGTCAGCACTTTTGGAATTTAATTTTCTACATTCTGTTGGCTAAAAGAGGAGCTTGCTTTTGTTTTTTTCTGTCTTTTCTTTTGTAAAGTATTGTATTTTTGATTCAGATATAATTAGCTAAATTTCATTGAATGTTGTATAGTTTCTAGCGAACCATTTTTTTACATGGAGAAATTAAGTTTACGATAGGTAGATTACTTCCAAATAATAGTTAACGCAAGAAATTAGATTCTGAAGAATTACGATAGTATTAATATGAATGTTTCTAAATAGTTACAGCCCATTGAAATAACTAGCTTATGTAATTCCGCAGTAGCAGTAGTAGAAGCTACTCACGGAAGTGCACCGAAATTAAAATTCCATTTCCTAGTTATCGATCATGAAAGCAGTTACAAAACGCATGCGCGATTGAACAAAGCGAAAGCGCCCTCTGCAGAAAAATCCGGGAGGATAAAAAAAGAAACGCCGCCATTTTGACATTTGTTTGGCTTTTGTCCTTAATAATTATAGATTATCATGTAATTACGCGTATAACAGCGATTATGTTCACATTTTCGCTTCAGAACAGTTTCGCTTATTAGCCGATAATTTAAATATAACACATCAGTGATGTTAGTTTCGGTTCGACAGCGCATAAATCGATAAATTTCACCGTGCCGCTTTTTTATTTTCTTGATGCTTATTTCGTGTAAATTTAGATATTGTTAATTGATTTAGAGCTTAGTTAAGTTAAATTATGAACTAAGGAGTCATTTTGTGTAACTATATGTAAGAATAAATGATGAATTGTGGATAAATGTGTGTTGTGAAAAAGGCGCGAAGAGTTTTTATCCTGTGCATTTTTGAGACAAAAATAAAACAGTGTGTTTGTGCGAAACAAAGACATTTAGCTTTGCGGCATGTTTATTGGACTTTGGTTGTGATATACTTAAACAACATACGGCTTTTTTAGCGGTACATGGCGAGAGAACAGTGTTTTTTCTGCACATTAGGTTCATGTAAGTAACATACATACATTCTATAAATTATATATTTGTATAATTATTTGACAAATACATCTATAATTGTAGTTATTTACATAAACCAATAAAACTAATTGTCGGCGAAAGATTCCAAAAAAATATTTTCAATATAATATAGATTTAAATTAATATTTTTTAAGGCAAGAACGGTCAAGGAAAACATCGCGAGGAAACTTGCATACACCTGTGAACCAATTCAATGGTGTGTGTGAAGTTCCCAATACGCACTGGGCCCGCGTGGGAACTACAGCCCAAGCCCTCTCATTCTGAGAGGAGGCCCGTGCCCTGCAGTGGGACGTATATCGGCTGGGATGATGATGATGATGATGAGGCAAAAATACCTTCAATTAAGCTATTTATTGGAAAACAGCTTATACTTATATGTATGTTAGTTTTCATCACACAATTTCGTGATTTCATATCTCAAAAGAATAAACTGCAATCTAAATAGCACATGCATGTCTGTCTGTCTACCTGCTGTGCACTAGGTACCAATTTTGTACAAATATAATGGATTAATTAACTTGAAATTTGGCACATTTAATATGCAAGTAACACTATACCTAGTTCTTTACTTATAGTTTAGGAAAACCTGTATGAAAACTAAAGTAAGTCATAAAATATCATACATGTCGCTGCTTATCTAAAGCAAGGGCCTAATTCAAAATTCAAACAAGTTCAATTATGTGTGAAGTTCCCAACCCGCACTGCTTGGGCTGTAATTCCCAGATTGCATGTGACGAAATTTGTGTCCAAACTCCTGACCAGTGGTGGTGTAGGGGAATAGCATGCGGCACGGAATGCTGAGGACCTAGGTTTGATTCCCAGCGCTGGTCTTTTTTCTGTGCATCCATGTTTCAGCTTGTATTTAGTATGAAATACTAAATTTAAATGTTACAATAACTTTTGACTTCATTTATTGAATCAGGCGTTACTTTGCAGAGGTCCAAATATATTTTTTTTTTCTATTTTTTTTTTTCGAGGCTTTAGTGTACCTGTGTGACTATGCCAGCCTCATTGGGAGACTTAATGGTGAAATTCATCAAACACTGCTCCTGCCACGTCCAGATTCTCTGGCTGCAAAAGAATGTTTGATGAACTTGTATATTTGTACTGCATCTTGCGGCACCGGACAACTCAAAATAACATTCACTGCCCCATTGAAAAGGTGTACATCATTTAAATAAGTCTCACGGTTATCCTTGGTCAGTATACACTCCACCAAAAAATGTATCAAGTCCTCAATCCTGTTACAATCCATGCACATTGGGGGTCGGACAACTTTCATCGTATTTAAAAATTTATTTAATGGTACATGACCTGACCACACTCGAAACACCCACACAAGTAAATCCCTGCAAGGTCCATATTAGTCACTGAGTAAGTCCTGACTTTTGGCAATAGACATCATAGCACTGCTGAGTGGGCCAAGAATCCTCAGTATGTGATTTTCAAAATTAATCAACATATTTAAGTCCACATGTTATTTAAAAATTGGTACTCCCTACATAATTCCCAGTTATATTATTTTTCCCGGAGTGTTACAACTTAGGGATCTTTAAAAAACGAGCCTACCAATTCCTAAAAGGGCCGGCAACGCACCTGGATTCCCCTCGTGTTGCGGGTGTCCATGGGTGACGGTGATCGGTTTCCATCAGGTGACCCGTCTTTCTTGTTTGCGCTCTTATATAAAAAAAACTGCATTATTTTATTCTTATAATTAATTTGTACTTAATAAAGTATGCTGGTATTTAGTGACATTAAAATATGTATTAGAATTTAAAAAAAAGTATACCAGGACTTAAGAGGCTAATCTGTCTAAAATACAGGTATATGATAATAATATCTTAGAGTTAGAGTTTTACATACTTATATATATATATGTATATATATATTACATATCATATCTTATCTTATCTTTGTTTATTAATGTAAAAATATGTAGTATTTTCTCAATTTTAACCACAATAAACAAATTCCAGGTTAAGTTACCTCCTGAACTTGCAATGCGGTTAAGAAGCAGAAAGAGGGAGCCCCTCTCGGTAAAGAGGAACTCGTCTAAAGTAACAAAACTGAAGCCTAAACCGTTGACCTCCCGTATCTCACCCCCCAACGCCGCTTGGAAGAAGGTACTCAAACGGGACACCACCAAAAATGGTCTACAGCCCGACTCAGCCAGAATCTGCATCACTCGGTCACAGAATCTAAAAACGAGACCCGTGAGAACATTAGCCCAAAGCATGGAGAAGACAGAGAAAATGGACAAGCTCAAAGAACGCACAAAGAAACCGATCTTCCAAACCGTTGTACGTTCCAGTAATAAGGACATAGTAACTTCCACCACCAAGCTAAGAAGCGATAAGACCCAGAATGACAAAGTTACAACCACTTCCAAACCTAAAATCAAAGATGTTCGTACTACGAAGAGTTCACAACTCCGTCACAGCTCGCTCAACCGGGAGAAGAAGCCTGAAGCAGTTGAAATAAGCTCCCCGCGCAAGACTAGACGCATGGATAAAAATGAGAAATCAGCTTCCTTGAACAGTTCACCGATACGTAAAGTACGGCAGCTAGGCATACCGTCATCTAAAAGCAAGATTGCTGTGAGTTCCACCAATGAAAGCCCCAAGAAGAAAACCAAAACTAAAGCAGCTATTGTGCCCGAGCAATCTAATTGGAGCACCGATGACAATGATGTGACAATGTACGAGCCTCACACAACTACGTTTGTGGACTTCCCGAGTCCGAAAAGTGTGGATTCCGATTCTGAGACGCAGGTGGAGTCCTCCTTGTGTCTTCCAAATGACTGTCTGAATGATTTTATAGCTATTGCGGAGTGTGCGAGACTTATTACTGATGATTTGCCAGCTGATGATGGGGATATTAACTATTTGGCTGACCGGGCCGCAAAGGTAAGCTTTATTAATGGCTTTTTTTATAAAAATTTGTGGTATCAAAAACTAGTAAAGAATAGTGTTATTGTAGACACTAGCTTCTGCCAGCGACTTCGTCCGCGTGGAATAGTTACCCCCCCCCCCGTTCGCCCCCCCCGCACCCCCACACAACCCCATCCCCCCGCACCCTCCCCCGCGTTCACATTCACCACCATGGCTGACCATACTCCCAAGTCAAGCGTGCCTATAGAAGTTTTACTTCAAAAACCCCCGATTTTGAAACATTCTTCATTGGTGCTTCGCTCCTATTGGTGTTAGCGTGATGATATATAATATAGCCAGCCTTCCTCGATAAATGGGCTATCTAACACTGAAAGAATTTTTCAAATTCGAGCAGTAGTTCCTGAGATTAGCGCGTTCAAGCAAACAAACAAACAAACTCTTCAGCTTTATAATATTAATATTAGTATAGATACCTCAGAACAAAAACCAGCTAATTGGAATACAATCAGCTAGAGTGCTACTTAAACTACTAAGCTAGCAAAGTTTTTTTTTTTTTTTTCTATTTTTTTTTTCGAGGCTTTGGTGCACCTGTGTGACTATGCCAGCCTCATTGGGGGACTCAATGGCCAAATTCATCAAACACTGCTCCTGCCACGTCCAGATTCTCTGGCTGCAAAAGAATGTTTGATGAACTTGTATATTTGTACTGCATCTTGCGACACCGGACAACTCAAAATAACATTCACTGCCCCATTGAAAAGGTCTACATCATTTAAATAAGTCTCACGGTTATCCTTGGTCCGTATACACTCCACCAAAAAATGTATCAAGTCCTCAATCCTAGCAAAGTTTACTAAAGTTTTTTATTGAAAATAAACGGATCACTCACGTCTTAAACGAGTTTAAATTGACTTAACTTGTTTGGTGCGCGTTTGGCAGCCGCCGTGACGTATGACTCTAGGAAGAAGGGCTACGGATTAGCCCGAAACATGTCCAGTTAAACTCGTTTTAAGACTTGAGTGATCCGTTTATTTTCGGCAGTTTCATGTTTAAAGTTAACTAAAGTTTCTTCTATACGTACATGCATAAATACTACAGAATTAAAAATCCATACTAATATTATAATTGGCTAAGTAAAGTTTTTTGAAGAGGTGCTAATTATATTTTTATTCGACAGTAGTCGTCTTCAAGACCGAGAAACTGCAGCTGTTTTTTTTTATCTCCTACTATTTATTGGAAATATTTTTTTAAGTGTTCGAGATGACATTTGTGAGATTTAATGGTTGACAAGCGTTTCGTGCTCAGTACTTAGTAGAAATAGAAAAAAAAAACGAAGTCAGTTGTCAATGTCAAATGAAATCTGACCGTTTGCGTTTCGTTTCTTTGCGTTGTCCAAGAAGCAGTTCCAAAATAGTGATCAAAAATATTCAATCGTGATTCAATTATCGTGCATAGGTCGTGGAGAAATGCGGTAAAATTGAAAATCCGGATTTTGTGCGGAGGTCGTTAAAAATAGTCCAAAAATCACATCAAAACGCAAAGCAAACGAAACGCAAACGGTTTGACATGGACAAAAGTGACAGATGACTTAGTTTTTTTTCTGTTTCTACTAAGTACTGAGCACGAACGGCTTGTCAGCCATTACATCTCACAAATGTCATCTCGAACACTTAAAAAAATATTTCCAGTAAACAATAGGAGATAAAAATAAAACAGCTGCAGTTTGTCGATCTTCAGAATGCCAACAGTCGAAAAAAAATATAATTAGCACCTCTTCAAAAAACTTTACTTAGCCAATTGGCTAAGTAAAGTTTTTTGAAGAGATGCTAATTATATTTTTATTCGACAGTGGTCAACTTCAACACCAAGAAACTGCAGCTGTTTCATTTTTATCTCCTTTTATTTATTGGAAATATTTTTTTAAGTGTTCGAGATGACATTTGTGAGATTTTATGGCTGACAAGCGGTTCGAGCTCAGTACTAAGAAGAAATAGAAAAAAAAAACGAATTTAAGTCGCTTTCTGTCAATGTCAAATGAAATCTAACCGTTAGCGTTTCGTTTGCTTTGCGTTGTCCAAGAAGCAGTTCCAAAATAGTGATCGAAAGTATTCAATCGTGATCCAATAATTGTGCATAGGTCGTGGAGAAATGCGGTAAAATTGAAAGTCCGGATTTTATGCGGAGGTCGATAAAAATAGTCAAAACATCACACTGAGCACACCAAAACGCAAAGCAAACAAAACGCAAACGATTTGACATTGACAGCAGTGACAGTTCACTTCGGTTTTTTTTTCTGTTTCTACTAAGTTCTGAGCGCGAATGGCTTGTCAACCATAAAATCTCACAAATGTCATCTCAAACACTCAAAAAAATATTTCCAGTAAACAATAGGAGATAACAATAAAACAGCTGCAGTTTCTCGATCTCCAAAACGCCGACTGTCGAAAAAAAATATATATAGCACCTCTTCAAAAAACTTTACTTAGCCAATTGCTGAAGTGTGTCTGTATCAATCAGGAATTTCGTAATTTATAAAAAAAAAAATATTTTTTTATTAAAAACCTAGTAGTTATAGTGCTTTTTCACACTTAACCCGCTGAACCGATTTAGATGAAATTTTGGTATAGAGATAGTTTGAATCCTGGGAGAGGACATAAGATAGTTTTTATTCAAGATGATTGCATAGATGCGGGATAACGATAAACGAATTTCTCGCAGACTGAGTCGCGGGCAACACCTAATTAGCCCTAAAGAAAGAATAAATATTAATGATTCTATTTGTCCAAAGGTAATGACCACAGACAAGGAGGAGTCCCGCAAGAATTCCACAGAGAAGAGACTGGTGAAGCGAAGGAAGTCCAGCAATGACCTTGAAATGTATCAGCCGACGTCCACCACCGATGATATAGACGCCTGTGCTGATTTCTTGGCCAGTGAGGAGAAATATGTGCAGGTAAGGTTTTTAAGCGATGGAGCGACGTCCTGGTTAAGGGCCTACCGAGCTTTACGCGCTAATCGATTTTGGGTGGGCGATTTCGGGCGTGGGGGAGGCACGATGGCTCAAGATAGGTTGGATGGACTGCGCGTGTTTTTGGGTATTTTCATCTAATTACTAAAACAAATACATATTTTAAAAATGAGCAACACTACGCCCTAGAAAACATCTTGTTTTATTAACACTCAAAAAGTCATGACCTGCCGTGCAGTATTAGCGTCGTACTACGAATTTATTTTATTTTTTAGTGACGACTTTGGATTTTTTTTCTATCGAGCGAATTATAAGTAAGCGTGTTTTGATAAACACTTGTCATTAGAGTGAATCCTCAAATATCTTACACATGAATTTCAAGACTATAGCTTTACTTGTAATGATACAGCACGAGATTAAATGAATGCAATAAATGCGCCAAAAACAGGGTAGGCCCTTAATCATTTTAGTGTGCGATTCCGACTCGCACTTGGCCGGTTTATTCTAATTCTAACACAAACGAAGTATAGTTCTGTATAGACTATACCTCTCTCTTTCCCACAGCCGGACTTCGTGACAATGCTAGAGCAGGATGGCTACGTGCGGGACAGCGAATGCGAGATATCGTCAACGTGCGATACTGGAGGTGCCATATCTAGCTTGGAGGCGCTGTCAGCCAGGAGCCCGAGCGAGGGATTCCTTCACGAGATAACCAGGAGTCTGGTGGCCGAGGCTAAAGGATGGGTGAGTGGGAGTGGGGTAGGGATGCCCAATATTTTGATTTGAATCGATCTTTTGGATCACATAGAATCGAAAAGCATTGAATCAATCAACAATCTGGATCGCATGGTTTTGAATCGATCTAGCTAAGATCAAATCATATCGTAATCCATACTTCCATCCATATGTATACAGGGTTATTTGTAATTCACTAGCATCCTTTTAACCCTAAACTCCTACCACTTAAACAAATGGTTTTTGTTTTACGGCTTTTGTCATAACTTGGTATTTTTGGTGTAATAACGTTTTGAAAATTTGAGATTATCTCTTATTTTTACGATACTCTGTGTATTTGTATGTGAAAAAAAGTGCTTCATTTTAAAAAGTCGTAAAACAAAAAACATTTGTTTGAGTGATAGGAATTCAGGGTTAAGAGGATGTCAGTGAATTACAAATAACCCTGTACAGTCTGAAATTCCGAAGGGAGTTTATTTGTTTGTCCATCCTTAACGTCGTACGTAACAGAGAGCCAGAATCAATACTGTTTTTTTGCAGAGGGATAGTTGTAGGGGGTAAGGACAACCGATTGAAAATGTAGTTTTCGTGGGATATTGTTTGACCTAAGTGGCCGACCAAAGTCGCGCTAAAAAATTAGTCGAAAATAAATAAAAGAATATATGTATGCTTATAGATTTAATTAATTAAAATCCCAACTATCTGTTGCAGTTATTGTCAATAACAATCATTGGATTGTTTACATCCAATATTTTAGGCATGCAATTCGATCTTGTGGAAGATCGCATCGAAGTGAATTGATTCAGGAAATCGTAGATCGTATTGCTAAACATCGATCTTCCAAAAGATCGATTCAGATCAGGCATCCCTGGAGTGGGGGTGACTTAGTGTCTGTCATACAGCGGAGTGTAGTCTCATTGGTGGTACTCTGATGGTCGATCAAACTACAGCGTCCAGATGACGTCGTGGAGCGAATACCATGCGTGAGTCTTGGGGACCAAGGGGTGGGTGAGTAGAAGTGCAGTGGATAGAGTGGAGAAGTGGAGCGAATAGAGTGGAGAAGTGGAGCGAATAGAGTGGAGAAGTGGAGTGAAGAGAGAGAGAGATATTTATTTACACCATTCCATTTATACTAGAGGCATCTAGAAGTGGAGGTGGATTAGTATCATAGTATCATCATTCATCATTAATCCATCCAAGTGGCAGACTTTAGCAAAAGATCGACCACGATGGAGGCAGACGGTGCACAATAAAGTGCGTGACTTTGAGGCTAGTCGCTGCAGCTGATTAGACGCTAAACCACCTGTGGCCATAAACTATAACTACGTCGGAGGGGTGCTGACCTGTGGCGAGTGTGGCAGAACATTCGCTGCAAAAATCGGCTACGTCAGCCATCTGAGAGCGCATCAGCGACGCTCTGAATTATAGGAAACAGTCGCTGTGGCCGAATATGGCTAGGAGAGGATAATGATCATCATTCTATAGAGCACTGAGCTTGTAGACTCATTGGTGGTGCTCTGATGGTCTCGGCTAATCTACAGAGCCTTGAATATACTTGTATCTAATATATAAAAATCTCGTGTCACGGTGTTTGTTATCGAACTCCTCTGAAACGGGTTGACCGATTTTTATAATTTTTTTTTTCTCTATGCATATTTGGTAGGTCTGAAAATAAGTCGTAGGCTATTTTTTATACCCATATTCTTCGCGGAACGAGTCGCGGGCAACAGCTAGTCTAATATATAAAAATCTCGTGTCACGGTGTTTATTATCGAACTCCTCCGAAACGGATTAACCAATTTTTTATAAAACTTTTTCCTCTGTATCGGTAGGTTTGAGAATAGGTTGTGGGCTATTTTTTGCATACCTACCACTATTCTCCGCGGACGGAGTCGCGGGCAACAGCTAGTAACATAAAAGTCATCGACACTATTCCTTATCTTAATGTTATTTTTCATTTGCAGAGCACCTCGGAGATAACCGCTGATGAATCATCGCTCGCTTGCCATGATGAGCAGCCGCCGTCTGATCTAGAGGTATGTCATCATCAACAGTGATTGTAGATTTTGTATTCATTTTGTGTTAAATATAAATAGTCCATTTATCGAGGAAGGCTAAGGCTGTGTTCAGACCAAACTGACTGTCAGCCGCCGAAAGTGAGCGAGCGTAACGCAGTTTATTGTATTACCATACATAGGTATTCATTTTTTCGTTCACACCTAACCGACAATACGCTATTACGTTTTTTCATATTAACACTGGGGCTCAGTGAGCCTGCTCACATTCTGCGGCTGACTATACGTTTGGTTTGAACACTGCCTAATAACATCCATCACGCTACGACCAATAAGAGCGGAGTATCAATGATTAACGCGGATCGCGGACGAAGTCGCAGGCATCAGATAGTCCAGGAGCAGCCAAATGGCGGACCGCGGCCCGCATCCGGACCGCCGAGCCATTTTGTGCGGACCGCGAGAACACAGCAACTTGCACTACAGAGTACGTGATTTAATAAAAATGTATCCCCGCATTATCTTTGCTGACGTCAGTTCGAAAACGGCCGGGCGAAGTAACGAGCTAACAAGCGACAGATAACTTAGTCCGCTACAAAAAATGCCATTTTTCTCATTGATATGTCAAAAACCGGCCAAGTGAGAGTCGGACTCGCGCACGAAAGGTTCTGTGCCATCCATAAAAATGGCAAAAAAATCACGTTTGTTGTATGGGAGCCATGTTAAATATTTGTTTTATTTTAATTTAATTATTTATTTTTAAAGTGAATATATATATATACAGGATTATTTATTTGTAATTCACTAGCATCCTTTTAACCCTAAACTCCTACCACTTAAACAAATGTTTTTTGTTTTACGACTTTTGTCATTAACTTAATATTTTTGGTGTAATAACGTTTTGAAAATTTGAGATTACCTGTTATTTTTTTTTATGATAGTCTGTGTATTTGTATGGGAAAAAAGTGCTTCATTTTAAAAAGTCGTAAAACAAAAAACATTTGAGTGATAGGAATTCAGGGTTAAGAGGATGTCAGTGAATTAAAAATAACCCTGTATAACTAAATATTCTGTGATCATTTCAAGCGTTGCCGCTGTTGCCGTTATGCATATCGAGCAAAAACGAGCAATAAAACACGTCTATTGTATGGGAGCCCCCCTAAATATTTATTTTATTCTGTTTTTTAGTATTTGTTGTTATATAGCGGCAACCAAAATACATCATCTATGAAAATTTCAACTGTCTAGCTATCACGGTTCATGAGATACAGCCTGGTGACGGACAGACAGACGGACAGTGAAGTCTCAGTAATAGGGGCCCGTTTTTACCCTTTGGGTACGGAACCCTAAAAATACCTTTGTTATTTCTGTAATTACATTTGTTTCATAAATATTTTTTTCTATAAAATGTGCGGATCGCGATGGTCATTTCATTTCTTAAAACGGGCCCCGAGCGAAACTAATTGGTGACCCCTGACCTAGTCTATTCCATCATGTATAGCCTAAATACACTGTGTTCCTCTTTCTAGGAGGAGGCGGCTGACGTGATCTCATCGTGCAGCAACAGAGTGGAGTGCGAACAGATCTCCTCCTGGGTGGATGCTTTTGATCCGTATCTCTTCATCAAACAGGTCAATACTTACAGTAGAGGCCTATACAGGGTGTAATCGTTGTGTGTCCAGGCGATTATTCCGTAACTATTACAGATATCAAAAAACTGAACTGATATCGGAAGTATGTTACCTAATGAATAAAATGACATCATTAACTTTTTTAAATAAAAATCTCCATAATTTTGACATCAAATACATACATTTAGTTTAGTTTCCTTATTTTAAAAGGTTATTTTATAATTTACTAGCCTTCCGTCCGCAGCTTAGCCCGCGATAAATTAATTTTCCCGTAGGAAAAGGTATTTTCCCGCGGTAAAAAGTAGTATAAGTCACTCAGTGATAATGTAGCTTACTAAAGTCAAAAGAGTTTTTGAAATCGGTCCAGTAGTTTTTAAGTTTATTTGTTACATACAAAAACACAAATCATTCCTCTTTATAATATTATTATTAATTATTAGTGTAGATAAGTTTAGTTTTGATATTTAAGGAAACCGTTTTTTAACCCAGCAAAGTAATAAAACTATCGTTTACTTAATAATATTTATTTCTTAGTAAGTACAAAATTTTCGAAGTGACGTCCTTGTTGTGCGTCACAATGACGGGCTCTATGTATGCGAGTGTTTGATGTTAATCGATTTTAGGTATTCTATACTAAGATCGATAAGCGCAAGAAGCTCGGTAGAGCCTTAAGTTACTAGTTAAAGCTGTGTTCAATTCAAACCGAACTGACTGTAAGCCGCCGAATATGAGCAGGCTCACTGAGCCCCAGTGTAAACGTGAAAATAAACGGTATTGTATGTCAGCGTCTACGCATAGCGTAATAACGTAGCGCCATCTCTGGGTCCAGGTGAGCGGTTAGTTCCGAAGGAGTGTTAAGTCTCTCGATAGAGGGCATAACATAGATGCGCGCTTTATCACTGCATAAGGTGATTATAACAGACTGAAATGTACGATGTATGGGAAAGATTCGTCGCTAACCTCTAGACCACTGATGGTGTAGGGGTAAGCACGCAGCACGGAATGCTAAGGACCTGGGTTCGATTCCCAGCATTGGTCTTTTTTCTGGGGTTTTTTCTGTGCATCTATATTTCAGTTTGTATTTAGTTTGAAATATATGGTTTCACGGGATGACCGTAAAAGTAATAAAAAATGAAGTTGAAAAAATAAATACAAAAAGATACTTCATACCTAACTTGTTAACGTATTGTCGGTTAGATGTGAACGAAAAAGTGAATATGTATTGGTGGCACTTCACTTGGCGTTGCGTGTTCGCGTTGCGCTATTGCCATCTCCGTCTTTCAAATCCGAGCTTAAAAAGTGGCTGATGGATAAGGTTTTTTACAATTTGAATGAGTTCTATAGGGATCATTAATTATTATGTTATCATTGTTGTTGTAATTATTATTGTCCCTACAAGTTATTGTCATATTGTAGTTTAGGTTATAAGTATTCTGAACATATTGTATGCCCGTAACGGGTAGCTGTTGATACTTTGTACTACATGTCGACTTTGTACACTCCTCACAGTTTATGCAATAAATATTTCTATTTCTATTTCTATTTCTATTTCACGCTAGAATCGGCATAGTGCTCCTCTCTCGCACATGCAACTATTTCGTGAAATACGCCAAGTGAAGTGCCAGCATATGGAAATACATACAATAAACTGCGTAACGTTCGCTCATTTTTGACTGCTGGACAGTCAGTTTGGTCTGAACACAACCTTAAGGGGGTACCGCGTTTTTCGCGCCAATCGATTTTGGGTGGGCGATTTCGGGCGTGGGGGAGGCACGATGGCTCAAGATAGGTTGGTTGGACTGCGCGTGTTTTTGGGTATTTTCATCATATTACTAAAACAAATACATATTTTAAAAATGTAGCCACACTACGCCCTAGAAAACATCTTGTTTTATTAACATTCAAAAAGTAATGACCTGCCGTGCAGTATTAGCGTCGTACTACGAATTTATTTTATTTTTTAGAGATAACTTTGGATTTTTTTTCTATCGAGCGAACTACAAGTAATCGTGTTTCGAAAAGGACTAGTCGCTAGAGTGAATCCTCAAATATCTTACATATGAATTTGAGGACTATAGCATTGCTAGTAATGATACAGCACGAGATTAAATGAATGCAATAAATGCGCCAAAAACACGGTACCCCCTTAATGTTTTTTTATTTCCAGCTTTAACGACCGCCTTAGCCTAGTTGGTAGTGACCCTGCCTACGAAGCAAGGGGTCCTGGGTTCAAATCCCGGTAAGGGCATTTATTTGTGTGATGAGCACGAATATTTGTTCCTGAGTTATGGATGGTTTCTATGTATTTAAGTATTTATTTGTCTATATAAGTATGTTTATCGTCGTCTAGTACCCATAGTACAAGCTTTGCTTAGTTTGGGACTAGGTCGATTTGTGTAAGATTGTCCCCTAATATTTTTTTTTTTTTTAGCTGCCTCCGTTGGAGAGCGTGGCGACGGGCGCCCTGCGCGCGCGCTGCCCCGCGCTGCCGCTCAAGACCAGAACCAGCCCTGACTTCAGCCTGGTAATGACTCCCACTGTTCTTATTTCCTCAGCTTGTTATCATTAGCACACCAATCGATCTACGTCGAACAGCATCGATCGGCTGCCGGTCGATAGTTTATTGCAGCTAGTAACATATAAACGTTCCTTGACCCGTGGAGCGCCCGACGTTATAGTGGTTCCAATCATTCATTTTCTCGATCACAGCTCCCGTAGAATGTAACTGCGTTTAGTTACGAAAAAAATAACTTTTAAATGCGAGATATAAAAAATACGACAACTACCTAATTTTGTTCCTTGACCCCATATAAGATTCATCTAAGACACATTGAGTACATATATGCAGTAAATTTTTTTCAAAGTACGATTAATTATAAACGTTTTAATAAAGTTACATTCTATGGCATTACAAATGTCATGTTATGATTGCTATAGAATGTAACTTTATTAAAACGCTTATTATTTATCGTACTTAAAAAAAACTACTGCATATAACTCAATTTGTCTCAGATGAATATTATAGGACCAAGGAACAAAATTAGGCAGTTGTAGTATTTTTTGTACCTCGCATTTAAAAGTTAATTTTTGCATACAATTTTTTCGATGACAGCTCCCGTAGTTTGTAACTTTGTTTAGTAACAAAGTTAGATTCTACGGGAGCTGTCATCGAGAAAATAAATGATTGGAAATACTATAGAAATGTTTTGACAGTGATCGGAGCCTATGATATTGTGTAACACCAATTTATACCCTTGCAAATAAAAATAGTTGAATTTGAATTTTATGTTTTTTTTTTCTGAATGCCATTAGGTACTGGATTTGGACGAGACGCTGGTCCACTGTTCCCTGCAAGAGCTTCCGGACGCCAGCTTCCACTTCCCAGTGCTCTTCCAGGACTGCCGATATACGGTAACTGAATTGAACAATCATCATCATCCGTTCCCTAGCACCCATAAAACAAGTTTTGCATACTTTGGGACTAAGCCAATTGGTGTGAACGATTCTGTGATAGTTATTTAAACACTTTACCTACTTACCTTTGATTTTTTGGAGTTTTTTTATTTATTTATTGCATGTTTCAGAAAAACACTACATACCTCGACGGGAAATGGGGTTGCCAGCCTCATATATAACTATCTGGTGTCGCTACGCTCGACCGTCTATATGTATTCGGCCGGCAACCCCTTACTTCCCGGCCTCTGTAGTAATGTACTATTCTTGTTCTGGGGCTGGGACTTGACAAGGGGCCATCCATAAATTATGTCACGCATTTAGGGGGAAGGGGGGGGGGTGGGTCAAGCGATCTGTGACACTAGAACAAAATATTGGCGATTTTCATAGTAATAAGTGTGACAAGGGGGGGGAGGGGCCCAAATTGATCGAAATTGGTGTGAAGTAATTTATGGATGGCCCCTAAATATCATCATCATCATGATCATCATTTCAGCCGAAAGACGTCCACTACTGAACATAGGCCTCCCCCATGACTTGCCAAACCAATCAGTCCCGTACCATCCGCATCAACGCGTTCCCGCAACCTTTACCAGGTCGTCGCTCCATCTTGTTGGAGGCCTACATACACTGCGTCTTCCAGTCCGTGGACGCCACTCGAGAACCTTTTTGCCCCATCGGCCATCAGTTCGACGAGCGATGTGCCACTGAGTCTGGCGATTCTTCGAGCTATGCTTGATAAATAACGTTTTCTCAAAGATGCAATCAAATCTCACGACGAGTGCTATGTAGTGGATTTTCATACAGAATTGCAGGCCTTGGCCGGGAAAGCGATCGTCTATTGTTTCATGTGAAGCCCGCTCCACACTCGCGGCGCGAACGTCCGCGAAAGCCGCGAAACGCGAGTGTAGATGTTGTTCACGCCTTCGCATTCGCGCTTCGCGCCATTCCCCGATCAGTGTCGGTTTTTGGCCCGTGACAAAGGCCAGCTTGATACAGCGTCATGACGTTTATAGGTCTATGGCATCATGGCATTCAGCCCTAAAAAAAAGCATAAGCAATAGTTGCTTTCTTTGCAATTTAAATTTCTTGATTTATTTCATTGCGTGTTTGAGAAAAGCACTATACAAGCCTCGGTCGGCACGGGGGTTGCCGTTACCCCCTTACTTGCCGGCCTCCGCAGTAATGTAGTATTGTTATCCAGGTGTTCGTGCGCACGCGCCCCCACTTCGCGGAGTTCCTGTCGCGCGTGTCGCGCACGTACGAGGTGATCCTGTTCACGGCCAGCAAGCGCGTGTACGCAGACCGGCTGCTCAACCTGCTGGACCCGTGCCGCCGGTGGATCAAGTACAGGTGAGGGCTGAGCCACTGTACACGCGTTAGTGCTGATCCACTGTACACGCGTTAGTGCTGATCCACTGTACACACGCTAGTGCTGATCCACTGTACACATGTTGGTGAGGTGCCGCGCCAAACTACAGCACCTAGATTCTTGTCTTGTCACGATGTCCTAGGCCTACAGGGTCTAGAACGAGAGTGGCTCATATTTTTACCGAAAATCGTTTTTTCTTCGTGGCAATTATTCCGTACCCGTATTTTCCCAGTGGCATTTATTCCCAAACATTATTTTTAACATTGTTTAATTTTACTGTTCTCTTTTTTTCTATTCTCTTAATTACTCGGGAAGTATTTTTATTATTCGATTAACATAGTGTTTTCAATTAAAGCTGATAATCGACGTTCGCTGACCTCCTATTTCTGGGCGGTTTGCCCTACGGGCACAAGAAACTACCTACCTAACCTAACCTACCTAGTATTCTAGGACAGGTGTCCATTGAGATTAAAAAAGATATTTCAAACTAAATACAAACTGAAATATAGATGCACAGAAAAAACCCCAGAAAAAAGACCAATGCTGGGAATCGAACCCAGGTCCTCAGCGTTCCGTGCTGCGTGCTTACCCCTACACCATCACTGGTCTAGAGGTTAGCGACGAATCTTTCCCATACATCGTACATTTCAGTCTGCTATAATCACCTTATGCAGTGATAAAGCGCACATCTATGTTATGCCCTCTATCGAGAGACTTAACACTCCTTCAGAACTAACCGCTCACCTGGACCAAGAGATGGCGCTACTGTGCCAACTTTAACAAGTTAGGTATGAAGTATCTTTTTGTATTTATTTTCCAACTTCATTTTTTATTACTTTTACGGTCATCCCGTGAAACCATATATTTCAAACTAAATACAAACTGAAATATGGGTGCACAGAAAAAACCCCAGAAAAAAGACCAATGCTGGGAATCGAACCCAGGTCCTCAGCGTTCCGTGCTGCGTGAATTAAAAAAGATTGAGAAAAAATGCCAATAGAAAAAAAATATTTTGAGAAATAATGCCCACAGAAAATAAAATACATATCGGGAAAAAATGCCACCGGGAAAATATGGGGATGGAATAATTGTCACGAAGGAAAAACGATTTTCGGAAAATATGGGCTTCACTCTCTAGAACATCGTGACAGTGTCTGCTGTCTGTACATGCCGCCCATGAATCAAGTACAGTTGAAGTGAGTGAATAGGGTAATTTCACATAAGATCCCTGCGGGTCGAAGTGTATCCGCGAGGACCTCTAATACTAATGCTGTGTTAAAAAAAATATTTGTATTAAAATTGACTAGATTTATGTATGTAGTTTAGTAACATTGCACATGGGAACGTATCAAAATATATAAAGTTTAAAACGAATAATGGACGAAATACATAATGGTCATAATTCATAATACGTACTAAAATTTTTCATGAAACCATTGATTTAAAAGAACTTTTTTAATCGTGTAATCTACAGATTGGTGTAGGTTAGGTTAGGTTTATTTTATGAAAATCCTGTAGAGTTGAGAATTTCCAAGAAAATTGCTTTATATCAATACAATACAATACAATACAAATAATTCCTTATTGGGCACTAAAAACAGTACACTGACATTATAAAAATAAAAATTCAGGTAGACAATAGGCCAAATGGCATCAAATGGCCATTATGTATTTCGTCCATTATTACTTTTAAACTTTATTTATTTATTTATTTATTTATTGATAATAATTTACACTTACAGGCTTACAGTATGAACCAAGGCGCCTATAATGCTAGGATGATACATTAATAATTACAATAATAAATATTTATCTAACATTATTCTACGTAAACATATTGCAGAAGTTGGATTACTAATGTTTGGCAAAAAATGTTTACCAAAGTATCACATCGCAAACTTTTTTCCCAAATTTTTATTTGGCAAAAACTCAATTGTCAAAACTACTTATCGCAATTTTACAGTCAGCAAACCTCTTTTTTGGCAAGTGATTGTTTAGCAAATAATTACATGGTCATGTTCTATTTTCCCAATTTTTTTTGGCAAATGTATCGTTTGGCATAGCATACCGATCCCAAAACATTGCATGGCATACGGTTTATATCCCAATTTGGGTAGTGCGCAGGATAAAAATTAAAAATTAATTAAAAATTAATTACGGCGGGATAAAGTGAAGAAGTGTACTGCATCTAAGACTACTACATTAAAGCATGGAAAACATTCAATGTCATGGTTGTATGACATTTCATAATATAAGTAATAATCCTTTTCTGTGCTGTCATAAAAAAATACCTAACATCGAAGGCTAAGGCGGGAGCTACGCTACGCTTCGCTCCCGCCTTAGCCTTCTGAACCTAACCTGTCCGAGTCGCTTCTGCCCTGAAAGGTCTTGCTCGCTCGCTTCGCTCGCTCGCTGCCGGCGATATGCCTGACAGTGTTACCTACTATTGTATATCTGTAACAAAATATTCGTTTGGGAAATGTGTTGAGCATGGGAAGTGACAAATTTGGCAAACATTTTTTTGGCATATAATTTATGACAAAATAAAACATTTGCGTAATAAAATCTTGACGAAGTGAAACTTTGCCAAATGATGACTTGACCAAATGAATAAACTGCGAAATGTAACTTTGCTAAACATTCGTTTGGGAAATGAAACTATTGCGATAAGTTATTTGGGAAGTCATATTTGGGAAAAATAATTAGCCAAACGGCAGTACACCGCAGAAGTTGTATATGGGTGAATCAACTTTTTTTTGTCAACGATTTTCTGCTACTTTCTATGAAAACCGAAATAATTAAAAAACTGATTATTTTTCCTTATTTAAAGTATACTTTTCAAAACCCTAGATTTTTGTAGTCAATAATGGTATAATTGCCATATTTATTTTATTTTGTTTAGCTTTTATTTCGTGGGTGACCCAGGGGACAATGATGTCCCCGAAATTTGTATGAAAATAGTGGTATGTCCCCTGGGTGACCGGATTTTTTCATAGAAATACTTATTTTTTTTGGTTTTCACATACGCAGTATGATAAACAGTTTATCTAATTACTACAAAATCATGGTTTCACTAACCAGAGATTACACAGTTACTTGTAAAGGAGTAAATAGAAATTTACAAAAAAAAGTTGATTGACCCATATTTTTTGCAATAACAAATGCCAACTGTCGGCAAACACATCAGCATCCTGGATTTGTGCTAGAAAGTTATTGAGCAGCGACACGGCCCTTGTACCAGGCGCGTTGCCGGCGCGCCGGGTTATATATTTTGATACGTACCTATTGCACATAAATGTTTGAAAAAAATATACCTTATTCAGTTTCCAGCCAGATTCTTCTCAACAGGGTTTTTCCGAACCAGTGGCAGATTGTTCGACATCCATAAGCTTGTTATAACCTAAATTGTATGAATATATTTTGACTTGACTTGAATTAAGATTATTGTGTTGACGGCCGGATAGCCTAGTTGTTAGAGAACCTGACTACAAAGCTTAAGGTCCCGGGTTCGATTCCCGGTCGGGGCAGATAGTTGTGTGAAAAATACGAATGTTTGTGCTCGAGTCTTGGATGTTTAATATGTATTTAAGTATGTATTTATCTATATAAGTATGTTTATGCGTTGTACCCATAATACAGTTTGATTGACATTATTGTGTACTTGAAATATTTTTTTTTATTGAATGAATTTAAATTTTTGACATTTTTTATTATATTATAATGTATCAATTTCAATATTTGCATGATTCTAATTATTATTATTTTGTAATACTTTTTGGACATAAATATTGTACACCATGCATTATGGTACATTACGGCAGTGTTCTCAATTGTCTGTTACATCATACTTTTTTACCAGTTATCACAATAAATATTATTATTTATTTATTTACAAGCTTTGCTTAGTTTGGGTTGGGACTAGGCCAATCGGTGTGAATTGTCCCGTGATATTTAAATAAATAAATAAATATTAGGGGACAATCTTACACAAATCGACCTAGTCCCAAACTAAGCAAAGCTTGTACTATGGGTACTAGACGACGATAAACATACTTATATAGATAAATAAATACATAAATACATAGAAAACATCCATAACTCAGGAACAAATATTCGTGCTCATCACACAAATAAATGCCCTTACCGGGATTTGAACCCAGGACCTCTTGCTTCGTAGGCAGGGTCACTACCAACTAGGCTATTTTTTTCTTTTTAATTTTCTTTTTTATTTATTTTTTATTTTTTTTCTCCAGATTGTTCCGGGAGCACTGTCTGCTGGTCAACGGGAACTACGTCAAGGACCTGTCGATCTTGGGGCGCGACCTGCGCAAAACTGTCATCGTCGACAACAGCCCGCAGGTTTGTTGCGCGTTATAGCTAAACCGTTTGACTAAGCAAAGGACTCGGTTCAACGGTTTAGCTATAAAAAAATCAACATATTACGGACAACTTACGGCGTGATCCATATCGAGTTAGTAACATATGATAAAGCTATAGTGTCGTAAATTAAATGAGAACGAAATAAAATACAAAATATAGTGGCGTGAAAAATTTTGCAAGTTTTGCCGGAGCAAAAAATACCTAAAAACACCCATTTAACCTCTTCATGAAGCGAAGCGTTTGGTAACTTCTAAAGTTTAGTCAACCCGGTGGGAATCGGGTTGTTAGTACCCTTCGCCACTGGGGCCAACATGCTTCGAGAAACTGGACTTATCACGCAAAATAATATTTACCTCGGCGTTTCGGCCATATTGCAGCAGCCGTGGTCACGAGTTAACTGAAGTGTAGGGTGTCAAGTTCGTTTAGCCGCACGAGTCTTGCGAACTATAGGTAACGCCATCAGAGTTGAGGTCACGCACCAACACGTCATGCAATGACAGCGGGATTTTGACATTTATTCGTACCGATAGCAACTTCGACTATACCTTGACAAGCTCGTGCGCGGCGCTCGGCGGAACCCTGTCGCAGGGAGCCTCTGCTGTCCTTAACAAGATTGCTTTTTACGAATTTTTAAGATGCTATTAATATCCTCTTGACAGGCTTTCGGGTATCAGTTGGAGAATGGCATCCCGATCGACAGCTGGTTCGTGGACCGCAGCGACAACGAACTACTCAAACTGCTGCCTTTCCTGGAAAACCTAGCCACGGTAACACGACTACCATTAATACTGTATTAGGGCGCCTTTCCACCGGAGATGTGCTACGCAACGTTGCTATGGATGTGTCTGATATCTAGACGCCGGATCTTTGTGGCAATGGCGTCACAATAGGGCAGTTTGGGGAGTAAATAGAACGGTGTTAATTAATACGAAAAACTAACGGGTTTTCACCGAATACATATTAATAAGTAATTCACGATAAAAATTACCTAGTAAATTGAATGAATTGATCAATATTATCTTTTGATATATTACTTAACTGTAAACCACACATTTGTTGGGTAAATTGGCTTTTGACGAATAAAAAGTAAGCGGCCGTAAAAACCAAAGTTCCATTCAGGAAATGGAACAGTGGAACATTAGTACATTACTGCAGAGGCCGGGACTTAAGGGGTTGCATGATATGAGGCCGGCAACCCCTGTTCCGGCCGAGGCTTGTATAGTGCTTTTCTCAAACATGCACCATCATCATCATCATCATCGTCGTCGTCATCATCATGGTGGTGATGGTGATGATGATGATGATGATGATGGTGATGGTGACGGTTATGGTGACGGTGACGGTGACGGTGACGATGACGATGACGATGACGATGGTGATGGTGATGGTGATGGTGACGGTGACGGTGACGATGACGATGACGATGACGATGATGATGATGATAATGACGCAAACGATGATGATGATGGTGATGATGATGACGATAATGACGCAAACGATGATGATGATGGTGATGATGATGATGGTGATGATGATGTTGATGGTGAAATATTTCTTTAGGCAGATCATCATTACGATCACCATCACCATCTTACCTTACCTTAAATAAGCGTAGTGGCAGAAAGTCATAATGAACCATAACGCAAATATTGCTTATAGTTTTTTTTTAAATGGCTAAATGCTATGATGCCATAGACCTATAAACATCATAGTGCTGTGTGACATTAAACAATAGACGATCGCATTGCCGGCCTAGGCCTGCAACGGTGTATTTTGAAGCATGTTATGAACACAACATAAACATTACATAGCATGTTTGAGAAAAATAACATTTTCACTTCAGTCAATTTTTATTCATCACAAGCCAGTTCAACGTACAAATGTATGGTTTGCGGTAATATATCAAAAAATAATATTGATTAATTTATTTAATTTACTAGGTAACTTTTATCCTGAATTGGGCCATTCTACTTTTAAGTGACCATTAATCTTTCGTGAAATATAAGGCATACCTGGTGATTTTTTTCAAGTGTATCATATAACTTATATGAAAACTGAAATAACTAAATTTAATATTTTAAAGCAAAAAAACTTTAAATTCAAAGAAATTTTGTGGAAAAAATTGGTAACTCAGCGGAAAATACATCAATTTCCATACAAATGGCGGGGACACGCATGTCCACTGCGTTACCTACTTTATAGATAATAATGATTACTTTTTATGCTTAGTGATAATTTTAAATATAAGCTTAATTATGTGCCTATTTAAATCTTTAATGACAAAACCGAGCACTTTACCGTTTTTCTAAAAAAAATATTTGAAGAGCACATTACTAAAAATGACTGGCCAACGAAAAGTAGAATGGCCCAATTAATAAAATGTACTCGGTTAAAACCAGTTAGTTTTTCGTATTAATTAACACCGTTCCATTTACTCCTCAAACTACCCTATTGTGACGTCATTGCCACAAAGATCCGGGGTCTAGATATCCACCAATCATGTTCATTGGTCCACATAGCGTAGCACTGGTGGAAACGAGTTCAACTAAGCTATGATTTTTATATGGAAAGATGCGTGCCCTGGATGCGTGCTATGGATGGTCGCTAAGTCGTGTAGCAAAACTGTCTAGCTATCACGGTTCATGAGATACAGCCTGGTGACAGACGGACGGACGGACAGCGGAGCCTCAGTAATAGGGTCCCGTTCTTACCCTTTGGGTACGGAACCCTAAAAAAGGTAGAATCTAATATTGTACTTCTTTTACAGAAAGACGACGTCCGCCCCCACATAAGAGACAAGTACCGATTGTTCAGCTACTTACCGCCCGGTTAAAAAACAACATATAGTTTACTAATAATACATATATTCAGACTTTTAGGTATAAGCACTGGATCTAAAGTTGTTTATGCTGGATTTTATAAAGAGTAAGTTTGAAAACCTAGATCATGCTAAATGTATAATGGATTATATTCTTGACTACTGCACTTGAAGGCATTAATTCGCTCATAATTTGAGTATGACGAAATACACGCTCCCAAAATGTAAAAGTGTACGCACTGGGAAACTACACATTGAGAAGTGCACAACCTTTAGACAAAGTGCACGTTTCGTAAGTTTTACGAGCTACACCTAAAACGACAGTTTTATGTGTCCTGGTTAAACACATGTTCGACGGCTGTCTAAGTTATTGTCTTAACATAGTTAATGCTTTTTCGTGCGGCAGTTAGTAATCTAGTCCTAAGTTTAGATGTACGGGTAAAATACGACCTGCATATTGTCGGCCCAGAGCACTCAGCATTGGCGGCATCTTAATGAAAACCAGTTTTCGTTGAAAAACGAAAATATCAAAGTATTTTGACATTTTATAAAATGCAGCAAGTAAAATCTAGCCTAAGACATTGATATTACTTAATGCTATGTCGACTTGAATAGGTTTTTTTTAATGTTATAAAGTTTAAAGCAGCACATTTTTAATAAATCTGGCTATCCACTCTGGAATTTAGGCGTAAGCATTCTTTGGTAAATTAATAAAAAAGACTTGGGCTCGTGTAACGCACTTTACCCGAAATGTGTACTCTCTCTAAAAGTGCACAAAGTGTACGCTTTCTCAATTTAGGCACTTTCTCGAAGTGTAAATAGTACACCCTTCTAAAACGCACACCTTCCCAAAACGTACACGTTTGTGAGTCGGCCGTTTTATGTACAAATTCGGCTCTGTGGAAACTGCCTTCTGGAAAGCGTTTAGAAAAAGTGTACATTTCGTGAAAGTGAGTTTTCCGTGTCTAAGTCAAATGAAACTTCTGTCAAAAGGTAGCTCTGTCAGTGAAAAATATCGCTAATTATAAAATACATTTAAAATCAATAATTCGTAACAGTTTTTAAAGTAATTTTAAATAAGATTAAGTGAAAAATTATTATTTTTTAATCAAAAATCGGCATTATTTTTTTATGCTAGTATTATATGAACTCTATATTTAAGTTCTTAAATTAAACGGAATATATATTTTTTTAAATTTGACATCCGACTGTTTTGAAAATTAGTAGATATTTAATCAAAGTATTAATTTTAACTATTGCGGTGTGCATTCGTTGAGCATTCCCGTTGGTCTCGTTCTTATCTCATTTAGTATTCTTTTATTTAATTGTGATTTTGTCGTGTACTAAATATGGTACAAAACAACGTTTTTGTCCTACTCTGTTATGGTGCTACCACACTAGTGTTATAAAATGGTATAACGTTATGCTGGCACTTCACTTGGCGTATTTGACGAAATAGTTGCGTGTGCGAGAGAGGAGCACTATGCCGATTCTAGCGTGAAAGACGGAGATGGCAATAGCGCAACGCGAACACGCAACGCCAAGTGAAGTGCCACCATTATAAACAGACATCGGAATTTACGGGGCGAAATTTATTGACAGCTAGGGAGTACCTATATCGATGAGCTCAGTTATCGATGCTTTTCGCATATTATACTAGTGATCGCTCCAAGTTTTGTTTGTAAAAATATAATTTTATAGAAAGTATAAAAATTAAACAATGCAATACTTATTTTAAACATGAAACTACCGTGAGACTCACTCATAGTGAAAATAAACGGATCACTCACGTCTTAAAACGAGTTTAACTCGACATGTTTAAAGACGTTGTTTGTTCGTTTTAAGACGTGAGTGATCCGTTTATTTTCACTATAATGTAATACTTTAATTCAATTCTCTTCTTCTTTATTGTAACTATTTTTGTTTAGGTTCACTTCGTCCACAATCCCACTTCGTAACATTCACATTTCATCCAGTTGGGGATGTCTAAAAAAAAATACCCATGGTTTTTATATTTTTTTTGTATAGTAAAGTCAATTATAAGAAACTAATTTCAATATTTTGTCATTTAGTTCTCTACTTTTTCAAAATTAATTATTGAAACTATTTGAGTTGATGACGTCAGATTATAATTGAGGGCTCCCACAATGCCAAATTTCTAAATCTATCTAAATGCGTACGATAAGGCAACCCCTTTAATTATTTTTTGCGTAGTGGTACACTATACACTGTGTCACTTTACTGGCACTGACAAAGTGCTAGATGTCAGACAGCGGGTCCAAATCAAACTCCGTAGTATAATCCACGCGTAAATTGTGAAGAATTCTAACCACACAGAATAAAGTACGACTTGAACCGGTCACGCAATTTACACCAATGCCAAATGAAGGTCCTTGCTTATTTGTTATATTATAAATTCATTACATAATATTAAAATTAAATAACTACAGAAAACGAGTTAAAAAGCATTTATCTCGAAATGGTTTTCGATTTACTATACATGCAAAAAAATAGACATCCCCAATTCCCATTTCGTCCTTTTCCCACTTCGTCCACATTCCCATTTTATCCATATTCCCATATCGTCCATGTTCCCACTTCGTCAACATTCCTAGCCGATATTAATGCGGTTTTCGCTATCACTTAGCTTTATTCTTAGGGAAAAAAATATTTTGTGATTTAGGTATTCATGTTAAGAAAAATACTTGCTAAGCACGGTGCGGGTCAATACTATTCAGATACACTACCAATTTCGTTAGGTACCTACTGTTTTGTTACGAAGTGAGAATGTGGACGAAATGGGAATATGGACGAAATTGGAATGTTGACGAAGTGGGAATGTGAACGAAATGGGAATATGGACGAAATTGGAATGTTGACGAAGTGGGAATGTTGACGAAGTGGGAATGTGGACGAAGTGGGAATGTGAACGAAATGGGAATATGGACGAAATTGGAATGTTGACGAAGTGGGAATGTTGGCGAAGTGGGAATGTGGACGAAGTGGGAATGTGAACGAAATGGGAATATGGACGAAATGGGAATGTTGACAAGATAGGAAGTCGACGAAGTGAACCTAAACAACTATTTTCTAGTGCAATGGCGCTCCTTAAGTAGTGTTGTGTAACGATTTTATAACGTTATAAAACACTCTATAACACCAGTGTGGGAGCACCTTCAGACACAAGTGAATTATTCTGTATTTTTTATAATTTTTTATAATTAGAGAACTATTTGACATGTCTTTAATATTCTTTACCAGTAGGTATTGGAGTAATTTTATTTAAATGATTTTATAAATAAAAAATATATACAGTCAAAACCGTTTAAGGGTGGGGCAATCGGACCCTTAAAAAAACCGGCAAATTGCGGTTTTTTGTAATCGATTCGTATTTCCACGAGTTAATACGGGACAATGTTTTGTACTCATTTTAGTACACCAAGACCTGAGGTTAAGAAAGTCTTGCCCATGAACCTTCAAACCGCCGCAGTCGGATAGAATCTGTGATTGATTAGTTGTTTTTTATTTAATCGAAATTAAAATGGTACAATCATTATTTAATCTTAATCTTGTGCCAATTTGCTGTAAAATACTAGCCGATTTTAAATAGAAAACTATAGCTAGAAAACCAGAACAAAACAAAAAAAAAATGTTTTTATTTTTATTTTAGACCATTTAAATGAGTTCTCGCCCGCTTGGTATAGGGGCGGGGGCGGGGGGGGGGGGGGGTATGACGACAAAGGGGGTTGGGAGAGGTGCGGGTGAGGACTCATTTAAACGGTTTAGCTATATCTACTTCGTTTGTTTTAGCATTAGAAAAACTAAACACGTGTAAACAAGTCAATACAAGTAATAAATCGCCGGATGACGAGCAAAACTCACTAAAATTTCTGTCGCTGCTCTTCAAAAAGTCGTATCTAGTTAGTAATTTCATACTGAGATACGAGCTTTGTTTTAAGTGGGTATTCGGTACTTGGTGACTTTTGCTTGTCACCCGACGAAATATGGTTGTTTGCTTTTTTTTATACAATACAGGGTTGCGTTTGACCACAATCACGCCTGATGGAAAGCGAAGATGAGGTCTACGATGGAGCACGCTTGCCTAGTAAATGCTCATTCACCCTAGACTTGGAAACGACCAGATTGTAGTGTTCAGGGAGCACAGCAGGTAGGGAATTCCACTCCTTAGCTGTGCATTCTTTTGGTTTCATAAGTAATACAATACTATTTACCGTTATTATAATGCTAAAATAAACGAACTAAAGACAATGATATATTAATCCAAGATAATTACAATAGGGTAAATAACTCCACCAATTAATGAGGGTTTTTGCGAAAGCTATACTTCATTTTTTTTAAATCGCTATAGAAATTGTAGACATGATTAAATAATGATTGTACAGGAAGTGAAATGAAAATCGAATTTTTTATACAAGGTTTTATATTTTATTAAGTCTTATATCTTAGTTTTTAAGCCTTCCGCGTCGCAGGTGCTAATATTTTTAAATATTTTTTTAAGCGGTGTTTGGTTTCAAAATGGTTCAAATATGAACGAAATTATTTATTGTAGTGACTTCGAAACTACACTACTATTGTATTGTCTATTCTTTGATATATTACACAATACTATAAGATAACAAACGCAGTTTATTGTTAGACATATTTTGTATGGAATGTAGACCGCTGTAGACTTAAATCAAATCTCGATATTTCGACACATATACTAGCGTCATTATTGCGGGTCTACGTCGCATTTAAAATATGTTTAACGTAATTAACCGCAAAAGAATAGGAACTGTTATCACACTCTCTGTTGGGATAGAATTCAATCAGGATTAGTACCCGATTCGTCGAATTGTTGGTTCGTCGAGTTTTTGTTTCGTCGAATTATTTTTATAAAGTACTGTGTCTTCAAATTTGTCCAGATTTACGCAGATGATAGGTTAGTTTCATAGTTAGTTAGTAAACCGGCTGTGTGCTTTACCGTATTTTTTTATTGTGATTCAGAAATGTTTCCATACGATGAAAAGATTATAATTTTTTTTTCAGCGCAATTACATTTTGTCAAAATTCGTTTCGAACGGTATTATTTATGGTCAAACTTCAAAATGGCCGGTTCAAGTGGACGATTTTCCATTTGAACTTAATGACAGTAAATCAGTGCAATGTGTGTGACTCAAAATGTCATAGTCCGCAATTAAAGTTCATATCTCTCAACATTCATTCATAGTTCTCAAGTTTCTTGCGGCGCATCCTTCTTGTCAATGATGGTCCTTCCGAAAGCGCTGGTGGTTTAAAAAGTGACATGCAAAAGAGCCCTTTGTGGTCTACTTGCAGAACAAACGTTTTGAATTTTGAGTAAAATACTTTGAATCGAAAATTGCGATGAAAAACCTTTATTCAGTCAAACTTGACCAATCTTCTGTTGATATCAGTAGCGTGCAGTGCTCCTGAACGTAAGACCGGCTGAAGAACATAGCTAAGTTCAGCAGTTTTTTTAATAGGGTGTTTCTTTCTTCTTCTTTGTTAATTGGGAGTTTTTTAGGTCGACATAACCCGTGTCATTCGAAACATTTACAAAATTTCCGAATAAAATGCACGAAAAACAATACAAACGCTCTGTGTGTACCTACACAACCTGTAAGCCAGCTAAAAGTTTCATAATATTTCGCATGAAATTGACGAGTTATGTTTCCTCTGGTTTGACTTAGTTTTAACTCGGGAACACACCAACCTTTTTTAACTACTGCAAGCTGGTTTTCGAACGAAAACTTACTAAATTCGCCTTTCAACTTTCGCAAACATACGAGGTCAACACATTTTCCACAACTAAAACACATATTTTTTAATCAATTTAAGCTCAAGTTCACCAAAAACACTATTTAAATCCTTATCCGGTGAAATCCCACGACAATCTAAGTTAATAACAAAAGAAAATCACTATAAAACCAATAATTCTACAAATAATGACCCGGTCTCTCGCAATAAAAACAAACATGACGCTAGTTGCATACCGAGTTCAAATAATAGACCAAAATAAAAACCTGACAAATTTAAAAGTGCGAGCGTTTGTGATAAATATGCAAAATCGAGACACTTATAATTTGTCCGGGTTGTGGGCTTGGCGCATGCGTGAACGCCATGTCGGGCTATCTCGCTCACGCTAACAATATTTAATACAAGAGAGAGAGAGATACCGCGATCGCGCGATGTTAGCAGTGAATGTAGCCATTAGCACGAAGCGAAATTTTCTGGATATTAACTATTTTGATTCTCTACAAAATATTTTACGCAAACTATCGAACATTTGATGGAAAATCGGTTATCAACTATGTTCAATATTATGTTTACTTACAATTTTCAAACAAATATTTATCTCCAAAATACTCCAAATTAAAAGCGTAAACAATTCTATAATACTAGTTTAGCGCCCAAGTCGCCCAATCTGGACAGAAATGGCAACACTTCCCGGTCCGGCCGCCGTTCCTGAGAACCTATACAAAAATAAATTGATGGCTATGCTTGTGTGTGTGAATGTAAGTGTAGTGGCCTGAAGTCTAACAGTACGTAGTTCACGGATGCTTTTTACACAGGCGTAGCGTATATCATTGTGTGCTCACATAAGCAGCCATGAGCTGTGCTTACCTGCGCTTATTATTAAATCGTAAGCCATGAAGGGAGGAAATTCATACGCTCAGCGCGCTCTTTTTGAAAGTTGGTAGCGGAACGGTACAATACGAACTGAACGAGTAACATTAATAAATATGAAGTAAAATAAAAAGTAACTTAATTAATTTAATATAAATATTTATGTTAATATGATAAGGTAGGCACTGCTTTTATGCTTGTTCATTAAGACTGCCCCTGGTTGATATATTCCATATGAATTTTAATTCACTAACTGTAAAATATTGACGAAGCAAAAATTCGACGACGCAAGAATTCGACGAAGCAATAATTCGACGAAACAAGAGTCTGACGAATCGGGAACTAGTGAGTAACATTTTAAAACCAAAAACCCAAACTGCCTAAGTTTTTTTATTTATAAGTATTTTTTTACGTCCATTTATTTTTATTGTATAGTATCAAACTCCATGGACTGGTAACACGAAATATTATTTTTTCTGAATCAGCTGTCACTTTTTACGCTGATGTTTGTATCGACAGTTCATCGGAACTAAAGTGTTTATTATTATTTTGTGGGAGCGAGTGGAGGATGGATCCTACGTTAGACACGCGTGTGTGGGTTATTCTACTAGCGTTTTAACCGCTTCCTGTATTCTGTCGCATATAAAAAAAAACAGCCAGGTGCGAGTCGGATTCGCGCATCGAGGATTCTGTACAGAATTTTGCGCTGTAAGTTGTTAAAAATCTATTTGTTTAGAACCAAAGCAAAATTCCAATTAAATTAAATACGATGGCCCCTAAAGCTGCGTTTCCACCAGAGATGTGCGAGGTAGCTAAGCGGTGCGAGGCTGTGTAACGAGGATGTGTAACGGTGTGAATGTTTCCAGCAAAGGTGTGCGAGGTAGCTGAGCGGTGCGAGGATGCGTAGCGAGGATGTGTAGCGGGCTCTTTTCAAATAAGCGGGCGGGGTGCGGTGAGGCGGGAGCGGAGCAACGCCGCCTAGCAACACATCCCTCGCACACGTCTTTCCCTTCTTTTGTTTTGTATGTACAAAAACCTCGCTCCGATGAGCTGTTTCCACCAGAGCTAAGCTGAGCAAGGATAGGTAAATGAAGTGTTTCTATTGGTTCATGACAAACACATCCCTCGCAACGCATCCTCGCACAGCTCTGGTGGATACGCAGCCTAAAACAAGTTACATTGAAGTGGAATTGATTGTTTGCGGAAATTGCCGAAATGACTGAATGAAAATCCAACGTAATGGTAAATTCAACTTTCCAGTATTCGTTTTCCTATGCCATAAACGATTAGTAACACATTTTTGTTTGAGGAGACGGTCCTAGATATCGTCACTACTTTGAAAACATCTCGCATCTCAAATCAATATGTAAACCAAACTGAACTTTATTGCACACTCAGTAACATAGTTCTATTAGTCAGATTATCGATTTTGAGATACGAGCTTTTTCCAAAGTAGTGACGATATGTGATAATTGGCTAAGTAAAGTTTTTTGAAGAGGTGCTAAATATATTTTTTTTCGACAGCAGTCGTCTTCTAGACCGAGAAACTGCAGCTGTTTTATTTTTATCTCCTATTGTTTACTGGAAATATTTTTTTAAGTGTTCGAGATGACATTTGTGATATTTAATGGCTGACAAGCGGTTCATGCTCAGTACTTAGTAGAAATAGAAAAAAAAACGAAGCCAATTGTCAATGTCAAATGAAATCTAACCGTTTGCGTTTCGTTTACTTTGCATTGTCCAAAAAGCAGTTCCAAAATAATGATCGAAAATATTCAATCGTGATTTAATTGTCGTGCATAATTCGTGGAGAAATGCGGTAAAATTGAAAATCCGGATTTTGTGCGGAGGTCGTTAAAAATAGTCCAAACCGCAAAGCAAACGAAACGCAAACGGTTTGACATGGACAAAAGTGACAGATGACTTCGTTTTTTTTCTGTTTCTACTAAGTACTGAGCACGAACGGCTTGTCACCCATTAAATCTCACAAATGTCAACTCGAACACTTAAAAAAATATTTCCAGTAAACAATAGGAGATAAAAATAAAACAGCTGCAGTTTCTCGATCTTCAGAACGCCGACTGTCGAAAAAAAATATAATTAGCACCTCTTAAAAAAACTTTACTTAGCCAATTGTGTCAAATTCGACTGTAAAATCGATTCGTACAATTCGTCAATAATAGCAAGGATGATATAGACTGGATTGGCAGTCGCCTTGTACGGATCGGCCGCGGTTTTTGTAGTTCGATTATTAAATCTAGATGGCGCTGAAACATAGCCAGAGGCTTTGAAGGCAAAACAATAAGACTACAGATGTTTCATATTACTACTAATGTATTATTTTTCAAAAATATTGCATTATAATACATTCGCAGTGATATGAAATATCTGTAGTCTTATTGTTTTGCCTTTAAAGCCTCTGGCTATATTTCAGCGCCATCTAGATTTAATAATCGAACTACAGAAATCACGGCCGATCCGTACTAAGGCGACTGCCAATCTAGTCTATATCATCCTTGATAATAGCTAGGTTTGACAAACGATACGTCTTAGCATTATCACTACAAACTTCAATAGACAAAATGTCAAATTTTGGAAGTTTGATCTCACAAAGATAGCGTGATTCGAACGGCACGATGCGAAGTTTGAAAATCGAATTTCGTAGTATAATTTTAATAGTGGTTGAAACGGTAGTAGAGCTTCCTATCGACGGTAGTCTGAGTCAACCTCGTATATTAAATTTTACGACGTTGGAATAAGCACTTTAAAGCCGTGTGTCTAAAGTAGAGATTCCAATATAGTAAAATTTCATATACGAGCTTGAGTCAGAATTGACGCTATGTGTCAAGTGACCATTGTGACTGCTTTTAGTTTTTTTTACGCATTATTTTTGTGTCAACGTACGATTATAAATGGATTAAACGATATTACTTTATCTTAAAAGGATAAATTCTTCATTTTCCTCGTTTCTGGTACATTATGATTTATGAGTCATTTGTAAATACAATGAAATAATCAGTTTTATTGTGCAGGCTATTATTAGTTGAAAGTACCGAACGACTTCACAGGGTTCATCATCCTAGCCTATATACGTCCCACTGCACTGGCCTCCTCTCAGATTAAGAGGGCTTGAGCCGTAGATCCCACGCGGGCCCAGTGCGGATTGGGAACTTCACACACCATTGAATTTCTTCTCAGGTGTGTTTAGGCTTTCTCACAATGTTTTCCTTGACCGAAAAGCTCATAGTAAATTTCAAATGTGATTTCGCACATAAATTCTGAAAAACTTCAAGGTTCGAGCCCGAGTTCGAACCCACAACCCGGAGGGAGATTACCTGATTGATTGATGGTGAAATATTGTCAATTTTAAAACATAGTATTGGTTGAAGCACCTACACATACACATTCACACAACAACAGCCTGTATATTAAAATTGCAAAATATGAAATATTCGCACAACTGTGTTATAAAACTATGCTTCCATACCTAGAAATTTCTACTAAGTTTTTGGTAAAGTCTGTTTTAAAACTACCATCTGGATAGGTATTGTAAATAACACTTGATTTATAAAACAACTTTTTGATATTACATATGAAAACGGAATCGTTGAAATTTACTGTGAAACTGCTACACCACCAAATTTTGTAGAAAGAGATAGACTATACAATTTATCATGAGAGCGATAGAGTCGCAGTCACGGGCCTGTATTAAAGTGGATGACGCCTGTCGACCTACTTTGCGTGTCACAAAAACGTCTTAACTAACTTTGATTTTATCGAAATTGAGTGACTGCAGTTTGACCATAGTCTGTAGTCTTAAGTCAAAGTCAAAATTCTTTATTCAATTTAGCCATCAATTGATGCTCCTATGAATGTCGAAGAATCTAGCACCGGTTCGGAAATTGACAGCGACACACAGCTACCCCCGTTTCCATCGTCATTTTTATTTTCATTGACAAATGTAGGGTAGCACACAACACTAACAACATCACTTAAGGGCCGGCGTTCACTGACGGCATGGCATGGCATGGCGCGGCAGGTTATGCGTTGCGTCATACCGCAGCGTCCCTCGGCACGTCGCGGCATCGTGTTATCGAAATAAAGTAACATGAATTCTAAACTCATTGAAATAAGATTGAAAATAACTTGATAGCAATAAAATCCTTTGCCATGACACGCCGTGCCGTGCTGGCAGTGAGCGCCGGCCCTTAATAATTCTGATTAAAAAAATCAAAGAGTTCCAAAATCCGAGAATTTTACGTTATAGTCCTGTTTGCCAAATTAGAGAGAAGGCAACATTTTTTTTTATGGTATAGGGGGTAAACGAGCAGACGGATCGCCTGATGGTAAACGATTACCATCGCCCATGGACACCTGCGACACCAGAAGAGTCACAAGTGCGCTGCCGGCCTTTTAGGTAGGAGTACGCTCTTTTTTTGAAAGCTTGAAGGTCATATCGGTCCGGGAATACCGCAGCAGGAACCTCATTCCAGAGCTTTGTTGTGCGAGGCAGGAAATTTAGTCAAAGTGTTTTATTGAGTAGCGGTATGGTCGCATCATCCACTGCAATAGTGGTCCGTGGATAGAAATACTCGAGTATAGCTAAACCGTCGAGCATCCTGTACGCACGGGTGTGCGCACAACGGCATATATTATTTAGAGCCGGACGCGCGTGGTACAGGGGCTGGGGGGTATGACGACAAAGGGAGCCGGGAGATGTCAGGGCAGGCGGGAGACTCATTTAAAATTTAGCTATAACGGAGTGCATTGCCACCATAATAAAATAACTGTATGATGTAAATATTCTAAATTATTGAAATGAACTAGGTGTGGGGTTTCCTAATTTTGGATTAATTAATAAAAAGTAGCTAGCCTAATCTAATGCATAGTTTTTTGGAATATGACAATGAGATGAAGCTCTTAGTTGTACCCCTTAAGCTCCAAACGCACAGACAGCGGAGGCGTGGCGGTGCGGTGGCGGTGACGGTTGTAATATTCTAACTTGTATGAACGATTGTGCGGTGCCGTACTGCGAACTCGTTCATACAAGTTAGGATATTACAACCGTCACCGCACCGCACCACCACGCCTCCGCTGTCTGTGCGTTTGGAGCTTTAAGCTATACCCTTGGAGGAGAAGCGAATAAAGAAAACTGTATAGTCGGCCAAAAAATTCTTTACCAAAGGTTCAATGCCTGTCATCATCATAGCCTATATACGTCTCGCTTTAGGGCACAGGTGTTTCATAATGAGAGGGCTTGGACCGAGCTCCCACGCGGGCCAAGCCAGGATTGGGAATTTCACGCGCCTTTGAATTTCTTCGCAGGTGTGTGGATGTTTGCATTCACCGTAAAGCTTATGGTAAACTCAGATGTGCGGGCCCGGACTCGAACCCACGACCCTCTGCTTGAGAGGCCATAGGTCAAACCACTAGGCCACCGCGGCTTCTCAATGTCAGTTTAAAAAAAATATGGCTCTGTCTGTTTTAGGACAATTTTGCCAGTGTCAAAAAGATAGTCTTAAACATGTCGACCGTTTGTTCGGTAAAATAATTCTATACACTTAACGAAACGAAATTACATATGTGTGTTTGAAGTTTCCAATCTGCAATGGGCCCGCGTGGGAACTACGGCCCAGGCCCTCTCATTCTGAGACGAGGTTTATGCCCTGCAGTGGGACGTATATAGGCTGGATGATGATGATGATGATGAGGCCTTGTTACTCGCAAGTAGCTAACTGAAACATTACTTATACTTTTTACTTGGTTGAAATTGAAATGGTTAACTATATCTCTTAAAAACAAATGGAAAAGAATTTGACTTATTCCACGCCCTCTATGAGAAAAAGGGGTCCAACTTGGACTAGCCCGTGATGAATTGCCAATTTTTTCCGCTAGAGGCGCTGCACGCCTTAACTAAGGCATTTTTCATGATTTTAATTAAAAAAGGAGGCCTAATGCATGTGACGCAGTAACATCAGTGCCTCTGTCATAATTTTGAAAAACAACTCATATGTGCGTTCGCGGCATTTGAGGGGAGTCTAACAAAAGGGTACCTATGAGTTCGCGCGAAATCTCCATTTCGTCTTTTAGGAAATTGTAAATATTTTTCTCAAATTAAATACTTCTTAAAAACGATGTAAAATTATTAAATACCGGTTCTAAAGTAAGATAGCTCGCTCTATGTAGGTAGGTAAGACAATTTTGTATGATACTCTACAAGACTATGGTTATGGTGAAAAACGAGACAGATTGTATGACAGATGGATTCCAGGATGTTGGTATCCTATTATCTCGCCTCATTCGTTTTTCGTTTAATTCTTATCTCGTCTAATTCTGTATTCGTCACTTCGTCTTGTACGCTATCCGTTACTATCTTCTTTACCTAGTCAAATTCTCTAACTTGTCTCTCTCTTAATAAGTCTTATTCGTTTTCCGTCACGGTCTTCCTTGGACTCATTCGTCGTTCTTCATTTACTTATGAACATTTATTTACCAGCACCGAACGCACGTATCGAAATAATTTTGACGAATAAGTAAATGAGACAAAAAACGAAAGGGAAGAACAACGAATGAGTCCAAGGAAGACGTATTAAGAGATAGACAAGTTGCAGAATTTGACCAAAAAAGATAGTGACGGATAGCGAACAAGACGAAGACGTATACAGAATGAAACGAAAAACGAATGAAGCGATATAATAGGGTACCTGTAATTTCTCTAAGCGCAAGTTACAACAAATTGCTATAACGATAAAGGCTCCGTTTCATTGATCGATAATTCGGTCGATATACGCGTGCGGTGACTTCCCGCAGGCGGTATAACGACTAGTGAAACTCGTAAGTCGACAACTCGGTCGATTATACAGCGTGCGATGACTTCCCGCAGGCGGTATAACGACTAGTGAAACTCATTATGTCGATAACTGTACCCCGAATGCGGGCTCTATGGCATGCGTTATGGAAATCTACCGCACCCCGTAATCGGGCCCTATCGACCAATGAGAACGGTTCCCCGAATGCGGGCTCTATGGCATGCGTTATGGAAATCTACCGCACCCCGTATGCGGGCCCTATCGACCAATGAGAACGGTCCCCCGAATGCGGGCTCTATGGCATGCGTTATGGAAATCTACCGCACCCCGTATGCGGGCCCTATCGACCAATGAGAACGGTCCCCCGAATGCGGGCTCTATGGCATGCGTTATGGAAATCTACCGCACCCCGTATGCGGGCCCTATCGACCAATGAAACTGAGCCCTTAGTAGTTAACAGTCACTTAATTTATGAAATTTTAGTGTTTTAAATCAAATCAGATTTATTAGTACCTAAGTACTTTAAGGGTAGTTTTCAAAAAAAAAACATAATTAAGGGCTCAATGAAAACAAAATCACGATGGCGTCCTTTGTGTAACGAAACTTAGTTATACAAACTATATGGGTAACTTTCGTACACAAAGGAATGAATTAAGTTTTGTTTCAATTAAATCCCTTAATTATGTACAATTTTTTTGAAAACGACTCATTAACCGATGTCAGAATTTGTTTTTATTTAAATCATTATTGTAAAACGATTTTTGATGGGAATTATTTCTAGATACACCTGAGCAAATGTTTGTTGTAACAATGAGGGTTTTCTATGAGAAGCTATTTGTCGCTAGTATTGTCAGGTCCGTTTGTCAACTTTGACATTTGTTGTATGGGTGTAACGTCAAACAGACCTTACGATACTAACGCCATCTAGCGATATTCCACCTGTCAGAAAACCCTCATTGGCTGATTGAGAACTGTTGCAGCTTTTCTTACGATTGTAGAGTATAATTAAGTAAGTAGCTAGCGGGTTAGCGTCGGCGAGTTGTTTTCGATTTAGTTGTAACCTGTTTAATCTATTAAAGTATTGACGAGATGCGATAGTTTTATTAGAAAAAAACCCCTCTTCTGAGAGCCTTATCATTTTATACTGGTGATTTGCGAACGTATTTAAAGACGATTTCGTCGCGAGCGCGTAGTGAGTTAATCGACAGGTAATTTTCGGTACAAATTAAATGCCAAAATGCATAAAATGTTGAAATGTAAAATTGTCAAAAAGTACAAAATGTTTGTGCCTCCAGGGCCCAATTGCATAACAAATTACAAGCTAATAGTATTAGCTATTTTGTATTGAAATTCACTAATAGCTTGTATTTTGTTATGCAATTGGGCCCAGGTGATTTTGTCGGAACATTTTGGGGGCGGAATACGCTTTAGCCAACATATTATTTTAGTCAAAATGTTTCCAAGTCAGCGTTCACTATAGTGACGTTCTTGTGTTTAGAAGTTATCAGAGCAGAATACTCCAGTACCTCTACCATGAGTTTACACTAGTTTACGTGACCGTACTCGCTAGCGACGGCGTAAATTATTTGTATGGAGAATTGTACAGCGCCTCTAGAATGCACACAAATACAAATACAAATTTTAAAAATGTAGCCACACTACGCCCTAGAAAACATCTTGTTTTATTAACATTCAAAAAGCCATGACCTGCCGTGCAGTAATTACGTCGTACTCGTACGAATTTATTTTATTTTTTGGAGTCTACTTTGGATTTTTTTCTATCGAGCGAACTACAAGTACCTAATCGTGTTTCGATAAACACTTGTCATTAGAGTGAATCCTCAAATATCTTACAAATTAATTTCAGGATTATAGCTTTGCTAGTAATTATTATTTATTTATTTATTCAATTCAATACAAATGAATGATACAGCACGATTTTAAATGAACCAATGCAATAAATGCGTCAAAAGCTCGGTAGGGCCTTAAAATGTATAAAATACGATTGACTGAATGTGTTCAATTGACATTAATAATAAAATACTTCACTTTTTGACTTTTGTAAAATTTGACAAAGGGATTTTCAAACCCACTGAGTATTTGTCTTTGTGCATTACTTATAAGTTTACAGTTTTACATACTTTTTGACCGTTGTTGTAGTAACATACGTAGACACACTTATGTGGTACAGTGCATGTCTGCCGGATGCACCCACAAAGATGGATCAGTCACATGGTGGGTACCGCTCTACTGGCACCGATGGTAAGGCCAAGGCGGAGACGGCGGGACCAGGGTACCTACCTTCCTAATGGTTGATCTACTGCATTTGACAATTCATGGAAACATCAGAATCCCTTTAATCCACATAAATCCTTGTGACATAATGAAATTAGGTTTTTTCGTGATTCCACAGGAAGCAGAGTATTAGATGTGTGTTTTATCGGCCAATCGATCAACGATATCATCCAGCGGTCGCATGGACTCGCTAGCTTTAGCCTTTAGCGCGCGGGTTTGTCTGCAACTGCTCGGGTGAGCAGCGAGACAACCAAAACCATGAGAGTCAAAGAACCATTCCCGAATAGATCTGCTTTATTATTTATTACATTAAGTATATTACCCAATGTGGTTGTCTAACCCTTGCAGTCAGTGTTCAACTGCCGCCGATGTAAACGATACGACGGTTGCTCGACAAGTGCGAATTTTTTTTTCGGACGGACTGTTGCTGTTAGCCTCGGGCCTCGACGGGGGAGCTCCTATGAGGGTTTTCTAACAGGTGGAATATCGCTAGATGGCGTTAGTATCGTAAGGTCTATTTGACGTTACATACACCCATACAAAAAATGTCAAAGTTGTCAAACGGACCTGACGATACTAGCGCCAAATAGCCTCTCATGGAAAACCCTCATTGAGCCGACCTCGGACTTTGGACGGTAAGTAGAGATTTGCAAGCAATCGGATTTTTATGCTACATCGTTTCGGAAAATTACGTTAGACCCGACTGAGAAGAAACGACAAGAAACTCAGTCGGGGTGAGGTCAGATTTGGGAAACCTAACCGCAGGGGCCGGTATCGGTTAAAATAGTGGGAGTTACCCACGTGTGGTGTACTGTGGGGGACGGCGTCGTCGCCTCCTCCGGAGGGGACGGTGACATGAGTAAAGAAACTAGTGTTACCCCTGTGGTGTTATGGGCATCTACTATTTGATTTGACTCGGGCTTGTTTATGACGCTAATATCGACAGCGGAGTCTGTGAGATCGTCACGCGGACGCCTAATCAAATTTAGAGCGCACAAACACAAGCTCTGTTGGGCAGCTGTGGCCTCGCGGAGGCCTTTAACAAGTTCTGAAGTCTCGTCAATGTTGATAGCATTGACAAAATTAGTGTTGATGGCATTGACAAGAAAGTTGACACACTATTTATACTGTCACGGAAAAATCTTAACAGCGCGATTCAGCATAGTCCGATTGTCTGTACAGCGCCATCTAACGCACAATAGCATAAGTTACAAAACATAATATAATATCACTGCTAGACAGTCCGGCTGATGGCGAATTGCTCGTTTTGTGCGATGAGCTATCGCATCCAGTAGACGAGTATACTCGTTTTGTTTTTGACAGTACAGTCTGGATTAGGGCAATCGGCAAATACTTCCACAGCCGGACTAATGAGGGTTTTCTATGAGAGGCTATTTGGCGCTAGTATCGTCAGGTCCGTTTGTCAACTTTGACATTTGTTGTATGGGTGCAACGTCAAATAGACCTTACGATACTAACGCCATCTAGCGATATTCCACCTGTCAGAAAACCCTCATTGCGTCCCGTACTATTGTAGTTAAATTTAATTTAAATGTGCCGTTTTGGAGAAGTGCGACAAAAACACCATAATACCTACGAGATTTTATTTATTTATTTATTGGGAAACAAACAGCTTAAGTTAATACATAAATCATTAAAAAGATTCCTATTATCACATCAGCCAAAGCAGTTTCCACTTATAGCTAATTTTTAACATCCTTATGCTCAGATATATTCTTATATGAATTTACTACTACTTAAAAAGAAAATACAATTAGCTAACCACATTACTCAATTTATAAATAACCAACTGAATCGCATACTTATATGTCTCCAGCAAAACAAACTTTAACTATTCATAAGCAAACAGGGTTTAACTATGATACTTTTACATTGCAGACTCAAACTCTTGCAGTTTTATACCTACCCTAAATAAATCTGTGTGCGAGTATTTCACATTTTTATACATTAGATTAGCTGTTGCCCGCGACTCCGTCCGTGAAGAAAAGTAGCCTACGACCTATTCTCAGACCTACCGAACATAGAGAAAAAGTTTCATAAAAATCGGCCAAGCCGTTTCGGAGGAGTTCGGTAACAAACACCGTGACACGAGATTTTTCTTTTGATAATTTTAGCTAACGAGTTATCTCGTCTACTGGCTCTAAAAAAGAGTTTTACCAGGGCGAGTTAAATCGTCTTTCCGACGAAGAACATCATTTCTGTTGACGAGTTAACTCGTCTACGGGACTGAGGAGCAGATATCATTATACTGTTTTAAACTTTCGTGATTTTCACTCATAATTACTATACTACACAGGACTTATCACGCAATTAATATTTACCTCGACGTTTCGGCCATATTGCAGCAGCCGTGGTCACGAGTTAACTGAAGTGTAGGGTGTCAAGTTCGTTTAGCCGCTCGAGTCTTTCGAACTACCCGCACTTGATTCCGATTAGAATCAGCACCCGTATCTCGAACTACCCGCACTTGATCAAGATTTTTTTTCAGATGTCATTTCACTGAACTTAACATACTATGTAGACTTTATGTATAGTCGACCAAGAAACTCCTTTGCCACCCTAAAGTTCAATGTCAGTTGTATGACTTAAGACATCAAAGGCTATTTTCACTAACAAATCAATGTGACAATCAGCCTTATTGTTTTTATTCTGATGTAGGAACTGTCACAAAAAATGGTAAACCACTTACTTGGTCGACTATACGACTTTGCAGAAACGAAATGGTTAAGAACACTCACAGCTGTGAGCTCGGGTTCGATCCCACGACCCACTCCTCCACTACGCTCTCCCTACAAACATAATATCAAACAAAATCTTAATATATTTTTCCATAGTGACGTAAAATTGAACTATTCCTAGACCAATAGATAAGATATAAGATCTATTGGCCGATAGCGAATAATCACGCAGGTATTAAAGGTTTAATATCACGACGTTATAGAAATGGCGGAGGATTAACTAATTAGAATAAGCAACATATAATTAACTTACGTCAGATTTTGGCAAGAGTAATCTTTGTAGTCATTCATAGAAAAACAAGTGAACAACGATAGCAATATTATTATTTTTGTTTATGAATGGTACCGACGAGGTCGGTTGATATCCTATGTTCTTTAGTACCTTGTCACTATATGGGTGGATCAACTATTTCTTGTTGCTATTCTGACCCATCAGCGAGGGGACAAAAGTAGTACAGTTTAATTAGAAGAAATGTTGTGTCACATTAACTAACATGCTTATTAGATGACCAATTGTAGAAGGGGTTTAAAACTACCACTAAAATGCATGTTTGGCAAATTTTAATCAGATAAACTTACGGTTTAAAGAGTTACTCAGGAGACCGTCACCATAGCAACGAGTGACAAGAAAAAGTTGATCGACCCATATACTATAAAATACAATAATAGTATTTTATATAAAAGTTCAGACACGAAGTTAACTTATTTCCCTTATGTTAATTCAGGTTATAAACATCTGAGTGCTAAATTTCATCGGAACCCGCCAAACCGTTTTAGCGTGAAAGAGTAACAAACATTCACACATCCATCCATCCATACTTTCATGTTTATAATACATATCTAATATATAAAAATCTCGTGTCACGGTGTTTGCTATGGAACTCCTCCGAAACGGCTTGACCGATTTTTATGAAACATTTTTGTCCATATTTGCTAGGTCTGAGAATAGGTCGTAGGCTATTTTTTATACCCCTATCCTTCGCAGACGGAGTCGCGGGTAACAGCTAGTATTTTATAATATTAGTAAAAAAGTAAGAAGTAGGTACTTATAATATATAAAACGAACGACGAAGCATGTTGCGGATTTTTATTTCTGTTTTTGTTAAGTGTTTGACGATGCGTGTTGCAGATAATATTTAAAAAAATATATATAAAAGAACTAAGATGTAGTAAGTGTTAAACAACAAGGTACAATTTAGTATTCAAATCTAAATTTTTCTCGTTTTGTCGGTCGACGCTTTATTGCTTATCTCAATCCAGATAAACACGTACTTAAATACAGATTAACGTCTAAATCTCGAGAACAATCATTCGTATTATTCATATCTTCTATACATATAATAAATCTGTAACAAGTCGGTGTCTGTACATTGAAGATATTTAAGAAAAACTGTCACTAGGGCTATTTATTAGCGCAATAGAACCCGAAACAATGATTTTTAGAATTATTGTCTGTTTGTCTGTTTATCTGTTTGTCTGTTTGTCTGTGCGTTTGTGCGCGCTAATCTCAGAAACGGCTTAAGCTAGAAGGATGCGGTTTTCACTGATATGTTGGTATTTTCTTGGATTAACATTTAGTGTTTGTTTCATTTCAATCGGTTCACAAATAAGAAAGATACGTCTATTTTAAGAATTTATCGAACAGTTTTTAGAAGAATTAATAAGCTGAAGAGTTTGTTTGTTTGTTGTTTGAACGCGCTAATCTCAGGAACTACTGCTCCGATTTGAAAAATTCTTTCAGTGTTAGATAGCCCATTTATCGAGGAAGGCTATAGGCCATATATCATCACGCTAACACCAATAGGAGCGGAGCGGAGCGGAAGAATGTTTCAAAATCAGGGGTTTTTGAAGTAAAACAACTATAGGCACGCTTGACTTGGGAGTACGGTGATGAATGCGAACGCGGGTGGGCGGTTGCGGGGGCGGGTAAATTTTTTTTATATCGAGGAACTAAGGAGAGCCATAATTGATGAAAAAGCAAATTTGTTAAAAAGCATAAGCTGCCCAAATTACTAATTCCACGCGGACGGAGTCGCGGGCAAAAGCTAGTACTTAGGTACATATATCTGCCTGCTCCGACCGGGATCGTAAGCTTTGCTTAGTTTGGGGCTAGGTCTGGGATGTACTTACCAAAAAAAATAACCTATCGTTTTTATATTTTTCTTGGAAAGAATAGGAAATACATACATAAGTACATACGGGTCAAACACTTCTTCGCAGTCGGGTAAAAAGAAGAGAAAAAGAAGTTTTATGAATTTACTGTTTAATAAGGTGGTACGAAGTTCGTCGGGACAGCTAGTCTTATATATATAAATATGAATCCCTATTTCCCTTGGTCACGGCATCACGCATGAACGGCTGGACCGATTTCACTAATTATTTTTTTGTTGTGTTCGTCATTGTCAGGGGAAGGTTCTTATGAAAGAAAAAATTAAGAAAATTGCGCGGAAAATTAGAAAATATAAGAAAAATTACCGTCCATAATAACTTATCTAATGTACCTAACCTTGTGGCGTTTGACATAACTGCCAGTCGTTTGACAGTTGGCGTGATTAACAGAATACGATTGTTTAAATTAAATGTACGGGTCGAAATTTTATTCATAAAACTAGCGACGCGCCCCGACTTCGTGTGGGTGTAGTTTGGGGAAAAAGAGGTATATAAACTTACCACCTTAAATTATAGACTTTCTTTATTTTTCACACCTATTTTTCAAAGTTACACCCGTGCGAAGCCGGGGCGGGTCGCTAGTGTTTAATAAAATAAATAAATAAGGAAACCGAAATTCCTAAATGTTAATAATTCAATTAAATATGTTTTTTGTCGATAGCGAATTATTTACATAATATCAGGTTTGGATGGTGACTAAAAATCACGATGTAGATAATAAAAGTAAGTATACCATATCAGTAGACGTAACGTGCCAAGTAGGTACCTATCTAATTTAATGTGTGTTATTAAAATTTTTAAAAACCCCCAACGCAATTTAGTCTAAGATCCCTTCCGCAGCATGCAAAAGAGCTGATAATTTTGGAACGGCTGGACCAATTTTTATGAAACATGTCTAAGAACCATTGCCAAGAAACCTGCTTTCAAATAAAAAACCGCATCCAAATCGGTTCATCCGTTTAAGAGTTATAATGCCACAGACAGACAGACACACACACACACACACATAGCGGTACAAACTTATAACACCCCTCTTTTTGTGTCGGGGGTTAAAAATTATATTCATGTCATGTTTCTAACTAAATCACACCAGCAATCTACAGCTGACATACGGATAAATGAAATACCTACGTATTCATTTTGTTTGCTCGATTTTGCTAAGCTACTACGGTCAATCGAAGAATGAGCTTGCTCAGAACGATTGGCTGTATTAATGCCTTCCCATTCACTTTAATAAGAACTGGGGATCACGTTGGATGCGGATGGCACGGACCGATCTGTTTGGCGAGCCTTGGGGGAGGCCTATGTTCAGGCAAGTACCTGCTCTGCCACGGCAGACAGGGAAAGGCGAGGGGGAGCCTAGTGGGTGGAAGCGACCGTGCCCTCGGTACCGCTCTGCTTTCAGAGCAGGACATGAGGGCGCGGGAGCTAACGTGAGGGCACGTAAACCCGGCCTGCCGGGAACGTGGGCCGCTGCGGAGGCTATGAGGAGTAAACCTCTATAAAAAATCCGGCACCAGCGGGGGAGGGCAGGGAGAACCGAGCCCGCGTTAAACGGTGTCAGTGAGGGGCCCCATCCCGGGGTGGTCAGTGGGCGTTGCGGTGTCTCTTATTCTCCCGTGGCGTTCACAATGACAAATTAGGGAATCCGTGTGGTCGTTAGTGGGTGTGCCTGTTGAGAGGAGAGCCCCACATACTCCCCATTTCCCTGAACGGGGAGATGCGATGCATAAGGTGCATTTACCACACCAAAAAAAAAAGGCATATGTTCAGGCAGGCAGGTCTTTCGGCTGAAATTTAATGATGATTCACTTTAATTACCCCTATTAGGTATTTATTATTATTTATTTTATTTATTAAGTCATGTACATATAAAATCAGGTCTGTAGTACAAATTACTACAACATAACCTTAAACTCAATACCGATTTTGACATGTCAATATTTACATGAATAACATGTTTTGGAATAAGACATATGTACTCACGTGTAGCTAAACTCTTAATCTAACGAGTAACAGGCATATTCCAGGCCTTCAGTAGCTATAGGAGTTGAATTCACCACAGAAACTCCATGTGTTATCGCAAACTTTCACAAGCACTTCCTCACTAAACTATCTTACTCCCAACCACATGCGATACACCAATTTCATCGCCAGGACATAAGCTACACACTTATTATCACTGTTTTACACAACAAAACGTATTTCAGTAAATTCCAGACGCGGAACTGTCATAAATTTATTTTTCAAACGAGACGGTATCTTTTTATTAGAAAAGTTAGACACCTGTCAAAAACCATTCCATTTAGCGAAATATGCGTTCCCTAACGGCGCACATTGACAGCGGCGCGTCATGCTAATTTAAGACCGCATCCCGCCGCGGAGCGTAACAAGGAACTGGCGCAGGAGTTTCCCGAGTGAAACGTCAGTGTTGGCACGGCGCTCCTCGCGAGCTCACGTACGCATTTTTACCGCGCGCGTTTGACATTCCGAACCCGCATGTAAACAATCGGACAAAAACATCACGCCCGCGCATACCGCGTCGGTCCGAACGTCTTGGCAGGCCGTTGCGGTCGCTTAGTAATGTGCCGCGGATTGTAGTATCGCCACAAATACAGTGTTGAACGCGAGTTGTGCCGCGTAGTGACGTTCGCGGTGTGAGAGCGCCGCCGCACTCATTCTTCGTAGGCCCCGGCTGAGAGGGCGGCCGGGTGCATTCGTGCGACGCCAAGAAGACTTCAACGCCTTACTTCACCCCCGTCGCGCGCCGCGGCTGACCGCGCGCGCCTCGGTTCCCGTAGGCTCAGGATTCTGGCGGGCAGATCCTGCAGTACATAGTGCGATGCCAAGGGCTTCATGCCTGCCCGCGCACTGCACCCCGCACTAACCATCACCGCGGTCATCGGGCGCAGCCTCCGGTTTCCCCCCCAGGCCTCACCTAGCTACTGGCTAGTTGGGTTCGACGGCCTGAGGGTCCCCGAACATACTCCGCAGGCTACGGCCTCCGTAGCCTAGCGTGATTCACCCGTCATCGTCGAGGTAGTCCCGAAGATCCCGTAAGTGCACTAACTTTTATTTATCCACTGGCCAGTGCGAGCGTGAATTTGCCCACGCTTTAAAATCAGTGCGCGTTACCAAACGTATCCTAATAAGAGGTCATTCCTAACTCGAACGTACCGTTCTTCGTCACACAACTTATGTTATGAAATTATTGCAATCTATGAAATTGTTTTTATCGTTGCATGTTGGTAAAACAATACACTGTTAATTTAAATTGGCCTTTGTATCATTTCGCTGTCTGCCCTAATCACCCCAACATAAGCACAACCGGCTACGGCCCTTGAAGTAAAGGTCTTTTAGGAAGCCGCTGAACCTATCTGAGCAACTTCTAGTTTGTAACCAAAAGAAATGTAACTTATCTGCCAGTGAAGTGAGGAGTATGTAAGTACCTAATCCAATTATACCGACCCGCTTCACGACAGATTTGGCGCCCGAACCTTAATTATTAACGTTATTATTCAGCTTCATAAATAATAATAATTAAAAAAAAAAGTAACTTTGGAAAAAAAAAAAAAAAAAAAAAAAATTATAAAATTTACCTTCACTAGTCGATATTAGTATACAACATCAATAACAAAAAACTGTAATTAACATAGGAAAAAATAGTTTCACTAAATTTAAATATTGTTGGTGTGATTAGCGGACAGCTGATAGTTAAATTGTATTTTTTATAACATGGCCATATTTTCTGAAACAAATTGAATATTTTTGATGCAATATGGTAACCTGCCTGTACTTATAAGTCTTTTTGTGCATCTGTGTGTACCCGACCAAGTAACAATTAATTAATTTAATTATTTTAGTTGTACTATGAGAATGTAGCATAGTAACAACAAACAATTTGAACAATTACAATTAAATATATTCCCCAATTATTTTACTGCGCATCATAATAGATGCTTTGCAGTTGATACAATTTATATAACACCTTCTCCATTGAGAAGTGTCATTATTGTTATTATTATCACACTTGTTCGGGACCACACAGACATTGACGAGCTGCCAACATGTCGGACCACGAAAACGAATTATATCACGAAATTGAAATCACCAGACGCCACCCACCGACGACAACCTCAAGTTTTGACTTAGGACCCGGTCCTAGTTTCGTTAACACGCGACCGCGCGGAAATCGAGACCCATATGAACCGACCCCCGGTCCATCCAATCAACCAGACGCGCCGACCGCCGCGACCGGACAGTATCGTTCCATAAACACATTGGAAGCTCCGAAGCTTGTGTCCAGAATCTTAGACCAACCACCTCACTGGCGCGAAATGTACCACCAGCCGACCGCAGATTCTGAAGAACGCGTTGTACACGTAATACGCGAGGATAGCTTACGAGCGTGGAACTTAAAGTTCACGGGCGAATCGGACGTCGCAGATTTCTTCCTTAGGCTCGATGATTATATGCGCAGCCGCGATACGTCGGAGCGCAAGGTACTCAAATGTTTTCCCGACTTATTAAGTGGCAAAGTTTTAGATTTTTTACATGACAGCGTCGGAGTCACAGCTCTAATTTAAAAGATTTTTCACATACATTGACAGCGGTTAAGCAATGGAGAAGGTTAGAGACCACCAGCAACTACCAGTTTAGCCGTTACACTTATACATACTGGCGATTTACACATGAATTCGAGGTTGGTGCCCCTATTAGAGGATGCCAGCCTTATCGAAATCATTCAGCCCATGTATGCAAAACTGCTAGCTGTTGGTGATACTAACACTCACCAAAATTTGACCTTTTGATTTAAAGCTTATGCGCCGATCCAATTCTGGATCTAAACCGGCTTAGCAATTTTGGTAAGCGAGGACCACCGGAATTGGTCCAAGCATTTACCACATATTTAAATGACTTTAAACAGCACTGTTGACGTTGCAACAGGATATACACCATTTTTTTTTGGCAAAAAGGCCGTGAGTTCGTCGCGAACGGTGCGCTGTACTATATAAACGGCAACGCACCACATTCGTCAGACGACCTCCAGCTAGCAACTCGGTCTAAAAGCGCCATAAGGTGTATACCAAAGCGCGACATTGACTTTGTTTTACTTTTTTGTACACATTACACTTTTTAACAAAAAGTGTCAAACTTAACTTTTTTTGAAAAATTAAAAATTTATGTGTACCTGTACTACCCTAGGTACCAGGGAGTGCAAACTGGATTAAAATCGGTCCAGTACTTTTAGAGAAAAAATGAAAACTAAGTTTTTTCTCATACTTTCTTGATAGCTATCACAATTATCGAACTTTAAATTTCAGTGTGAAGTCTATTGACACTTCACACATCTAGGATTTGCTGTAGCCACCACCACAAGGTGTGCTACTGTATATAGTGAGAACTTGACAGTGTGCGCACACTGTCATGTACCTCTTGTACAAAATGTATATTGTAGTATAAAATAAATATACATATACTTGTACTTTAAGTTAGGATAAACATCATAACATGGCATGACCTACCATAGCTCGTTGGTAGTAATTTAGGTATTCTAGGCGTATTAGATAGAAAGTTAGGATCATAGTCCAGGAACCGGATCCACATAGGCCGGAGTCCAGGCATTAGTGTTAGACGTTGATAAAGTTCAACACGCATGCTTAGCCTTTAGGATCACTTACTTGATAAGTTTGATTTTCTACTCCCTAATCTTAACGATATTAAGTCGCATGCATACCTAAATGAGGGCATAAGATTTTTTTTTCCGGCTATACCGGCTGTTGCGGTTAAGCTCGGCTTAACCTCTTTTCCTGACAAGGGGGGTATTGTAGTACAAATTACTACAACATAACCTTAAACTCAATACCGATTTTGACATGTCAATATTTACATGAATAACATGTTTTGGAATAAGACATATGTACTCACGTGTAGCTAAACTCTTAATCTAACGAGTAACAGGCATATTCCAGGCCTTCAGTAGCTATAGGAGTTGAATTCACCACAGAAACTCCATGTGTTATCGCAAACTTTCACAAGCACTTCCTCACTAAACTATCTTACTCCCAACCACATGCGATACACCAATTTCATCGCCAGGACATAAGCTACACACTTATTATCACTGTTTTACACAACAAAACGTATTTCAGTAAATTCCAGACGCGGAACTGTCATAAATTTATTTTTCAAACGAGACGGTATCTTTTTATTAGAAAAGTTAGACACCTGTCAAAAACCATTCCATTTAGCGAAATATGCGTTCCCTAACGGCGCACATTGACAGCGGCGCGTCATGCTAATTTAAGACCGCATCCCGCCGCGGAGCGTAACAAGGAACTGGCGCAGGAGTTTCCCGAGTGAAACGTCAGTGTTGGCACGGCGCTCCTCGCGAGCTCACGTACGCATTTTTACCGCGCGCGTTTGACATTCCGAACCCGCATGTAAACAATCGGACAAAAACATCACGCCCGCGCATACCGCGTCGGTCCGAACGTCTTGGCAGGCCGTTGCGGTCGCTTAGTAATGTGCCGCGGATTGTAGTATCGCCACAAATACAGTGTTGAACGCGAGTTGTGCCGCGTAGTGACGTTCGCGGTGTGAGAGCGCCGCCGCACTCATTCTTCGTAGGCCCCGGCTGAGAGGGCGGCCGGGTGCATTCGTGCGACGCCAAGAAGACTTCAACGCCTTACTTCACCCCCGTCGCGCGCCGCGGCTGACCGCGCGCGCCTCGGTTCCCGTAGGCTCAGGATTCTGGCGGGCAGATCCTGCAGTACATAGTGCGATGCCAAGGGCTTCATGCCTGCCCGCGCACTGCACCCCGCACTAACCATCACCGCGGTCATCGGGCGCAGCCTCCGGTTTCCCCCCCAGGCCTCACCTAGCTACTGGCTAGTTGGGTTCGACGGCCTGAGGGTCCCCGAACATACTCCGCAGGCTACGGCCTCCGTAGCCTAGCGTGATTCACCCGTCATCGTCGAGGTAGTCCCGAAGATCCCGTAAGTGCACTAACTTTTATTTATCCACTGGCCAGTGCGAGCGTGAATTTGCCCACGCTTTAAAATCAGTGCGCGTTACCAAACGTATCCTAATAAGAGGTCATTCCTAACTCGAACGTACCGTTCTTCGTCACACAACTTATGTTATGAAATTATTGCAATCTATGAAATTGTTTTTATCGTTGCATGTTGGTAAAACAATACACTGTTAATTTAAATTGGCCTTTGTATCATTTCGCTGTCTGCCCTAATCACCCCAACATAAGCACAACCGGCTACGGCCCTTGAAGTAAAGGTCTTTTAGGAAGCCGCTGAACCTATCTGAGCAACTTCTAGTTTGTAACCAAAAGAAATGTAACTTATCTGCCAGTGAAGTGAGGAGTATGTAAGTACCTAATCCAATTATACCGACCCGCTTCACGACAGGTCTTACAATAAATGTTTATGTCAGTCCATGACACCCTGTAAGGGCACACAATAATGAATAATATAACTAAGTTTAAGATTAGCTTAAAATGTTACAAAATTATATTAAATTAAAATTATTATTATAATCATGCATTACATACTATATTATTGATATAATTACCTATGTTAACGAGTTATTGAAATGTCATTTTAAAATATAATATATCTAATTTCAATTATTAATAACTTCAAATGTCAATTAAAATAAAATGTCAATAATAATTTTACCCAATTTACTTTACTTGATAAATATTTAAGTTGCAGTTCGATCATTCAAGAACTCATCAACAGAGTAATAACATTTATTAATTAAGAATGTCTTGAAATTGTTTTTAAAAATATTGTATCGGGTCTCCTGTCTAATTGATTCTGGAATTTTATTCATAATTTGTATACATTTACACTGAGGGCCATTTTTGAACATTTTTATATTTGATTTTGGTAACATTAATTTATTTCTGTATTGTGTCCTAGTTGTAATTTTATCTGTTTTTACTTTAAATAGGTCAGGATGTTTACGTACAAACAATGCCATTTCCAGTAAGTATATTGAGGGTAGGGTCAACAATTTGTGTTTTATGAAGTGTTGACGGCAGCTCTCTGGTATGCGTATATTGGCTAATATCCGAATACACTTTTTTTGTAATACGAATAATTGCTGGGCTTCTGTGGTCCCGCCCCACAGTACCACGCCGTATCGGAGCCATGCGAACGCATACGCGTAATAAGCAGATAATGCACAATTTAGATCCGAGTTTACCTTTAGTACGCTTAGTGCATATACAAATTTTGATAGTTTCGTTTTTACATTTTGGATATGTGTTTGCCAGTTAACATTCGTGTCTATTGTTATACCTAACAACTTGAAATTGGTTACTTCTTCTATGTTATTGTTGTTTAGTTGTAACTTTAGTTGTAAAGGATTTTTTTGTTTCGATTTAAACTGTATAATTTTTGTTTTCTTTAAATTGATGTCTAAACTATTATCACCAAGCCAATCCGACACAGCGTTCAGTGTTGATGTGAGTTTTTGGTTGCATTCTGTGCTATTTGTGCCATTACATAAGAGTGATACGTCATCAGCAAAAATGATGCACTCCGTGTCTGTGTCTACCACCTTGGACAGGTCATTGATATAGACCAAAAACAAGAGACAAGCACTAACGCTTCCTTGTGGAATTGAACAAGTTGTGTAGCGTATTTGTGATGTGATTGGCGTTACTTCTTTGGTGCTGTGGTTGTAATAATCAATTTGCACATACTGCCTACGGTTTTGGAGGTAAGATTTAAACCATTTATGTGCTGTACCGCGTATTCCCATGTCATATAGTTTTTTAATTAAGATGTCATGAGATACTCGATCGTATGCTTTGGTCATATCCAAGAGCAACCCGACGCCATATTTTTTATTGTTTATATGTTCTAAAATTTTTTGTACGTATTTATATACTGCTAGGGTTGTTGAATGTGACTTTCTGAAGCCATATTGATTTTTATCGAGCAGGTTGTATTTTTCTAGAAAGTGATATACGCGATTTGTCATGCTTTTTTCAAAGATTTTAGCAATCGACGGTAAAAGTGCTATGGGGGGGTGTTGGCCTGGATTTGTTGCGTCACCTCCTGGCTTTAATATTGGTTTAATTTTAGATATTTTAAGTAGTTCTGGGTATGTGCCTTCGATAAAAGATTGATTAATTAATCGCGTCAATGGTATTACTAGCTCCGCTGCGCATAGTTTTATCAAAGTAGATGGTATTTCGTCAGTGCCAAAGCTAGTTTTGTTTTTGAGTTGTGTAATAATTTTGGTTATTTCATGTTCTGTAACTGGCCGTATGTAGATGGAGTTTATCGCGGGGGTTATGGTGGTAGTTTTTGCGCGGGCGCCGACTGTGCGCGGGCCGGTGGCATGTGTCGGCAGTAGCTCACCTACACAGGCAAAATATTCATTCAATATGTCAGCTACCTCTTGGGGTGATTCGGTAGGTATAGGCATGTCAGGGGTTTTTATCGACATGTTTTTGAAACTACGATCTTTGTTTTTGTTTAAACTATTGTTGATGATTCCCCACATTGTTTTTGTTTTATTATTTGAGTTTTTCATTTTCCTTGCATAGTTTATTCGCTTTGACTTTTTAACGCATTTTTTTAGAATGATTTCGTATTGCTTGTAATGTTTTCGGATTATTTCATTGTTACTTTTATTTACTAATATTTTTAACTGTCTTTTATGTTGACACGATTTTCTTAAGCCCACCGTTAGCCAAGTCTTTGTACACTGGGTTGGTGTTAACTTTAGTCGTTTTTTTGGAATGTGCATATTTAGAATTTCCAATAACTTATTATTAAATATATTATAGTTCGTATTTATATCATTTTTATCGCAAATCATAGTATCCCAATCAATGTCTCTCAATGTTTCCCTAAAGAGTAACATGTTTTCCCCACTAAATATTCGTACTTTAGAGTACCACGGATCCTGTCGCGCCTGAGTAGTTCGTCTTTGCATTTGACAAAGAACGCTTTTGTGGTCCGATATGCCGTGGTCCGTCACTTCAACACTGCAAAGGCTGTTTTTTCTGTTTGTAAATATTAGATCAATGCAGGAGCAAGAATTTCCGATTTCCCTCGTGGGTCTGTCAACAATTTGGCTTAAATTATAATTTAACATTAGGTCTTGAAGTCTCTTAGAAGTAGTTGAATTTGATAAAACATTTATGTTGAAATCTCCTACAATTAAAATATGTTTGTTACGTTCCTTATCTTTGATTTTTAAAAGTAATTTATATAAACAATTGAAAAATATATCGATTTCACGGTCAGGTCTATATACATTAATTAGAATTAAGTCTTGTTTCGGAATTTCCACTCCACAGCATTCGAACACATACTCCTGTGACAATTCAGCGATATCCGGGCGGTCCACGTAGTCTATTCCTTTTTGCAGAAGAATTGCGACGCCGCCGCCCTGGCGCTGCTCGCGGTAGAAGGCTGCGGCGAACTCGTACCCGTGGATGGTTATTGTGTTTTCTTGCTTCTTATTGATCCATGTCTCAGAAATACAGATTGCCGCTATACTTTTATTAAGTAAAAAAGATTCCATAGTATAGATTTTGTTTTTTATGCTTTGTGTATTTTGAATTAAAATTTTGAATTTATCTTTATCAACGAAATGTCTGTTTATTAATATGTACTTTGGTTGGCTTAGGCACGGGTTGATTTTGCACTTGAGGGGGTGGCGATGGGATTGTCTTTATACTAGATACTTCTGGAACAAACTCATGTCCATCTATGATGAGCTTATTATTCCTAATTATAGCGTATTTACCCTCCCGACGCGCCTTTATTAATTTTTCTTTTAGAATTTTCCTTTTTTCTAAGGATTTACCGTCTAAAAATATTGAGACCCCGTAGCCCATATCTCTGAAGTATTCAGCATTTTCAAGTATGTACGTGGCCATTCTTCTGCTCAGGAATTCGATTTGCAGGGGGCGACAGTGTCCCCTTTTCCCAATACGAGTTACTCCTTCTATGTAACCATTTATGTTTATATTTAATATGTCATAGAATAGGTCATCTATGCGACGACACAGGTGTGGTTCGGTTTCATATCTATATTCCTCGAGGCCGAATAGAATGATTTTTCTATTGTGTTGATTTTCAGTTTCGTGTATAGGGTTTTCTTGTTTTTCCACACTATTTTTTAGTTCTTGTAGCTCCTTTTGTAGTTTTAAATTTTCTTTCTCCAATTTTTCAATCTTTGTGTTTGTTTTTGCAAGTTCAGTTTGAAACGTCTCTTGGTGTTTTTCTAGTGTGTTTAGGTTTTGTGTAAATTCCTGTTTGAGCTTATTGACTACGGTGTTTATTTCTTTATGTATCATACTTTTTAGCTCATTTAATATGGCTTTATTGTTCTGGCTCAATTTTAAATCTAGAAGGCTGCTCATTTGTTCCATTATTGCTGATCTTACATCTACGGGAATCTGACTTTCTGGGGTGTTGTCGAGTGTGTTATTGTCGTTCGTTGTGTCTATATCGTATATTGTCGTATGTTGTGTAGGTATGCTCTCGTCGTGATTCAGCATTTCGTCTATGGACATTGTTGTGTCATTTAAGCGCAGCATGTTACGGTTTCGAACCGGTGTGTCGTCGTCGCGCCTCCTTCGCGTGATCCCACTGTCACAAGTGGGGCATCGCCAGGAGCGCTTTAGTTCTGGGCCATTTTCCCTGTAGTAGGCCGACGACATATTTGTACATAAGTAGTGGTACAATCCCTTGCATGCAACGCATATTAGTGCTTCTAATCTTATATTTATTGGCTGTGTACAGGCTAGACAATTCATTTTACTAATTATTATTTTTATACAACTTGTTTTTGTTTTTATTCTTTATTCTTATTTAGTCTACTTTAAGTGTACTTGCGTTTTCTGGACGTTATTTTTAAATTTGAAAGTGTGCGAGTAGGATGCACGTTGTGCAGGTCCGCGCGTGCGAGCGAGATGAACGCGCGAGCCGGCGCCACAGCTGATTCTCTAACGGTCGTTCACTTTATACACTAATTACGTTTACTTTTATCTTATTCTACCAATTAACTATTTTCCCTTATATGCTATACGTTTATATGCACTGTTCACTTTTAATTTCTGTCACTTTTGTGTATAAAATACGATATTTTCTCATGTAAATAAATAAAAAATCACGGAGCTGGTGTTTATGTTGCGCAGACTACCCGCGCATTAAGGTAAGGTAAGGTAAGTTTACTAGAAAAGAACCCTCATTAATGGCGGTGATGCATAATTTAACTGTTCATTCACAATGAGGCTTTTGTTGATTTGCCAAAGTGACTTATCTACGATATACTTATTACACGTTTATGAAAAAGGATTACGGCTGAGTGTTCTACCTGGAAATAATTAAGTGTTATTGTCAATGAAGAATTTTTTGCGTTATCACCATTAATGAGGGTTTTTTCTAGTAAGTAATCATTTTAGCCGAAAGACGTCCACTGCTGAACATAGGCCTCCCTTAGGCTCACCAAACAGATCGGTCCCGTGCCATCCGCATCCAACGCGATCCCGCAACCTTAACCAGGTCGTCGATCCATCTTGTTGGAGGCCTACAACTGCGTCTTCCGGTCCGTGGACGCCATTCTAGTAATAGGGGTAATTAAAGTCAAAGGGAACGCATAAATACAGCTCATTCTTCGACCGAGTGTCGAAGGATCGACAACCGCTGATGATGCTTCGGAGAGAAGCGAAACACGTGTCTGGGTTTTTGTTTGTGGTACCTAATGGTGGTTCTCTTGGTTGCGAGTTTAGTTAAGTTTAGTTTAATTGGTTGGAAATCACCAAGATAGTTAAAGGTAATATATTAATAATACTTAGGCAAAAACTGGGTGGCCAAATCGTTTAAATTATAAAATTTTGTTATTATTATTTGCTTTTATAATCTACAAATTATCTGTTTACGCATGTAGTCTTATGTAGCTATTAGTGTGCAGTTTATCTATCTACGATCCGATTGATCCGATACGATCCCGGTATCGCCAACGGTGCTGGCTGAAAATCAGCGCTAGGGTGCAAGTATATATACGCCTCAGCATTATGCTGAGACAGTGTCTGATTTGCAACCGCAATGACACACTATCTTTAGCTATCGTGTTGTCTTTTATTTTGTAATAATATTGACGATGCCTTTTGTGTTGTTGTAAATAAATGTATTATCTTTCTTTCTTCTTAAATAGCGACAGATTCACCTTTCTAGAGCACCTAGCAATCCGTTGAGCTACCATGTTCGCTCTGGCTGACAACGCCCTGCGCTCTCTCTCTCTCTCTATGTCTGCATCGTCCTTTAGGTCAGAGGTAAAATACCTAAACAGAAAAGTATTTTTCTCAAAGATGCAATGAAATGTTAACCTTACGTTCCAAATAATAGGCCGGGACGTATCACGTTGCGGGCGCGGTTAGACGAGTGCTTATATGTATGTAATGGATTTTCATACAGAATTGCAGGCCTAGGCCGGGAAAGCGATTGTCTATTGTTTCATGTGACACAGCATCATGACGTTTATAGGTCTATGGCATCATAGCAGTCAGCCCTAAAAAAAATAGTTGCTTTCTTTGCAATTTTAATTTCTTGAAGTTTTTCATTTATTTCATTGCATGTTTGAGAAAAGCACTATGTTACATACCTACAAGCCTCGGCCGGAACAGGGGTTGCCGGCCTCAAACCTACTCGGCTGGCACGGCAACCCCTTACTTCCCGGCCTCTGTATTAATGGTCTAAGAGCCGTTGAAGATCGACCTTCACCGATCTGTTAACTCGTTGAGACATCTTTTTATCAAATATAATTTATAAACAAATAGCCTATGATAACTTGCCTATCGAAAAGTGTTCATAGCAATTTTTTTTTGTTTTATTGTTGAGTGCCTTTAGCCATCTTCCAGCTCCATCATCAGACCCTGGTTACCATCTGGGATCAAAGTACTCCTCAAGACAAATCAAACGAGTCCAAACTCGATGGGGTTGTGTCGTTTTATTGTGGAGTGTCTTTGGCCATACTGAATTAATGAAATTTCGAATTACCCCATCGAGTTTGGCCTCCTTTGATTTGTCTTGACAAGTACTTTGATCCCCGATGGTAACCAGGGTCTGATGATGGAGCTGGAAGATGGCGAAAGGCACTCCACAATTAAACAAAAAAAAAATCTATGAACACTTTTCGATAGGCAAGTTATCATAGGCATATTTGTTTATAAATTATATTTGATAAGAAATAATGTGTCATCGAGTTAACAGATCGGTGAAGGTCGATCTTCCACGTCTCCTCTACTATAATGTACTATTACAGAATGTTCAAAGAGAGAAAAGAGATGATTTCGAGGTATATACATGACTTAGAAACGGCTTTCACTGTGACACCGCTTTTGCGCTTAGCACAGCAGTAAACACTATTTGAAGGTGTGTAACAGTTACCAAGCCATATTAAGGGCTCTGTATCCAAAGAAAAAAGCCGAGGTATCCCAGTGGTTCGACCCAATTACTTCTTATGCAGAGACCCTATTTGTAAACATTAACGGAATTAATTTATTGAATCAGGCGTTACTTTGCGGAGGTCCATATTAATGAACTAAAACAATTACTTTGCTCACCCGCGACCTTACAATAGTTACGTTTATGCAAGAAATGTGCGTTCATGCAGTTCCTCCACCTCCACACTGTACGAACACACACAAATCACATAAACCCAACCATCACCACCACCAAGCTACACTGACGCGTTTCGAACTCAACCAGAGCTCATCTTCAGAGTTACCACAACCGTATGCTATGCTACCAAATGTTAAACTAACAAACCAAAACAAATGTTTTAACTTGTCACTGTAACTTCTCAAGTACCCACTTTATTTTTCTTATTCTCAAACTACCCCTAATAATTAACTTTTATTGACATATTATAAAACTAACTTGAATTTTTTGTTTATTTATTTATAAGGCATATTTAATTAATACTAACTGTTCAAATTGTGGAGGAACTGCATGAACGCACATTTCTTGCATAAACGTAACTATTGTAAGGTCGCGGGTGAGCAAAGTAATTGTTTTAGTTCATTAACGGAATTATAAACACTAATCAAGTAATTATATTTTTTTGATCTAGATCGCGCGTCATTAGGTATAAATCCAAAGATACCTAATGTTGATTAATTAGGGGATTATCCATAATATGCTAGATAATTCTAAGATCTGTACGACGATAAATTTAATTTCACTAATCAAAACTCTCTGTGTTTACCCGCTAATTGTATTAAATTACAGAGTTAGTATTAAGCTGCGATAAATACTAAGTACTTACCTATGATTATTACGCTGACAAACTTTTTGGCCAAATAAAACATAAATTGTTCGAAATTACCCGTGACCATAAGGCTGGTGCATTTCTCGCCCAACGTATTGGCATCACAATCTAGCGCGGAAATGCTGCCAGCCTTATGGGCACTCGCCCGCAGGGACAGGACGTAGGAGAATAGGAATTGTATATACACCGTGAAATTTTAGTGGTTGTTTTCCCGAAACGAGGTGATTTAGTTTCGATTATTCAATCGATTTATAATTACTATTTTGACTAGAGTCAAAAATCCAATTGTGAAAAACGAAAGTCGAAAATGACCGCAAACCAATAGTAACGCTTCGTTGGTACAAGTAGCGTACGATAGGTTAGGTAAGTCGAAAATGACCGCAAACCAATAGTAACGCTTCGTTGGTACAAGTAGCGTACGATCGTACGATAGGTTAGGTACCAACGAAGCGTTACTATTGGTTTGCGGTCATTTTCGACTTTCGTTTTTCACAATTGGATTTTTGACTCTAGTCAAAATAGTAATTATAAATCGATTGTACAATCGCTAAATCACCTCGTTTCGGGAAAACAACCACTAAAATTTCACGGTGTATAGATAGAGGTTATTTTTAGGTTAGTTTCTTTTTTTACTTTACACTTTACTATACATACTTAAATACATATTAAACAGCCAAGACCTGAGAACAAAAAAAAACATTTATTTAGTTCGATCTTTGATTTTCAAGGGGTAGATCGTGGCTTTAATTAAGCCTGGGCATAAACTCGTCGACCCTCAGAATGTGGCAACCGTGCCTTCCCATGTCAATTCTACCTAAATCTGCCTTGAGCCACAATATCCTACCTATCCTATTTGACGACCAGATGACCTAGTGGTTAGAGAACCTGACTACAAAGCTTGAGGTCCCGGGTTCGATTCCCGTGTCGGGGCAGATATTTGTATCAAAAATACGAATGTTTGTTCTCGGGTGTTGGGTGTTTAATATGTATTTAAGTAGGTATATGTATATCTATCTATATTATGTTTATCCGTTGCCTAGTAACCATAACACAAGCTATGCTTAGCTTACTTTGGGACTAGGTCAATTGGTGTGAATTGTCCCGTGATATTTATTATTTATTTATTTATCCAGCTTAGTTGACTATACGCTGCAGCTAGCACGACAACTATAATATCTAACACCTACGTCTGGCTTGACTCACCATTAAGTGGTAGTTGACTACAGTAGACACTGGCCACCGAGACCGTGTCGCTGTTTCGTAAATTTGAATTTGTGTCTTCTAGAATTTCAATCAAGAAACGAAACAGCGGGCAGAAGACGGTCTGGGGAGCCATTCTTCGAAAGTCTGTGACCACGTGTGGTTTTCATTTTCACTGATGCTTGTTATTATGTTATTAATAAATACCAATTCTAAAGTCTATCGTTTAATTCTGTTACGGATGGAACAGTTTAATAAATAATAAAATAATAATAGTAATAAATATTAGGGGACAATCTAACACAAATCGAACTAGTCCCAAACTAAGCAAAGCTTGTACTATGGGTACTAGACGACGATAAACATACTTATATAGATAAATAAATACTTAAATACATAGAAAACATCCATAACTCAGGAACAAATATTCGTGCTCATCACACAAATAAATGCCCTTACCGGGATTCGAACCCAGGACCTCTTGCTTCGTAGGCAGGGTCACCACAAACTAGGCTAAGGCGTCGTTAAATAATAGGTAGGTTAGTTTAATAGGGAATCCATCAAGAAGTAAATAGTGTTAAAGTTAGTTATTTTCTGCTACGCCCCCTCACAAGTGGCGGAGATGCGGGGAGAACTGCCGTCGTGGGACTACGTTCTGTCAAAATTAGCTGGATTTCAGGAGCTATTTAATGAGAAAATTAGAGGAGTTCACTTTGATAGGTTACGTGCCCTCACTTCCGTTTCCAGAGTGGGACACGAGGACACGATGGCTTCCGTCCTGAGGTAGAGTTGACCTAAAATGGTAGAGTTTAAGCTAAGAAGATAGAGTTGCCATAGCCGACGGTACTTTAAATTCATGATTTCGATTATAACACCATTTTGGTTTTTTTTATATAAGAGGGGGCAAACGAGCAGACGGGTCACCTGATGGAGAGCGATCACCGTCGCCCATGGACACCCACAACACGAGCAATCACAGGTGCGTAGCCAACCCTTTTAGGAATTGGTAGACTCGTTTTTTAAAGATCACTAAGTTGTACCTAGCTCACTAGGTTTACCGACCGCTTTAGCCTAGTTGGTAGTGACCCTGCCTACGAAGCAAGAGGTCTTGGGTTCGAATCCCGGTAAGGGCATTTATTTGTGTGATGAACACGAATATTTGTTCCTGAGTTATGGATGTTTTCTATGTATTTAAGTATTTATTTATCTATATAAGTATGTTTATCGTCGTCTAGTACTCATAGTAGGTACAAGCTTGCTTAGTTTGGGACTAGGTCGATTTGTGTAAGATTGTCCCCTAATATTTAATTTTTTTATTTTTATTTGTACCGCTCCGGGAATGTTGCCGCAGTAAGCTGATTCCAGATCTTCGTCGTGCGAGGAAAGAAGTTTCGCTTAATGCCGGCCACACACGTTAGGTTATAAGTGTTATAACCGACGGTTATGCCTGCACAGTTCATTTGTGCAGGCATAACTGAACGAACGTGTGTATGACATGACTCCTTGCCGCGCAAGCAAAATTTGAAATATGAAAATTGAGATTTACTCGGTCGTGCCTGCTGGCATTGCTTGTGCATGCAAAACCGACACGCAAAACCTAGCGTGTGTGGCCGGCTTAAAACGCATGGTACTAGACTGCTAATCATCAAGATGGTGAGGATGGAAAGACAGAAGTTATGTCCACACCAGTGCGCTTTCACGTTCATCTTGCGTTTTCCTTTGACGCACGAAATTCTGCACGCCGATCCACCGGTCTTGGATACATGCGCTAGCGGCACGCGCTGCTGTTCAATTATTTTTGAGGCATGCGCTATTGCATGCGCTATGGTTACTCGGGTATGCGACAAAGGAAAACGCAAGATGAACGTGAAAGCGCACTGGTGTGGACATAGCTAGACGGTTCCTCGAATTGCGGTAGTATTTAGGCGCAGGCAGCAATTCGAACAGTTCGTCAGAACACACCCCATGTTAATAAATTAAAAAGCATGATAATTTGGTGATAATAAATTAAATTTTAACTAGGTTACAAGCGTGTTACAACTCCAAGATAATTTTAAATGTATTTTCTTCAGAGCATTCGTGCCTGAGTAGGTAATTAAATATGAATATGTATAGGTAGTGTACGCAATTATTTATCGACTTAGATTGCAGATACGAGTAATCGTCTACGTTCCAGCACTATCTCAGATTTGATGGTATCGAATAAAAACCTGGAAAAACTTGTAACTCAAAAGTAATAAGTACTATAAGGTAGGACTTAGGTACTTAGCGGATACCTATACTTCGTTTTTTAGCATTAGAAAGGAGGTAAGCGATCTTGACGTGTCTTTTTATTGAAAATCACTTTTGAATAATAAGTGACAGCTAATATGTAACAACTTGAAAGGAAATGTGTGGTCATTCACACTCTTGGTTTCATAAGTAATAAGTTGCTATTTTTTTAAAAGCGTTTTTCAATAAAAAGACTCGTCAAGAGTGTTTATTTTATTTCTAATGCTTAAAAAACGAATTATACGTACGTCGTAATAACTGTTCGTGTACCTATATCATACTAAATTCAAACTGAAACGGATGCACAGATGAAAGATGGAAGATGGATGGATGGGGTTTAGCAAGCAGCATGGAATGCTGAGGACCCAGGTTCAATGAGGGTTTTCTGACAGGTGGAATATCGCTAGATGGCGTTAGAATCGTAAGGTCTATTTGACGTTACACCTATACAACAAATGTCAAAGTTGACAAACGGATCTGACGATACTAGCGCCAAATAGCCTCTCATAGAAAACCCTCATTCCTACCTTTGCTCATAGGTACTATCGGTCTCTACCATCGTCTCTTGCAATACCTTTGGGTTCAAATAGAGACAAAACGTTCCGTTTCGCGGGTTTATTAGGTATTTCAAAGAGGTATTCTTACAATCAGCTACACAATAAAGCATAATCGTTTTATCTAATTGTACATAAGTACATACTAAACAATTTTGGCTGTTAGAGATACAAAATGCATTTAATGATACAAATCAAAAGATAAGATGACGTATAAGATCAGATTATAATTGTAAACCCATTAAAATTACATGCATTTATTAAAAACTGACACTGTTTCTGAAAATAAACTGACAGATTATATAAATAATTACGATTGGTTTTTTGGAGTCTTTTTCATGATTCAGTTTGTATTTAGTATGAAATATACAAATAACTACATTACATCAATAATAGTTATTGATAGTTAAAGATAGATGGCGCAGTTAAATGCGTCGGGTGAGGGGAGAGGCCTCCAAAGAGTATTGTAATATTATATGAACAAGAGTGGCAACTCTATGGTCAAATTTGCATGTACCTATGGAAGGTGCTGCTGCCCTACGCCCTGGTGAAGAACTAATGTGACGTATCTATAGATGTATACCTATCTATATGTATATGTTGGTAGTGATGTACAGCTATAATTACGCGTAATTTTAATTGGTAGGCTAATTGCCACTATTCGTATTTTAGCCGTCTAATTCAAATCAGCATATACAAAGTATAAGCGGCTAAACCCGATTTGCACTATACGGCTAAAATACGAACATTGGCAAGTGGCCTATCAATTAAAGTCCTTGACCGTACAATTTGGTACGCCATGGCCATGGCCGATGAATGACAACTGACAAGTTTGACAAGTCAACCAAGATGGCCGCTAATTTAGTTCTTTACCAAACAACCAGAGATCGCTGTAGTCGCATGAAAAGTGTGATATATGTAAGTGTGCCCCCCCTGGAGGCCTCATAGCAGTGGTAAAGGCCACAACAAACCGGGAGCGCGGGGCGCCGACGGAGCGTGCCCAGCGCGGTCAATAACACTGAATCAAATACGATGTGCCGCGCCGCCTATGTGTGTCACCGTATATTTGATTCAGTGGTATAGAGTGCGATGGGCATGCATTACAAATAACCCTGTATACAATGTAAATACCGTACCTACCAATTTTAGAATCGCAAATCAATAACGTAATGTTAAGGAACCGAGTTTAAATTCAAATATATTATAATCTAAACTCAATTCCTTGCCTTAAAGGAATTGACTGGTGATTCTAAAATTGGTAGATAATTTGTATTATAATGTCTGCAAATTACAAAATTATTCAGCTAATAAATTTTAGCAGCAGTTAACGTTTCAACGTCAAGTTTCATTTTCATTTAATACTAATGTTACAGTAATTGTACACGTGCAACCTTCTGCACTGAACATCTGAAACTTTCAGTAACTTTCACGTGCAACGTTCTGCAATGCTCACCTGAAACTTACAATAATAATACCAAATTAACTTTCTGTAGGATCCTTTAGTAACGTTGAACCTTCAATTGAATGTTGCAAATGGGTCCATATTGGGTTCGCTAAAGTTCATCACCCGAAATTGATTTTCCTAACGATTTGTACTCCTAATGATCACTGTTCCTAAAGTTTTGTTTCCAAAAGTTTTCGTTCCTACAATTTTTTTTACTATTAACGTAGTCTATAACACTCAGTTTTCCGAAAAATAATTTTCCTAACGATTTGTACTCCTAATGATCACTGTTCCTAAAGTTTTGTTTCCTAAAGTTTTCGTTGGGCCGTTCCTGAATTTAGCCCCTGCCTTTTAGAGACAGCGCAGCGGCATCACCCTCCCCCCACTTCGTCTCTTGTCCGTCGGTCGATCCGTTGAAACGTCGCGTGCGCGCGACGGACGCAACGCAACGCATCAATGTGGCATGTCATAAAAAATATATGTAAAACGTTTTAAACTTTCGTGATTTTCACTCTTAATTACTATACTAAACGGGACTTATCACGCAATAAATAAATATTTACCTATTTACCTCGACGTTTCGGCCACATTGCAGCAGCCGTGGTCACGAGTTAACTGAAGTTTAGGGTGTTAAGTGGTTGAATCAACTTTTTTGTGTTGTTTACTCTGTCCCCGGTAGTCCAAGTGACACTTCATACTGTTTCATAGAAAAATGCTTACGTTGTCCAGGAGACTAAATTTGTGTAACCATAGCAACGGGTGGTATTAAAAAGTTGATTCACCCAAGTTCGTTTAGCCGCACGAGTCTTTCGAACTACCCGCACTTGATCCCGATTAGAATCAGCACCCGTATCTCGAACTACCCGCAGTACCTACTTGATCAAGATTTTTTAACGGCACCCCATCACACCGACACACAACACTCACAACATCCGACGGTCTCTCCGAACACTCCTCCCGACGCCAACATTTGTTTATAACAGGATACCACGAAGACAAAAGCTTAGATCCAATTGAAATTTTTGTGTTTTTTAATTTCAACCGCTTCACACACCATTCTAGAGTAGAAACGACGTTCCGTTGAGAGAAATTCTGGGATTGTGCAGTTCAATCCAGTGGTTTGGTCCTGACTCCAACAGATGCTCGGCTATGGCTGACTTATTTACTTGGCGATTTTTAACAGCCGCGATATGTTCCTTGACCCTCTCAGCTATTGTTCTTTTTGTGTGTCCGATATAGGAACTACCACAACTACAATCAACCTTATAAACACCCGGTGTTTGGAAGGGAACAACATCCTTGGGTGTCCGCATATGCCTCGCGACCTTGGACAAAGGCGTGTAGACAACCTTGATGGAATACTTGTCCTAAATAGCGTATTTATTGCGTTATAGCGTGTTTATTGCGTGATAAGTCCCGTTTAGTATACTAATTATATTTAAAACGTTGCAATAACGCAACGTGACGCTACGTACCTGCGGAGCCTCACTCTTAGCCAGGCTTGCCCACTTCCTTGCGTACCTACAAATCGGCGCAACCACCAAGTTTTAATAATGGGGACCCCTCCCCAGGTTCAAATAAATTAATTAAATAATGGTTAAATAATTAATGTAATATTTTGAAGATTTCGAGATAGTTTGTACCCACAAAACCCCCTTCTGGCTATGCCCGTGTCTGAACTGCTTGTGCGTCAACAGCGCACCATGCTCACGCGCTAAACTTCGATTTTTAATTTCGTGGAATTCTGACAAATGTCAGATTTAGATGTTTCAGAGATAACAAACATTTTTTCATTTTAAATCTATTTATTATTCCAAAAATATAATAAAATAGGCATATACATTACTAATTATAAAATATAGTGGAGGAGAAGACGATAGAGTACTATAAGAAGAAGAAGAATAGTATAAGAAGTTATCAGAGAAGTTATCAGTTTTCATATTTATTTGTGTATATTTATTTCATAGGTTTTTAAGAGATTCATGATTCGTGTGAGACAGTTTATAATGATATTAGTCCTCTTTAAAAAACATAACACATTACAAAAAAACAAAAATTTAGCAAGGAAATAACAATATCAATCAAAGAAAACGACAAAAATAATACGGAAATAGGAGAGCGAGCACATTCAAACAATCAAGTCTTGTAAATTACAAACTTATTGAGACGACGATTGAAACTTAGTTACTATTAATTATAATTAAGTCCGAAAGTTTGCGATATATGTCAATCATCGCAATGATACCAGAGACAATTTATATTTTACTCATAAAAGGGTTAAATAATTTATTACGTCTAAACAGTTAGGTCAAAAATTATTCTAACTACGTATTAATTAATGATTTATTACATTATGTCAAATTTTAATGTGTATAGTAAGGAATTTGTGCTCTATATTTTCTAGTTTTTGTTTTATCTCGTTTAAATTTTCGGGAAATATTTTTTGACTGGTAACACTAAGAAATGTCAGAATTCCACGAAATTAAAAATCGTAGTTTAGCTGACTACACCACTTGTTAAGTACCATATCTACCCTTCTTTCAGTCCAAACTCTAAGTTTGAAAATGTTTGTCATGAACGCATTTCTAACGAGCTATTTAAAATATGAAGTAGGATCTAGTCAGCATCCTGTATATGAAATTCATCTGTTATATAACTACCATAATACGTCGTTATCGCGGGGGCAAAAACGATTTGACAGTAGGTACAGAAAGATTATGACAAACAAGCAATAACAGACGTGAAACTCATTTTGAGGAACATTTATGGCTACGAGTTTAAATTTTATCAACATTATTTCTAATATCCGACCTCCATACTTGACTTGAGTATTGGTACATACTTTTTTTTTTAAATTACCAATACATACTTAAATAGATTAACTATGCAGTCGCAATGCTAACTCATTATAGTATTTCCAATCATTTATTTTCTCGATGACAGCCCCGTAGAATGTAACTGCGTTTAGTTACGCAAAAATTAACTTTTAAATGCGAGGTATAAAAAATATGACAACTGCCTAATTTTGTTTCTTGATCCCATATATTCATCTAAGACAAATTGAGTCCATATATGCAGTAGGTATTTTTTTTCAAATTCAAATTCAAATAAGTAATTTATTTTCAAGTAACAAGACTCATTGTATTAGTGGACAGACTTATTTCTAGAGTTAGTAAAATAATAAAAAATAAAAATAATAATAACTATACTACTAAGAAGTGTGGAGTTTCATCCACTTCTTCAAAAGCGGAGTATCCCACCGGTCAGTCAATGCGCTTAGGATTCTGTTAGGGCTGACGCGGTTACGGGCATGGAGCGAAGCGCACCTCTTACGCAGGACGGCTGCAAAACCATCCACCTGCGCCTCCGCAAACATGCCCGACGCACTACAGTACCGCGGCAGCCCCAACAACATCCTAAACACATTGTTGTACTGGACTCGTAGGTCGTTGTATGCCCTCTGGGTACCGCTGATCCATAGACTGCACGTGTACAACGATTGACAATAAGCTTTAAACAGCGTAATCTTAACTGGTACTGTACAACGTGCAAATCTACGAGCCAGCATATTCCCCCGGACAGCCAACGACCTACGTTCTCTCTCCATATCGACGTTGTCTCGGAGATCCTCAGTGAGCCAGTGACCCAAATACTTAAATTGCGAGACCCGTCGAAGAGGAGTACCACAAAGTGAGACTACAGGTATATTTTTGTACGCTTTGTTACCCGCCTTGAAAACTAGCAACTCACTCTTATTCGCATTATATTTGAGCCCATGGGCCTCCGCATAGGATTCACATGTCGCCAAGAGCCTCCTTAAGACACTGATGGACGGACTCAACAGCACCATGTCATCAGCGTAGCTTATATTGTTAATACACACGCCGCCAACATGATACCCAATTTTGGTACTGCTGAGCTCTTTTAAAGTACGATAAATAATAAACGTTTTAATTAAATTACATTCTATGGCAATACAAACATCACTATTTGTATTGCCATAGAATGGAAAAAATATTTAAAAAGCTAAAACAAGTTTTAGAGAAAAATACTGGATTTGGCATAATAAAAAAAAATAATGAATTGATACAAGGGAAGGAAATAATACTTGAATCATCGTTACGAGCTTGTCACACTAGGTACTCTAAATTACTTCTATCGGATCGTTCAGTCGATTGAAATGGATATACAACGTGTTTTCAACTAGCAATAATCGCACCTCGGATTAACCTCATTGGTTACGATATTGCCTCTGCCCGTAGTAATTAAGCTGTCATGTCAGGGAACCAGATTATTTAACAGAAAGGCCTACACGTACTTACCTATTTTACCTAATAATTGTCTACTTCAATAGTTTTTATATTTTTCATTCATAAATGTTTGCTACCTCAATACAAGGATGTCATTATACTCAAGTACTGGCTTCAAAAAATGTCAAGTTGGGAAAAAAATATGTTGTCAATTTCAAATCTTCTAATCGATATCCTAGTATCCTACAAGCTACCTACAAGTGTTTCGAGTTTTTTTTCCAATATTTTTTGCAAAATAACGATGTATTACGATATGATGTTATTCGTAGGCCATGAAGATAGCAATTTAAATCGTGCTCGCGAACTGGCCCTATACTACGAAGCGCGAAATTCGAACTTCGTTTCATGCCGTTCCACTCACGCTAATGGTATTTATTACGAGAGTGAGAGGGACCGCACGATCCGAACTTCGAACTTCGAATTTCGTAGTAACCCCCCTGTGTCGGCAACGATTTATCGATGGTAGACCCCCCCACTGAACAGCGACGGCTGCCTTCATACCAGTGTTTTCTCAACATGTCAAGACGACTACATTCCACCGGCTCTTTTCATCGGTCTACTGGAAGTGGACGTCCAAGCACAGTCGACGCCAGGCAGGCTGAATTAGTGTTAGAGCATTTTGAAGTAGAGCCGACCACAAGTACGAGGCGAGCCGGAAAAAGATTCGGTATAAACCATGTTGCAGTTTGGCAAATTCTTCGTGACGACAATCGTCACCCTTATCACTATCGCCGTACACAGGAGCTGATACCCTCCGATTTTGCACCCAGGTGGAACTTCTGCGAGTGGTACCTCAGGCAGTTAGAGGAAAACCCTAATTACGTAAACTATGTGCTTTGAACGGACGAGGAGGCAATATTCACGAGGTCAGGACTTTCAAATATGCATAACGAATACGTTCGGGCCCGCAAGAATCCACATGCTTCACGGCAGGGCAGATTCCAACACCAGTGGCGGCTGAACGTGTGAGCTGGCTTTTATGACGGGCATGTTATCGGTCCCGTCATCATGCCATCACGTCTGAACGGCAGCAACTATCTAACGTTTTTACAAACGGAATTCGAAGAGGCGATTGACGACTTTCCTGAGGCCGATTGGGATTACTTTGAGAACCAAAGAAACATGGTGTTTCAGCATGATGGAGCTCTAGCACATTTTGCTCGCAACGTACGAGAACATCTTAACGTTCGCTTTCCGCGAGTATGGATCGGCCGCGGGGGACCGGCGCTATGGCCTGCTCGTTCTCCGGACCTCACACCTTTGGACATCTTTTTGTGGGGTTATGTGAAGGACAGAGTGTATTTCTCCGATTGCCCAACGGTTACCGAGATGGAACAGCGTGTTAGATCGCCGACGATGGTGCGAAATGCCACATGAAATGAGGTTGTGTGTTGAGCTAGGCGGAGCACACTTTGAGCCGTTTCTGTAAATTTGACGTTTACCTATTATGAAAAAGTAAGTATTCGTTTAGGTTGTTTCGTTAGGTTAGGTCTTTTAAAATTTTTGTCGTTCCGTGAATTAGGTAGAAATGTAGGTACAGTCAGCAACGAAAGTCGCCGAACAAAATAAGATTTTAAAAGTTACTAGACACATTCATTGTACATAAGCTACTGAACAGAAGTACAAACAAAAATACATTTACATCTTAAAATGCCAATAGTAGCTAAACAATATAATTTCAAAAGTTGCTGAACAGTATACTTTCAGAAGTAACTGGACAGTATAAATCAAAAAGTGACTAGACATTATAATTTAAAAAGTGGCTGAACAGTATACTTTCAAAAGTAGTTGGACATTATAATTACAAATGTCAAAGGAAATTATAATTCACAAAGTATTTGGTCAGATTTATTATTTTCACATCCAATTCAAACCAAAGAGGTTGCTACACATTTTACCTAAAATAAACAAGAAACGCTGGCTGGTGTAAAAAAAGACAACGACGATGTCATATACATACCCACAATGAAAGAAAGAGATGAAATGACGTGACAGGCCCTATACTACGAAGCGCGAAATTCGAACTTCGTTTCATGCCGTTCCGCTCACGCTAATGGTATTTATTACGAGAGTGAGAGGGACCGCACGATCCGAACTTCGAACTTCGAATTTCGGAGTAACCCCCCAGGTTGGCACTCTTCTCGATGATTGTCAAAATTCAACTGAAGTTAAGAAGTACGTAATCTAATAAACATGTTCAGCAACTTTTGAAAAAATAGTGTAACACCGTTTTCTGTTATTTGCAAGTGTCCAATCGATATTTGTATTACATCATGTTCAGTAACATATGAAACTTTACAGCGTGCAGGTGTTATGAAAATTTGGATGTGTTCATGGGCATTTGTTGCTGACTGTACATTCTGCGTAGTTTACTCTTTAATTTTACTGAAATAGGGTTTGCACATCAGTGAAAATAATATATTTTTTTTATTTTTTTGGTGTATGTTATACAGCGTTACTACGGTTCTTAAATATTGTGAATGGACTCGCTATAATTCCCCATTTAACCTCCTTTAGGCTTTACGGGTAGTTTTGTAACACCCTGTATTCTGCACGACGCCGCAAATTGACTGTAGAAAATTTAGATAAAATCTTATATATTTCAAACTAAATACAAACTGAAATATAGATGCACAGAAAAAAACCCCAGAAAAAAGACCAATGCTGGGAATCGAACCCAGGTCCTCAGCGTTCCGTGCTGCGTGCTTACCCCTACACCATCACTGGTCTAGAAGTTAGCGACGAATCTTTCCCATACATATAAAAAAAAAAAAAATGAAGTCGAAGAAAATAAAAAATAAATCGAAAAAGATACTTCATACTTAACTTGTAAAATCTTTATAATCTATTACGAAAACCAAATAAAATACAAGTGAAAAATACACGTTAATAAAAATTACACACATCGCTGTCTAAGCATCGCTGATTAAGTACGCGTTTTGTCTTCTAAGTAGGTAAGCGTTTAATTAGTAGAAGATAATTTTTATAGACCTTTTCTAGCGAAAATTCTCCACATGTGAAGAACTTCTTAGATGCTTAGTATTTGTAGGCAGAATATGTCCGTTTCTACCAAATAGACATTCTGTTATATGTGTTCTTTATCTGATTTGTTATTATTGTCCCTATTATTGGTCCCGCGATAACGACGTATGATAACTACGCATGTTAGAACCACATGACCTTTTATAATGTCTTTGGTAAACTTTGGCGTGTATAGTATATATACCACTCAGAGTGTTTTAGGTACGCCATGACCTCGTGGGATTGATTAGCACAAGTTTGGCTGCGTGCTAGTATTTTTATCAGGTAGGAAAAATGTTTAATTACATAAAAAACCTGTATTATACGTGTTTCATATATGACATATTTAATATTAGATTTAGTTACTTGTAAATTCCTATCTTGTGCTCTTACAGGGGGTGTCAAGACAGACTTACACTAGGGTGACATCTTATTGATTATTGTAACGAACATGAATTTACGCGTGGATTATAATAGGCTACTTTCCTAACTAGTCAGTCTTTTAGATTATCAAAAAATATTGGACACGTATTTTTTATTTTGTCAATTAAACAAAAAATGACGAAGATATGGCGCGTTGAAGTTTCGCGTGACGTCACTTGTTCCTACACTTTGTATGAGCGTTTTAGGAACAAGTGACGTCACGCCTCGTCACGCGGAACTTCAACGCGCCATATCTTTGTCATTTTTTGTTTGATTGTCAAAAGAAAAATTACGTGTCTAATATTTTTTGATAATGTAAAATACGGACTAATAAGAATTATTATTTTTTTACCTAGGAAACATCCCTATTATATAATGTAACGGCGCCTGTTAACGCGGGTATCAAAATCGGCGACCATCACCGCGGTATTTTGAAATATGCATTTTATAATTAAACCGATCTATTTACTAAAAAACGACTTTTCTGTGAATGAAGCTCATTTAATTGACTAACAAACTCATTAGCGCTAGTATGTGTGAATGAAACAAAGAGCTCACAATTCATCGATTTCCGCAACGGCACCGTAGGAAGAGGTCTTGCCATACAAACGTGTGACGCCACATATAAGTTAACTCGAATCTTATTTAGTATTTTACGTAATAGTTACGGCAATTGAATTAATGTTATGGTTTTTAAACGATTGTTTACAGTTTTCTGCACGACTTTTGAATACTCTTTTTATATTTTTTATCCTGGAAATAAATTTAAAATTGAAAATAAAATACAGCGGTGATAGGCGTCGTTTTTTGATATGGATTCTAATACCGTGGTACACCACGGTAATAGATAAAATGGTGATTTTGGTTCTTTTTGCTTTTTCTTTGGTATATGTGATCTGTTATATACTTTCTTACAGTTATTCCAATCTTGATCTATTCACACTATTAAAGAACTATTTCCGTGGTATGGAAAGTATTCAACAAACCCTTAATTTTTACCAAAAACTTCAGTATTGATTTTGTAGTTTCTATGAAATTTTTTTTGATAGTTGACACTTTTACTCATCAGTCAAATACTCATAAGTAATTTATTTATTTGCAATATTTTAACAAATTATAAAAGAAAATATATAATCATGTAAGACATATTTTGACGTTTTATTTCTAGTTTTTCTTAAAAAAATATGTACAAAAACAGTATACAGAACCAAAAGTCATTATTTTTTATTTACCTCGGTGTTAGGTTCCAAATTATGAGTCGGGTTTCTATTACCGATGGTAAAAAGTTGTTGCTTTTTATACACTCGGTAATGGAAGCTCAATTCGCGGTAATAGAATCAAAACCTGTCCATTGCCACGGTAATAGAAGACTTGGGTATTTTGGTTTCAATAATTATTTTATCAAATAACTAATAGTAAAATGAGTCCAGAAAGTTACGACGGCGAAAGTTCAATAAACAATCTTAAGTAAAAAAAATATTCTCGGTCGATTAGAAGCTTTGATACCCTTATTTTTTTGAACTAATTTCAAAACTCCTTTAAGTACCACGGTAATAGGCGCCGTTACCTTAGTACGAAGTTTCATTACTTACCTTATCTTAATCTGACGCGCTCGAGTTTTTCTGAGGATCAACTTTTTTTAACCGACTTCAAAAAAAGGAGGAGGTTCTCAATTCGGTTGTATGTTCTTTTTTTTTTTTTTTAACGTGTGTTACCTCAGAACTCCGTCATTTATGAACCGATTTGGAAAATTCTTTCGTTGTTTGAAAGCATATGCTTCAAGGTTGGTCCCGTTGTTACCGGAATCCAGTTCTGATGATGGGATCCATGAGGAATTGAAGGAACTCTTCAAAAGTTCAAGGGAAATGTAAAGCGATTTTAGTATTTTCAGTGACAAATCGAGCATTTGCATTCATAAAGTGTCATTTGGTAAACTAGATCTGATGAAGAAGACCGCAGATGGCCAACGGAACTCCTCAACGGGTCAAGTCTTGCAAGTTGAATTTGACTCACTTCCCGGTTTCTGATTGATTTAATATTTTACATGCATGTGTAAATCAGGTGACAATGCAATATTATTGTGACATGGAGCTAATCTGATGATGGAGTTGGAAGGTGGCCATAGAAACTCTGTAATAAAACAACACAACCCCGTCGAGTTTGGGTTCATTTGAAACGTCTTGACGAGCACTTTGATCCCAGATGGTAACCAGGGTCTGATGATGGAGCTGGAAGGTGGCCAAAGTTACTCCATAAAGTAACGGCACTTACCCCATCGAGTACGGACTCATTTGACTCGTCTCAACGAGTACTTTGGTCCTAGATGGTAACCAGGGTCTGACAATGAAGTTGGATGGTGACCATAAGAACTCCGTAGTAAAACGACATAACCCCATCAAGTTTGGTCTCGTTTGATTCGTCTTGATAAGTACTTTGGTAACCAGAGGCAAAAAGTACAGTCAGTAAAGAGTGCCAGTCCAGGCCATTAGCAACAACTAAAAAGAAAAAAATAAAAAATTTTAAATAAAAAATAAAACCGCCTTCAAAAAACACCCAAAAAAAACTTGGAAATAAAAAAAAATTAAATAAAAAATAAAACCTCCTTCAAAAAACCCCCAAAAAAACATAAAATAATAATTGATTGAACCGACCACAATAAGCATGAAAATATCTTTCTACTAATCTGTTTGAAGTTGGTGCCTCAGCACGAGCCAGCAGGAGTGGACCTAGTAATCTAACTTACCTACATACCTATTATAGGGCTTCTACACTCCTGCTGGCTCGTGCTGAGGCACCAACTTCAAACAGATTAGTAGAAAGATATTTTCATGCTTATTGTGGTCGGTTCAATCAATTATTATTTTATGTTTTTTTGGGGGTTTTTTGAAGGAGGTTTTATTTTTTATTTAATTTTTTACTAATCTGATCGGCTGCCATCAACGAACGCCCCTATTCATATTTGGTAGGAGTACATTACAAGGTGTAAAGCTGCGTACGGACTGCGCGCACTCGGGTACGGACATGGCTACGGGGGTACGGACATGGCGTTCCAGGACACGCAAGCCCGGGTACGCGTACCCGAGTGCGCGTAGGCCGTACGCAGCTTAAGGTTTCTCCCTATATGATTTTCTGACGCGCTCGAGTAACACGCAAAATCCCCGCTTGGCTCCCCTACTATTCTATTATTAAATATAAATTAAATTTCTCGCTCTAGGACAAAATACTAATGTTATATTTATACTGCATTTCTAAATTATCTTTAAGTGCTCTGACATTTTCGTGAAGGGGTAGGATTGGGAGCGGGTTGGGGGCGGGTTGAGAGCGGGTTGGGGGCGGGTTGAGAGCGGGTTGGGGGCGGGTTGAGAGCGGGTTGGGGGGGGGGGGGGGGTTAAGGGGGTTTAGGGGGTTACATTTCCCTTTATAGTGATAAAATTCGACTAAGTACATTATCGCTAACGTCCATACCACGTTGAAAACACCGGTTCTCGTTTTTTTGAAGCGTTTGTACTAAAACTACTTTATTTAAAACACAACTGTTGTGATATGCACGCATCAGCTCAATGAGCTGCTAGTGTATTATTTTAAATAATAATAATAATTTATTATTGCAGACAAAAAAACCGAGTGTGCTTTTTTAGACCACACGACTGAAGTAAAACTTCTTCAGCTCCATCTATATGATGTATGTATATACACTTGAATAGGGTAATTTTTTAATAAGTGAATAAATTTTAATATGTGATACGGTGTCGTTAAAATAACAAATTTCATATTTTTCGTTCTAATTTTTATCACTTATTTTTTTATTTTTCATGGTAACTCTACCAATGAATTACTATGAACAACCCAAATTTCAAATAGTAAAAAAAACTTGATTAGGTAATCGTGATCTATTAACGATACTGCATCACGTATCAAAATGTGTGCACTGATTAAAAAAATACCCTGTATAATACAAACATCATATAGATGGAGCTAAAGAAGTTTTACTTCAGTCCTGTGGTCTAATTTGAAAATTGAGATTTCAAGTGTCAAAATGTAGAGCTCGCTCGCAAAGTACTATGAAAAAAAAACCGAGTGTGCTGTCTACCACACGACTAAAGTAAAACTTCTTCAGCTCCATCTATATGTTTGTATACATATACGTATATATATATATATATATATATATATATATATATATATATATATATATATATGTGTGTGTGTATATACATCATATAGATGGAGCTGAAGAAATTTTACTTCAGTCCTGTGGTCTAAAAAAGCACTCGGTTAATAATTACAATAATTAGGTACAATACTGCAAGAGACAGTTTGTTTCTAAATAAATAAATGAAATAAAATAAATTTCTATTGCAGGTGATAGCTGACAGAAATAGCAAAGATGATGCAGAAATTGTATATTTTAACTATTGGTTTGCTTATTTGCAACATGGTGCTCGCCGATATTGGAGAAGAGTGTAAGGTGAGGTTTTTTTTGTTCGATCAAGAATTTCCTTTATACCTTCTTTATTTGTCTTGACGTCAAATAAGTCCGTCATTCAATAATTTATTTATTGATTCATCACTGGCAAGGATGATATAGATTGGATTGGCAGTCGCCATAGTACGGATCGGCTGCGGTTTTTGTAGTTCGATTATTAAATCTAGATGGCGCTGAAATATAGCCAGAGGCTTTGAAGGCAAAACAATAAGACTACAGATATTTCATATCACTGCAAATATATCATTATGCAATATTTTTGAAAAATAATACATTTTTAGTAATATGAAACATCTGTGGTCTTATTGTTTTGCCTTCAAAGCCTCTGGCTATATTTCAGCGCCATCTAGATTTAATAATCGAACTACAAAAACCGCGGCCGATCCGTACTATGGCGACTGCCAATCCAGTCTAGGTATATCATCCTTGTCACTGGTAATAAAAAATGTTGATGAAAGTCAAAAGTCAAAAATATCGTTTCTTTTCTTACAGATAAAGTTTTGTTACTGTTTATTGATATTATTATTAACTGTGTCGTCCAAATCACTACACATAGAAAACAGATCTTATATATGTATACAGGGTTATTTTTAATTCCCTAGCATCCTTTTAACCCTAAACTCCTACCACGTAAACAAATGTTTTTTGTTTTACGGCTTTTGTCATAACTTAATATTTTTGGTGTAATAACGTTTTGAAAATTTGAGATTACCTCTTATTTTTACGATACTCTGTGTATTTGTATGGGGAAAAAAGTGCTTCATTTTAAAAAGTCGTAAAACAAAATACATTTGTTTGAGTGATAGGAATTCAGGGTTAAGAGGATGTCAGTGAATTACAAATAACCCTGTATACTATGGGTACTAGACGACGATAAACATACTTATATAGATAAATAAATACTTAAATACATAGAAAACATCCATAACTCAGGAACAAATATTCGTGCTCGTCACACAAATAAATGTCCTTACCCGGATTTGAACCCAGGACCTCTTGCTTCGTAGGCAGGGTCACTACCAACTAGGCTATTTAGCGTACCAAACAGTCTAAGTACTCTCTCACTCATCGTTGGCGAAGCGATGATAAAAAATTTCAAGCTTGCACAAAGAGCCTTAGTGGCCTAATGGTTTGACCTATGGTCTCTCAAGCAGAGGGTCGTCGGTTCGAGTCCGGGCTTCTCGCACCTCTGAGTTTTTCGGAATTTATGTGCGAAGGAAAACATCGTGAGGAAACCTGCTGCATATACCAGAGAAGAAATTCAATGGTGTACTGTACGTGAAGTTCCCAACCCGCACTGGGCCCGCGTGGATCGAAACTAGGGCCCCCAACCCCTCTCATTCTAAGAGGAGGCCTGTGCCCTGCAGTGGGTCGTATATAAGCTGGGATGATGATGATGACAAAGAGCCAGCGAGCCAATCCGCCGGTTTTTAAGCCCGCGAACTTTTAAGACTTAAACCTTAGTGATCCATTGGCGGATTAGACTTTGCACGCGAGTTCGTTGGCGTTTTGCTCACAAATGGATCAGCGCCTTAAGATAAGCCGCGGACGGACGGACGGGCAGACAGACATATATGGCGAAACTATAAGGGTAGCGTTTTTGCCATTTTGGCAACGGAACCCTAGAAACGCAACCGAATTGATAACCTCCTCATTTTTTTAAGTCTGTTAAAAATATTTATACTTAGTCAGTTTTTTTTAACAGTTGCTGTGCCACTTGGGGCCGAATAAACCTAAAGGTACTCCTACAGAATGCTGTCTGTTCGACACTGGTGAGCAGTTCAAATTTGACGACGCAGAAGATGATTGTACGAGTTTTGGTTTTCATGTAATAACATGTAAGGAATAAAATAGAATGAACTAAAACAATTACTTTGCTCACCCGCGACCTTACAATAGTTACGTTTATGCAAGAAATGTGCGTTCATGCAGTTCCTCCACCTCCACACTGTACGAACACACACAAATCACATAAACCCAACCATCACCACCACCAAGCTACACTGACGCGTTTCGAACTCAACCAGAGCTCATCTTCAGAGTTACCACAACCGTATGCTATGCTACCAAATGTTAAACTTTTGTAGCATAGCATACGGTTGTGGTAACTCTGAAGATGGGCTCTGGTTGAGTTCGAAACGCGTCAGTGTAGCTTGGTGGTGGTGATGGTTGGGTTTATGTGATTTGTGTGTGTTCGTACAGTGTGGAGGTGGAGGAACTGCATGAACGCACATTTCTTGCATAAACGTAACTATTGTAAGGTCGCGGGTGAGCAAAGTAATTGTTTTAGTTCATTAATATGGACCTCCGCAAAGTAACGCCTGATTCAATAAATTAATAAAATAGAAGCCAAGGTATTTAAAGCCATCTTATGAAGTTCAGATCTGAACTCATTTTTCGGCTATTAAAGCTGAGCCTGAGAAAATTCCTGCGATAAGTCATGTAGCTGTGGGTATGTACAAGCTGCAGCACATTGTAAGTACCACATACATTACATTATAAGTACTTACAGCGTGTTAGTAAGTAAAGGTATACTTTATACTATACTACCTTGATTTCTTTCTTATTTTTTTGGGCTCAGTTTTCTTATGCCGATAAATATGTCTTCTTGCTTAAGTATCAATTATTAAATGTAAAATTAGAAAATTATCGTTGATTATATGAAATGTAACATTGGAACAGGAGTGTACCTGTTTATATGAAATGTAACATTGAAAAACTAACTAACACTTGATAAATAAATGAAAAAATATTTAGTTATAATTTGTTTTATTCTGTTTATTATTGTTATATTGTTTCTGTCTGTTATCTGTTTAAAATGTATGGGGATGTGCGTAAGCTGGACATTTCCGGGCCAAAGCCGATTTCAGCGAAAAAATTTTAATAAAGAATCATTATTATTAAGTATTGTTGGTACGGATTTCCGATCACGGGCCATGGGAACCTGGTCATTTGAAAGGCATTCAGGAGCCGAACCGAAGCCAACATTAAGAGGCCTTTTGGTACCATGATAATATAAATATGAGATGAGCGCAACTATGGAGATCTATCCCCTAATACACTATTGCCGGGCAGGAAGCGACATGGGTTGACTAATATGGGGTTGGTATGTTGTGGACAAGATTACCGGGCTATGGAGTGAGATAAGCGGTGACTGGCCGTTCACTAAATGGGCCCCTCAAACTATTGCCCGCTCGGGGCAACGAGGCGGCAACTTTGGTGTGAACGGCTAAGGATGGAGAGGTGTTCCTGGACTTAAACCTCAAAATACTGCTGCCAGAACCAGCTGAATGCTAAATGCTGAGCCAGTGTCCTATTTACAGTCAAGGGCAAAAATATGTATACACTTTAGTACCTTGTCTATTTTCGTCATATTTGAACTGCCTTATATGAACTGTCACAGTGGTTAAAGTGACAAGGTACTAAAGTGTATACATATTTTTGCCCTTGACTGTACAACCGCAATGATGACACAATCTATCTTTAGCCTTCGTGCTGTGCTTTTTGTAAAAATATTTGTGTCTTGTGTTATTGTAAATAATAGTACATTATTGTCGTGGCCTGGAAGTAGGCAATTGCTGGCTGAGTTAGAGTATTAAACGGACGAGCTTGCGAGTCCGTTTAACTAATTCGAAGCCAGCAATTGCTATTCCAGCCGAGACTACGGAGAGTAGCGTACGGTCAGTGAGAGCGCCGGGAGCCCAATACCTCTCTCCCTCCCCTATTCCCTCTCCTTTTTCCTTAGGGCTGACAACGCACTGGCATCGCGAAAACCGCTACGGGTGTCTATGGACTGTGGTGATCATTTAACATCAGTTGGCCCACTAGTTCGTTTGTCTGGACTCTCTAACATAAAAAAAAGACTAATATAAAGCTTTTCTCAAAAATGGTGAAGGAAAAAAAAATAGAATAAACTTTTATTAACTTACATAGGTACAAAGAATTGCAAATCACTTAAAATTAAATGTCATTAAACCCTTTCACGCCTTTTTTCATTAAAAAAAAACTACAGGTGTATTTTTCTACCGAAAACACCACAAGCTGTTTCAAACCAATAAAAAAAGTCTGGAGTTCCAACAAAACAACTGATACCGGTCATTTGAATTGGCTGTATACGAATAGTGCCAATTTATTACCATGGCCGTTTTAACTTTTTAAATAGCTTGAGTCTCGACAATAATGGAATTTGTATGCGACATTGTTGTCGAGTTTATCGAGCCTGCAATGTTTTTAACTTTTTAATTTTTTTACTGACCTTAAACTATGCACTTCACGTTCTGATATGTAAAGAATAATGTCAACTTTTACGGATATTTTTGAGAAAATGTATTTTCTCAAACATGCTATGAAATATTGACGTTATGTTCCTTAAAATACGCCACGAACTGTCACGTTGCAGGTGCGGCTAGACGAGAGGTCAACAATGGAATTTCATACAACATTGCTGGCCAAGGCCAGCAAAGTGATCGTCTATTGTTTTATGTGACACAGCACCATGACGTTTAATAGGTCGACGTGGTGGACGTGGATGGATGGATGGACGGACGGATGGACGGACGGACGGACGGACGGACGGAGGGATGGATGGATGTTGATGGATGGATGGATGGATGGATGGATGGATGTTGATGGATGTTGATGGATGTTGATGGATGTTGGTTGATGGATGTTGATGGATGTTGGTTGATGGATGTTGATGGATGTTGATGGATGTTGGTTGATTGATGTTGATGGATGTTGGTTGATGGATGTTGGTTAATGGATGTTGATGGATGTTGATGGATGTTGATGGATGTTGATGGATGTTGGTTGATGGTTGTTGATGGATGTTGATGGATGTTGATGGATGTTGGTTGATGGATGTTGATGTATGTTGATGGATGTTGATGGTTGTTGATGGATGTTGATGGATGGATGGATGGATGGATGTTGATGGATGTTCTTGTTCATGGATGTTGACGGATGTTGATGGATGTTGATGGATGTTGTTGATGTTGTTGGTGATGGTGATGGTGATGGTGATGGTGATGGTGATGGTGATGATGATGATGCATGTTTGAGAAAAACTCTATACAAGCCTTGGCCACGAACAACGAGGCCATCTAGAGATACGAGGCCGGCAATCCCCTATTTCGCGGCCGCTGCAGTAATGTACTATTTCTTTCTATCTTTTCTTTTGAAATGCCAACTCGCCACTTACGGAAACACATCCATCCTTTGAGCATTTAGCTCCTGCGCTTCACTATAGCAGTATCAATTAGCAAGTGACCGTTGCATACAGTTTTATGGCACCCCTTTTTACCCTCTACGGCGCTTACGTTGGGAACGCCTAGGGGGCTACTCCGAAATTCGAAAATCGTAGTTTGTATCGCATCGTCTTGCTCGCTCTTGTATTAAATACTATTAGCGTGAGAGGAATGGCACGATACGAAGTTCGAATTTTGCACTTCGTAGTAGAAGGCCTAGACTTTTTTTTTTTTTTTGGCATAAAAACTGACCCGTGATTGACCACTATCTCACCTGATGAGAAGTGTAGATGAGGCCAAAGGTGTACCTCACTGGTTCAGTAACAGCCTATTCACTCTAGCCTTGAAGAACCCTAGGTTGTGTTTATCAGGAAATACAGTACAGACGACGGGAGCGAGTTCCATTCTTTAGAAGTTCGCATTAGGAAGGATGACGCGAAGCGCTTCGTACGGGCCACTGGAATACTAACCACATAAGGATGAAGAGGCTCCCCCCGCCTGGATGTCCGTTGGTGAAATGGAGATGGAGGAATTTGATCATGTAATTGACTCTACCCGTTTTAGCTTTGATGAGTAATAAACACTTCCACGTAGCCACCAACTTTCGCATTTATAATATTAAAAGTGGGATGTAGGATGTGTATAGTGGTGCCATCTTTTATCGAGTAGCTGAACTATAATATCGAGACCGTTTTTTTAACCGACTTAAAAAAAAGAGGTGTTCTCAAAAAGTCTGTATATTTTTAATTGTTATTCGGGATTTTGAATTTGTTGGCAAATAACACTGTGATTAAATGAATCTGTGGCATTATGAGGTCATGAAACCAAAACATTATGGATTTTAAAAAGTCGGTGAACCGATTTCGGTTATATGAAATTCGAGTAAAGGAGTTTCTAGACATTGATAGGTTATCACGTCCCACTGCAGCGCACAGGCCTCCACTCAAAATGAGAGAGAGAGAAACAGAACAGAGACTAAGGTTTACACAACCGCGCTATAGTACCGATGCCGATTAAGGCCGGCGCACACCAGATGTGTGCCCGCACCCAACGCGATCCCGCAACCTTAACCAGGCCACGTCGCTCCATCTTGTTGGAGGCCTACCTTCACTGCGTCTCTGAGAATCATGTCCGTGGACGCCACTCGAGAACGTTTTTGCTTTTTGTTCTTGCGCGGATTTCAACATTTCAAATGCGATCCCGCATGCTCCCGATGTTTTATAACAATCCAGAACAATTAACCTCACATTAATACTCGTAGATTCAAAGAAAAAAACCGGCCAAGAGCGTGTCGGACACGCCCAAGGTAGGGTTCCGTAGCCATTACGAAAAAATCAAGTAATATTTTTTTAAGGGTTTCGTATGTGTACGGAATCATCCAAGTTTAGGTATGTTTTATACCTTAGGCTACTATTTACTCTTAAACTACAAATAATTTCCAAGCAATCTTAGCCGCTATAATTTTCCTAGTAAATTTGATATATTTACTATCCTTCTGAATTTTTTCAAATTTTTCAACCCAACAGTTTAGATTTTAGAGGGGGGGGGACGGCCGATTTTAATGAAAATTTTCACTTTAAAGTTGAATATTTCGCAAACCGATCACTGAATAGAAAAATCATGTTAGCAACCCCGCAATGATTTTAAAAGACCTATCCAACGATACCCCACACTATAGAGTTAGCCGAGAAAAAAAAAATCAACCCCACTTTACGTCTATGGGAGGTACCCTAAAAAAATTTTTTTTACTTTTTTTTATTCAATCACTTTGTCGGCGTGACTGATATATATATTCATGCCAAATTACAGCTTTCTAGTACTAACAGTCTCTGAGCTTAACCGCGGACAGACAGACAGACAGACAGACAGACGGACAGACATGGCGAAACTATAATACCTGGTTTACACTCGCGTACGAGTGGCGAGACGAACTGCGGGACGAGCCACGAGACGAGAGTGTGAACAGGCGCGCCTCGCGCCTCGTCTCGTGATTTGCCTTGATTTTGAGGCTCGCGTCCGGAGCGAGACTACGAGGCGAGGCGCGAGGCGAGGTGACGAGGCGAGAGTGTAAATCAGGTATAAGGGTTCCTAGTTGACTACGGAACCCTAAAAAGAGTTATGGCAAACATTACATTATGGATTCCGATTAGATTAGGGCATCTAGAACCGGTTTTTGGTTACCTCCATACAATGAAAACCGGTTTTAGATGTCTAATTCCGATATAGACCCTCGTGCTTTTTTCTACGCCACGCTTCCCGGTTTCATACTACTATTGCAACTCCCTATAAGTATACATAAGAGCGAAAATTTTACGTAATTCTATTGGTGGATTTCGTCTTGCTCATCTCTCCGCTCCCTCGCTCTGCTCCAGTGGACGGGCAGCCTTAAACATAGCGATTTTAATATTATCTTTGCCTTAAACTTGGCAATATCCAATAACAAAAGTCTTTGCACCAGATAATATCAAAATATCCAATAATTTCCTTATCCAACGATATCAATTAATACAGTTCCTTAAAGATAACAAATTATGAAGCTATCGCGACCTTACGTGCTTAAAAATAAGATTGCTTTTTCTGTGGCGTTTTTTCCTGTTTTTTCGCATGACTTTTGGAAGTTTATAAAAGATGTAGTTATTAATTTTAAGGCAGACAGTAGAAGACAGTTAAGCTGTTGTTCTGTCGTTCGATCTAGCGCGTTTCGTGGTTCTGTGTTACAAGTTTAGTTAGTGTTACTAGTTTAAAATAATGATTGGTAAGTGGTAACTTTATCTTTTTTTTTTATCAAGTGTGACTGACGGATTTTTAGGATTTTTTTGTTATGTGAATTTAATTTGTCAAGTCTTGGTTTTATTATGGGACCAAAGAATCGGTAATATTGGTTCACAACCATTGAAAAATATCAATGGATATGCAAGCAAAAGAAAATTGAGTTGAATTGAGGACATCCTTTTAAAATCAGATACATACATACTATCACGCCTCCTTCTCAGCAAAGGGGTAGGCAGAGACATTGTTTCACCTGCTACGATCCCGAAATACATCTTCCGCTTCCACAACACTCATTAGTCTTTTCACACATGCTCACTGGGTTCGGGTACTCTTCACACAAAGAAGTCAGATAAAATTAGTTTTATGTAAAAAAATGCTTTTTGATGACTGTAATTGCGTTGCCATGCAAACTACATATACATACCAAATTTCAAGTGGATCCAACCACCGGAAGTAGGTCCAATTCAACTTCCGAGATTTCAAGATTGGTTTTTTCGAGTCTCCAAAATTTCCAAGATCCAAGTTTTCCACAAAGCAATGAAAGACGAAATGATAATTATTAAATTTATTTACAATCAATAATTATCTCTAATTGCCTTAATTAAATAATTCAATTGGAATATTCAAAGAAAAATATTTCTGACGCAACACACAAAAAAAGTGAAATTAAATAAGCCATTCGCTGGGATTCTATAAGAAACATCGAGTTTCTGTAGAAATTATTTCTAAAAATTCATTTGCATGCTTCACTATTGAAGCATGCTTAAAGATTTTGTATTATACACATAGGAAAATGGTTCCATATTAACTTATTACTTTTACGTCAATACACTCTCCTCCTTCCAGCTCCAATTCATTTGGTGTTTGTTTACCTGCAAATATAGAAATGTCTTTTTAAAATCTTATATTTTAATGAAGTTTATGTATAGTCGGGGTAAGAAAAGGTTCGTCACTTTTCGACTCTATGTCAACGAGTTAAGGTCGAAAAGTGACAAACCTTTCTTTACCCCGACTATATACCAGAAGCCGTGGTGGCCTAGTGGTTTGAACTATGGCCTCTCAAGCAGAGGATCGTGGGTTCAAATCCGGGCGGCTTGCACCTCTGAATTTTTCTGAATTTAAGTGCGAAATTATATTTGAAATTTACCATGAGCTTTACAATGAAGGAACATATTGTGAGGAATCCTGTATACACCTGAGAAGAAATTCATTGCTGTGTGTGAAGTTCCCTATTCGCATTGGGCCATGGGAACTATGGCCAAAGCCCTCTCATTTTGAGAGGAGGCCAGAGCTCTGCAGTGGGACATATATAGTACACCAAATGTGACTATGTTAGTGCAGAAACCAGGCCAAACTCAGAACCATATATATTTATGCATACATTTAAGTTAGAATACTATACTACCCCTACTACTACTACCTACAACTTAATTGCCGACTACTGGCATCACCATCAAAATTAATATATCTTTAGCAAATTTCAAGGTGATCTGATCATTAGTTTGGTTGGAATGTGACTTGCAAACATATGGACCTTGTCAGTTAAATAAAAGTAAAAAAACATGTAATAATGGTTCTTACTTGATATATGATCTCCATCAAATTCAAATCTCAACTTATCAATGGGCTTCTCAAAATGCTCCGCACACTTCATCATGGCGCTCGACAATTTCCCATCAGGTTTTACGTAAATCTCAAATGGTTTCTTTACATTTTGACACTGGAACTTCAGTTTGACACCATCTTTGACATTGGCTGCAGAGTTATTTGTCGTTAAGTGTGTCACACTTTGATTGACGATTCCACCATCAATAAATTTGGAAATCCTGTAGTCTATACTGTCTGGAGTGTCTTCTGGTTTGAGTATTGCGTTTTGATACATAAACAACAATTTATCGTAACTGACTTTCTCCCGATCAGCAAAAAAATCGAAAATAACTGCAATTTTTTGATACCGTCGAATCTGGAATTTGAAATAGTCTGTGCTCTGCCAAAAAACTTTGACTGAGACTTCCTCGTTGTCTTCGAGGGAGTCATCTGCTTCTTCTTCTTGCTCTGGAATGTTTTCATTGCGGCTACCAAATAGTTGCACATTGTCACTTTGGTCGGGGTACTCATCCGTGTTGCCTACACTGTAGACTGGTATCATGGATTGTAAGATTCCCATTATATCAGGTATAATATCTGTGGTATTTGAATAAGACCTTGAGCTGTTCCTACCGCGACCTCTCGCCCGTCCTTTCCCTCGTCCCCTGCCTCTTCCAGGTGGTGTGATAACATCCATTCCATTAGAATCTAGATTAATATTAGTGACAGTACTTGTAGTACTAGTACTAGCTTTGTTTTTTTTTCTACGGCGAGGCAAACACAACTGCGAATCAGCCAAGTTAGGTGAATTCTGTGCATTTTTACGTTTCGTTGCCCTAGTCCTACGTTTAGGTTGGTCGATCGGTGGAAATTCACTGCGAAACTTATCGATATCTATTGAACCACTACTACCTGAGTCTGTGGATTTCTGCCTGTTTACTTTCTTGGCCGGAGATTTGTTATTTTTCGTTCTTTTGGATGGCGAAGTTGATGTTGTGTCCATATCATCTAACCGCATATTTTTCTTTAGATCTGCTAATTTATGAGCTATGTTGAGAAAACTGTCGTCTTCTGAATCAGACGAAGACATGTTTTTAAACTAATCCAATTCAAAACTTAAATACCACAATCAAAAGAAAACTACATAATATCGAAACAACGTCAATCAAACACTAGTCACAGCACAGATTATAGCCAAAGAGAAAAAAAACAGCAAGCAAGCAAACAATCGGTGCTGCGTTTTGTTAATTTACAATTTGGAATAATTGAACTGATAAACATTGATAGCACGACCATAAAAAAGCATTGATAAGTAGTATTTAGATTTCAGTTAATGCACCCATTGCAAAACAATGCTATTGATTATAAAAATAAAATATGTAATTACAATTTTAAAGATTTGAACGCGACGAAGCAACACGTTTCCTAGAAACTTCTTCAAAAGAATTATCGAAACGCCACGTAGTGTGACATTACGTATACGTTCATGAAGATAGTTAACAATATAAAAAAAAAACATTTTCTTTAATTTAATTGAAAAAAAAAAACAGATTTTAAATCTAGAAAATCATACTTTTAAGGTGATACCAATGAAGGAATCATTTTTTTTTGCTTGAAATTTTTGACGTCCTAAAAGTTTCCAGATGACACATGAGTTTTGTATAAAGTTACGCGCGACGCGCACGTAGAACCATGTATCAACTAAGATAGGTATTCAAATTCGCGGATTGTTATCTCAAAGATAATTTAAATTACGGAAACGGCGGCGTCTCTTAAGAATACGTTAGCGATAATTGACCAAATATTAGCAAGTTCGCAGAAATAAATGTACGTCATTCTTACGTCTTTATCTTTTACGTTTTAATTCCCTTTTTATTGATTAGGATTAAAATCTAATTAGAACATGAATGATTAGAGGCTTAAATAGGGCGAGAAATTAGTGAACTTACTGGAACACTCTATACCTGCTTAGAGTTCAGTATGAGTAGGTATGTGTGAGTACGAGTGTTTCTTGTACTTATTTTTATAGGATACTTTTAAGGCTGCCATCCGTCCGGGCTTCCCCGGATTTGTCCTAGTTTAGAGGGCATCCGGGGAGCGTCCGGGGAGGGCTTCATTTGTAGTCCGGGTTTAAAAATTTAAAGTTGCCGCCCGCGACACACGCACACTTCACCGTCCCCCCACTCCCGTGACTATGTTTAAAAAAACCTGTTAACATGTCCGGGTTCTGGACTCTAAAATCCGGGGTTTTCACGCGTCTTGTCCTGGTTTCCAAATTTTAGAGATGGCAACCCTAGATACTTTAGACCAAATACGATAATAATTATAATGATGAAAGGCTTATGTAAAAAAACCACACACAGACGAATTGAGAACCTCCTCTTTTTTTGAAGTTGGTTGAAAATAGGTAGTGTAATTACCTACAGGAAAATATGTAAGTTTGTATGGAATAACGGTCACCCGCCTTTCCCCTAAATAAAGTTTATGTAGGTACAAATTATTATCGAAAAATTAGTAAGTAGTTGTATAAAAAGTCACCTTATCGATAAAAAGTAAGTCTTGGATTAAGTCGAATTATGGTTTTTTATGAAAATAAATTACCTATCTTTTATCACTTATGTTTTGCATGCTTTTGTGCTTCAGGTTGATAAAATATGAATTAAAAAATAGAATAAAGTCAGTCCACGCCCTCGTATACGGTTTATCTTTAAGTACCTAACTTTTATATTAGCCGTGTTAGCAAAGCAAAGACTTTGTAGATAGCTAAATAAATAATCTGCCATAAGTCACTATCACAGGGCGTTAATAAAAATAATTGTTTAAAAATTGGGACTAATTTACGACGAAGCCAAAGAGTATTGTAATATTATATGGACGAAGCTCTATAATGTAACGACGCTAGCGCCATCTAGTCATCAAATATAAAGGCCACCTCAAAATAAGGAGCTCGGGGCGCCGACGGAACGTGCCCAGCGCGGTCAATGACACTGAATTTATATACGGTGACACACACCGGCAGCGCGGCACAGCGAATATCATTCAGTGTTATTAACCGCGCTGGGCACTCTCCGTCGGCGCCCCGTGCTCCCGGTTTGTGGTGGCCTTGACTGATCTCGACAACGTCGCTCTATCGAAGTTTCTATACTCTGCTTCGTACAACTTCCAACTCTTTTCCTTCGGATTTCAATCCCAAGGCATCTCCAGGCATCATACATGTCTGGAGGTAGATCTCTATTGTGACCTCTAGCTCCTCATAACAATATTAATTTATCGTCAGTGACAAGTGCATGAAAACATTTTTTGGTATGATTTTTTTTTCAGCCAAAAGTATAGCCTTCCTGATGGTGGTAGGCGCGGCGTTGGCCGACTACCGACCATTCGACGGCGTTGACCCCAACACGCTGTCCTGCGATCCCGAGGGAAACGTGAGTAATTGAAACGCATCTAACCATAAGAGTGGACTGCCATGAAAGAGGACAAGTGCAGAATATTCATTTAAACTTATGTTAAGAACATACACCGTGAAATTTTAGTGGTTGTTTTCCCGAAACGAGGTGATTTAGTTTCGATTGTACAATCGATTTATAATTACTATTTTGACTAGAGTCAAAAATCCAATTGTGAAAAACGAAAGTTGAAAACGACCGCAAACCAATAGTAACGCTTCGTTGGTACCTAACCTATCGTACGATCGTACGCTACTTGTACCAACGAAGCGTTACTATTGGTTTGCGGTCATTTTCGACTTTCGTTTTTCACAATTGGATTTTTGACTCTAGTCAAAATAGTAATTATAAATCGATTGTACAATCGAAACTAAATCACCTCGTTTCGGGAAAACAACCACTAAAATTTCACGGTGTATAACTATAAATTAAAAAATTTAAAATCAACAACGCAATTTGGTCACACATATGTTTGAAAATAAAATAAATGCCCATTATGCGTCTAAGATCCCTTCCGCAGCTAACGAAAGAGCTGATAGCTTTGAAACGGCTGAACCAATTTAGATGAAACATGTATAAGAACCGTCGCTAAGAAAACTGATTCCAAATAAAAAAAACCGGCCAACGGCAAAAAAATTGCGTTTATTGTACGTTTCATAGAAGCTAATAAGAGGATAAATGGAGTTTTTAGAGTTTTTTTGCTCCGGATTTACTTGCAAAAATTTGTACGCCCCGCTTCTGCGCAGTGTTGCTAACTGTAAAAGCTAAAATTATCTCTTTGACATTTTTTTAATGTGCTATACTATTTTTTTCAGATTTTCCTGCTACTGCCTCATTTCGAGGACTGCAATAAATTCTACATGTGCGCTCACGGTGAAGAAGTCGAATTCAAATGCAACCCAGGAACCATTTTTGACTTTGCACTACAGGTACGTCCTAATCCTAATCCTACTGATCCTATTCTACCACTGCAATCCTACTAATCGTATCCTAAGTACTAATATGTATTACATACGAAGCTTTGTGAATGTGTTACTTTTTCACGCTAAAAGGTTGCACGGACTTAGATGAAATTTGGTATGCAGGTAGCTGGATGTTTGGAATAACTGGAATAACTTAAAATGTATGTAGTCCATCCAAAATTTCAAAATCTTAACTACTAATGTATAATGTATGTGTTTTTCATTCTTGTATGTTAATTCTGCTTAGAATCACGAGCTTCTTCGATCCTACTTCGAGAAAAAAAGTGTCCCAAAACTTCCATATAATTTTCGATTCTTCCATTTAGTTACGGTCATAGAAACTATATGAAAAAATCATGTGTTAGCAACCCCGCAATGGTTTTAAAAGACCTATCCAACGATACCCCACCCACACTATAGGAATAAGAGTATGAATATTCCGGCAGGGTTGTGAGTGGTCATGGGCGGCAACTTGCCAGCTCCGGGACCCCACGGACATCGAAGGTTCTGGTGAGGAAGAGCTCGAGTGGACCGACAAAGCTGAGGAGACTCACATCGGTAAGTTGGCTAGTAGCTAATGGCTACGAAGCTTTCAAGGGCTCCATGAAGCTTATTTATGAAATAGGGTGGCAAAAGACACTTGCTATACTAGGAGATTCCAGGCGTTGCCAGGGCCAGGGTTAGGATACAATGCCTCCTATGACAGACATTTCTCCAGTTGTCTCACCCTCCATGCCGGAAAACAGGAGGACAAGCATAGCTGCTTGCCGATAGGAGTAGCGAGTAAGAAGGTGGTAGTGATCCGGATGGACCTTGCGTAACGTTCTACCACCCGAAATTTCAAGGGTACTAACGATATTATGACTAAGGCTTTGCTGACCACCGATCTGCCCCGGGGCTGTATCTTTTGTATAGATAGTGCCATCCACGAAGACGCGTGGACATTGTAACAAGAACCACGGCACGCGTCATGAATCACTCGATCTATACCGTATTGTTAAATTTTTACTTAATCCAGTGCCGGCTTTAGGGGGGGGGGGGATTTAGGACTGCTGTGTGTTAGATATACATAAATGCGCAGTTCTTCAACTTCGCGTAAGGCCACTACAGACGGACTGCATTCCAACCGCAACGTAACTGCCAACTGCCGACAGTTCCGTTGCAGTCAGCAAAACTGCACGCAAACTGCACGCTAGCTGTGAAAGAAATTCATGGGCAGTTGGGAGTTACCACACCACGTTAGTACACCACGGCTTTTTTTAGCGTCAGTTGTGTCATGATATTTATTTATTTATCCACTGTCCTTCATCGTTCTATTTAGATAATGGGTACTGTAATAAATAAATATCACGGGATAATTCACACCAATTGACCTAGTCCCAAAGTAAGCTAAGCATAGCTTGTGTTATGGGTACAAGGCAACGGATAAACATACTTATAAATAAATATCACGGGACAATTCACACCAATTGACCTAGTCCCAAAGTAAGCTAAGCATAGCTTGTGTTATGGGTAAAAGGCAATGGATAAACATACTTATATAGATAGATACATACTTAAATACATATTAAACACCCAAGACCCGAGAACAAATATTCGTATTATTCATAGAAATATCTGCCCCGACGCGGGAATCGAACCCGGGACCTCAAGCTTCGTAGTCAGGTTCTCTACCTACTAGGCCATCTAGTCGTCAAAATTACCAAGTATACTTATCACTTATAAACTAACCACTCCAGGTGTCCTGGACATCCTGAGCGCAGCGAGTGACGTCAGGCCCGCGGCTGCGGACGCCGGACACAGTTTCGGTTCCATACTGAACTGCAACAGCGCTGAGTCCGCGGCTCGGCATGTAGCTTACAGGTAAATCACCAAGCATTTGATACCACATGCTATCGGAAGTTTATTCCAGTAACTGGATGCTAAAAAGCAACGGACAGCGGCGTAACTATAGGGTGGAGGAGCTGACGAAATCCCACAGGCCCTCGGCCAGGGAGACCGCGATCTCGAAAGTAACCTAACATTTTTAACATAATCAGAATTATAACTATAAATTAAAAAATTTAAAAACCCCCAAACGCAATTAAGTCATACGTATGTTTGAATATAAAGTTAATTCCCATTATGCGTCTAAGATAACTTCCGCAGCTAACAAAAGAGCCGATAACTTTGGAACGGCTGAACCATATCTAAGAACCATTGCCAAAAAACCTGCTTTCTAATAAAAAAAACCGCATTCAAATCAGTTCACCCGTTTAAGAGCTATGATGCCACAGACAGACAGACAAACAGACACACACACATAGCGGTCAAACTTATAACACCCCTCTTTTTGTGTCGGGGGTTAAAAATGCAACGTGATGATTTTTACTGGGCTGGGGGGCCCCATCCAATGAATTTGCCACGGGAGTGAGCAAGTTCTACGGTACATCGAGAGTCAATGGTTCTATAGTACCTAGTGCAGCATTACGCTGCCGGTAACGAACCTTTTTGACACGCGAAATTGAAATATTCCTGGCCGCCTTGTCAGTGTGAATAGACAAGTTCTTTTGAAAGGGTTTCGAGTTTTGCACGACTGAGATTGATGTTTTGGCTGTCAAGAGATTGAATTAATCTAAGACGAATAAGATTATTTTTATTTTATAAGAATTGATAACGTGACCATCGATTTCATATTGAAGGCTGTCCCCACAGAATAATAAAAATTTTTTTTGGTCACATTTGAAGAATTGAACCACCAGAACTGTATATAAAAATAATTGGTTGGAACCGTTTTTAGCGGGTATGTATTTTTTTATCTTTTTCCATATCCACCGCTTCTCTTTCCGTACTGTGCCTATTTCCTACCAGTTTATATTTCTTTTACAGTTCCACCTTTACCCCAAACCTACTCACTTCTTTCAAGTTGGGAAATTCATCAAAAGCCAGCTAGCTAAGCGATAAATATTTTATTTCATTTTATTCGGCGTTCCATCTTTAAAATTTGTGTGTAATTTTTATATCATATTTTCTGCTTTTTTTATATACATTTTGTAAGTTGACGAGTGGGGCCCTTCTCCAACAGTTTTTAGTTAGGTTTTATGTGTACATATTTCTTTTTCGTATTTTTTTCAAGATTCCAAAAGACGCAAAGCCCGTCGTTCATTTGTTTCGGCATTATTCATTTAAATTTTTTTGGTTAATTGGTTAATTTTTTATGGTTCAAATTGGTTAATAGTTTTTTTTGGTTGAAATAAATAGTGTACAGTTTGTAGATAGATAAATTTATTTTTTTTCCTACAAAAATTGGCACCCGAACTAAAAAAATAAATTTTTTATTTTTTTCTTTTGTGGGGGGATGGGCTGACCGTTTCTCGGTCATTGTATATATATATATATTTTTTTCCTTCTAGTTTTATTCTCTTAGTAGATTGCTCTTTTCTGTGGCAGTCATGTCTTTTAACCACTCGGTTAATACAAATCCATTCATAGTTCCTGAGTCTCACGACGCAGAATATTTAGAGGACCGTGCAAGTTCGAACCCTTTTGTTAATCCTGATCTTCGCGACGAGGAATATTTTGATTCCGCGACATCAGTGAACATGAGACCATCGCCTGCGGATCAAGTTTATGTACCGGTTAGAGGGGAATCACTTACCAAATGGGGTATCGTGTTTACCGGTAAAACATGTGTGCGCGAGTTCTTTGCTCTCGTCGAAGAACAGGGAGTTGCTCGTGGAGTCAACCCGTCGTATGTAGTGCTGAGGTTTCATGAACTGTTAGCTGACAGCGCTCTTAAATATTTCCGAGCTATCAGACATCCTCGATTATCCTACGCTGATCTGAAGGCTGCGTTCTTGAAAACCTTTGACGTGGTCGATTACGACTTCAAGGTCGAGAGTCAACTCCGCGCACTTCGGCAAGGGAAGGATCAGTCTGTTGTTGACTTCGTCATTAGTGCGCGAGATCTTAATGCAAAACTGCGCGTGCCGATTTCAGACGAAAATCTCTTCCTGATAATTAAATATGGGTTGCATCCACGTTATCATGCATGCCTTGCAACCAATTTGATTGATGATTTGGATGGGCTTCTGGAAATCGCGAAAAATTTTGAATCATTTCAGGGTCAGCGACCTTCAGGTTTTTCCGTGGCACCTGTTCAATCTGATGCAGCAGTAGTATGTCTCAAGTGTAATGTTGCAGGTCATCACTTCCGATTGTGTCCTAACATAACAGGAGCCGTTTGCTTTAAATGTAAACGTGTTGGTACTATAACGCGTGATTGTCCACAGTGCTTTCCGAGTTCTTCAAAAAACTAATTTGCGGTGACACGTCTTGCCCAGCGTTGTCGCCTCTTGTTGTAAACAACACTTCTGATAATCGTTTATATGTTGAACTTTCGATTTCCGGGTCGAATGTGAAGGCCTTACTTGATTCTGGTGCGCAAGCGTCATTAATTGATGTTTCCTTATTGTCCAGATTAGGTATCAGTTTTTGTAAAAATATTCGCCCTTCAGTGGTATCCGCTGATAATTCTCCAATTACAATTTTAGGGGGAGTCAATGTACCTATTTCTTTTAACGGGTTTTGTTTTGCTCACCCCTGTCTTGTAAGCGATGGTTTGCCAACGCAATTTATTTTAGGAATTGAGTTCTGGAATAAATTTGGACTTACTTCTTTATTGTGTAAAGCTTTTAGTGATGTAACGAGTGGTAAGCTTTTCGTACCGCACCCGCTCGATGTTAACACCGAATCCCTTGAGGTTGGTGAAGCGCGTTATATTCATCCACGTGCTGTTTTATCCGCTGATCAAGAAGCTCGTCTTCAGTCCGCGATTGATTACTTTGAAGAGATTTCTTCCGCAAAGATTGGTCTAGGGTGTACTTCGTGGCTTTCCCACAAAATTGAGACCGTCGGTCCACCAATCTGGCAACGTCCTATACCCCGAACTTTCTCATGTATGGCCGTGAGTTGACGACTGTTCAGCAGCGTGCAAGCAATCAGACTGAGGACCCTGGTTTGGCACTCAGTCGGGTTCAGCATGCAACGAACCTTTCAACTCTTCGAGAGGTATATGCTAAAGTTGCGGACGCAATGACCCTTGCTTTTCACCGAAATTCTGTTAAGTTCAATGCGAATAGGAGTGCCGTTAGGCTTCGTATCGGTGACGTAGTTTGGCGTCGGAACTTTCAACGGGGAACTAGTGATCAGATTAGAGGAGGTAAATTTGCTCCCCGTTTCTCAGCCTGTCGTGTTATCAGGATTGTGTCGCCTCAGGTTTATGAGTTGCGTGACGTTGATTCACCGCACGTGGGGGTTTATCACATAAAAGATATTTTAAAATGATCACCCGCTGTTCTTTTATTTTCAAATTCAAACCGACACAATATGTCTGTCTTTTATACGTTTCGATTCGTTTCGACTAATTCCCTTCATTATATTTTTTTTGTCCTTTGCTTCGCTTTGATACCATTTGTACATTTTGTTATATTTTGTTACTCGTTACGTCACAGGGTAAGCCCTAAGTTAAGCTTCCTTTGGTGTTTTGGGCAGCCACTGACGGAGACGCTTGCTTTAAGCGATTGTTTGTCAATAGTTTCCTGGTAAAGATGGAAACTTATTTAGCGATTAGGTGTATGCATGTTTTTTGTTATTATTATTGTACATATTTTTTTTTTTTTGGTTGGGCGATGTCTGCAGCATTACGCTGCCGGTAACGAACCTTTTTGACACGCGAAATTGAAATATTCCTGGCCGCCTTGTCAGTGTGAATAGACAAGTTCTTTTGAAAGGGTTTCGAGTTTTGCACGACTGAGATTGATGTTTTGGCTGTCAAGAGATTGAATTAATCTAAGACGAATAAGATTATTTTTATTTTATAAGAATTGATAACGTGACCATCGATTTCATATTGAAGGCTGTCCCCACAGAATAATAAAAGTTTTTTTTGGTCACATTTGAAGAATTGAACCACCAGAACTGTATATAAAAATAATTGGTTGGAACCGTTTTTAGCGGGTATGTATTTTTTTATCTTTTTCCATATCCACCGCTTCTCTTTCCGTACTGTGCCTATTTCCTACCAGTTTATATTTCTTTTACAGTTCCACCTTTACCCCAAACCTACTCACTTCTTTCAAGTTGGGAAATTCATCAAAAGCCAGCTAGCTAAGCGATAAATATTTTATTTCATTTTATTCGGCGTTCCATCTTTAAAATTTGTGTGTAATTTTTATATCATATTTTCTGCTTTTTTTATATACATTTTGTAAGTTGACGAGTGGGGCCCTTCTCCAACAGTTTTTAGTTAGGTTTTATGTGTACATATTTCTTTTTCGTATTTTTTTCAAGATTCCAAAAGACGCAAAGCCCGTCGTTCATTTGTTTCGGCATTATTCATTTAAATTTTTTTGGTTAATTGGTTAATTTTTTATGGTTCAAATTGGTTAATAGTTTTTTTTGGTTGAAATAAATAGTGTACAGTTTGTAGATAGATAATTTTTTTTTTTTCCTACACTAGCTATCATCATCTTATCTTATCTTCATCATTTCAGTCGTAGGCTGCCTACGTATGTTGGACATAGGCCTCCCTCATTCATACACAATCATTACGGTTGGAACCGACTTGCATCCACCTTGAACCTGCAGCCTTTATCAAATCGTCCATCCATCTCGTTTGTGGACGTCCCACGCTGCGCTTGCCAGTCCGTGGTCTCCGTTCGAGAACTTTTCGGCCCCAACGACCATCTGTTCTGCGTGCCATATGGCCTGCCCGTTGCCATTTCAAAGAGCTAAATCTGTTTGGCTATATCGGTGACCCTTATTCTCCTACAGATCTCCTCATTCCTGATTCGATAAGGTGAAAATACTTTTTTAAACAAGCCATCTTTTCACAGAGGGGACTGCCAAAGGTACTGGCGCTGCGAGAACGGCGTCCCGCAAGCGGCGTTCTGTTCCGACGGCCTTTACTTCAACGAGCGCACGCAGCAATGCGATTACGAAGCGAACAGCAAATGCGTGGACAACCACCCTAACGAGCTCGGTGGTGAATTCATCGAGTACAAGTAATTCTGGACATTTGTATGCGCTTGAGTCGTTAGGAGACCATAGACAAACCAGAGACTTACGAAATTACAGTACATGTTTTTCAGTGGCTGTATGGTCACTGTTACCTTTGTCCTGAAAGGCATATAAGTAACAATAGTTTTTCAAAGCTGATTGAATAGGCTATTAGGCTAGTTCACTAGCTTCAATTTTAGTCCCATCTACAGTCTACATCGAGTGCGATTGGGGTCTATTACTTTCAGTTTGTTTAGAAAAAAAAAAGTTTTTTTTTTACTCTTATAGTAGCGGAGTATTGGACTGTCCGCACTCGCTTTGGTGTGGTTAATTATCTGGAAATCATTACTATCGCGACTGGCTCTTGGTGGCATGACAACTGAGTAGTACTGCTGGCAGCACTGCACTGTTGTAGATTGTCGCTTCTTTACGAAATTAATGTTCTTTGCCCTATGGCACCTCCTTTGTAATAATTTCTTTAGTCTATGCTAGTGAATCTGACTGAAACTTATAACAAGCTTTGTAAACTAGTATTTTTCAAACTTGGGTACGGTGACAGCAGTCACTTCTACAATGCAAATTCAAAACGATTTGTTACGATTATCGATTAAAATATGTTACTATCATATTTTACAAAAACTTTAGAATATATTCCTTTTTCCTAAGGAAAACGGAATGTATTTAAAGTTCTTGTAATTCATTATTCAGGTAGCAAAATGTAATTTGGTCTCCATACAGCTTAGCGCTACATATTAGGAGCAATCTCTAACTAGATACTGGTGGACTTGTGTGACCATAGTATTATATTTAACTGAGGAAATGGTCATATAAATCCATAGGAGCTACAATTTAAGTATACAGTTAGCTAATAACAGTTTTAAACAGTTAGAAAAAGCAAAAGCACAAAAAAACTTACTGTAATGTCGCTTACGAATTATTTGCTTAAATTCGTTATTATATTCAGTTTCAACTGATGAGTTTCGCATTTTTGTTATATATTTATATTATGACGACGTTATTTTAGTAATAAGCAATATACAGTGCTGGCTTCACTTTTGTATTTTTATTTTTGTAATAAAATTTGTATAAAAACTAAGGTTTTGTTGATTGCACCTTATTGTTCAAAATAAAATTCATATGAAACGATGGATTTTTAATTTCCTGGCGTTCAGGAACAAAACATTGCGAACAGATTCTAATTAGCCGTGGTGGCGTAGTGTTTTGACTTATGACCTCTCAAGCAGAGGGTCGTGGGTTCAAATCCCCGCTCGCACCTCTGAGTTTTTCGGAATTTATGTGCAAAATTACTTTTAAAATTTACCATGAGCTTTACAGTGAAGGAAACATCGTGAGGACACCTGCGAGGAAGTTCAATGGTGTGTGTGAAGTTCCCAATAGTTCCCATCCGCACTGGGCCCGCGTGGGAACTACAACCCAACCCCTCTCATTCTGAGAGAAGGCCTGTGCCCTGCAGTGGGACTTATATAGGCTGGGATGATTGATGATTGAGCAGATTCTTGAAATGAGATGTGTAAAAAACCCTCGAAAATATAAATAAATACCTACCAGTAAATTTTTTAGGTAAGTAATTTGATAAAATTATATAAAGCTATTCCAAACAATGAAAGTAAGTACCTGCGCTTGTATCTTAACCTTTTATTGTACAAAAATATAAAAAAAAACACTATTGACATTACGAGATTCGATTTCCGTTCAAAATCGAACTTATTCCATTAAGGGATCTCCACCAGTCAACCTTTGAGTGGATGAATATCGCGCCCTCGAAAACTTTACTTTACCACCAACCAACACGGCGGCACTGCAAAAGTAGGTAGGGTAAATCACCAATAACTGGCCACCCTTAAATAACTGGCCCCCTCGTACTGAAAATGAACTCTGTTCCCCTACAAACAGCATCCAATTTAGTATAACGTGGCCAGTTATTGAAAAGTGGCCCGTAATTAACACCTTATACTAAAAATGAATTCTATTATCGGTGAACAGAGTTCATTTTTAGTATGAGGTGGCCAGTTATTGAACGGTGGCCAGTTATAGAGAACGTGCAGTAACTATAGGCGGCAGCACTGATGCGTCAGAAGAGACACTATGCGGACAGTAAAAGAAACTTATCAGGGTAAAACATTCAAATTGATGGCACCAGTTGGCAGCACCGTCTATGTGCACGTTCCCTATTGGCAATTTACCATTAAGGAGTGTTGGCAATGAACGTTAAATAACCATTAGTCGCTGGTAGGGCCTTTCTTAGCGCTGGTCTTGAACGGGTCTTCGTCGGGGACATCTTTGTGCTCGAAGGGGTAGTAAGGATGGTCCTGCCAGAAGCTCGGTAAGACCGTGCGATGGTTTGTATTGAAAAGACCTGCGAAACAAAGTAGCAGGCCTTATACTACAAATTTCATATTCGTGTCGACTCGCTCACGCTACTTTTTTATTTATTTAAGGTAAAGCAACACCAAAAATTCACTGGACACATTAACAGTCACATGAGCACTGACACACTCGACATGCACGCTCATACGCATGCACGTATGCACACACTTTCATACACACACACACACACTCACACTCACACACTCACACTCACACACTCACACTCACACACTCACACACTCACACTCACACACTCACACACACTCACTCTCACACTCACACTCACACTCACACTCTCACACTCACACGCACGGAAGCACACACGCACGCACGCACGCACGGCACACACACACACACACACACACACACACACACATCACACACACACACACACACACACACACACACACACACACACACACACACACACACACATACATATGAGCACTGACACACTCGACATGCACGCTCATACGCATGCACGTATGCTCACACTTTCATACACACATTCGCACACGTTCATGCCCTCGCTCATACACACAGTCACACTCACACTCACACTCACACTCACACTCACACTCACACTCACACTCACACTCACACTCACACTCACACTCACACTCACACTCACACTCACACTCACACTCACACTCACACTCACACTCACACTCACACTCACACTCACACTCACACTCACACTCACACTCACACTCACACTCACACTCACACTCACACTCACACTCACACTCACACTCACACTCACACTCACACTCACACTCACACTCACACTCACACACACACTCACACACTCACACTCACACACTCACACTCACACGCTCACACTCACACGCTCACACTCACACACTCACACTCACACACTCACACACTCACACTCTCACACTCACACACTCACAGTCACACACTCACACACTCACTCACTCACACTCACACACACACTCACACACACACAAACACACACACTCACACACACTCACACACACACACTCACACTCACACACTCACACACACTCACACACACACACTCACACACACTCACACACACACACTCACACTCACACACTCACACACACTCACACACACACACTCACACACTCACACACACACTCACACTCACACACTCACACTCACACACTCACACTCACACACTCACACACACACACTCTCACACTCACACTCTCACACTCACACGCACGCAAGCACACACGCACGCACGCACGCACGGCACACACACACACACACACACACACACACACACACACACACACACACACATACACTTTGTTTAAGTTAGTTATGTTTAGTTATAGTCTTAGCTTAGTAATAAATCTTTATTATAACTTACCTACCTTCTTTAATTAATTGTATACTCAATGTTTAGTTTTTGGAAGAGCGAGGCCTCCTAACACAAGTTTCGACTTAATGGGAGGTCTCCACCTTATATGTAAGAATTTAACCTTTGTTAAATGCAAATAAAGTTTTTTTTTTTTTTACATATACCAAATATAATAATACTGACAATCTCTATACAAATAATTTCAATTTCAATACTAGATAAAAAAAACCGCCTGTATAATTCCCGTTTCCATGGCAATTCCGGGAAAATACATACCCTATGTCACCTCTTGGAACTGAGACGAATCTAATTACATCTCACATTTCAAAACCCACTGAGCCGTTTAGGCTGCAGGGCGTGCCGAAGAATAATACATACATACATAAATACAGACTCTCAAAAAACATAACCCTACTTCGACAGTCGGCTGAAAATAGTTCCTCGTTACTTAGTACGACAAAAATGAACTAGATGTCGCTAGATGTATTAAAAACACCCCTTCAGACACGGTCATTTCCATTCTTTCGGTTTCAAGTAATAGGTAAGTAACAGTTATTATTTTTTTAAAGCGTTTTGTTAACCCTTTTTCTACATCTAAAATAAATAATTGTAGTGAAGGTCGTTAGCTACTCACTTAAAGTTTGCATCTCTTCTGGCGAGAGCGAGAAGTCGAATATATCGATGTTCTGCTCTATCCTCGGTTTGTTCGTCGACTTGGGGATGGGCGCAACACCGAGTTGCACCTGCAAAGGTTGCATATTATGAGCAATACTGTAGACACTGGCCACCGAGACCGTGTTGCTGTTTCGTAAATTTAAATTTGTGGCTTCTAGAATTCGAATCAAGAAACGAACAGCTGACGGATGGTCTGAACAGCCATTCTTGGATAGGCGGGGCGACTGAAATGTTGTGTGTATAATCGAAAGTCAAATAAACCTAAGTCTTGAAATGCAAGTTTTTATTTAAATAGTTTAAGTTAGGCAGTTATTTTTTCTTCGAGCTACACCACACTACAATACCGTCTCTGCCATGAAAGTCCCCCACAGAATCCCACGATATATTCAAGATCATTATTGTGATCCATTGTGCCGTTCTAGTCTTGGGGATTGTTAAGTGGGATCTGTGACGTGGTGCTTCATTATTGGCTTAATGAATAGGCTCAGAGTCGCTCAACGAGCTATGGAGAGGGCTATGGGTTTCTCTACAGGATCGAATCAGGAATGAGGAGATTCGTAGAAGAACAAGGGTCACGTAGTCAAACGGATTAGCTCATTGAAGTGGCAATGGGCAGGCCATTATAGCTCGCAGAGCTGGCCGTTGGGGCCGAAAAGTTCTCGAATGGAGACGACGGAGTGGCAAGCGCAGCGTGGGACGTCCACCAACGAGATGGATGGATGATTTGGTACGCTTTCGGTTCAGGGTGGATGCAAGCCGCTTCCAACCGTAATGATTGGGTATCAATGAGTCCTACGGCTGAAATGATGATGGTGTGCCGTTCAAAAGGAAGGCTTTTGTTTAACAGTATCCGTCTGATGATGGTGGGGCTTCATCATCATCATCAAGCCGTAGGACGTCCACTGGACATAGGTCTCCCTCATTGACGCCCAATCATTACGGTTGGAAGACTTGCATCCACCCTGGACCTGCGGCCTTCACTAAATCGTCCGTCCATCTTTGTGGACGTCCCACGCTGCGCTTGCCAGTCCGTGGTCTCCACTCGAGAACTTTTGGGCCCCAACGGTTATCTGTTCTGCCATTTCAACGAGCTAATCCGTTTGGCTATGTCGGTGACCCGGTTCTTCTACGGATCTCTTTGTTCCTGATGATGATGGGGATTGGCTATGGCTAGTGATAAATGAAGAACATGTAAGTTACCAGGTATTTCAGTACGACTTGTGCTACAGTCTTCTCGTACTTCTGGGCCAGGGCTCTCAAAGTGGGGTCCGCGGCCTTTGGGGGCGGCCCGCTGCCAAATAGCGACCCGAACGGCGTATACGCCATGACGGCGATGCCGTGCTGTTGGCAGAACTGGAGGAGACGAGGCTGGGCGAAGTTGAGATTGACCTGGAAATGAATTAAAGTCAAAGTCAAAATGTTTTTTCACTTCTCATGCTTGTAGTTTGTGGACGTTGGCGCGATAAACTTATTTTTAATAAACTAAAATCACTATCGTAATCTAAGACGATGGCAATTAAGTAGGTTCGGTGTGAAGATGAGTATAAGTGTGAGAATGTGAATGAGTACGAGGATAAAGGATGCAGATGAGTATGAGGATAAGAATGAGTACGACGATGAAAATAATTATCAGTTTGAGAATGAGTAGGAAGATGAGTATGAGAATGAGGATGAATATGAGGATAAGCGGATGAGTATGAGGACGAGTAAGAGTATGGAGATAGTATGAGAATAAGAATGAATATGGGAATGCGAACAAAGACGCGCATGAGCAAAATGGGTATGTATGAGTTTGAGGATAAGTATCATCATCATCACTTCAGCCGTAGGACGTCCACTGCTGGACATAGGCCTCCCCTATTAATGCCCAATCATGCGGCCTTCTCCAAATCGTCCGTCCATCTCGTTGGTGGACTCCCACGCTGCGCTTGCCAGTCTGTGGTCTCCAAGAGGACAAGTGTATGAGGATGAGAATGGGCATGAGAACACGGTTAAGTATGAAGATGAGTATGAATAGAGATCCCTTAAATCTTTGTTTTGTACATAGTTATGATCTCTGCAGTCGGAGAAAATGAATTAAAACTAATTTAATTAAAATTAATAACTTTTTCTAACTAATCCTAAATGACGATAGTTCGATGTGAGAACGTAAAGTGATTTTGTTAACAATCATTTTGTAAACGCGAGTCACGTTATGTTGATGCGTCGCCTCACGTATAGTGATATCTGGCGTAGGCTAGTTTTCAATGTCAGGCTGCTATATGTTGGTTCGGCGGCTCTCCTCGTAGCACACGGCGTAGTTACGTAACAACATGCACTTTAACGTTTGTCAATAGTATTTCTTTATTAATTTTGTACAATAATGTATACTATACTGACCTCAACTTGCAAGACCGCTGGTTTGACTTCGCTATTCTCCAGCAGCCTTTCAATCTGGCTGATGTTGAAGTTGGAGATGCCAATAGACTTAGTCAGGCCCAGCTTCCGAGCTTCTTCCATCTGCTTCCATGTATCCACGTAGTCTATTACTACATATTCGCTGTGATCAGGCTGGAAGATGTTGTTATATTATATTTATTTTAAAATTAGTGTAACTTGCATGGTCTAGGGTTAAAAATTAAATCGTTTCCCTGGGTTCATCATCATCATCATTTCAGCCGAAAGACGTCCACTGCTGAATATAGGCCTCCCAGGTTCATCAAACAGAACGGTACTGGCGCCATCCTATTGATTTTGATGGTTAAAAAATGCCCCTAATTTTTGTGCCAGTTTTTGTGACGCCCCATATAAACTGTACGAAAAAAACATCACCAAACTGAGCCAACAAACAAGGACCCCTTTTCTTAACGAAAATGAATCTCATAATTTTGAATAAGAGTTTCAGTTTTTCTGAAGTTGATATATTTAACACATGTCTCCAAGAGTTTACAGCTCTATACTCCATTTAATTTAGAATTAAATGAAGTATAGCTAGGGAGCAAATTGTTACTTAGTTATTATTTTTTACGTTACACGTTTTCATATTAATGTTAATTTTCTGCCTCTTTAAGTATCCATGGTCTTTTTAAGTAATGTCACGATTTTATATTGCTCGGTTAGTAAGACAGTAGGTATCTATTTTTGGTATTTCTGTTTCTTTGGCTAGTTGAAGTATAATTTTGATAGTGTTTTATGCGGCGATTAACCTTAATTAACTAACAGTGATCATAAAATTCTATATTGCTCTCGTGTCTGAATTTTTTTAATGCGCAAGTTGTCTCCACGTCGTTTCTGGAATTTTACTATCAAGTTGCAAAAACTACAATCACCGTACAACGTCGCTCCCAAAGAGAGCTTACTTTGACACTGGCGAAATTGTCCTAAAATAGGACAGAAGCCATATTTTTAAATAAATAAATAATAATAGTAATATGTAATAGCAACCCACACTTTACTGGTTTATGTATAATCTAAAATTTATATTGTAGGTAATTAGCCATAATATACCGTTTGTACCCAAATAAACATTAAAATATAAGAAAACTCCAAAATTACCCCATACAAAAAAGTAAGGGGTGCACTTTTTTTTAATATTCCCATAGTTAGATGACCAGATGGCCCAGTGGTTAGAGAACCTGACTACGAAGCTTGAGGTCCCGGGTTCGATTCCCGTGTCGGGGCAGATATTTGTATGAAAAATACGAATGTTTTTTCTCGGGTCTTGGGTGTTTAATATGTATTTAAGTATGTATCTATCTATATAAGTATGTTTATCCGTTGCTTAGTACCCATAACACAAGCTTTGTTTATAGTATAAATCTTCCCAGGTGAATTTTTCGCTTCGAGCCCTTAACTTTCATAACAGGGCCATTCTACTTTTCGTTGACCAGTCATTTTTGTAATGTGCTCTTCAAATATTTTAAGTCCCTATTTTTCACACAAAATAAGTAATAATTAGGTAAATAAAGACATCAATTTGAAGAGCATGAACGAAATTAATAGATAGCTATATTAATTTCATCAAAAATGTTACGCTTAACCAGATAATGAGGTAAAAGTGCAAAATGTTAGTTTTGTCCCCGGTCTCCCCTATCGTCATAGTATTAAGGTTCAAATTTAATGTAATGGCTCGAAGCGATAAATTCACCTGGGAAGATTTAAGTATACTATAGCTTACTTTGGGACTAGGTCAATTGGTGTGAATTGTCCCGTGATATTTATTTATTTATTTATTTATTTATTCATAGTAGGATTGCTTACCGTGAAGGATATTGGGTTGTGAATCAAATACAAGTCCACGTAGGACATATTGAGACGCTCCAGGGACTTCTTTAGTGATCCAACCACATCCTGCTTTTCGTTTGTGCCTAGCTAAAAAGAAAATTTGGTATTAATGAAGATACGACAATCAGTACATCTTGAATTTGAAAATTGCAAGATTTGACCTAAACAAAATAACATACAAACATATTCAAAATCAAAATCATAAGATTACGTTAAAGGCCACAACAAACCGGGAGCGCGGGGCGCCGACGGAGCGTGCCCGGCGCGGTCAATAACACTGAATCAAATACGGTGTGCCGCGCTGCCGGTGTGTCACCGTATATTTGATTCAGTGTTATAGAGCGCGCTGGGCACGCTCCGTCGGCGCGCCGCGCTCCCGGTTTGTGGTGGCATTAAGAGTTCTTTTACATGTTTTTTTTAGTCTACTCAAAGCTTTCGGTAAAACCATGATTGCCAAGAAGAATGCGCCGAAGAAACTCGCGATCAAGTATTTAAAAAAAAATAAACAGATTGCAATTTTACTTGAGTACATACACAAATGAAGGGTACGCTGAAAGATCATCTCTATTAGCTATCGTTCAAGTCAAACCGTTTACTACAAATACTTACTTAGACGATGAGTTACCATTAACATACATAATGTACTTACCTTGGTAACTAAAAATACATTTTCTCTCGGAATCAAGGACATACGGACACCCCTTCCAACTTGCACCTCATCGTTGTACGCTGACGCAGTATCTATCATCCTGAAATATATTTAAATTAAGCTTAAGTAACATCAGTAGGTAGAGATAAAACTACGATAACATGGCCCACCCCTCCAAAATTCAAGAAGTCTTCAATGTATTTGTGAAAGTGTTTATAAAGCACCACCAAAACTTTCATCGCATGTGTGCGTGCTGAAACAGCAATCAAACAAAAGCAGGCTACTACATACACACTCTTTCGTAAGGATGTGACATAACACATTGAAATAGTAATTTGGAGGGGCGGGCCATGTTATCGTAGTTTATCTCTAGATCACAATCAATAGAGATCTTTCCAGACATGTTGTATTTGCGGAATTTTGACGTATGACGTAGTAGCAAGGTGGGACGGCGCCAAAGTGAACCATTTGACTTACAAAACATAAACTAAAGGCCAACACAAACCGGGAGTGCGGGGCGCCGACGGAGCGTGCCCAGCGCGTTCTAACACTGATTCAAATACGGTGGTGACACACACCGCCAGCGCGGCACACCGTATTTGATTCAGCGCTATTGACCGCGCTGAGCACGCTCCGTTCAAGTTAAATACGAAGCGCAAGCTATGTTTTGACCTATGTTTTGACCTATGTTTTGACAAATAAAATTCTGATTCTGATTCTGAAAAAGAAGCGAAGCAATGCATTCTATACCAGCACATCCGTGTTAAATTTCAAGTCAGTCATTCTTGTATTTGCCTTTTGTGAAAGGTGCTGTTAAAAAGCGGAGATTGCAATGTCCGCACTACGATATTTGGGTACAGGGTGTTACAAAATTACCCGTAATAACTGAAGGGTATGGAAGTACTCCAGTAAAGAATTAAATTAGTATAGGTATATTTTTTTATTTCATAGGTATGTTATTATATATGTATGTCGGAAAAATAAGTGTTTTTAATAGTAAGTTAAAATATCGACTGAGATAACCGAAAAAAACCGATATCGAAATTAAATAGTGATATGCGTATATCACTATTTAATTTCGATATCGGTTTTTTCCATAACCATTATACTACCTAGCTAGAAAAAAAAGAACAGCGCGCAAAATTACAGTTTTATTTACTGTTCATGGGGTTTCAGGCTTTAGGGGTTATTTTGTAACACCCTGTATAATAATTAGTAATATGTGGATAATGTCGTTGACTGTACCTACTACTAGTAGGTACCCTATGCTTGCTAATTTTATTATACGGTTTTTATTTTATATTGTACAGTTGTTTGTTATCGCTAAAATAAATAAATAAAATAAAGTCAGTCATCCGCGTGGTATCGTAAGAACTAACTATGGAACCCTAAACAGCTACCTGTAGCCAGCATTAAGAGCCCATGACACAGCGTTCTCCACCTCCAGCTCTTTCGCCTCTTTTTGTCCATTCTATTAAAAGACAAAACCATTATTTAATTCGTTGGCAACAGTATAACCACTATGTTCATTGTGTTCCTAAGCTCCAGCCACGATCAGGCGATTAGGCAAGCCGTGGTGGCCTAGTAGTTTGATCTACTTGCCTCTCAAGCAGAGGGTCGTTGGTTCGAGTCCGGGCTCGCAGCTCTAAGTTTTTCGGAATTTATGTGCGAAAATACATTTGAAATTAACCATAAGCTTTACAGTGTTGGAAAACGTCGTGAGGTAACCGCAGACACCTGAGAAGAAATTCAATTCCTTTCAGTCTGTGATGGGATTTTATTCCTTTTAGTTCTTAGTTCATAACCGATTCAAGCGTTATCACGGTATTGATCCAGTCCTACCATCTGTAAATTAGATACGAACCTCATCGAAGCCGAGGAAGGTACCGAGCCCTAAGGCCGGCATGGAGTTGCCGTCGTTGAGTGGAATCCGGGGGGCTTTGCCGCCATCTTGCTCGACACAATGCTGCAAAAAGGCCCGATATGATAACACAGTTAATTGTTATTGTGGGGAATATGTCAGACTATACCTACAAAAGATGGTACTGCGAAATTTGATGTAACAATGGCACGGATCACCAACTGGTATTAGCCTACCTACCTACTTTTATACCATCATATTATTATAGTCAAATGTCGGTACATATTTTACGCAAAAAAAGGTAATATTAGCAGCTCGATGCTGGCGCTTCGCCGGCCGACGCCGAGGCAGCTCGCTTCGCTTGCTCGGCTAGCATTGTTACTGTCACGTGACTTGCTAGGCACAAATAATTCTTTGTTTTTTTTACCCATAATTTAAATGTAAGAGGCGCTGCGACCGACCGTCCTCACAGGGACCAGTCTGAAAATCAGCGCCGGGCAACCAAGCCCAGCACATGCTGAGACTTGTGACCCATTGTCAATACTTAAACTTGAAATGTTTAATAGTTTTTATCAATGTCTAGTTTTTAAGTTATGGCAATAAAGTTTTTTTTATGTTGGTACGGATTTCCGATCACGAGCCCATGGGGACCCGGTCATTTGAAAGGCATACATGGGGCCGAAGCCAACATGAAGAGGCCTTTGGTACCATATAATATAAATGAGATGGGCGCAACTATGGGGGTCTATCCCCTAATACACCATGAGGATGTGCTAGCGGACAGTCCCCCACAGTTGCCAAACTATTGCCAGGTAGGAAGCGACATGGAATTGGCTATGGGGTTGGGATGTTGTGGACAGGATTACCGGGCTATGGAGTGAGATAACGGACACCTACCATTTCAATATCTCATAAACTGAACTTTTGGTAGGCGGTGACTCGCCATTCACTAAATGGGCCCCTCAAACTATTGCCCACTCGGGGCAACGAGGCGGCAACATTGGTGTGAACGGCTAAGGATGGAGAGGTGTTCCTGGACTTTAAACTTCAGAATGCCAACTCGCCACTTACGGAAACACATCCATCCTTCGAGCATTAGCTCTTGCGCACCACTTTAGGCGACCAACAAAGGCAAACTAGAGGCGGGGTGGGTGTGTAACTGTGTGTGAGTGTGTGTATAAGCGCATGTGTGTATGTGTACCCCTATTATTATTATTATTATTATTAAAAACCCGGCCAAGAGCGTGTCGGACACGCCCAAGGTAGGGTTCCGTAGCCATTACGAAAAAATCAAGTAATATTTTTCTAAGGATTTCGTATGTGTACGGAATCATCCAAGTTTAGGTATGTTTTATACTCTTAAACTACAAATAATTTCCAAGCAATCTTAGCCACTATAATTTTCCTAGTAAATTTGATATATTTACTACCATTTTAGATTTTAGAAGGGGGGGGGACGCTCGATTTTAATGAAAATTTTCAATTTAAAGTTGAATATTTCGCAAACAGATCACTGAATAGAAAAATCATGTTAGCAACCCCGCAATGGTTTTAAAAGACCTATCCAACGATACCCCACATTATAGGATTAGTCGAGAAAAAAAAATCACCCCCCCTATACGTCTATGGGAGGTACCCTAAAAAAAATTTATTTTTTATTTTTTATTTTACCACTTTGTTGGCGTGACTGATATGTATATTAATGCCAAATTACAGCTTTCTAGTACAAACGATCTATGAGCTTAGCCGCGGACAGACAGACAGACAGACAGACAGACAGACGGACAGACATGGCGAAACTATAAAGGTTCCTAGTTGACTACGGAACCCTAAAAATCAAACTTCTAAGCCAACGCAATCAAAAGATACAGCCGTTTATGCCGCAAATTTCCGCATATTTTCGAAACTCGCAAGGGAATCAAAACCTACAGGGTACTTCCCGTGAACTCAGAATCTTGAAATTTGGTACGAAGCAAGTTCCTATAGCACAGATAAAGGAAAAATTGCGAAAAGCATATTTTATTGTCTGTCTGTCTATATCAGTAACCAATCTATTTATGCCGCAAATTTTCGACACTCGCAAGGGAATCAAAACTTACAGGGTACTTCCCGTGAACACAGAATCTTGAAATTTGTTACGAAGCAAGGTGTCATAACACAGATAAAGGAAAAATTGCGAAAACCGTAAATTTTTAGTCACATCATATAAAAAAAATATTTTTAATAATTTTAAAGTTACTACCCTTTTACTACCCTTTTCCTCATGAACGCGTAAAGGTATTGAATTGAAAATCATATCAAATACTCAGGTCTATAATACCTTTAAGCTGTAACAAAATCAAACTACTATGTCAACGCAATCAAAAGAAACAGCAATTTAAGCCGCATATTTTCAAACTCGCAACTACGCGCAAGGGAATCAAAACCTACAGGGTACTTCCCGTGAACTCAGAATCTTGACATTTGGTACGAGGCAAGGTCTTATAGCACAAATAAAGGAAAAATTACGAAAAACATAATTTTTTCTCTCTATCTGGCTATATATGTAACCAATCTACAATGATCCCACACTACGCACATTTTGCTTAGGAGCAGGGGTCTGCTAAGACTGGATGTTCATAGATACATATAAATTTGTACGGAACCCTCGGTGCGCGAGTCCGACTCGCACTTGGCCGGTTTTTCATATCCATGCTAATATTATAAACGAGAAAGTGTGATTGTTTTTTGTTTATCCTACTTTCATAACAAAAGTGAGCTACGGATTGCTATGATTTTTTGTACGGACTTAGTTGAAGCTCTTTAGAGAGACATAGGCTACTTTTTACCACGGGAAAATATCTCATTCCCACGGGAAAACACGTTTTAATCTACTTCAGCGCGGGCGAAGCCGCGCCGGCATCAGCTAGGTAGGTGCTCGTATGTATGTATATGTATAATTCTTAAAAAAACTTATTTCTGTTCTGTGTTTATACGAGTACCTACTTACCTTGGTACTTTTTTGACTAAGTGTGTAAGTACCTGACTAATAATTTTCTACTTTAATAAAGAATTTTGATAAAAGACCAAATGCCTTAATATCATTTTCCGTGGTAAAATATTTAGCTGAGTTATCAATTCGTCACTACTTTGAAAAAATCTCGTATCTCAAATCAAAATGTAAACTAAACTGGACTTTATTACACACTCAGTAAAGTTCACTTAGCCAGATAATCGATTTTGAGATACGAGATTTTTTCAAAGAGTGACGTGAACAAATAAAAATGTGCGTGCTAATTGCTTCTAAAACCGCGTACTATTTGTTTGGGTGATTAAATATCAACGAAATACCCTAAAAGCAAGATCCCTTGTTAATAAATAAGGTAAAATATAACTCACCGCAGCTACGATCAAGCTTGCTAGTAACCACAACATGTTTCGCGACCGCACTACGTTTAACTAATACTTACTTATTGTGTGTGATCAACAATCTACAACTTTATTAAACAACAAGTAGGTAGACACATGCTTCTAGTTTTTGTTCCAATTCGGATACTTTATTCAAAGATGTACCTATATAATGAACTAGAAGAATAAGAATAATTTTATGAATCAATGAAGTTACACGGTACCGGTAAACTGGGGTTAAGTAGGTACTTTAGGAAATTTTGGGGCTACTTTGATAGCTTTAAAATGGTTATAAAAATGCAAACATTTATAGCTCGATTGAGCAAAATGACGTTAAAAGTTAGGTAATTTATTAAGGTAGTTATTTCACTGCCACAGATGGTCTAAAAAAATAAGGAAACGGCGTAAAAACAGTTTTCCAAAGTAGCCCCTGCATTTGAAAGTAACCCCAAGGTAAGTTTACGGTACCTACAGGAAAGTACTTATTACATTTTGTTACCTACTTAAGTGATAACATAGTTCGTGATTACAGCGGCCTTCCTGGGTCTGTAACGCGAGTGCCAACCAAGCCAAGAGCGTGTCGGACACGCCCAAGGTAGGGTTCCGTAGCCATTACGAAAAAATCAAGTAATATTTTTCTAAGGATTTCGTATGTGTACGGGAATCATCCAAGTTTAGGTATGTTTTATACTCTTAAACTACAAATAATTTCCAAGCAATCTTAGCCGCTATAATTTTCCTAGTAAATTTGATATATTTACTACCCTTCTGATTTTTTTCAAATTTTTCCACCCAACTGTTTAGATTTTAGAGGGGGGGGGGACGGCCGATTTTAATGAAAATTTTCACTTTAAAGTTGAAAATTTCGCAAACAGATCACTGAATAGAAAAATCATGTTAGCAATTCCGCAATGATTTTAAAAGACCTATCCAACGATACCCCACACTATAGCGTTAGCCGAGAAAAAAAAAATTACCCCCACTTTACGTCTATGGGAGGTACCCTAAAAAAATTTTTTTTACTTTTTTTTATTCAATCACTTTGTCGGCGTGACTGATATATATATTCATGCCAAATTACAGCTTTCTAGTACTAACAGTCTCTGAGCATAGCCGCGGACAGACAGACAGACAGACAGACGGACAGACATGGCGAAACTATAAGGGTTTCTAGTTGACTACGGAACCCTAAAAATCAAATAAGGTAGAATAGAGACTCAACAAGTTACTTAATGTGATGTATGCGCGTGTGTGTGTGTGTGTGTGTGTGTGTGTGTGTGTGTGTATGTGTGTGTGTGTGTGTGTGTGTGTGTGTGTGTGTGTGCGCGCCGCGGTCCTTTGTTGTTGTTTAATAATTTTTAACTTGTAGGTAGGTAGGTGGGTTTACGCTGCGCGCTGCGCCGCGCGCATAGACATCGGCCATGATATTATAACAATGCATTATACGCAAACATTAACTAAGTAACTGGAAACTGCGACAGAATGATCTGCCTTTTCTTAATAATGTGACCTACCTGAGCCCAATTGCATAACAAATTACAAGCTAATAGTACCTATTAGCTATTTTATATTGTAGGTATTAATACTATTTTCTTGTATTTTGTTACGCAATTGGAGCAGATAAATGTGGAGGTTGAAACGCTCGAATAAATGCCCTACAAGTATCCGAATGTACCTATTCTTAAAAGCACAAGTTCTTAAACAATAATAATGGCAGGCACCAAGACAATCTAATCAATGCTCTATTATAGGTCCGTATTAAAATCTTTGTTAGCTGCAACATAACTTGGTAATTCCAAGGTCACTGGAATAAGAGAAGGGACCAGTTTTTTTAATGACAATGCGATACCTACGAGTAAATAAATAAGTAGAATGCTACCGAAGTTTTATCCATCCATACCAACTATAATATTACTAGCTGTTGCCCGCGACTCCATCTGGCTACGCTAGTACTATTTAGTTTCTGTGTGTGGTCAAGAATAGTCTTGCCAGACCACAAAATAACTAATAATACCCCTATGGGTATACATATAAATTAGCCTATGACCTATTGTCAGACCTAGGTACAAAATATAGACAAAAAACCACTGTGACACGAGATTTTTATACATTAGATAGAACACAAAGCTCCAGTGGCTCCCAATCCGCCTTCGCCGTAATTCACACATTCTACAACTTCTCTACGGCATTCTTTTTAATCCTGTTCTGCAACTCCCTGCTACCTCAAAGAGCGATTTAACTATGTTACTTCTGTTCGACGCTCTCAGAACTTTCTTCTTACTGTCCCTCTTTCCAATTCTAAATTCTATGTGTACTCTTTTACTGTCCAGGCTATTCGGTTATGGAACTCCCTACCATAGACATACGGCGTGCTAAATCTTTGCCCATTTTTAAATCTATGCTTAAGCAACATTATCTATTATCCTGTGCTTGAGAATTGTATTGTAGTCCATTTATTTACAAGTATATTATGTATCACTTATCTATGTATGTTTTATGATGTGTATTATTAGATGTTTTCAGTTGTTTTAATAAAATGTTTGTTTTTTATTATTATTTATTAAATTTTATATTGCACCACCTGCTGAAATGCATTCCTTGCTTTTTTCTTTTTTTTTAAAGGTTGTTTGGAAGAGATCGCTTCGAAGCGATAAGGCCGCCCATTGCTTACCTTATTTCTTTTTTTTCATGTAGGTACTTGTTTTTCTGTATTGTATTATTTGTGGTGTACAATAAAGATTCATTGTATTGTATTGTACTATAATACTATTCATACTATATTATAATAAATAATAATAAAATAAATAAATATCACGGGACAATTCACACCAATTGACCTAGTCCCAAAGTAAGCTAAGCATAGCTTGTGTTATGGGTACTAGGCAACGGATAAACATACTTATATAGATAGATATATACTTAAATACATATTAAACACCCAAGACCCGAGAACAAACATTCGTATTTTTGATACAAATATCTGCCCCGACACGGGAATCGAACCCGGGACCTCAAGCTTCGTAGTCAGGTTCTCTAACCACTAGGCCATCTGGTCGTTTAAACTATAAACGTACGTCTAAATTATAAATGCGAAAGATATGTGTCTGTATCTCTTTACCGACCGATTTAGATGAAATTTGGTATAGAGATAGTGCGAGTCCCGGGAATGACATCCCGTCCTATCCCGTCCGTCTTATCCCGTAAAATTGCAAAGTTCCCGCGAAACGAATTTTTTGACGGAGCCGCGGGTAACAGCTAGTTAGGTAAGTACTAAATAAGTAATAACAACCACCGCTTTGTAGCCGATATCGATCCAAGTATGGGTCTTCTGTTGTCTGTCATCTTCTTTATTTAATTCTCTGTAATCTTTATAGATATAGAGATAATCTTTTGCCCGCACTTCGTCCGCGTAGAAATCAAATTTGTAAAGAAAGAAAGAAAGAAAATACATTTATTTACAACAACACAAGACACATCCATCATCATCGATATTTTACAAAACAGAAGAAGACAACACGAAAGCTAATAGAATACGTCATTGCGGTTGCAAATCGGACACTGGCTCAGCATAATGCTGAGGCGTTTATAGCACCCCAGCGCTGATTTTCAGCCAGCACCGCTGGTGACACCCGGATCGCTGTTTAGATAGATAAATAAATAAATAAACTGCACAGTAATAGCTACATAAGAATTTGTAGATTATAAAAAGCAAATAATAATAACAAAATTACTTAAACATAATTACTATATCTCACTTGCCAAGTATACAACCCTGCGCGGACTAAATTGAAAAAATGAAATAACCGAGACAATAAAAATCAAAGAAGTTTTGTGAAATAGTGCTGGAAAGGAGAGGAAATTAAGGTTTTTATAATGACAACAAATAGCCTTTAAGCTTTCTCCCAAAGGTAACAATTTGTGGTAAAAGTTTCTTCATCTCTTTCATTGAATAAAGCAAAATCCCGCAAAGCATGATCCATAAATCCATGATATTAGTTAACGAATGTATAAATCCCGTTTCTTCCTTATCCCGTAAGAATTTTTTTTTATACAATACAGGCTTGCGTTTGACCACAATCGCGCCTGATGGAAAGCGAAGATGAGGCCTACGATGGAGCACGCTTGCCTAGTAAATGCTCATTCACCCTAGACTTGAAAGCGGCCAAATTGTAGTGTTCAGGGAACACAGTCGCAGGCAGGGAATTCCACTCCTTAGCTGTGCGGTTGATGAAGGAAGAGCGAAAACGCTTTGTGCGGATTTTTGGTATACTGACTAATCCTGTAATTGGTGTTTTACTGTTATGATAATCTACATTGAAGCCAGAAAATAATTTAGTAATCATATTATGTGCTCTAGTTAAGAAAATAGTCTCTTAAACGGGTTAGTAAGAAAACAATAGAAAAGAGTCTGTATATCTTTTTATTCCGTGCTTAACGTCTATTCAATGTCATTATTCTTGCCGTTCTTCCATCGGCGTAGACACTCAGGGATCGGCGAAGGTGGCACATCGTACTTCTCAAACGGATAGTTGGTGAAGTTTTGCCAGAAGGTGGGTCGATTGGATCTGTAGTTGACGTCGAACCTTTCAATGGCGGAGAACTCTGAGGACGTCAGTTCGAAGTCGAAGATCGAGGCGTTCTCCAGGACCCTGCTGGGAGTCACGGTCTTCGGGATGGTGATGATACCTCGTTGGTACTGGAAAAGAAGTGGTATGTTCAATCAGGATATCGCACAGTGTGGCTTGATTTGTGACGGTTTAATAGTTGCAATACAATTAAACTGAGCAAGTGTAACAAGTTTGCTATGAAGTATCTTTTTATATTTTTTTATTTTTTCAACTTCATTTTTTTTTACTTTTACGGTCATCCCGTGAAACCATATACTTAGGTTACATACACTTAGGTTTTGTTGGGAACTTTCCGCTGGCTTGCCGTTACAGTGTAAGTGTTGGATTTAGTATGTCTATGCTCTACACCACTTATTTGTACCTAATCTATGGCAGATAATTAAACTCTTGTTTCTGTTTCTTTCCTGCCATAATATGGCCGTACCATTGTGAGCATTTAACGAATCCTAATTTTATTTTTACATTTATACACTGTTTGTTTGTGTCATCCCCGTATACACTCTCGAATCATATTTTCCGATTAGGTATATAAAAAGTAAGATACTCAAATTGTATTTGTGAATAAACCAAATTTGACTAACACGTTGCTTTGTTTGATTCCTTAAAGCCCAGACGGTCGATCTCAACATTCGCTACGTCCGCTTCTCAGCGCTGTTATCTCTTATATCTCTAACAGTAAGATTTGTGTTTAGTTTTTAAATTTTAATTGTTTAAACTAATCTTTCAGCCTTACCAAGTATCTGAGGGTGATTTGCATGACTGTCTTCCCGTACTTCTTGGCGATGGCCACCAGTGTTGGGTCATTAACCCTTGGCCCGGGGGCGTCAGGGGGGGCCCGGCTGGCGATCATGGCCCCGAAGGGGGCCCAAGCTGTGATTTTGATGTCTTGGGTGTTGCAGTAGTCGACCAGCTCTTTTTGGCCAAAGGCCAGGTTCAGCTGTGGAAAACAAGAAATTATTTGTGTTTTAGATTGGCATTAAGAGTATTAGCGTGAGTTGAGCACGAGTATGAGTGATGGTTTACGGGGTGTGTATGTATATGAGAATGAAAATGAGTGTGAACATAAGTTGAGATTGAGACTGAGAATGAGGATAAGAATTAGACAGAAAAAGGTAAATGAATCCGAGTCAAAATCGGAATCGGACTTGGAATCGGAATTGGACACGGGATTCTGAATCTGAGTCAAAATCGAAGAACCCGGACTCGGTTTAGGACTCGGAATCAGACTTGGAATCGGAATCAGAATCGGAATCATATCGGATCTGAAACAGAATCGGACACAAAAGCGGACTCGGAATCGGAATCAGAATCGGAATCGGAATCGTATCAGGATCAGAAACGGAATCGGAATGGTAATTGTTATCAACTGTTTGCTCACCTCAACCTGATTGACGGCAGGCTTGACCTTGCAGTTGGCGACCAGCCTCTTCAGCTGTTCCACGTTGAAATTGGAGACCCCGATGGAACGCACAAGCCCCTTGCTCAGGACGGTCTCGAACCCGCGCCACGTTTCAAGGTAGTCAATCTTCTCGTCTACACCGTCTTGCTGGTATCAAAAGTACATCGTCACTACTTTGAAAAAGCTCGTATCTCGAAACCGATAATCTGGGAAAGTGAACTTTACTAAGAGTGCACAAGGTTCAGTTTGGTTTACACACTGATTCAAGATACGAGCTTTTTTCGAAGTACTTAGTGACGATATTAGGATATTACGGTTGATGGGTTGGATAAAACTTAATACATTGACACTTACAGACTTCGAAAAAGGAGGAGATTCCTAGTTTGTGAAAATCATTTTTATACATTTTTGAGGTATTGGACCCCCGGCGCCCTCACTGACCGTACGAAACGCAGCAAGAGTACTGCTGCTTCACGCCGGTGATCTGTGAGAGGGTGGTACTGCACGGACGAGCCCCAGCCGGCCCATTCGTGATGCAGCGGCTAGCTACAACATGGCTCTATGACTAGGTAAATATTTTTCACAACTCACGCTAATCGACATGGGCCAGTGTACCAGCACCATGTCTAGGTAGTCCAGACCCAGGCGTCTCAGGGATCCTCGGACCGACACTTCAACATCAGCCTCTCGGTGGAAATGCTGCCAAACCTGAGGATACAGAGGCAGTCAACATCATCATGCTTTATTGAATCAGGCGCTACTTTGCCATATTTGAGTGTAGTTACGCTTTGCTTCTTGAGAAGGTGCAAAAGGCCTTCCTAAGGTTCATATATAAAAAAATGTATGGATACTATCCTCTGATGTACCCTACAAAATTTCTTCTTGGTCACATTGGCTTCAATTCTCTGGAAGCGAGACGTAACTGCACTCTGTTAACGATGGCGTGTGACATCTTGCGAGGCAATTCAGATTGTCCTGATCTAGTGTCGATGATCGTAAGGTTAGCAGACCCATTCTCCCCAAAAAATTTTCTCAGACCGCGTAACAATAGTTTGCTGGCGGTACCAAGGACTCGTACTGTATCACACCGTAATTCCCCTGTAATTCGTGCACTAACGTGCCTCAACTCGCTTCTGTCATCAGCACCCGAATCTGACCTCTTTGCAAGTCGATGGGCCGAAGTCTGTCGCACATGTCTGAGGTTCTGTGAGGCGATGGATGGAAGTGGATTGTTATCAATTTCTTAAATGTATAATTTCTTATTTCAAATGTTTAAATTGAATTTTCCAGTGAATTGGCTTACAGCTGTAATACTGTGTAAATTTTGTTTTACTTAATAATAAAATAAATAAATAAATAATGTCCATATCAATATAAATAATGTCCACGACCTTATGATAGCTACGTTTGTGCAAGAATCGCGTGTTCATGCAGTTCCTCCACCTCCACACTGTACGAACACACACAAATCACACAAACCCACTATCACCACCACCACACTAACTGATGCGATTCGAACTCAACCAGAGCTCATCTTCAGAGCAACATTTAACCGTTCACCATGCTACCAGATGTTAGTTAGATTCTAACATGTCAGCATCGTCACAACGTCAGTTAGAGTGGTGGCGGTACTAGAAGAAGATTGTTTTTTTTTGGAAAAATAATTATGTGGAATTTGCCCACTTCCCATGTGAGATTGGATGAGACTCGTCTCGATCCCCCCCCTCCTCCCCAAAATCTCACCCAACATTTAAGTTTAAGTTAAATGCAACCTCGGGCTCACCAAGAGCGAGTGGATGGAGTGAATAGGCTCACAAATAAGAAACAAGCAACCTGTAAAATTGGTTACCTTAGTGGTGATGAACAGGTCTTCCCTCTTAACCACCCCCTCCTTCACCTTTTTCTTGATCACCTCTCCTATATCAGGCTCGACTCGATATAGATGAGCGGTGTCTATGTGCCGGTAGCCCACGTCGATACAGTACGACAAGGTCTCCAGCATTTTGTCCCAGCCGGTGTAGTCGAATTCATCCTAAAAATAACAGATTTTATGTATTGTCCGCCAAGTCAGTGCTTTAACATTTTTAGGGTTCCGTACCCAAAAGGTAAAAACCTTATTAGGTACTAAGACTCCACTGTCCGTCTGTCCGTCCGTCTTGTCTGTCTGTCTCCAGGCTGAATCTCGTGAGCCGTATAGCTAGACAGTTGAAATTTTCACTTATGATGTATTTCTGTTGCCGCTATAACAACAAAATACTAAAAATAAAATAAAGTTAAAAATTAAAGGGGGTCGTCATACAAGAAACGTGTTTTTTCAACGTTTTTAACTCGATCTTTAGAATTATAATGGCGTTAACTGTAGTTAACTATTAGACTCTTGAAATTTTCACCGATTACGTAGGTATTACTGTAGCCGGTACAACAACTATATTATACCTGCTGATATCCATGGCAAGCGTAACGCTTTTCAGAAACAAAGAAGCATGTGTGTCTATCTTAATATATAAAAGAAGAAACTGACTGACTGACTGACTGACTGACATATCAACGCACAGCCCAAACCACTGGGTCTAGAGATTCCAAATTTGGCATGTAGGTTCCTTATAAGGTCTAGGGGTGCACTAAGAAAGGATTTTTCAAAATTCACTCCCTAAGGGGGTGAAAAGGGGGTTCAAAGTTTGTATGGGGAAACAAGATTAGTTCGACTATTTTATTCGGAACTTCACAGAAAATACTCCTAATGATAAATGAGTAAACACGTGTTTCAGGTTTTTTGAGAATTCAACCCCTAAAAGGGGGGAAAGGGGTAACAAAGTCTGAAAATCAACATGGGTGTTGTTACTATGGTTTATCGGGTCGCTGGTTATGAAAACAACAACAGTTTTAAAATTCGATGTGGCATACGTAAAATACCATCTCCCTGGATGGTGTGCGATGGGGTTGAAATGTCTAAATATCAATATGGGTGTCGTTTTTAATGTTTTGCCCAAATCACTGGACCAAGAAACTTGAAATTTTGCACATAGATACCTTATACAATGTAGATATCCACTAAGGAAGGATTTTTGGGAATTCCCACGGGAACGGGAAAAAACGGGATTTATATATTGGATTCCGAGTGACCCTATCTCAGTAACTATAATAACTAGACTCTTCAAATTTGATACACAAGTAGGTATTACATTAGTTAAAACATTAATTTCAGGATTTTTCAAAATTCTCACGGGATAAGGAAAAAACGGGATTTATATATTCAGTTCAACGGAATCCTATGAACTGTAATTACTAGACTCTTCAAATTTGGCGTAGAAGTAGGTAATTATAATAGTAAAAAACGGTTTTAAGGATTTTCGGATATTCCCACGGGATAGGGAAAAAACGGGATTTTTCGTTTTAATGGTTGTAGAAAGCTGAAATTCGGCATGTAGATTGCTTGGGAAGTGGAGAGGAGCATTGAGAGAGGATTTTTCAAAATTCCCACGGGAACGGGAAAAAACGGGGTTTTTCGTTTTACTGGTCGTAGAAAGCTGAAATTCGGCATGTAGGTTGTTTGAGGAGTGTAGAGGAGCATTGAGGGAGGACTTTCCGAAATTCCCACGGGGACGAGAAAAAACGGGATTTATATATTCAGTTCAACGGATTCCCATGAACTATAATCACTAGACTCTTCAAATTTGGCATAGAAGTAGATAATTATAGTAGTAAAAAACAATTTTAAGGATTTTCAGAAATTCCCACGGGATAAGGAAATAACGGGATTTTTCGTTTTACTGGTCGTAGAAAGCTGAAATTCGGCATGTAGGTTGCTTTGCTTGGGAAGTGCAGAGGAGAATTGAGAGAGAACTTTCTGAAATTCTTACGGGAACGAGAAAAAACGGGATTTTGCGTTAAACTGGTTGTAGAAAGGTAAAATTTCAAAATTCAAAAGTTTATACTGTAAATAGGCCACAAAGGGCTCTTTAACCGAATTCAAAAAAGGAGGAGGTTATGCATTCCACTGTATGTATTTTTTTTATGTAGGTATGTTCACCGATTTTTCGGTCAATTGTGGACCGATTTTAAAAATTATTTTTTTATACGAAAGAATATAATATACTCCTGAGACAGTCCCATTGTCACCAAATCAGGATCTGATGACGGGATCTCAGGGAAATCGAGGGCAACCTTCAAATTTTGTAGGCACGCATTACGTTTTTCATATATTTTCTCAAGCTATTTAAGTGTTTGCGTCTGGTAGACATCATCTCATGTTGATGAGCTGATGATGGAAGGTAAAACTCCTTAACGGTTCGGAGTTCAGGATATTTTTTCAAATATTATAGGTACGTATAGACCGATAGTTGTATTTTTGCAGGTTATTCAGGTGAGCTGATGATGGAAGGTTAAACTCCTTAACGGTTAGGAGTTATAGGAAGTTTCTTTAAATATCATATCATGTATAGACCTTTAGTTGTATTCTTTCTGGTTATTCAGATTTTTAGTGCTCGCTTCCGAATTAGTGAAAAACATTGTATACAAAGAAATACTGTAAAGGATCGTATCTACGTGAAGTTTAGTCGTGCTTGCTTGCACGCTTGCTTGCACGCTTACTTGCACGCTTTCTTGCACGCTTACTTGCTTGCGTGCATGCATGCTTGCTTGCATATTATATTGCATATTGGTTCTTTGGAATACTCATGGTACACGCGAGCGACGCCGCGGGCAAAAGCTAGTGTGTTATAAAGAAACGCGACGTTGTGTAGAAATTGAGGCGCAAGCCACACAGAAGAGACGTGGGACGGGGGCGCGTCGCAGTCGCACAGCCCCTTGAAGCAGTTTTCATACTAAACGTATAGAAGCGTCGCGATCCAAAGCAGACAGAAGAGACGGGGCGGAGACGCGGCCTGCGAACAAACGGCGCGGGCTGCGACGCGCCACCGCCCCACGTCTATTCTGTGTGGCTTGCGCCAAACCACAGAATAACTAATAGTAATAGTGTAGCCTGATATAGGTAGCCCTCTTGATAATCGTCCTTAGTAAAAGGGTGTGAGGTGCACAGATATTTCCGAAGTATAAAGCTGCGTACGGACTGCGCGTACTCGGGTACGCCATGTACGGCATGTACGCGTACAGTGTACGTGTACGTGTACAGTACGTGTACGTGTACGTGTACAGTGTACGCGTACATGGCGTACGGACATGACGTTCCAAGACACGCAAGCCAGGGTACGCGTACCCGAGTGCGCGCAGTCCGTACGCAGCTTTACCTTATCGTTGACTCCAAGCCAGGTGCCGTATCCCAGCGCTGGGATCTGGTAGCCACTGTTGAGCTTAAACGTTGGTATGTTGACCTGAAACACGGAAAAAGCACTATGATGAAATACAGTCACTACTACCTCAGATTGTTGCTCGAACGATTTTCTTGCAAAAAGTGTAACATAAAGCGCCTAGAGTTCGTCTTGTAAGTGCATAAACATCACTGTCCTACCTCAGATAGTTGCTCGAACGATTTCCTTGCAAAAAGTGTAACATTAAGCGTATAGAGTTTGTCCTGCCTCAGATTGTTGCAAGAGCAATTTCCTTGTTAAACTCGAACATTAAGCATCCAGACTTCGTCTTGTCGATGCATTACCATCACTGGTCTACCTCAGATTATTGCTAGAATGATTTCCTTGTAAAAACTTTGAGATCAAGCATTCAGAGCTCGCCTTGTCGATGCTTATGCATCAAAGTTTTACCTCAGATTGTTGCTTCAAAGCTTTCCTCGCAACAAGTCTAGCATCGGGCACCCAGACCTCGTCTTGTAGATGCACAAAACATCACTGCTCTACTTCAGATTGTTGCGAGAACCATTTCATTGCAACAAGTCTAGCAATGGGCACCCATAACTCATCTTCTAGATGCATAAACATCAAGTGCTACCTCAAACTGTTGCTTGAAAAGCTTTTTCGGAACAAGTCTAGCATTGGGCACCTAGAGCTCGTCTTGTAGATGCACAAACATCATCATTGTAGATGCCTTACCCCAGATTGTTGCTCGAACATTTTGCTTGCATTATACACAATTGCATTGAACATTGTGTCAGTAAGTGAATGAGTCAGTCAGTCGATCAGTTCTTTTCTTTAGATAAATTATCGGAACCAAATTATGTAACAGAAAAACAGTAGTTGCATAATAAAACAGTTTGTTTTTATGTCTTTATCGCAACGATAAGGCGTGGGAAGTCAACAGAGCCATCTTATCTTTGTTTCTTACATTTGCATAATAGTTTAATTTGTGATGTAATTATTGCTACTTAGCCCAACCAGCGAGCCGTCTCGAGTTTCATCATCATCATCATTTCAGTCGTAAGAGCACTGCTAAACATAGGTCTTCCTTAACGTTTGCCAAAAGGACCAGTCCTGCGCTGAAATTTTAACGTAAGCGTTGTATTTTAAAATACAAATGTTGTAAATAATTACTTTTAGAAAGACCATAAAAATTATTCAGTCATAACACCATCGTCATCAGAGCTGTCTGTATCATCACCCGTATGAACAAAATAAATGGATAAATTAGTGTTTGATACGAGTAGGTTCTATATATAGGTATTATATCGACGGTTAAAAGGCAAAACGCATGAAGCGACATTTTTGGATCTTTAAATGAAACCCGGCTCAAACGACGGAGAAAAATTCGCTGATTTCAAATATGTATATATACTTAACTCATTTTGACAAAAAGTGTCGCTTCATGCGTTTTGCCTTTTAACCGTCGATATGTATATTTGACATTATACAAATAGCTTAACCTACCAGTGTTAACAATTACTTCATTTCGCGGAATTATATTTAATCATTTATAAGTACTGTTGTGCTAACGGTACTCTCGAATCCCTTTCTAAACGCGGTTTGATAATACCTAGATACATAGGTAAGATTATTGCAAGTTAAATAAAAGCTTGTAATAAGACAAGTACCTATGGATGAATGCAATATAAAATACAACAGACTACCTATAACTCAATAAAGTCATTGTCAGTGTTTAGTGATGATCAAATTGTCGTATCTAACCAACGCAACGCGTCTAAAAATAAGCACGAAACCGGCAACTTCTATGTTATGTCTGAAACAGAACGCTTGTGCACTGCAAGGAATTTAATTGTCCGGAAATCCCATTTTTCACGGTCCGATGTGGCACGAAAAAAACCGGCCGAGTGCGAGTCGGACTCGCGCACGAAGGGTTCCGTACCATTATCTATAAAAAATTGCGGTTTACGATTTATGACGTATTAAAAAAAACTACTTACTAGATCTCGTTTAAACCAATTTTCGGTGGAAGTTACAGGGGGGGGAGGGACACACATTTTACCACTTTGGAAGTGTCTCTCGCACAAACTATTCAGTTTAGAAAAAAATGATATTAGAAACCTCAAAATCATTTTTTGAAGACCTATCCGTAGATAACCCACACGTATGGGAAAGATGGAAAAAATATTTTTTTTGATTTTCAGTTCGAAAAGTAAAAGTACCTACCCCCAAAATTTATTGTTTTTTTTTTACTAATTTTTGTGTGAAAATCTCAATGAAGTTCACAAAATACATCTACTTACCAAGTTTCAACAGCATAGTTCTTATAGTTTCGGAAAAAGGTAGCTGTGACACACGGACGGACAGACAGACATGGCGAATCCATAAGGGTTCCGTTTTTTGCGTTTGGATTACTTTTAATTCGTAGTGATAATTTTAAACAAAAGCTTAATTAAGTACTTATACCTATTATAAATTTAAAATTGTAAAACCGAGCGCTTTACCGTTTCTGTATAAAAATAATTGGAAGTGCACATGTCACAAAGTTACTGGTCAAGGTCAACGAGAATCCGTTGAGAAATGCGACTTGTAGAAGACTACAGACGGATTAAGAAAACATTTTAGCTCAAGTTGAAACGATGCTTCTATATATTCCCAATATTACTACTAACTGGTAGTTATTTGATACGAATCAGTAATAATTAGTAGAAATACTCGAAGAACACAAAATAAAAACAAAATATTTATACTAGACTTGCCTTCGCCATTGCGTGCGTCTCCCCGAAGGTGCAAATACTGACTGAGTAAATAGAATAAAGTGTTTGAATTAAAGCGGCAATGTTTTGCAACGATAGGTAACGTCTGTTATAGGACTTATAGGTTTATGAAACTTACATAATATAAGTTATTTAATACGTTCGCGGACATATTTTTAAAACAATATGGCCGGGGAAAATGTAAGCACAATTTTATTGTTCGCGCTTGGGTTTTTCTCGGCCGAGCATTTTTGGACGCTCTTTTTTCAGAATTAAGTAGTTTTAGGGTTTTTTTACTCGGACTAAGGGCGTTATTGCTTTTGACGATTAAAAAAATGTCCCTAATTTTCCAAACAAATTATTTGTGTCAGTTTGTTACGAACCAAATATAAACTATATGAAAAAGTCACAAAACTGATTCTAATAAATTAGAAAACCCTTTTCTTTGTAAAAATGAATGGTACTCGTGATTTTGAATAAGAAAACTCCAAAATTTCCTAATTAAAAAAAAATAGACTGTACAGACCAACCAACTTTCTGTGAATTGAAAATGTTTTTACGCCGTTAGCATAGAGTGTAGTATTGCTTGGTCGTGATTCACAGATAAGTTGGTTAGTCAGCACATACGAGGCGTTCAATATAAAGTGAGAATGAGATGCAAACTCTTTTAATATTGCGAAATTAAATACTGGCCGGTAAAGCTAATCTATCTAGCTGATTGCTATGAAAAAAAAAACTAACTGTCTTTTGTTTAAAAAAATATACGGTAATTTCTTTGCAATGCTATTGAGTACGTTAGCGAAAATGGAGAAAATTGAACTGCGCGCCGTTATCAAATACTTGTGTTTGAAAAATTTTTCTACGGACCAAGTCAATTTGGATTTGCGGGACACTTTAGGGTCTAATGCTCCTCCGTATTCGACAGTCGCACGTTGGTGCGCCGAATTTAGACGTGGAAGAACATCGACAATGGACGACCCCTGCTCCGGACGCCCTACTACAGCAGTAACTGAAGAAATTGTGAAAAAAGTCGAAAACTCAGTTTTGGCGGATCGTCGTGTCACGGTTCGTTTTATAGCTGAAAATGTAAAGATTTCAACGGGGAGCGTGCATAATATTTTACATGAACGCTTGGGTATGAAAAAGGTATCTGCACGTTGGGTACCAAGAATGCTTACTGACACGCAAAAACAAACTAGACTAGATTTGTCAAGAAGCTTTGAACCTGATGCAGCAAGACCGGGAACTTTTTTTGGCGCGATTTATAACAATGGACGAAACATGGCTCCATCATTACGACCCAGAAACGAAATTGCAGTCTGTGACATGGAAAAGGCCATCATCTCCAACTCCGAAGAAATTCAAGGTGAGCCCATCTGCCGGTAAGATCATTGTTAATGAATGTTAAGCCTTATAGCATTGTGGATTAACATGGCAATACATGAGTATTTCATAGTTTATAATTTTGATGAATTTAGACTATGGCAATACTGCAACAGTTGTCAAACTCTGTTCGTTTCCTCTTTCCGTGGTGTAAATATGTAAAACTGATTGTCCTTTGTTTTGTGGAACTCTATCAACACATATCTAATGTAATCCTGCCGCTAACGTCCAATTTCATTGTACCGTAAATACAAGAAGCTCTATCACGATATCTTGGCTTTGTTATTTCTCGCCTGCTGACGCTCCCCGCTCATCTGCACACCACATAGTACTCTGCTACAGGTTAAGGGTCCAGGCATAGCAATCAGAAGTCCCTGCCCAACACCAAAAAGAAGAAACTCAAGAAACATTTAGCGGGTGAGTGCTCAGCTTGTTTTTTTTTGGTGACACGATGCCGGCAGATAACCTACAAGACGGCCATGTGCCAGGTATGCCACCACCTATGCTTAATGGCGGCACTAACATGATAGAAAAGCTTACGGGCGTTGAGAATTTTAACGCATGGAAATTTGGAATGCGGATGGTGTTGACTTTGGAAGGCTTATGGAGTTGCGTTGAGGGACAGGACACGGATGCCGCACGAGGTCAGAGAGCGCTGGCGCGCATATGCCTCTCTGTGCACACTTCTCTTTATCAATATGTGCGGAATGCTTCGACTCCAAAAGAGGCTTGGAGGAGTCTCTCAGCTGTTTTTGAGGATAAAGGTCTTTATCGAAGAGTGCTTTTGATGCGGCAGCTTCATAGAATAGAATTTGCAAAATTTTCAAGCATGTGTGAATATATCAACAAAGTTATGCTCCTTGTCCAACAATTAGCAGACATAGGAAAGGAAATTGAAGACACAGAAGTCGCTGAAATTTTGTTGAGTGGTTTGCCGCAAGAATATGACGTGCTGGTATCCAACATCGAGACTGCGTGCATCAACGAGACGTTATCAAGCGAGGTGGTGCGTTCTCGCTTGTTACAGGAAGAACACCGGAAGCTCAACAATGATTGTGAAGAAGCTACCAATGTGGCGTATATTACCAGGAAGAAGCCTATTATTTGTCACTTTTGCAAGAAACCGGGGCATAAGAAGATACATTGTTACATGATGAAGAAAAAGAAGCAGACAACTGATCGTCGAGATGTTGTTTTTGTTGTTCGGGAGCCTTTGGCCGAGGCTTTTGCTGTGCAACGGAAGGAATGGATCGTCGACTCAGGATGTACCTCTCATATGTGTAGCAACAGAAACTTTTTCATAAACTTTAAGCCATGTTTAAGTGAAGTGTCAATAGCAAATGGTGACAGGTTATCTTGTTTAGGTATAGGTAATATTAACATTGTTTTGAATAACAAATGTCACTTATTGTCTGATGTTATGTATGTTCCTGATCTCTCAACCAACTTATTATCAGTTAGCAGGCTTACTGAAGAAGGGTTCACAGTTTTGTTTACTAAAAATTGTTGTAATATTAGCTTTGAAAGTGAGATAATTGGTACAGCTAGAAAAGTCAGTAATGTTTATAGGTTAAATGGTGGTGTTATGTTTGATAAGGTCTTGCAGGTCCATTTGGAGCATTCTTCAGCCACTCTGCAGGATGAAGTGCAGAGGGATCAGAGTGCAATGGTTACTGTGGTGCCAGCGGGTGTTTGGCACAAGAGACTTGGGCATTTGAGTCATGGAGGTATGTGTGCTCTGCGGGATAGGGGTCTTTTGTTGCAGATGGGAGATCTGAAGAAAGGACCGGCGTGCGTGCGCTGCCTGGAGGGGAAGCAATCCGCGGCTGTTTTTCCCGAACGTCAGGCAAACCGTGCTTCACGACCGCTGGAGCTCATACACTCCGATGTTTGTGGGCCCATGTCAACTTGCAGTATGGGAGGAGCAAGATACCTTTTAACATTCACCGATGACTTTTCGAGGAAGACATTTGGTTACCTACTGAAGTTTAAATCTGAGGTAATGTCATGTTTTATTAACTTTAAAGCTGTAGTAGAAAAGCAAACTGGTTTGCCTATAAAGTGTCTAAGATCTGATGGTGGTGGTGAATATTGTAATAAGAAATTTAGTACTTATTTAAAAAGTCAAGGTATTATTCACCAGACCACCATGCCCTACTGTCCTCAACAGAATGGCCTCTCGGAGAGAATAAATAGAATTTTATTTGATAAAGTTCGGTGTATCCTGCTGGAATCGGGTCTTGCCAAGGAGTTCTGGGGAGAAGCGGTAATGACGGCTATCTATCTTAAAAACAGATCTCCCACAAGAGCTTTGGCGGGATCTATTCCAGAACAGGTATGGACTGGAGCTCCTGTGGATCTCAGTCATCTTCGTGTGTTTGGGTGTGTTGCATACACACTTATTCCAAAACAGAGGCGTACATGCAAGTTAGATGCCAGATCTAAAATGTGTATTTTTGTAGGATACAGTGACACTTCTAAAGGATATAGGCTGGTAGACCCTTCTGAACCTAGAAAGATTATTTACTCACGGAATGTAGTATTTTTAGAGGAAAGTTTTATAAAGGATATGAACGGACATTTTAGCAAAAATTTATTATACAATTTTAATTATACTTATACACCTGATTTTATTTTTACAAATGATTTTAAAGATAACTGTGATACTACGAATAGGAATTATTTAAATAGTAGTAGGGCTCCTAGGAAAAGTGAGCATATTGAATCTAGTCTTAATGATTTGTCTGTGATTTCAGCATCATCAGATCCTGAGTACTGCACAGGTGATGAAGAGGATGTTAGCGAGAATTCCCGGCATGATGCTCGGGAGTGTAGCAGTGCCTCGGATGCGGACGTGGCGTCTCGTGAAGGGGAAGTGGTGGTGTCTCGTCCAGGGCAAGATGTTCCTGTGACCGACATGTTACACCCGACGGAGTCTGGTCCAGGGCAAGATGTTCCTGTGACCGACATGTCACATCCGGCAAGGTATTGTCCAGGGCAAGATGTTCCTGTGATGGAGCCGGAGCCTGTGACTCGTCCAGATGTTTCTGGTGGTATCGTCACTTCACGACCCGTCCGCAGTACTCGCTGCAAGGTCCCTTCAAGGTATGACAGTTATGATATGTCTTTGTTAGCTCAGGGTGAGACTGAACCACTTACATATGATGAAGCTATGTCTTCTCCATGTAGTATAGAATGGCAAAGTGCCATGCAAAAAGAATATGACGCGCTCATAAAGAATGAAGTGTGGTCTTTGGTAGATCGTCCTAAGGACGCTAACATTGTCAAATGTAAGTGGGTTTTTAAGGTAAAACAAGATATTTCAGGTAAGGATAAGTTTAAAGCGCGATTGGTTGCTCGTGGCTTCTCACAAAGGAGAGGTATAGACTACAATGACACATTTTCTCCGGTAGTACGCCACAGCACTATGCGTATCTTGTTTTCTCTAGCTAATGATTTAAATATGGATATTGACCATGTGGATGTTGCAACAGCATTTCTTAACAGTAAATTAAATGAAATTATTTATATGGAGCAGCCTGTAGGTTTTGTAGACAATGACAGTAAGGTATGTTTGTTGCACAAAAGCATATACGGTCTAAAACAAGCCAGTAGGATGTGGAATGAAACAGTACATCAGTTATTGACAAATAATGGCTATATGCAAAACAAATGTGAACCCTGTGTGTATGTAAAGAAAAATAATAATTTATTGACAATAATTGCTCTCTATGTTGATGACCATTATATTTTTAGTAATGACTTAAAGACTAAGAATGAATTGTTAAAGCTTTTAGAATGTAATTTTGAAATTAAAAACCTTGGAGCCTTAAGTAATTGTTTGGGAATAAATGTGACTCGTGATAGAGCTAAAGGTTTATTGAGGTTGGATCAGACTCAATATATAAAGAGATTGTTGAGGCGTTTCGGCATGGAGAACTGTAAAAGTGTCTCTACGCCTATGGTAGTTAATTCAAAATTGCATAAACCACAATCAGATTGTTTGGATGATGAGATTTACAAATATAGAGAATTATTAGGTTGTTTAATGTACCTTTCCGTTTGTACTCGGCCAGACATTGCGTATGCGTGTAGTCAGTTGAGCCAATTTAATCATGACTTTGATAATACGCATTGGTTAGCCGCCAAACGCATTCTAAGATATTTAGCGGGAACGTTGAATTATGCTCTATGTTTTTATAGATCATATGATTTCAACATAACCGCTTTTGCAGATGCGGATTGGGCAAATGACTGTGTGGACCGTAAGTCGTACACTGGCTACATAGTGAAGCTAGGTAGGAATAACATCAGCTGGGAGTCACGTAAACAGCGCTGTGTGGCTCTCTCTAGCACCGAGGCTGAGTACATAGCTATTAGTGACATATGTAAAGAGTTGTGTTTTATTAAGAATTTTGTCTCTGAATTTCTAGCTAATAATATTGATGTATTATTATATAATGATAACCAGAGTGCACACAAGCTCTTAGAAATAAAAGAATATTGTCACAAGAAAACTAAGCATATAGACCTTAGGTACCATTATGTCAAAGATTTAATTCAGAAAGGTTTTGTTAAAATTAAATACATGCCAACTGACGATATGGTTGCTGACATACTGACCAAACCTTTGAGTTTCATGAGGCATCATAAATTTTTGGATGGCATGAATATTGTAAATGTATTGTAACTTGATTTTGTGTCAAAATTAGTTGAGTGTATACTGTATAGGCATGTCATGTTGTATGTGTCTTGTTGTTACTTTGTCTAACTAATTTGTTGACTCTATCAATGTTATAAGAGCTTAAGGGGTGGTGTTAATGAATGTTAAGCCTTATAGCATTGTGGATTAACATGGCAATACATGAGTATTTCATAGTTTATAATTTTGATGAATTTAGACTATGGCAATACTGCAACAGTTGTCAAACTCTGTTCGTTTCCTCTTTCCGTGGTGTAAATATGTAAAACTGATTGTCCTTTGTTTTGTGGAACTCTATCAACACATATCTAATGTAATCCTGCCGCTAACGTCCAATTTCATTGTACCGTAAATACAAGAAGCTCTATCACGATATCTTGGCTTTGTTATTTCTCGCCTGCTGACGCTCCCCGCTCATCTGCACACCACATAGTACTCTGCTACAAAACGGACCTGACGATACTAGCGCCAAATAGCCTCTCATGGAAAACCCTCATTGAGCCGACCTCGGACTTTGGACGGTAAGTAGAGATTTGCAAGCAATCGGATTTTTATGCTACATCGTTTCGGAAAATTACGTTAGACCCGACTGAGAAGAAACGACAAGAAACTCAGTCGGGGTGAGGTCAGATTTGGGAAACCTAACCGCAGGGGCCGGTATCGGTTAAAATAGTGGGAGTTACCCACGTGTGGTGTACAGTGGGGGACGGCGTCGTCGCCTCCTCCGGAGGGGACGGTGACATGAGTAAAGAAACTAGTGTTACCCCTGTGGTGTTATGGGCATCTACTATTTGATTTGACTCGGGCTTGTTTATGACGCTAATATCGACAGCGGAGTCTGTGAGATCGTCACGCGGACGCCTAATCAAATTTAGAGCGCACAAACACAAGCTCTGTTGGGCAGCTGTGGCCTCGCGGAGGCCTTTAACAAGTTCTGAAGTCTCGTCAATGTTGCATTGACAAAATTAGTGTTGATGGCATTGACAAGAAAGTTGACACACTATTTATACTGTCACGGAAAAATCTTAACAGCGCGATTCAGCATAGTCCGATTGTCTGTACATCGCCATCTAACGCACAATAGCATAAGTTACAAAACATAATATAATATCACTGCTAGACAGTCCGGCTGATGGCGAATTGCTCGTTTTGTGCGATGAGCTATCGCATCCAGTAGACGAGTATACTCGTTTTGTTTTTGACAGTACAGTCTGGATTAGGGCAATCGGCAAATACTTCCACAGCCGGACTAATGAGGGTTTTCTATGAGAGGCTATTTGGCGCTAGTATCGTCAGGTCCGTTTGTCAACTTTGACATTTGTTGTATGGGTGCAACGTCAAATAGACCTTACGATACTAACGCCATCTAGCGATATTCCACCTGTCAGAAAACCCTCATTGCGTCCCGTACTATTGTAGTTAAATTTAATTTAAATGTGCCGTTTTGGAGAAGTGCGACAAAAACACCATAATACCTACGAGATTTTATTTATTTATTTATTGGGAAACAAACAGCTTAAGTTAATACATAAATCATTAAAAAGATTCCTATTATCACATCAGCCAAAGCAGTTTCCACTTATAGCTAATTTTTAACATCCTTATGCTCAGATATATTCTTATATGAATTTACTACTACTTAAAAAGAAAATACAATTAGCTAACCACATTACTCAATTTATAAATAACCAACTGAATCGCATACTTATATGTCTCCAGCAAAACAAACTTTAACTATTCATAAGCAAACAGGGTTTAACTATGATACTTTTACATTGCAGACTCAAACTCTTGCAGTTTTATACCTACCCTAAATAAATCTGTGTGCGAGTATTTCACATTTTTATACATTAGATTAGCTGTTGCCCGCGACTCCGTCCGTGAAGAAAAGTAGCCTACGACCTATTCTCAGACCTACCGAACATAGAGAAAAAAAGTTTCATAAAAATCGGCCAAGCCGTTTCGGAGGAGTTCGGTAACAAACACCGTGACACGAGATTTTTATATATTAGATTCACCCTTCTTTTGATAATTTTAGCTAACGAGTTATCTCGTCTACTGGCTCTAAAAAGAGTTTTACCAGGGCGAGTTAAATCGTCTTTCCGACGAAGAACATCATTTCTATATTTCGTACTAAATACAAACTGAAATATAGATGCACAGAAAAAACCCCAGAAAAAAGACCAATGCTGGGAATCGAACCCAGGTCCTCAGCATTCCGTGCCGCGTGCCATACCCCTACACCACCACTGGTCTAGAGATTAGACACGAATCTTTCCTATACATCATACATTTCAATCTGCTAAATCATCACCTTATGCATTCCCAGCATTGGTCTTTTTTCTGGGGTTTTTTCTGTGCATCTATATTTCAGTTTGTATTTAGTACGAAATATATGATTTCACGGGATGACCGTAAAAGTAATAAAAAAATGAAGTTGAAAAAATAAGTACAAAAAAGATACTTCATAGCTAACATCATTTCTGTTGACGAGTTAACTCGTCTACGGGACTGAGGAGCAGATATCATTATACTGTTTTAAACTTTCGTGATTTTCACTCATAGTTACTATACTACACAGGACTTATCACGCAATTAATATTTACCTCGACGTTTCGGCCATATTGCAGCAGCCGTGGTCACGAGTTAACTGAAGTGTAGGGTGTCAAGTTCGTTTAGCCGCTCGAGTCTTTCGAACTACCCGCACTTGATTCCGATTAGAATCAGCACCCGTATCTCGAACTACCCGCACTTGATCAAGATTTTTTTTCAGATATAATTTCACTGAACTTAAGATACTATGTAGACTTTATGTATAGTCGACCAAGAAACTCCTTTGCCACCCTAAAGTTCAATGTCAGTTGTATGACTTAAGACATCAAAGGCTATTTTCACTAACAAATCAATGTGACAATCAGCCTTATTGTTTTTATTCTGATGTAGGAACTGTCACAAAAAATGGTAAACCACTTACTTGGTCGACTATACGACTTTGCAGAAACGAAATGGTTAAGAACACTCACAGCTGTGAGCTCGGGTTCGATCCCACGACCCACTCCTCCACTACGCTCTCCCTACAAACATAATATCAAACAAAATCTTAATATATTTTTCCATAGTGACGTAAAATTGAACTATTCCTAGACCAATAGATAAGATATAAGATCTATTGGCCGATAGCGAATAATCACGCAGGTATTAAAGGTTTAATATCACGACGTTATAGAAATGGCGGAGGATTAACTAATTAGAATAAGCAACATATAATTAACTTACGTCAGATTTTGACAAGAGTAATCTTTGTAGTCATTCATAGAAAAACAAGTGAACAACGATAGCAATATTATTATTTTTGTTTATGAATGGTACCGACGAGGTCGGTTGATATCCTATGTTCTTTAGTACCTTGTCACTATATGGGTGGATCAACTATTTCTTGTTGCTATTCTGACCCATCAGCGAGGGGACAAAAGTAGTACAGTTTAATTAGAAGAAATGTTGTGTCACATTAACTAACATGCTTATTAGATGACCAATTGTAGAAGGGGTTTAAAACTACCACTAAAATGCATGTTTGGCAAATTTTAATCAGATAAACTTACGGTTTAAAGAGTTACTCAGGAGACCGTCACTATAGCAACGAGTGACAAGAAAAAGTTGATCGACCCATATACTATAAAATACAATAATAGTATTTTATATAAAAGTTCAGACACGAAGTTAACTTATTTCCCTTATGTTAATTCAGGTTATAAACATCTGAGTGCTAAATTTCATCGGAACCCGCCAAACCGTTTTAGCGTGAAAGAGTAACAAACATTCACACATCCATCCATCCATACTTTCATGTTTATAATACATATCTAATATATAAAAATCTCGTGTCACGGTGTTTGCTATGGAACTCCTCCGAAACGGCTTGACCGATTTTTATGAAACATTTTTGTCCATATTTGCTAGGTCTGAGAATCGTAAAAGGTCGTAGGCTATTTTTTATACCCCTATCCTTCGCAGACGGAGTCGCGGGTAACAGCTAGTATTTTATAATATTAGTAAAAAGGTAAGAAGTAGGTACTTATAATATATAAAACGAACGACGAAGCATGTTGCGGATTTTTATTTCTGTTTTTGTTAAGTGTTTGACGATGCGTGTTGCAGATAATATTTAAAAAAATATATATAAAAGAACTAAGATGTAGTAAGTGTTAAACAACAAGGTACAATTTAGTATTCAAATCTAAATTTTTCTCGTTTTGTCGGTCGACGCTTTATTGCTTATCTCAATCCAGATAAACACGTACTTAAATACAGATTAACGTCTAAATCTCGAGAACAATCATTCGTATTATTCATATCTTCTATACATATAATAAATCTGTAACAAGTCGGTGTCTGTACATTGAAGATATTTAAGAAAAACTGTCACTAGGGCTATTTATTAGCGCAATAGAACCCGAAACAATGATTTTTAGAATTATTGTCTGTTTGTCTGTTTATCTGTTTGTCTGTTTGTCTGTGCGTTTGTGCGCGCTAATCTCAGAAACGGCTTAAGCTAGAAGGATGCGGTTTTCACTGATATGTTGGTATTTTCTTGGATTAACATTTAGTGTTTGTTTCATTTCAATCGGTTCACAAATAAGAAAGATACGTCTATTTTAAGAATTTATCGAACAGTTTTTAGAAGAATTAATAAGCTGAAGAGTTTGTTTGTTTGTTGTTTGAACGCGCTAATCTCAGGAACTACTGCTCCGATTTGAAAAATTCTTTCAGTGTTAGATAGCCCATTTATCGAGGAAGGCTATAGGCCATATATCATCACGCTAACACCAATAGGAGCGGAGCGGAGCGGAAGAATGTTTCAAAATCAGGGGTTTTTGAAGTAAAACAACTATAGGCACGCTTGACTTGGGAGTACGGTGATGAATGCGAACGCGGGTGGGCGGTTGCGGGGGCGGGTAAATTTTTTTTATATCGAGGAACTAAGGAGAGCCATAATTGATGAAAAAGCAAATTTGTTAAAAAGCATAAGCTGCCCAAATTACTAATTCCACGCGGACGGAGTCGCGGGCAAAAGCTAGTACTTAGGTACATATATCTGCCTGCTCCGACCGGGATCGTAAGCTTTGCTTAGTTTGGGACTAGGTCTGGGATGTACTTACCAAAAAAAATAACCTATCGTTTTTATATTTTTCTTGGAAAGAATAGGAAATACATACATAAGTACATACGGGTCAAACACTTCTTCGCAGTCGGGTAAAAAGAAGAGAAAAAGAAGTTTTATGAATTTACTGTTTAATAAGGTGGTACGAAGTTCGTCGGGACAGCTAGTCTTATATATATAAATATGAATCCCTATTTCCCTTGGTCACGGCATCACGCATGAACGGCTGGACCGATTTCACTAATTATTTTTTTGTTGTGTTCGTCATTGTCAGGGGAAGGTTCTTATGAAAGAAAAAATTAAGAAAATTGCGCGGAAAATTAGAAAATATAAGAAAAATTACCGTCCATAATAACTTTTCTAATGTACCTAACCTTGTGGCGTTTGACATAACTGCCAGTCGTTTGACAGTTGGCGTGATTAACAGAATACGATTGTTTAAATTAAATGTACGGGTCGAAATTTTATTCATAAAACTAGCGACGCGCCCCGACTTCGTGTGGGTGTAGTTTGGGGAAAAAGAGGTATATAAACTTACCACCTTAAATTATAGACTTTCTTTATTTTTCACACCTATTTTTCAAAGTTACACCCGTGCGAAGCCGGGGCGGGTCGCTAGTGTTTAATAAAATAAATAAATAAGGAAACCGAAATTCCTAAATGTTAATAATTCAATTAAATATGTTTTTTGTCGATAGCGAATTATTTACATAATATCAGGTTTGGATGGTGACTAAAAATCACGATGTAGATAATAAAAGTAAGTATACCATATCAGTAGACGTAACGTGCCAAGTAGGTACCTATCTAATTTAATGTGTGTTATTAAAATTTTTAAAAACCCCCAACGCAATTTAGTCTAAGATCCCTTCCGCAGCATGCAAAAGAGCTGATAACTTTGGAACGGCTGGACCAATTTTTATGAAACATGTCTAAGAACCATTGCCAAGAAACCTGCTTTCAAATAAAAAACCGCATCCAAATCGGTTCATCCGTTTAAGAGTTATAATGCCACAGACAGACAGACACACACACACACACACACATAGCGGTACAAACTTATAACACCCCTCTTTTTGTGTCGGGGGTTAAAAATTATATTCATGTCATGTTTCTAACTAAATCACACCAGCAATCTACAGCTGACATACGGATAAATGAAATACCTACGTATTCATTTTGTTTGCTCGATTTTGCTAAGCTACTACGGTCAATCGAAGAATGAGCTTGCTCAGAACGATTGGCTGTATTAATGCCTTCCCATTCACTTTAATAAGAACTGGGGATCACGTTGGATGCGGATGGCACGGACCGATCTGTTTGGCGAGCCTTGGGGGAGGCCTATGTTCAGGCAAGTACCTGCTCTGCCACGGCAGACAGGGAAAGGCGAGGGGGAGCCTAGTGGGTGGAAGCGACCGTGCCCTCGGTACCGCTCTGCTTTCAGAGCAGGACATGAGGGCGCGGGAGCTAACGTGAGGGCACGTAAACCCGGCCTGCCGGGAACGTGGGCCGCTGCGGAGGCTATGAGGAGTAAACCTCTATAAAAAATCCGGCACCAGCGGGGGAGGGCAGGGAGAACCGAGCCCGCGTTAAACGGTGTCAGTGAGGGGCCCCATCCCGGGGTGGTCAGTGGGCGTTGCGGTGTCTCTTATTCTCCCGTGGCGTTCACAATGACAAATTAGGGAATCCGTGTGGTCGTTAGTGGGTGTGCCTGTTGAGAGGAGAGCCCCACATACTCCCCATTTCCCTGAACGGGGAGATGCGATGCATAAGGTGCATTTACCACACCAAAAAAAAAAGGCATATGTTCAGGCAGGCAGGTCTTTCGGCTGAAATTTAATGATGATTCACTTTAATTACCCCTATTAGGTAAGTTTACTAGAAAAGAACCCTCATTAATGGCGGTGATGCATAATTTAACTGTTCATTCACAATGAGGCTTTTGTTGATTTGCCAAAGTGACTTATCTACGATATACTTATTACACGTTTATGAAAAAGGATTACGGCTGAGTGTTCTACCTGGAAATAATTAAGTGTTATTGTCAATTTTTTGCGTTATCACCATTAATGAGGGTTTTTTCTAGTAAGTAATCATTTTAGCCGAAAGACGTCCACTGCTGAACATAGGCCTCCCTTAGGCTCACCAAACAGATCGGTCCCGTGCCATCCGCATCCAACGCGATCCCGCAACCTTAACCAGGTCGTCGATCCATCTTGTTGGAGGCCTACAACTGCGTCTTCCGGTCCGTGGACGCCATTCTAGTAATAGGGGTAATTAAAGTCAAAGGGAACGCATAAATACAGCTCATTCTTCGACCGAGTGTCGAAGGATCGACAACCGCTGATGATGCTTCGGAGAGAAGCGAAACACGTGTCTGGGTTTTTGTTTGTGGTACCTAATGGTGGTTCTCTTGGTTGCGAGTTTAGTTAAGTTTAGTTTAATTGGTTGGAAATCACCAAGATAGTTAAAGGTAATATATTAATAATACTTAGGTAAAAACTGGGTGGCCAAATCGTTTAAATTATAAAATTTTGTTATTATTATTTGCTTTTATAATCTACAAATTATCTGTTTACGCATGTAGTCTTATGTAGCTATTAGTGTGCAGTTTATCTATCTACGATCCGATTGATCCGATACGATCCCGGTATCGCCAACGGTGCTGGCTGAAAATCAGCGCTAGGGTGCAAGTATATATACGCCTCAGCATTATGCTGAGACAGTGTCTGATTTGCAACCGCAATGACACACTATCTTTAGCTATCGTGTTGTCTTTTATTTTGTAATAATATTGACGATGCCTTTTGTGTTGTTGTAAATAAATGTATTATCTTTCTTTCTTCTTAAATAGCGACAGATTCACCTTTCTAGAGCACCTAGCAATCCGTTGAGCTACCATGTTCGCTCTGGCTGACAACGCCCTGCGCTCTCTCTCTCTCTATGTCTGCATCGTCCTTTAGGTCAGAGGTAAAATACCTAAACAGAAAAGTATTTTTCTCAAAGATGCAATGAAATGTTAACCTTACGTTCCAAATAATAGGCCGGGACGTATCACGTTGCGGGCGCGGTTAGACGAGTGCTTATATGTATGTAATGGATTTTCATACAGAATTGCAGGCCTAGGCCGGGAAAGCGATTGTCTATTGTTTCATGTGACACAGCATCATGACGTTTATAGGTCTATGGCATCATAGCAGTCAGCCCTAAAAAAAATAGTTGCTTTCTTTGCAATTTTAATTTCTTGAAGTTTTTCATTTATTTCATTGCATGTTTGAGAAAAGCACTATGTTACATACCTACAAGCCTCGGCCGGAACAGGGGTTGCCGGCCTCAAACCTACTCGGCTGGCACGGCAACCCCTTACTTCCCGGCTTCTGTATTAATGGTCTAAGAGCCGTTGAAGAACGACCTTCACCGATCTGTTAACTCGATGAGACATCTTTTTATCAAATATAATTTATAAACAAATAGCCTATGATAACTTGCCTATCGAAAAGTGTTCATAGCAATTTTTTTTTGTTTTATTGTTGAGTGCCTTTAGCCATCTTCCAGCTCCATCATCAGACCCTGGTTACCATCTGGGATCAAAGTACTCCTCAAGACAAATCAAACGAGTCCAAACTCGATGGGGTTGTGTCGTTTTATTGTGGAGTGTCTTTGGCCATACTGAATTAATGAAATTTCGAATTACCCCATCGAGTTTGGACTCCTTTGATTCGTCTTGACAATTACTTTGATCCCCGATGGTAACCAGGGTCTGATGATGGAGCTGGAAGATGGCGAAAGGCACTCCACAATTAAACAAAAAAAAATCTATGAACACTTTTCGATAGGCAAGTTATCATAGGCATATTTGTCTATAAATTATATTTGATAAGAAATAATGTGTCATCGAGTTAACAGATCGGTGAAGGTCGATCTTCCACGTCTCCTCTACTATAATGTACTATTACAGAATGTTCAAAGAGAGAAAAGAGATGATTTCGAGGTATATACATGACTTAGAAACGGCTTTCACTGTGACACCGCTTTTACGCTTAGCACAGCAGTAAACACAATTTGAAGGTGTGTAACAGTTACCAAGCCATATTAAGGGCTCTGTATCCAAAGAAAAAAGCCGAGGTATCCCAGTGGTTCGACCCAATTACTTCTTATGCAGAGACCCTATTTGTAAACATTAACGGAATTATAAACACCAATCAAGTAATTATATTTTTTTGATCTAGATCGCGCGTCATTAGGTATAAATCCAAAGATACCTAATGTTGATTAATTAGGGGATTATCCATAATATGCTAGATAATTCTAAGATCTGTACGACGATAAATTTAATTTCACTAATCAAAACTCTCTGTGTTTACCCGCTAATTGTATTAAATTACAGAGTTAGTATTAAGCTGCGATAAATACTAAGTACTTACCTATGATTATTACGCTCACAAACTTTTTGGCCAAATAAAACATAAATTGTTCGAAATTACCCGTGACCATAAGGCTGGTGCATTTCTCGCCCAACGTATTGGCATCACAATCTAGCGCGGAAATGCTGCCAGCTGTAACCTTACAGACGTCAATCTGTAATGTTCCACCTTATGTGAACATAGTTTAACTTATTTTTTTATATCAAATTAAATTATTTCATACTCAAAGTAGACTATTGAATTATTAAATTATCAAAAACAAGCATTTGATTACTAAAGTATCTGAATGCGAAAGTATCCGAACACCTGACCATGAGAGGTCAATGTGCGAGGCACGTGTAACCTTCAAGCTAATTTTGGATTAAAGAAAATGCAGCTAAAACATATGTGATCATAGTTTTAAATATGATAGTTAAAAATAACTTGTTTTACATAATAAAATGATTTTAAACACAAACGAGGCTATTTAATTATTAATTCATCAAAAACAAGCATTTCATTGCTAAAATACGCAAATAAGATCACTGCATCACTTTCTATATACTAATTTGATACTAATAATACTCTTTGCATCACTGACTCTGGCGGAACAAGATACGAGTTATTCAAAGCTATTTTAAGGCCAAAGTGGACCTAGTGGACCAAGTGGATGAAGTGGAAAATGTGGCCAGTATGGACAATGTGGCCAGTGTAAAATTCGAAGGAGGGGATTTTAGTATAAAAAGGGGAGCGAGACGTGGGAAAAGGAGTATTCTTGTTTGTTACGGGTTCGAAGACGGTTCTCCTAGTGGGGTTAAGGTATCATTTTCGTTGTAACTTTTACTGTGTTTTCTCTTACTGTGCTTTCTTTTATTGTGTTTTCTTTTGTCGTGTTTCTTTTATTGGGTGGATAATTGTTTCTTGTGATAGTTAACGGGGGGGGGTTTTGTGTGATTGTCTGGCTTTGTGTATTTATTGCCAAATATGGTGATGGAATATTCATTGTTGGATAATTACATAGTTGTTTGATAGTTAAAATGGGGTTAGCGGGATTTTGTGGGAATAATGTATGGGTTTTATTTATTTCTTGAGATAGTTAAAAGGGAGGTTCTGTGTGATTGTCTGGCTTTGTGTATTTATTACCAAATATGGTGATGGAATGCTCATTGTTGGATAATTACATATTCGTTGTTAGTTAAATTGGGGTTTAGTGGGTTTTGCGGGGACAGTGTATGGGTTAGGCTGTGTTAGTGTATGAGAACCTATTCGAGCATCAGCTGAAGTAATAGCTGACCTCTGAGAAGTGACAGACGGGTCACCTTGCGGTCGTTAACTGATAGCCTGGCTCTTCTCGGAGGCGTTTAAGTGTAGAGTACCACCTATTGGAGAAGGGTGGGGGTCTGTATTATAACTCAAGAGTCGGACCTAATTTCTCCCTGGGTGTTGAAGGGTTTGGAGCGCCACAACCGGTGTTTCAAACTCATCAATGTCTAGTCCGCTTATCTATTTATATATATATTACACCCTGGTATTCGTCAAACCCAATCCCCTCAGATGGATACCAGGATCACACGGGTATAGGGGATAGAAGCTGAGTTAACCTGCTCAAACGTAGGCATTAGTGTCGGATAGGCCCTCTCTTATCAGTTGGAGAGGGGCCCCGCGGTAATTATAAATGTGGAATCCGGATTCCTGGCTTGCTAATTTCGTGTAGAATAGATGGATAGTTTAGCTGCTAGGAAAGGTTTATAGGGAGTAGGTATAGTCGCCATTAACTAATATCATCGATCTGCATTATACTATTTGATGTTGGAGGGCAGTGTTATGCTATCTGACTTATTTAATATCATTACCATTAACTATTACAAGTTCTTCATTAAGCTATTTTACGTTGTGGGAAAGGGTTACATTTGTTGACCCAACTATCGAAGCTGAGATCTTTTTGACTGACTTTGACTTTGACTACCTCTAGTACTTACCGACGGATGGAAGATTTCAGGGTTTGCTTTCATCCATATGTCCTACATTACAAACGCTGGTAGCTGCTATTGAGTGAGTCAAAATAAAACTCAACAAACTCACTATGAATATTTATTTGCTGAAAAGTAGAATCTCCTTTGAAGTCGGCGGTCGTCCCTGGTGAAATAACCTTGGATTGCCTGGTCCTGTGAAGGCTAGTTATATTTACTACATCTAAAAGGGTAAAAGTCTTACCAAACATTTACATTTACAAACCGTCATTCTGACTATAACTGAGGCAGATGCAAGTTAGTGGCTTACTGGTACCATAGGATCTGGTAGCTACTCAATAGTCATTATGATAAACCATCGAGATTACGTTTACTACCAAAGATCAGCTAGCTATTGCAGAAGCAATGTGATCACAGGTTGGATCCAAGAACGGCCACAGGCTGTAACTGACTTCCCTTTGAATTGTCCTCTCATTTACTTAATGTGATGCATTTATTACCTAAGCAAGGAAAAGTTATATGCTTCTTCAAAGCCAATGGGGGGAGCCCTACCCAAGTCTGGAGTCGCGGGGCTACCTTTTGGGGCGGTGGAGGAGCCCCAGAACTCTGCCACGCAATATAGTACCTTTTCCATACAAATATATCATAGACTATGGACAGACCACTCTTATCAAACTGTAGGCAATTTATCATCTCCATTTATTCATCATTAACATATCTTCATTATAAACTTAAATTATATAACTATAGGCAACCGTCTTCCTCTTTTATTCATCACTAACATATCTTTATTAAAAACTTAAATTATATGACTATAGGAAATTATATTATAAACTTAAAATTAGATGACAGTGAACTCTTTTCCCATATCATACTAAAAGTTCCAAAGGGTTATTTGACGGGCACAACGTGGGTTCCTTATCTTAGACCGCTAACGATCACTTGGCCAATTTTGTGACGTAAACAAGGTAAATCAGCTTAAGTTAGGAGCTAGGTATTTTGAGGACCCATATATATAGGAGTACATAGGTTATAGGTAGATAGGTTTCATACAAGGGTAGGTATACATAAGCGTATACATAAGTTTTAAATAAGTAGGTAACGGTAGGATATCTAGTTGGGGTAAAATAATTTAAGAGTATAGTAGTAATAATAATAAAGGGAAGAGAGAGGGGGCGTTACACAGCCTTATGGGCACTCGTCCGCAGGGACAGGACGTAGGAGAATAGGAATTGTATATACACCGTGAAATTTTAGTGGTTGTTTTCCCGAAACGAGGTGATTTAGTTTCGATTATTCAATCGATTTATAATTACTATTTTGACTAGAGTCAAAAATCCAATTGTGAAAAACGAAAGTCGAAAATGACCGCAAACCAATAGTAACGCTTCGTTGGTACAAGTAGCGTACGATAGGTTAGGTAAGTCGAAAATGACCGCAAACCAATAGTAACGCTTCGTTGGTACAAGTAGCGTACGATCGTACGATAGGTTAGGTACCAACGAAGCGTTACTATTGGTTTGCGGTCATTTTCGACTTTCGTTTTTCACAATTGGATTTTTGACTCTAGTCAAAATAGTAATTATAAATCGATTGTACAATCGATACTAAATCACCTCGTTTCGGGAAAACAACCACTAAAATTTCACGGTGTATAGATAGAGGTTATTTTTAGGTTAGTTTCTTTTTTTACTTTACACTTTACTATACATACTTAAATACATATTAAACAGCCAAGACCTGAGAACAAAAAAAAACATTTATTTAGTTCGATCTTTGATTTTCAAGGGGTAGATCGTGGCTTTAAGCCTGGGCATAAACTCGTCGACCCTCAGAATGTGGCAACCGTGCCTTCCCATGTCAATTCTACCTAAATCTGCCTTGAGCCACAATATCCTACCTATCCTATTTGAGGACCAGATGACCTAGTGGTTAGAGAACCTGACTACGAAGCTTGAGGTCCCGGGTTCGATTCCCGTGTCGGGGCAGATATTTGTATCAAAAATACGAATGTTTGTTCTCGGGTGTTGGGTGTTTAATATGTATTTAAGTAGGTATATGTATATCTATCTATATTATGTTTATCCGTTGCCTAGTAACCATAACACAAGCTATGCTTAGCTTACTTTGGGACTAGGTCAATTGGTGTGAATTGTCCCGTGATATTTATTATTTATTTATTTATCCAGCTTAGTTGACTATACGCTGCAGCTAGCACGACAACTATAATATCTAACACCTACGTCTGGCTTGACTCACCATTAAGTGGTAGTTGACTACAGTAGACACTGGCCACCGAGACCGTGTCGCTGTTTCGTAAATTTGAATTTGTGTCTTCTAGAATTTCAATCAAGAAACGAAACAGCGGGCAGAAGACGGTCTGGGGAGCCATTCTTCGAAAGTCTGTGACCACGTGTGGTTTTCATTTTCACTGATGCTTGTTATTATGTTATTAATAAATACCAATTCTAAAGTCTATCGTTTAATTCTGTTACGGATGGAACAGTTTAATAAATAATAAAATAATAATAGTAATAAATATTAGGGGACAATCTAACACAAATCGAACTAGTCCCAAACCAAGCAAAGCTTGTACTATGGGTACTAGACGACGATAAACATACTTATATAGATAAATAAATACTTAAATACATAGAAAACATCCATAACTCAGGAACAAATATTCGTGCTCATCACACAAATAAATGCCCTTACCGGGCTTCGAACCCAGGACCTCTTGCTTCGTAGGCAGGGTCACCACAAACTAGGCTAAGGCGTCGTTAAATAATAGGTAGGTTAGTTTAATAGGGAATCCATCAAGAAGTAAATAGTGTTAAAGTTAGTTATTTTCTGCTACGCCCCCTCACAAGTGGCGGAGATGCGGGGAGAACTGCCGTCGTGGGACTACGTTCTGTCAAAATTAGCTGGATTTCAGGAGCTATTTAATGAGAAAATTAGAGGAGTTCACTTTGATAGGTTACGTGCCCTCACTTCCGTTTCCAGAGTGGGACACGAGGACACGATGGCTTCCGTCCTGAGGTAGAGTTGACCTAAAATGGTAGAGTTTAAGCTAAGAAGATAGAGTTGCCATAGCCGACGGTACTTTAAATTCATGATTTCGATTATAACACCATTTTGGTTTTTTTTATATAAGAGGGGGCAAACGAGCAGACGGGTCACCTGATGGAGAGCGATCACCGTCGCCCATGGACACCCACAACACGAGCAATCACAGGTGCGTAGCCAACCCTTTTAGGAATTGGTAGACTCGTTTTTTAAAGATCACTAAGTTGTACCTAGCTCACTAGGTTTACCGACCGCTTTAGCCTAGTTGGTAGTGACCCTGCCTACGAAGCAAGAGGTCTTGGGTTCGAATCCCGGTAAGGGCATTTATTTGTGTGATGAACACGAATATTTGTTCCTGAGTTATGGATGTTTTCTATGTATTTAAGTATTTATTTATCTATATAAGTATGTTTATCGTCGTCTAGTACTCATAGTAGGTACAAGCTTGCTTAGTTTGGGACTAGGTCGATTTGTGTAAGATTGTCCCCTAATATTTAATTTTTTTATTTTTATTTGTACCGCTCCGGGAATGTTGCCGCAGTAAGCTGATTCCAGATCTTCGTCGTGCGAGGAAAGAAGTTTCGCTTAATGCCGGCCACACACGTTAGGTTATAAGTGTTATAACCGACGGTTATGCCTGCACAGTTCATTTGTGCAGGCATAACTGAACGAACGTGTGTATGACATGACTCCTTGCCGCGCAAGCAAAATTTGAAATATGAAAATTGAGATTTACTCGGTCGTGCCTGCTGGCATTGCTTGTGCATGCAAAACCGACACGCAAAACCTAGCGTGTGTGGCCGGCTTAAAACGCATGGTACTAGACTGCTAATCATCAAGATGGTGAGGATGGAAAGACAGAAGTTATGTCCACACCAGTGCGCTTTCACGTTCATCTTGCGTTTTCCTTTGACGCACGAAATTCTGCACGCCGATCCACCGGTCTTGGATACATGCGCTAGCGGCACGCGCTGCTGTTCAATTATTTTTGAGGCATGCGCTATTGCATGCGCTATGGTTGCTCGGGTATGCGACAAAGGAAAACGCAAGATGAACGTGAAAGCGCACTGGTGTGGACATAGCTAGACGGTTCCTCGAATTGCGGTAGTATTTAGGCGCAGGCAGCAATTCGAACAGTTCGTCAGAACACACCCCATGTTAATAAATTAAAAAGCATGATAATTTGGTGATAATAAATTAAATTTTAACTAGGTTACAAGCGTGTTACAACTCCAAGATAATTTTAAATGTATTTTCTTCAGAGCATTCGTGCCTGAGTAGGTAATTAAATATGAATATGTATAGGTAGTGTACGCAATTATTTATCGACTTAGATTGCAGATACGAGTAATCGTCTACGTTCCAGCACTATCTCAGATTTGATGGTATCGAATAAAAACCTGGAAAAACTTGTAACTCAAAAGTAATAAGTACTATAAGGTAGGACTTAGGTACTTAGCGGATACCTATACTTCGTTTTTTTAGCATTAGAAAGGAGGTAAGCGATCTTGACGTGTCTTTTTATTGAAAATCACTTTTGAATAATAAGTGACAGCTAATATGTAACAACTTGAAAGGAAATGTGTGGTCATTCACACTCTTGGTTTCATAAGTAATAAGTTGCTATTTTTTTAAAAGCGTTTTTCAATAAAAAGACTCGTCAAGAGTGTTTATTTTATTTCTAATGCTTAAAAAACGAATTATAAGTACGTCGTAATAACTGTTCGTGTACCTATATCATACTAAATTCAAACTGAAACGGATGCACAGATGAAAGATGGAAGATGGATGGATGGGGTTTAGCAAGCAGCATGGAATGCTGAGGACCCAGGTTCAATGAGGGTTTTCTGACAGGTGGAATATCGCTAGATGGCGTTAGTATCGTAAGGTCTATTTGACGTTACACCTATACAACAAATGTCAAAGTTGACAAACGGATCTGACGATACTAGCGCCAAATAGCCTCTCATAGAAAACCCTCATTCCTACCTTTGCTCATAGGTACTATCGGTCTCTACCATCGTCTCTTGCAATACCTTTGGGTTCAAATAGAGACAAAACGTTCCGTTTCGCGGGTTTATTAGGTATTTCAAAGAGGTATTCTTACAATCAGCTACACAATAAAGCATAATCGTTTTATCTAATTGTACATAAGTACATACTAAACAATTTTGGCTGTTAGAGATACAAAATGCATTTAATGATACAAATCAACGGACGGATAAGATCAGATTATAATTGTAAACCCATTAAAATTACATGCATTTATTAAAAACTGACACTGTTTCTGAAAATAAACTGACAGATTATATAAATAATTACGATTGGTTTTTTGGAGTCTTTTTCATGATTCAGTTTGTATTTAGTATGAAATATACAAATAACTACATTACATCAATAATAGTTATTGATAGTTAAAGATAGATGGCGCAGTTAAATGCGTCGGGTGAGGGGAGAGGCCTCCAAAGAGTATTGTAATATTATATGAACAAGAGTGGCAACTCTATGGTCAAATTTGCATGTACCTATGGAAGGTGCTGCTGCCCTACGCCCTGGTGAAGAACTAATGTGACGTATCTATAGATGTATACCTATCTATATGTATATGTTGGTAGTGATGTACAGCTATAATTACGCGTAATTTTAATTGGTAGGCTAATTGCCACTATTCGTATTTTAGCCGTCTAATTCAAATCAGCATATACAAAGTATAAGCGGCTAAACCCGATTTGCACTATACGGCTAAAATACGAACATTGGCAAGTGGCCTATCAATTAAAGTCCTTGACATAGCTAGACGGTTCCTCGAATTGCGGTAGTATTTAGGCGCAGGCAGCAATTCGAACAGTTCGTCATAACACACCCCATGTTAATAAATTAAAAAGCATGATAATTTGGTGATAATAAATTAAATTTTAACTAGGTTACAAGCGTGTTACAACTCCAAGATAATTTTAAATGTATTTTCTTCAGAGCATTCGTGCCTGAGTAGGTAATTAAATATGAATATGTATAGGTAGTGTACGCAATTATTTATCGACTTAGATTGCAGATACGAGTAATCGTCTACGTTCCAGCACTATCTCAGATTTGATGGTATCGAATAAAAACCTGGAAAAACTTGTAACTCAAAAGTAATAAGTACTATAAGGTAGGACTTAGGTACTTAGCGGATACCTATACTTCGTTTTTTTAGCATTAGAAAGGAGGTAAGCGATCTTGACGTGTCTTTTTATTGAAAATCACTTTTGAATAATAAGTGACAGCTAATATGTAACAACTTGAAAGGAAATGTGTGGTCATTCACACTCTTGGTTTCATAAGTAATAAGTTGCTATTTTTTTAAAAGCGTTTTTCAATAAAAAGACTCGTCAAGAGTGTTTATTTTATTTCTAATGCTTAAAAAACGAATTATAAGTACGTCGTAATAACTGTTCGTGTACCTATATCATACTAAATTCAAACTGAAACGGATGCACAGATGAAAGATGGAAGATGGATGGATGGGGTTTAGCAAGCAGCATGGAATGCTGAGGACCCAGGTTCAATGAGGGTTTTCTGACAGGTGGAATATCGCTAGATGGCGTTAGTATCGTAAGGTCTATTTGACGTTACACCTATACAACAAATGTCAAAGTTGACAAACGGATCTGACGATACTAGCGCCAAATAGCCTCTCATAGAAAACCCTCATTCCTACCTTTGCTCATAGGTACTATCGGTCTCTACCATCGTCTCTTGCAATACCTTTGGGTTCAAATAGAGACAAAACGTTCCGTTTCGCGGGTTTATTAGGTATTTCAAAGAGGTATTCTTACAATCAGCTACACAATAAAGCATAATCGTTTTATCTAATTGTACATAAGTACATACTAAACAATTTTGGCTGTTAGAGATACAAAATGCATTTAATGATACAAATCAAAAGATAAGATGACGGATAAGATCAGATTATAATTGTAAACCCATTAAAATTACATGCATTTATTAAAAACTGACACTGTTTCTGAAAATAAACTGACAGATTATATAAATAATTACGATTGGTTTTTTGGAGTCTTTTTCATGATTCAGTTTGTATTTAGTATGAAATATACAAATAACTACATTACATCAATAATAGTTATTGATAGTTAAAGATAGATGGCGCAGTTAAATGCGTCGGGTGAGGGGAGAGGCCTCCAAAGAGTATTGTAATATTATATGAACAAGAGTGGCAACTCTATGGTCAAATTTGCATGTACCTATGGAAGGTGCTGCTGCCCTACGCCCTGGTGAAGAACTAATGTGACGTATCTATAGATGTATACCTATCTATATGTATATGTTGGTAGTGATGTACAGCTATAATTACGCGTAATTTTAATTGGTAGGCTAATTGCCACTATTCGTATTTTAGCCGTCTAATTCAAATCAGCATATACAAAGTATAAGCGGCTAAACCCGATTTGCACTATACGGCTAAAATACGAACATTGGCAAGTGGCCTATCAATTAAAGTCCTTGACCGTACAATTTGGTACGCCATGGCCATGGCCGATGAATGACAACTGACAAGTTTGACAAGTCAACCAAGATGGCCGCTAATTTAGTTCTTTACCAAACAACCAGAGATCGCTGTAGTCGCATGAAAAGTGTGATATATGTAAGTGTGCCCCCCCCTGGAGGCCTCATAGCAGTGGTAAAGGCCACAACAAACCGGGAGCGCGGGGCGCCGACGGAGCGTGCCCAGCGCGGTCAATAACACTGAATCAAATACGATGTGCCGCGCCGCCTATGTGTGTCACCGTATATTTGATTCAGTGGTATAGAGTGCGATGGGCATGCATTACAAATAACCCTGTATACAATGTAAATACCGTACCTACCAATTTTAGAATCGCAAATCAATAACGTAATGTTAAGGAACCGAGTTTAAATTCAAATATATTATAATCTAAACTCAATTCCTTGCCTTAAAGGAATTGACTGGTGATTCTAAAATTGGTAGATAATTTGTATTATAATGTCTGCAAATTACAAAATTATTCAGCTAATAAATTTTAGCAGCAGTTAACGTTTCAACGTCAAGTTTCATTTTCATTTAATACTAATGTTACAGTAATTGTACACGTGCAACCTTCTGCACTGAACATCTGAAACTTTCAGTAACTTTCACGTGCAACGTTCTGCAATGCTCACCTGAAACTTACAATAATAATACCAAATTAACTTTCTGTAGGATCCTTTAGTAACGTTGAACCTTCAATTGAATGTTTTTTTTTTTTTTTTTTTTTTTTTATGATATAGGGGGCAAACGAGCAGACGGATCGCCTGATGGTAAACGATTACCGTCGCCCATGGACACCTGCGACACCAAAAGAGTCACAAGTGCGTTGCCGGCCTTTTAGGTAGGAGTACGCTCTTTTTTTGAAAGCTTGAAGGTCATATCGGTCCGGGAATACCGCAGCAGGAACCTCATTCCAGAGCTTTGCTGTGCGAGGCAGGAAATTTCTGGAAAAACGCACAGTAGAAGACAACCAACCATCCAGATGGTGAGGATGGAAGTGTTGTCGCGTAGGGCGGTGGCGGAAGGATGCGGCAGGGATCAACCCGAATAACTCCTCGGAGCACTCTCCGTTGTACATGTTGCAAATGGGTCCATATTGGGTTCGCTAAAGTTCATCACCCGAAATTGATTTTCCTAACGATTTGTACTCCTAATGATCACTGTTCCTAAAGTTTTGTTTCCAAAAGTTTTCGTTCCTACAATTTTTTTTACCATTAACGTAGTCTATAACACTCAGTTTTCCGAAAAATAATTTTCCTAACGATTTGTACTCCTAATGATCACTGTTCCTAAAGTTTTCGTTGGGCCGTTCCTGAATTTAGCCCCTGCCTTTTAGAGACAGCGCAGCGGCATCACCCTCCCCCCACTTCGTCTCTTGTCCGTCGGTCGATCCGTTGAAACGTCGCGTGCGCGCGACGGACGCAACGCAACGCATCAATGTGGCATGTCATAAAAAATATATGTAAAACGTTTTAAACTTTCGTGATTTTCACTCTTAATTACTATACTAAACGGGACTTATCACGCAATAAATAAATATTTACCTATTTACCTCGACGTTTCGGCCACATTGCAGCAGGCGTGGTCACGAGTTAACTGAAGTTTAGGGTGTTAAGTGGTTGAATCAACTTTTTTGTGTTGTTTACTCTGTCCCCGGTAGTCCAAGTGACACTTCATACTGTTTCATAGAAAAATGCTTACGTTGTCCAGGAGACTAAATTTGTGTAACCATAGCAACGGGTGGTATTAAAAAGTTGATTCACCCAAGTTCGTTTAGCCGCACGAGTCTTTCGAACTACCCGCACTTGATCCCGATTAGAATCAGCACCCGTATCTCGAACTACCCGCAGTACCTACTTGATCAAGATTTTTTAACGGCACCCCATCACACCGACACACAACACTCACAACATCCGACGGTCTCTCCGAACACTCCTCCCGACGCCAACATTTGTTTATAACAGGATTCCACGAAGACGAAAGCTTAGATCCAATTGAAATTTTTGTGTTTTTTAATTTCAACCGCTTCACACACCATTCTAGAGTAGAAACGACGTTCCGTTGAGAGAAATTCTGGGATTGTGCAGTTCAATCCAGTGGTTTGGTCCTGACTCCAACAGATGCTCGGCTATGGCTGACTTATTTACTTGGCGATTTGTTCTTTTTGTGTGTCCGATATAGGAACTACCACAACTACAATCAACCTTATAAACACCCGGTGTTTGGAAGGGAACAACATCCTTGGGTGTCCGCATATGCCTCGCGACCTTGGACAAAGGCGTGTAGACAACCTTGATGGAATACTTGTCCTAAATAGCGTATTTATTGCGTTATAGCGTGTTTATTGCGTGATAAGTCCCGTTTAGTATACTAATTATATTTAAAACGTTGCAATAACGCAACGTGACGCTACGTACCTGCGGAGCCTCACTCTTAGCCAGGCTTGCCCACTTCCTTGCGTACCTACAAATCGGCGCAACCACCAAGTTTTAATAATGGGGACCCCTCCCCAGGTTCAAATAAATAAATTAAATAATGGTTAAATAATTAATGTAATATTTTGAAGATTTCGAGATAGTTTGTACCCACAAAACCCCCTTCTGGCTATGCCCGTGTCTGAACTGCTTGTGCGTCAACAGCGCACCATGCTCACGCGCTAAACTTCGATTTTTAATTTCGTGGAATTCTGACAAATGTCAGATTTAGATGTTTCAGAGATAACAAACATTTTTTCATTTTAAATCTATTTATTATTCCAAAAATATAATAAAATAGGCATATACATTACTAATTATAAAATATAGTGGAGGAGAAGACGATAGAGTACTATAAGAAGAAGAAGAATAGTATAAGAAGTTATCAGAGAAGTTATCAGTTTTCATATTTATTTGTGTATATTTATTTCATAGGTTTTTAAGAGATTCATGATTCGTGTGAGACAGTTTCTAATGATATTAGTCCTCTTTAAAAAACATAACACATTACAAAAAAACAAAAATTTAGCAAGGAAATAACAATATCAATCAAAGAAAACGACAAAAATAATACGGAAATAGGAGAGCGAGCACATTCAAACAATCAAGTCTTGTAAATTACAAACTTATTGAGACGACGATTGAAACTTAGTTACTATTAATTATAATTAAGTCCGAAAGTTTGCGATATATGTCAATCATCGCAATGATACCAGAGACAATTTATATTTTACTCATAAAAGGGTTAAATAATTTATTACGTCTAAACAGTTAGGTCAAAAATTATTCTAACTACGTATTAATTAATGATTTATTACATTATGTCAAATTTTAATGTGTATAGTAAGGAATTTGTGCTCTATATTTTCTAGTTTTTGTTTTATCTCGTTTAAATTTTCGGGAAATATTTTTTGACTGGTAACACTAAGAAATGTCAGAATTCCACGAAATTAAAAATCGTAGTTTAGCTGACTACACCACTTGTTAAGTACCATATCTACCCTTCTTTCAGTCCAAACTCTAAGTTTGAAAATGTTTGTCATGAACGCATTTCTAACGAGCTATTTAAAATATGAAGTAGGATCTAGTCAGCATCCTGTATATGAAATTCATCTGTTATATAACTACCATAATACGTCGTTATCGCGGGGGCAAAAACGATTTGACAGTACAGAAAGATTATGATAAACAAGCAATAACAGACGTGAAACTCATTTTGAGGAACATTTATGGCTACGAGTTTAAATTTTATCAACATTATTTCTAATATCCGACCTCCATACTTGACTTGAGTATTGGTACATACTTTTTTTTTTTAAATTACCAATACATACTTAAATAGATTAACTATGCAGACGCAATGCTAACTCATTATAGTATTTCCAATCATTTATTTTCTCGATGACAGCCCCGTAGAATGTAACTGCGTTTAGTTACGCAAAAATTAACTTTTAAATGCGAGGTATAAAAAAAAATATGACAACTGCCTAATTTTGTTTCTTGATCCCATATATTCATCTAAGACAAATTGAGTCCATATATGCAGTAGGTATTTTTTTTCAAATTCAAATTCAAATAAGTAATTTATTTTCAAGTAACAAGACTCATTGTATTAGTGGACAGACTTATTTCTAGAGTTAGTAAAATAATAAAAAATAAAAATAATAATAACTATACTACTAAGAAGTGTGGAGTTTCATCCACTTCTTCAAAAGCGGAGTATCCCACCGGTCAGTCAATGCGCTTAGGATTCTGTTAGGGCTGACGCGGTTACGGGCATGGAGCGAAGCGCACCTCTTACGCAGGACGGCTGCAAAACCATCCACCTGCGCCTCCGCAAACATGCCCGACGCACTACAGTACCGCGGCAGCCCCAACAACATCCTAAACACATTGTTGTACTGGACTCGTAGGTCGTTGTATGCCCTCTGGGTACCGCTGATCCATAGACTGCACGTGTACAACGATTGACAATAAGCTTTAAACAGCGTAATCTTAACTGGTACTGTACAACGTGCAAATCTACGAGCCAGCATATTCCCCCGGACAGCCAACGACCTACGTTCTCTCTCCATATCGACGTTGTCTCGGAGATCCTCAGTGAGCCAGTGACCCAAATACTTAAATTGCGAGACCCGTCGAAGAGGAGTACCACAAAGTGAGACTACAGGTATATTTTTGTACGCTTTGTTACCCGCCTTGAAAACTAGCAACTCACTCTTATTCGCATTATATTTGAGCCCATGGGCCTCCGCATAGGATTCACATGTCGCCAAGAGCCTCCTTAAGACACTGATGGACGGACTCAACAGCACCATGTCATCAGCGTAGCTTATATTGTTAATACACACGCCGCCAACATGATACCCAATTTTGGTACTGCTGAGCTCTTTTAAAGTACGATAAATAATAAACGTTTTAATTAAATTACATTCTATGGCAATACAAACATCACTATTTGTATTGCCATAGAATGGAAAAAATATTTAAAAAGCTAAAACAAGTTTTAGAGAAAAATACTGGATTTGGCATAATAAAAAAAAATAATGAATTGATACAAGGGAAGGAAATAATACTTGAATCATCGTTACGAGCTTGTCACACTAGGTACTCTAAATTACTTCTATCGGATCGTTCAGTCGATTGAAATGGATATACAACGTGTTTTCAACTAGCAATAATCGCACCTCGGATTAACCTCATTGGTTACGATATTGCCTCTGCCCGTAGTAATTAAGCTGTCATGTCAGGGAACCAGATTATTTAACAGAAAGGCCTACACGTACTTACCTATTTTACCTAATAATTGTCTACTTCAATAGTTTTTATATTTTTCATTCATAAATGTTTGCTACCTCAATACAAGGATGTCATTATACTCAAGTACTGGCTTCAAAAAATGTCAAGTTGGGAAAAAAATATGTTGTCAATTTCAAATCTTCTAATCGATATCCTAGTATCCTACAAGCTACCTACAAGTGTTTCGAGTTTTTTTTCCAATATTTTTTGCAAAATAACGATGTATTACGATATGATGTTATTCGTAGGCCATGAAGATAGCAATTTAAATCGTGCTCGCGAACTGGCCCTATACTACGAAGCGCGAAATTCGAACTTCGTTTCATGCCGTTCCACTCACGCTAATGGTATTTATTACGAGAGTGAGAGGGACCGCACGATCCGAACTTCGAACTTCGAATTTCGTAGTAACCCCCCTGTGTCGGCAACGATTTATCGATGGTAGACCCCCCCACTGAACAGCGACGGCTGCCTTCATACCAGTGTTTTCTCAACATGTCAAGACGACTACATTCCACCGGCTCTTTTCATCGGTCTACTGGAAGTGGACGTCCAAGCACAGTCGACGCCAGGCAGGCTGAATTAGTGTTAGAGCATTTTGAAGTAGAGCCGACCACAAGTACGAGGCGAGCCGGAAAAAGATTCGGTATAAACCATGTTGCAGTTTGGCAAATTCTTCGTGACGACAATCGTCACCCTTATCACTATCGCCGTACACAGGAGCTGATACCCTCCGATTTTGCACCCAGGTGGAACTTCTGCGAGTGGTACCTCAGGCAGTTAGAGGAAAACCCTAATTACGTAAACTATGTGCTTTGAACGGACGAGGAGGCAATATTCACGAGGTCAGGACTTTCAAATATGCATAACGAATACGTTCGGGCCCGCAAGAATCCACATGCTTCACGGCAGGGCAGATTCCAACACCAGTGGCGGCTGAACGTGTGAGCTGGCTTTTATGACGGGCATGTTATCGGTCCCGTCATCATGCCATCACGTCTGAACGGCAGCAACTATCTAACGTTTTTACAAACGGAATTCGAAGAGGCGATTGACGACTTTCCTGAGGCCGATTGGGATTACTTTGAGAACCAAAGAAACATGGTGTTTCAGCATGATGGAGCTCTAGCACATTTTGCTCGCAACGTACGAGAACATCTTAACGTTCGCTTTCCGCGAGTATGGATCGGCCGCGGGGGACCGGCGCTATGGCCTGCTCGTTCTCCGGACCTCACACCTTTGGACATCTTTTTGTGGGGTTATGTGAAGGACAGAGTGTATTTCTCCGATTGCCCAACGGTTACCGAGATGGAACAGCGTGTTAGATCGCCGACGATGGTGCGAAATGCCACATGAAATGAGGTTGTGTGTTGAGCTAGGCGGAGCACACTTTGAGCCGTTTCTGTAAATTTGACGTTTACCTATTATGAAAAAGTAAGTATTCGTTTAGGTTGTTTCGTTAGGTTAGGTCTTTTAAAATTTTTGTCGTTCCGTGAATTAGGTAGAAATGTAGGTACAGTCAGCAACGAAAGTCGCCGAACAAAATAAGATTTTAAAAGTTACTAGACACATTCATTGTACATAAGCTACTGAACAGAAGTACAAACAAAAATACATTTACATCTTAAAATGCCAATAGTAGCTAAACAATATAATTTCAAAAGTTGCTGAACAGTATACTTTCAGAAGTAACTGGACAGTATAAATCAAAAAGTGACTAGACATTATAATTTAAAAAGTGGCTGAACAGTATACTTTCAAAAGTAGTTGGACATTATAATTACAAATGTCAAAGGAAATTATAATTCACAAAGTATTTGGTCAGATTTATTATTTTCACATCCAATTCAAACCAAAGAGGTTGCTACACATTTTACCTAAAATAAACAAGAAACGCTGGCTGGTGTAAAAAAAGACAACGACGATGTCATATACATACCCACAATGAAAGAAAGAGATGAAATGACGTGACAGGCCCTATACTACGAAGCGCGAAATTCGAACTTCGTTTCATGCCGTTCCGCTCACGCTAATGGTATTTATTACGAGAGTGAGAGGGACCGCACGATCCGAACTTCGAACTTCGAATTTCGGAGTAACCCCCCAGGTTGGCACTCTTCTCGATGATTGTCAAAATTCAACTGAAGTTAAGAAGTACGTAATCTAATAAACATGTTCAGCAACTTTTGAAAAAATAGTGTAACACCGTTTTCTGTTATTTGCAAGTGTCCAATCGATATTTGTATTACATCATGTTCAGTAACATATGAAACTTTACAGCGTGCAGGTGTTATGAAAATTTGGATGTGTTCATGGGCATTTGTTGCTGACTGTACATTCTGCGTAGTTTACTCTTTAATTTTACTGAAATAGGGTTTGCACATCAGTGAAAATAATATATTTTTTTTATTTTTTTGGTGTATGTTATACAGCGTTACTACGGTTCTTAAATATTGTGAATGGACTCGCTATAATTCCCCATTTAACCTCCTTTAGGCTTTACGGGTAGTTTTGTAACACCCTGTATTCTGCACGACGCCGCAAATTGACTGTAGAAAATTTAGATAAAATCTTATATATTTCAAACTAAATACAAACTGAAATATAGATGCACAGAAAAAAACCCCAGAAAAAAGACCAATGCTGGGAATCGAACCCAGGTCCTCAGCGTTCCGTGCTGCGTGCTTACCCCTACACCATCACTGGTCTAGAAGTTAGCGACGAATCTTTCCCATACATATAAAAAAAAAAAAAATGAAGTCGAAGAAAATAAAAAATAAATCGAAAAAGATACTTCATACTTAACTTGTAAAATCTTTATAATCTATTACGAAAACCAAATAAAATACAAGTGAAAAATACACGTTAATAAAAATTACACACATCGCTGTCTAAGCATCGCTGATTAAGTACGCGTTTTGTCTTCTAAGTAGGTAAGCGTTTAATTAGTAGAAGATAATTTTTATAGACCTTTTCTAGCGAAAATTCTCCACATGTGAAGAACTTCTTAGATGCTTAGTATTTGTAGGCAGAATATGTCCGTTTCTACCAAATAGACATTCTGTTATATGTGTTCTTTATCTGATTTGTTATTATTGTCCCTATTATTGGTCCCGCGATAACGACGTATGATAACTACGCATGTTAGAACCACATGACCTTTTATAATGTCTTTGGTAAACTTTGGCGTGTATAGTATATATACCACTCAGAGTGTTTTAGGTACGCCATGACCTCGTGGGATTGATTAGCACAAGTTTGGCTGCGTGCTAGTATTTTTATCAGGTAGGAAAAATGTTTAATTACATAAAAAACCTGTATTATACGTGTTTCATATATGACATATTTAATATTAGATTTAGTTACTTGTAAATTCCTATCTTGTGCTCTTACAGGGGGTGTCAAGACAGACTTACACTAGGGTGACATCTTATTGATTATTGTAACGAACATGAATTTACGCGTGGATTATAATAGGCTACTTTCCTAACTAGTCAGTCTTTTAGATTATCAAAAAATATTGGACACGTATTTTTTATTTTGTCAATTAAACAAAAAATGACGAAGATATGGCGCGTTGAAGTTTCGCGTGACGTCACTTGTTCCTACACTTTGTATGAGCGTTTTAGGAACAAGTGACGTCACGCCTCGTCACGCGGAACTTCAACGCGCCATATCTTTGTCATTTTTTGTTTGATTGTCAAAAGAAAAATTACGTGTCTAATATTTTTTGATAATGTAAAATACGGACTAATAAGAATTATTATTTTTTTACCTAGGAAACATCCCTATTATATAATGTAACGGCGCCTGTTAACGCGGGTATCAAAATCGGCGACCATCACCGCGGTATTTTGAAATATGCATTTTATAATTAAACCGATCTATTTACTAAAAAACGACTTTTCTGTGAATGAAGCTCATTTAATTGACTAACAAACTCATTAGCGCTAGTATGTGTGAATGAAACAAAGAGCTCACAATTCATCGATTTCCGCAACGGCACCGTAGGAAGAGGTCTTGCCATACAAACGTGTGACGCCACATATAAGTTAACTCGAATCTTATTTAGTATTTTACGTAATAGTTACGGCAATTGAATTAATGTTATGGTTTTTAAACGATTGTTTACAGTTTTCTGCACGACTTTTGAATACTCTTTTTATATTTTTTATCCTGGAAATAAATTTAAAATTGAAAATAAAATACAGCGGTGATAGGCGTCGTTTTTTGATATGGATTCTAATACCGTGGTACACCACGGTAATAGATAAAATGGTGATTTTGGTTCTTTTTGCTTTTTCTTTGGTATATGTGATCTGTTATATACTTTCTTACAGTTATTCCAATCTTGATCTATTCACACTATTAAAGAACTATTTCCGTGGTATGGAAAGTATTCAACAAACCCTTAATTTTTACCAAAAACTTCAGTATTGATTTTGTAGTTTCTATGAAATTTTTTTTGATAGTTGACACTTTTACTCATCAGTCAAATACTCATAAGTAATTTATTTATTTGCAATATTTTAACAAATTATAAAAGAAAATATATAATCATGTAAGACATATTTTGACGTTTTATTTCTAGTTTTTCTTAAAAAAATATGTACAAAAACAGTATACAGAACCAAAAGTCATTATTTTTTATTTACCTCGGTGTTAGGTTCCAAATTATGAGTCGGGTTTCTATTACCGATGGTAAAAAGTTGTTGCTTTTTATACACTCGGTAATGGAAGCTCAATTCGCGGTAATAGAATCAAAACCTGTCCATTGCCACGGTAATAGAAGACTTGGGTATTTTGGTTTCAATAATTATTTTATCAAATAACTAATAGTAAAATGAGTCCAGAAAGTTACGACGGCGAAAGTTCAATAAACAATCTTAAGTAAAAAAAATATTCTCGGTCGATTAGAAGCTTTGATACCCTTATTTTTTTGAACTAATTTCAAAACTCCTTTAAGTACCACGGTAATAGGCGCCGTTACCTTAGTACGAAGTTTCATTACTTACCTTATCTTAATCTGACGCGCTCGAGTTTTTCTGAGGATCAACTTTTTTTAACCGACTTCAAAAAAAGGAGGAGGTTCTCAATTCGGTTGTATGTTCTTTTTTTTTTTTTTTAACGTGTGTTACCTCAGAACTCCGTCATTTATGAACCGATTTGGAAAATTCTTTCGTTGTTTGAAAGCATATGCTTCAAGGTTGGTCCCGTTGTTACCGGAATCCAGTTCTGATGATGGGATCCATGAGGAATTGAAGGAACTCTTCAAAAGTTCAAGGGAAATGTAAAGCGATTTTAGTATTTTCAGTGACAAATCGAGCATTTGCATTCATAAAGTGTCATTTGGTAAACTAGATCTGATGAAGAAGACCGCAGATGGCCAACGGAACTCCTCAACGGGTCAAGTCTTGCAAGTTGAATTTGACTCACTTCCCGGTTTCTGATTGATTTAATATTTTACATGCATGTGTAAATCAGGTGACAATGCAATATTATTGTGACATGGAGCTAATCTGATGATGGAGTTGGAAGGTGGCCATAGAAACTCTGTAATAAAACAACACAACCCCGTCGAGTTTGGGTTCATTTGAAACGTCTTGACGAGCACTTTGATCCCAGATGGTAACCAGGGTCTGATGATGGAGCTGGAAGGTGGCCAAAGTTACTCCATAAAGTAACGGCACTTACCCCATCGAGTACGGACTCATTTGACTCGTCTCAACGAGTACTTTGGTCCTAGATGGTAACCAGGGTCTGACAATGAAGTTGGATGGTGACCATAAGAACTCCGTAGTAAAACGACATAACCCCATCAAGTTTGGTCTCGTTTGATTCGTCTTGATAAGTACTTTGGTAACCAGAGGCAAAAAGTACAGTCAGTAAAGAGTGCCAGTCCAGGCCATTAGCAACAACTAAAAAGAAAAAAATAAAAAATTTTAAATAAAAAATAAAACCGCCTTCAAAAAACACCCAAAAAAAACTTGGAAATAAAAAAAAATTAAATAAAAAATAAAACCTCCTTCAAAAAACCCCCAAAAAAACATAAAATAATAATTGATTGAACCGACCACAATAAGCATGAAAATATCTTTCTACTAATCTGTTTGAAGTTGGTGCCTCAGCACGAGCCAGCAGGAGTGGACCTAGTAATCTAACTTACCTACATACCTATTATAGGGCTTCTACACTCCTGCTGGCTCGTGCTGAGGCACCAACTTCAAACAGATTAGTAGAAAGATATTTTCATGCTTATTGTGGTCGGTTCAATCAATTATTATTTTATGTTTTTTTGGGGGTTTTTTGAAGGAGGTTTTATTTTTTATTTAATTTTTTACTAATCTGATCGGCTGCCATCAACGAACGCCCCTATTCATATTTGGTAGGAGTACATTACAAGGTGTAAAGCTGCGTACGGACTGCGCGCACTCGGGTACGGACATGGCTACGGGGGTACGGACATGGCGTTCCAGGACACGCAAGCCCGGGTACGCGTACCCGAGTGCGCGTAGGCCGTACGCAGCTTAAGGTTTCTCCCTATATGATTTTCTGACGCGCTCGAGTAACACGCAAAATCCCCGCTTGGCTCCCCTACTATTCTATTATTAAATATAAATTAAATTTCTCGCTCTAGGACAAAATACTAATGTTATATTTATACTGCATTTCTAAATTATCTTTAAGTGCTCTGACATTTTCGTGAAGGGGTAGGATTGGGAGCGGGTTGGGGGCGGGTTGAGAGCGGGTTGGGGGCGGGTTGAGAGCGGGTTGGGGGCGGGTTGAGAGCGGGTTGGGGGGGGGGGGGGGTTAAGGGGGTTTAGGGGGTTACATTTCCCTTTATAGTGATAAAATTCGACTAAGTACATTATCGCTAACGTCCATACCACGTTGAAAACACCGGTTCTCGTTTTTTTGAAGCGTTTGTACTAAAACTACTTTATTTAAAACACAACTGTTGTGATATGCACGCATCAGCTCAATGAGCTGCTAGTGTATTATTTTAAATAATAATAATAATTTATTATTGCAGACAAAAAAACCGAGTGTGCTTTTTTAGACCACACGACTGAAGTAAAACTTCTTCAGCTCCATCTATATGATGTATGTATATACACTTGAATAGGGTAATTTTTTAATAAGTGAATAAATTTTAATATGTGATACGGTGTCGTTAAAATAACAAATTTCATATTTTTCGTTCTAATTTTTATCACTTATTTTTTTATTTTTCATGGTAACTCTACCAATGAATTACTATGAACAACCCAAATTTCAAATAGTAAAAAAAACTTGATTAGGTAATCGTGATCTATTAACGATACTGCATCACGTATCAAAATGTGTGCACTGATTAAAAAAATACCCTGTATAATACAAACATCATATAGATGGAGCTAAAGAAGTTTTACTTCAGTCCTGTGGTCTAATTTGAAAATTGAGATTTCAAGTGTCAAAATGTAGAGCTCGCTCGCAAAGTACTATGAAAAAAAAACCGAGTGTGCTGTCTACCACACGACTAAAGTAAAACTTCTTCAGCTCCATCTATATGATGTATATATATGTTTGTATACATATACGTATATATATATATATATATATATATATATATATGTGTGTGTATATACATCATATAGATGGAGCTGAAGAAATTTTACTTCAGTCCTGTGGTCTAAAAAAGCACTCGGTTAATAATTACAATAATTAGGTACAATACTGCAAGAGACAGTTTGTTTCTAAATAAATAAATGAAATAAAATAAATTTCTATTGCAGGTGATAGCTGACAGAAATAGCAAAGATGATGCAGAAATTGTATATTTTAACTATTGGTTTGCTTATTTGCAACATGGTGCTCGCCGATATTGGAGAAGAGTGTAAGGTGAGGTTTTTTTTGTTCGATCAAGAATTTCCTTTATACCTTCTTTATTTGTCTTGACGTCAAATAAGTCCGTCATTCAATAATTTATTTATTGATTCATCACTGGCAAGGATGATATAGATTGGATTGGCAGTCGCCATAGTACGGATCGGCTGCGGTTTTTGTAGTTCGATTATTAAATCTAGATGGCGCTGAAATATAGCCAGAGGCTTTGAAGGCAAAACAATAAGACTACAGATATTTCATATCACTGCAAATATATCATTATGCAATATTTTTGAAAAATAATACATTTTTAGTAATATGAAACATCTGTGGTCTTATTGTTTTGCCTTCAAAGCCTCTGGCTATATTTCAGCGCCATCTAGATTTAATAATCGAACTACAAAAACCGCGGCCGATCCGTACTATGGCGACTGCCAATCCAGTCTAGGTATATCATCCTTGTCACTGGTAATAAAAAATGTTGATGAAAGTCAAAAGTCAAAAATATCGTTTCTTTTCTTACAGATAAAGTTTTGTTACTGTTTATTGATATTATTATTAACTGTGTCGTCCAAATCACTACACATAGAAAACAGATCTTATATATGTATACAGGGTTATTTTTAATTCCCTAGCATCCTTTTAACCCTAAACTCCTACCACGTAAACAAATGTTTTTTGTTTTACGGCTTTTGTCATAACTTAATATTTTTGGTGTAATAACGTTTTGAAAATTTGAGATTACCTCTTATTTTTACGATACTCTGTGTATTTGTATGGGGAAAAAAGTGCTTCATTTTAAAAAGTCGTAAAACAAAATACATTTGTTTGAGTGATAGGAATTCAGGGTTAAGAGGATGTCAGTGAATTACAAATAACCCTGTATACTATGGGTACTAGACGACGATAAACATACTTATATAGATAAATAAATACTTAAATACATAGAAAACATCCATAACTCAGGAACAAATATTCGTGCTCGTCACACAAATAAATGTCCTTACCCGGATTTGAACCCAGGACCTCTTGCTTCGTAGGCAGGGTCACTACCAACTAGGCTATTTAGCGTACCAAACAGTCTAAGTACTCTCTCACTCATCGTTGGCGAAGCGATGATAAAAAATTTCAAGCTTGCACAAAGAGCCTTAGTGGCCTAATGGTTTGACCTATGGTCTCTCAAGCAGAGGGTCGTCGGTTCGAGTCCGGGCTTCTCGCACCTCTGAGTTTTTCGGAATTTATGTGCGAAGGAAAACATCGTGAGGAAACCTGCTGCATATACCAGAGAAGAAATTCAATGGTGTACTGTACGTGAAGTTCCCAACCCGCACTGGGCCCGCGTGGATCGAAACTAGGGCCCCCAACCCCTCTCATTCTAAGAGGAGGCCTGTGCCCTGCAGTGGGTCGTATATAAGCTGGGATGATGATGATGACAAAGAGCCAGCGAGCCAATCCGCCGGTTTTTAAGCCCGCGAACTTTTAAGACTTAAACCTTAGTGATCCATTGGCGGATTAGACTTTGCACGCGAGTTCGTTGGCGTTTTGCTCACAAATGGATCAGCGCCTTAAGATAAGCCGCGGACGGACGGACGGGCAGACAGACATATATGGCGAAACTATAAGGGTAGCGTTTTTGCCATTTTGGCAACGGAACCCTAGAAACGCAACCGAATTGATAACCTCCTCATTTTTTTAAGTCTGTTAAAAATATTTATACTTAGTCAGTTTTTTTTAACAGTTGCTGTGCCACTTGGGGCCGAATAAACCTAAAGGTACTCCTACAGAATGCTGTCTGTTCGACACTGGTGAGCAGTTCAAATTTGACGACGCAGAAGATGATTGTACGAGTTTTGGTTTTCATGTAATAACATGTAAGGAATAAAATAGAATGAACTAAAACAATTACTTTGCTCACCCGCGACCTTACAATAGTTACGTTTATGCAAGAAATGTGCGTTCATGCAGTTCCTCCACCTCCACACTGTACGAACACACACAAATCACATAAACCCAACCATCACCACCACCAAGCTACACTGACGCGTTTCGAACTCAACCAGAGCTCATCTTCAGAGTTACCACAACCGTATGCTATGCTACCAAATGTTAAACTTTTGTAGCATAGCATACGGTTGTGGTAACTCTGAAGATGGGCTCTGGTTGAGTTCGAAACGCGTCAGTGTAGCTTGGTGGTGGTGATGGTTGGGTTTATGTGATTTGTGTGTGTTCGTACAGTGTGGAGGTGGAGGAACTGCATGAACGCACATTTCTTGCATAAACGTAACTATTGTAAGGTCGCGGGTGAGCAAAGTAATTGTTTTAGTTCATTAATATGGACCTCCGCAAAGTAACGCCTGATTCAATAAATTAATAAAATAGAAGCCAAGGTATTTAAAGCCATCTTATGAAGTTCAGATCTGAACTCATTTTTCGGCTATTAAAGCTGAGCCTGAGAAAATTCCTGCGATAAGTCATGTAGCTGTGGGTATGTACAAGCTGCAGCACATTGTAAGTACCACATACATTACATTATAAGTACTTACAGCGTGTTAGTAAGTAAAGGTATACTTTATACTATACTACCTTGATTTCTTTCTTATTTTTTTGGGCTCAGTTTTCTTATGCCGATAAATATGTCTTCTTGCTTAAGTATCAATTATTAAATGTAAAATTAGAAAATTATCGTTGATTATATGAAATGTAACATTGGAACAGGAGTGTACCTGTTTATATGAAATGTAACATTGAAAAACTAACTAACACTTGATAAATAAATGAAAAAATATTTAGTTATAATTTGTTTTATTCTGTTTATTATTGTTATATTGTTTCTGTCTGTTATCTGTTTAAAATGTATGGGGATGTGCGTAAGCTGGACATTTCCGGGCCAAAGCCGATTTCAGCGAAAAAATTTTAATAAAGAATCATTATTATTAAGTATTGTTGGTACGGATTTCCGATCACGGGCCATGGGAACCTGGTCATTTGAAAGGCATTCAGGAGCCGAACCGAAGCCAACATTAAGAGGCCTTTTGGTACCATGATAATATAAATATGAGATGAGCGCAACTATGGAGATCTATCCCCTAATACACTATTGCCGGGCAGGAAGCGACATGGGTTGACTAATATGGGGTTGGTATGTTGTGGACAAGATTACCGGGCTATGGAGTGAGATAAGCGGTGACTGGCCGTTCACTAAATGGGCCCCTCAAACTATTGCCCGCTCGGGGCAACGAGGCGGCAACTTTGGTGTGAACGGCTAAGGATGGAGAGGTGTTCCTGGACTTAAACCTCAAAATACTGCTGCCAGAACCAGCTGAATGCTAAATGCTGAGCCAGTGTCCTATTTACAGTCAAGGGCAAAAATATGTATACACTTTAGTACCTTGTCTATTTTCGTCATATTTGAACTGCCTTATATGAACTGTCACAGTGGTTAAAGTGACAAGGTACTAAAGTGTATACATATTTTTGCCCTTGACTGTACAACCGCAATGATGACACAATCTATCTTTAGCCTTCGTGCTGTGCTTTTTGTAAAAATATTTGTGTCTTGTGTTATTGTAAATAATAGTACATTATTGTCGTGGCCTGGAAGTAGGCAATTGCTGGCTGAGTTAGAGTATTAAACGGACGAGCTTGCGAGTCCGTTTAACTAATTCGAAGCCAGCAATTGCTATTCCAGCCGAGACTACGGAGAGTAGCGTACGGTCAGTGAGAGCGCCGGGAGCCCAATACCTCTCTCCCTCCCCTATTCCCTCTCCTTTTTCCTTAGGGCTGACAACGCACTGGCATCGCGAAAACCGCTACGGGTGTCTATGGACTGTGGTGATCATTTAACATCAGTTGGCCCACTAGTTCGTTTGTCTGGACTCTCTAACATAAAAAAAAGACTAATATAAAGCTTTTCTCAAAAATGGTGAAGGAAAAAAAAATAGAATAAACTTTTATTAACTTACATAGGTACAAAGAATTGCAAATCACTTAAAATTAAATGTCATTAAACCCTTTCACGCCTTTTTTCATTAAAAAAAAACTACAGGTGTATTTTTCTACCGAAAACACCACAAGCTGTTTCAAACCAATAAAAAAAGTCTGGAGTTCCAACAAAACAACTGATACCGGTCATTTGAATTGGCTGTATACGAATAGTGCCAATTTATTACCATGGCCGTTTTAACTTTTTAAATAGCTTGAGTCTCGACAATAATGGAATTTGTATGCGACATTGTTGTCGAGTTTATCGAGCCTGCAATGTTTTTAACTTTTTAATTTTTTTACTGACCTTAAACTATGCACTTCACGTTCTGATATGTAAAGAATAATGTCAACTTTTACGGATATTTTTGAGAAAATGTATTTTCTCAAACATGCTATGAAATATTGACGTTATGTTCCTTAAAATACGCCACGAACTGTCACGTTGCAGGTGCGGCTAGACGAGAGGTCAACAATGGAATTTCATACAACATTGCTGGCCAAGGCCAGCAAAGTGATCGTCTATTGTTTTATGTGACACAGCACCATGACGTTTAATAGGTCGACGTGGTGGACGTGGATGGATGGATGGACGGACGGATGGACGGACGGACGGACGGACGGACGGAGGGATGGATGGATGTTGATGGATGGATGGATGGATGGATGGATGGATGTTGATGGATGTTGATGGATGTTGATGGATGTTGGTTGATGGATGTTGATGGATGTTGGTTGATGGATGTTGATGGATGTTGATGGATGTTGGTTGATTGATGTTGATGGATGTTGGTTGATGGATGTTGGTTAATGGATGTTGATGGATGTTGATGGATGTTGATGGATGTTGATGGATGTTGGTTGATGGTTGTTGATGGATGTTGATGGATGTTGATGGATGTTGGTTGATGGATGTTGATGTATGTTGATGGATGTTGATGGTTGTTGATGGATGTTGATGGATGGATGGATGGATGGATGTTGATGGATGTTCTTGTTCATGGATGTTGACGGATGTTGATGGATGTTGATGGATGTTGTTGATGTTGTTGGTGATGGTGATGGTGATGGTGATGGTGATGGTGATGGTGATGATGATGATGCATGTTTGAGAAAAACTCTATACAAGCCTTGGCCACGAACAACGAGGCCATCTAGAGATACGAGGCCGGCAATCCCCTATTTCGCGGCCGCTGCAGTAATGTACTATTTCTTTCTATCTTTTCTTTTGAAATGCCAACTCGCCACTTACGGAAACACATCCATCCTTTGAGCATTTAGCTCCTGCGCTTCACTATAGCAGTATCAATTAGCAAGTGACCGTTGCATACAGTTTTATGGCACCCCTTTTTACCCTCTACGGCGCTTACGTTGGGAACGCCTAGGGGGCTACTCCGAAATTCGAAAATCGTAGTTTGTATCGCATCGTCTTGCTCGCTCTTGTATTAAATACTATTAGCGTGAGAGGAATGGCACGATACGAAGTTCGAATTTTGCACTTCGTAGTAGAAGGCCTAGACTTTTTTTTTTTTTTTGGCATAAAAACTGACCCGTGATTGACCACTATCTCACCTGATGAGAAGTGTAGATGAGGCCAAAGGTGTACCTCACTGGTTCAGTAACAGCCTATTCACTCTAGCCTTGAAGAACCCTAGGTTGTGTTTATCAGGAAATACAGTACAGACGACGGGAGCGAGTTCCATTCTTTAGAAGTTCGCATTAGGAAGGATGACGCGAAGCGCTTCGTACGGGCCACTGGAATACTAACCACATAAGGATGAAGAGGCTCCCCCCGCCTGGATGTCCGTTGGTGAAATGGAGATGGAGGAATTTGATCATGTAATTGACTCTACCCGTTTTAGCTTTGATGAGTAATAAACACTTCCACGTAGCCACCAACTTTCGCATTTATAATATTAAAAGTGGGATGTAGGATGTGTATAGTGGTGCCATCTTTTATCGAGTAGCTGAACTATAATATCGAGACCGTTTTTTTAACCGACTTAAAAAAAAGAGGTGTTCTCAAAAAGTCTGTATATTTTTAATTGTTATTCGGGATTTTGAATTTGTTGGCAAATAACACTGTGATTAAATGAATCTGTGGCATTATGAGGTCATGAAACCAAAACATTATGGATTTTAAAAAGTCGGTGAACCGATTTCGGTTATATGAAATTCGAGTAAAGGAGTTTCTAGACATTGATAGGTTATCACGTCCCACTGCAGCGCACAGGCCTCCACTCAAAATGAGAGAGAGAGAAACAGAACAGAGACTAAGGTTTACACAACCGCGCTATAGTACCGATGCCGATTAAGGCCGGCGCACACCAGATGTGTGCCCGCACCCAACGCGATCCCGCAACCTTAACCAGGCCACGTCGCTCCATCTTGTTGGAGGCCTACCTTCACTGCGTCTCTGAGAATCATGTCCGTGGACGCCACTCGAGAACGTTTTTGCTTTTTGTTCTTGCGCGGATTTCAACATTTCAAATGCGATCCCGCATGCTCCCGATGTTTTATAACAATCCAGAACAATTAACCTCACATTAATACTCGTAGATTCAAAGAAAAAAACCGGCCAAGAGCGTGTCGGACACGCCCAAGGTAGGGTTCCGTAGCCATTACGAAAAAATCAAGTAATATTTTTTTAAGGGTTTCGTATGTGTACGGAATCATCCAAGTTTAGGTATGTTTTATACCTTAGGCTACTATTTACTCTTAAACTACAAATAATTTCCAAGCAATCTTAGCCGCTATAATTTTCCTAGTAAATTTGATATATTTACTATCCTTCTGAATTTTTTCAAATTTTTCAACCCAACAGTTTAGATTTTAGAGGGGGGGGGACGGCCGATTTTAATGAAAATTTTCACTTTAAAGTTGAATATTTCGCAAACCGATCACTGAATAGAAAAATCATGTTAGCAACCCCGCAATGATTTTAAAAGACCTATCCAACGATACCCCACACTATAGAGTTAGCCGAGAAAAAAAAAATCAACCCCACTTTACGTCTATGGGAGGTACCCTAAAAAAATTTTTTTTACTTTTTTTTATTCAATCACTTTGTCGGCGTGACTGATATATATATTCATGCCAAATTACAGCTTTCTAGTACTAACAGTCTCTGAGCTTAACCGCGGACAGACAGACAGACAGACAGACAGACGGACAGACATGGCGAAACTATAATACCTGGTTTACACTCGCGTACGAGTGGCGAGACGAACTGCGGGACGAGCGACGAGACGAGAGTGTGAACAGGCGCGCCTCGCGCCTCGTCTCGTGATTTGCCTTGATTTTGAGGCTCGCGTCCGGAGCGAGACTACGAGGCGAGGCGCGAGGCGAGGTGACGAGGCGAGAGTGTAAATCAGGTATAAGGGTTCCTAGTTGACTACGGAACCCTAAAAAGAGTTATGGCAAACATTACATTATGGATTCCGATTAGATTAGGGCATCTAGAACCGGTTTTTGGTTACCTCCATACAATGAAAACCGGTTTTAGATGTCTAATTCCGATATAGACCCTCGTGCTTTTTTCTACGCCACGCTTCCCGGTTTCATACTACTATTGCAACTCCCTATAAGTATACATAAGAGCGAAAATTTTACGTAATTCTATTGGTGGATTTCGTCTTGCTCATCTCTCCGCTCCCTCGCTCTGCTCCAGTGGACGGGCAGCCTTAAACATAGCGATTTTAATATTATCTTTGCCTTAAACTTGGCAATATCCAATAACAAAAGTCTTTGCACCAGATAATATCAAAATATCCAATAATTTCCTTATCCAACGATATCAATTAATACAGTTCCTTAAAGATAACAACAGATCGAGACGGTATTTCACTCCAGCCCACCGCCTTCAGCTTTATAAGGCGCAGGTTCGCCCACATATGGAATACTGCTCTCATCTGTGGGCGGGGGCTCCCCGGTACCAGCTTCTCCCTCTGGATCGCATACAACGGAGAGCGACTCGAATAGTCGGCTGCCAACGAACTTCTGATGGGCTTGATTCCTTGGCGCTGCGTAGAGATGTAGCTTCACTGTGCATCTTCTATCGCATGTACAACGGAGAGTGCTCCGAGGAGTTATTCGGGTTGATCCCTGCCGCATCCTTCCGCCACCGCCCTACGCGACAACACTTCCATCCTCACCATCTGGATGGTTGGTTGTCTTCTACTGTGCGTTTTTCCAGAAATTTCCTGCCTCGCACAGCAAAGCTCTGGAATGAGGTTCCTGCTGCGGTATTCCCGGACCGATATGACCTTCAAGCTTTCAAAAAAAGAGCGTACTCCTACCTAAAAGGCCGGCAACGCACTTGTGACTCTTTTGGTGTCGCAGGTGTCCATGGGCGACGGTAATCGTTTACCATCAGGCGATCCGTCTGCTCGTTTGCCCCCTATATCATAAAAAAAAAAAAAAAAAAAAAAAAACAAATTATGAAGCTATCGCGACCTTACGTGCTTAAAAATAAGATTGCTTTTTCTGTGGCGTTTTTTCCTGTTTTTTCGCATGACTTTTGGAAGTTTATAAAAGATGTAGTTATTAATTTTAAGGCAGACAGTAGAAGACAGTTAAGCTGTTGTTCTGTCGTTCGATCTAGCGCGTTTCGTGGTTCTGTGTTACAAGTTTAGTTAGTGTTACTAGTTTAAAATAATGATTGGTAAGTGGTAACTTTATCTTTTTTTTTTATCAAGTGTGACTGACGGATTTTTAGGATTTTTTTGTTATGTGAATTTAATTTGTCAAGTCTTGGTTTTATTATGGGACCAAAGAATCGGTAATATTGGTTCACAACCATTGAAAAATATCAATGGATATGCAAGCAAAAGAAAATTGAGTTGAATTGAGGACATCCTTTTAAAATCAGATACATACATACTATCACGCCTCCTTCTCAGCAAAGGGGTAGGCAGAGACATTGTTTCACCTGCTACGATCCCGAAATACATCTTCCGCTTCCACAACACTCATTAGTCTTTTCACACATGCTCACTGGGTTCGGGTACTCTTCACACAAAGAAGTCAGATAAAATTAGTTTTATGTAAAAAAATGCTTTTTGATGACTGTAATTGCGTTGCCATGCAAACTACATATACATACCAAATTTCAAGTGGATCCAACCACCGGAAGTAGGTCCAATTCAACTTCCGAGATTTCAAGATTGGTTTTTTCGAGTCTCCAAAATTTCCAAGATCCAAGTTTTCCACAAAGCAATGAAAGACGAAATGATAATTATTAAATTTATTTACAATCAATAATTATCTCTAATTGCCTTAATTAAATAATTCAATTGGAATATTCAAAGAAAAATATTTCTGACGCAACACACAAAAAAAGTGAAATTAAATAAGCCATTCGCTGGGATTCTATAAGAAACATCGAGTTTCTGTAGAAATTATTTCTAAAAATTCATTTGCATGCTTCACTATTGAAGCATGCTTAAAGATTTTGTATTATACACATAGGAAAATGGTTCCATATTAACTTATTACTTTTACGTCAATACACTCTCCTCCTTCCAGCTCCAATTCATTTGGTGTTTGTTTACCTGCAAATATAGAAATGTCTTTTTAAAATCTTATATTTTAATGAAGTTTATGTATAGTCGGGGTAAGAAAAGGTTCGTCACTTTTCGACTCTATGTCAACGAGTTAAGGTCGAAAAGTGACAAACCTTTCTTTACCCCGACTATATACCAGAAGCCGTGGTGGCCTAGTGGTTTGAACTATGGCCTCTCAAGCAGAGGATCGTGGGTTCAAATCCGGGCGGCTTGCACCTCTGAATTTTTCTGAATTTAAGTGCGAAATTATATTTGAAATTTACCATGAGCTTTACAATGAAGGAACATATTGTGAGGAATCCTGTATACACCTGAGAAGAAATTCATTGCTGTGTGTGAAGTTCCCTATTCGCATTGGGCCATGGGAACTATGGCCAAAGCCCTCTCATTTTGAGAGGAGGCCAGAGCTCTGCAGTGGGACATATATAGTACACCAAATGTGACTATGTTAGTGCAGAAACCAGGCCAAACTCAGAACCATATATATTTATGCATACATTTAAGTTAGAATACTATACTACCCCTACTACTACTACCTACAACTTAATTGCCGACTACTGGCATCACCATCAAAATTAATATATCTTTAGCAAATTTCAAGGTGATCTGATCATTAGTTTGGTTGGAATGTGACTTGCAAACATATGGACCTTGTCAGTTAAATAAAAGTAAAAAAACATGTAATAATGGTTCTTACTTGATATATGATCTCCATCAAATTCAAATCTCAACTTATCAATGGGCTTCTCAAAATGCTCCGCACACTTCATCATGGCGCTCGACAATTTCCCATCAGGTTTTACGTAAATCTCAAATGGTTTCTTTACATTTTGACACTGGAACTTCAGTTTGACACCATCTTTGACATTGGCTGCAGAGTTATTTGTCGTTAAGTGTGTCACACTTTGATTGACGATTCCACCATCAATAAATTTGGAAATCCTGTAGTCTATACTGTCTGGAGTGTCTTCTGGTTTGAGTATTGCGTTTTGATACATAAACAACAATTTATCGTAACTGACTTTCTCCCGATCAGCAAAAAAATCGAAAATAACTGCAATTTTTTGATACCGTCGAATCTGGAATTTGAAATAGTCTGTGCTCTGCCAAAAAACTAAGACTGAGACTTCCTCGTTGTCTTCGAGGGAGTCATCTGCTTCTTCTTCTTGCTCTGGAATGTTTTCATTGCGGCTACCAAATAGTTGCACATTGTCACTTTGGTCGGGGTACTCATCCGTGTTGCCTACACTGTAGACTGGTATCATGGATTGTAAGATTCCCATTATATCAGGTATAATATCTGTGGTATTTGAATAAGACCTTGAGCTGTTCCTACCGCGACCTCTCGCCCGTCCTTTCCCTCGTCCCCTGCCTCTTCCAGGTGGTGTGATAACATCCATTCCATTAGAATCTAGATTAATATTAGTGACAGTACTTGTAGTACTAGTACTAGCTTTGTTTTTTTTTCTACGGCGAGGCAAACACAACTGCGAATCAGCCAAGTTAGGTGAATTCTGTGCATTTTTACGTTTCGTTGCCCTAGTCCTACGTTTAGGTTGGTCGATCGGTGGAAATTCACTGCGAAACTTATCGATATCTATTGAACCACTACTACCTGAGTCTGTGGATTTCTGCCTGTTTACTTTCTTGGCCGGAGATTTGTTATTTTTCGTTCTTTTGGATGGCGAAGTTGATGTTGTGTCCATATCATCTAACCGCATATTTTTCTTTAGATCTGCTAATTTATGAGCTATGTTGAGAAAACTGTCGTCTTCTGAATCAGACGAAGACATGTTTTTAAACTAATCCAATTCAAAACTTAAATACCACAATCAAAAGAAAACTACATAATATCGAAACAACGTCAATCAAACACTAGTCACAGCACAGATTATAGCCAAAGAGAAAAAAAACAGCAAGCAAGCAAACAATCGGTGCTGCGTTTTGTTAATTTACAATTTGGAATAATTGAACTGATAAACATTGATAGCACGACCATAAAAAAGCATTGATAAGTAGTATTTAGATTTCAGTTAATGCACCCATTGCAAAACAATGCTATTGATTATAAAAATAAAATATGTAATTACAATTTTAAAGATTTGAACGCGACGAAGCAACACGTTTCCTAGAAACTTCTTCAAAAGAATTATCGAAACGCCACGTAGTGTGACATTACGTATACGTTCATGAAGATAGTTAACAATATAAAAAAAAAACATTTTCTTTAATTTAATTGAAAAAAAAAAACAGATTTTAAATCTAGAAAATCATACTTTTAAGGTGATACCAATGAAGGAATCATTTTTTTTTGCTTGAAATTTTTGACGTCCTAAAAGTTTCCAGATGACACATGAGTTTTGTATAAAGTTACGCGCGACGCGCACGTAGAACCATGTATCAACTAAGATAGGTATTCAAATTCGCGGATTGTTATCTCAAAGATAATTTAAATTACGGAAACGGCGGCGTCTCTTAAGAATACGTTAGCGATAATTGACCAAATATTAGCAAGTTCGCAGAAATAAATGTACGTCATTCTTACGTCTTTATCTTTTACGTTTTAATTCCCTTTTTATTGATTAGGATTAAAATCTAATTAGAACATGAATGATTAGAGGCTTAAATAGGGCGAGAAATTAGTGAACTTACTGGAACACTCTATACCTGCTTAGAGTTCAGTATGAGTAGGTATGTGTGAGTACGAGTGTTTCTTGTACTTATTTTTATAGGATACTTTTAAGGCTGCCATCCGTCCGGGCTTCCCCGGATTTGTCCTAGTTTAGAGGGCATCCGGGGAGCGTCCGGGGAGGGCTTCATTTGTAGTCCGGGTTTAAAAATTTAAAGTTGCCGCCCGCGACACACGCACACTTCACCGTCCCCCCACTCCCGTGACTATGTTTAAAAAAACCTGTTAACATGTCCGGGTTCTGGACTCTAAAATCCGGGGTTTTCACGCGTCTTGTCCTGGTTTCCAAATTTTAGAGATGGCAACCCTAGATACTTTAGACCAAATACGATAATAATTATAATGATGAAAGGCTTATGTAAAAAAACCACACACAGACGAATTGAGAACCTCCTCTTTTTTTGAAGTTGGTTGAAAATAGGTAGTGTAATTACCTACAGGAAAATATGTAAGTTTGTATGGAATAACGGTCACCCGCCTTTCCCCTAAATAAAGTTTATGTAGGTACAAATTATTATCGAAAAATTAGTAAGTAGTTGTATAAAAAGTCACCTTATCGATAAAAAGTAAGTCTTGGATTAAGTCGAATTATGGTTTTTTATGAAAATAAATTACCTATCTTTTATCACTTATGTTTTGCATGCTTTTGTGCTTCAGGTTGATAAAATATGAATTAAAAAATAGAATAAAGTCAGTCCACGCCCTCGTATACGGTTTATCTTTAAGTACCTAACTTTTATATTAGCCGTGTTAGCAAAGCAAAGACTTTGTAGATAGCTAAATAAATAATCTGCCATAAGTCACTATCACAGGGCGTTAATAAAAATAATTGTTTAAAAATTGGGACTAATTTACGACGAAGCCAAAGAGTATTGTAATATTATATGGACGAAGCTCTATAATGTAACGACGCTAGCGCCATCTAGTCATCAAATATAAAGGCCACCTCAAAATAAGGAGCTCGGGGCGCCGACGGAACGTGCCCAGCGCGGTCAATGACACTGAATTTATATACGGTGACACACACCGGCAGCGCGGCACAGCGAATATCATTCAGTGTTATTAACCGCGCTGGGCACTCTCCGTCGGCGCCCCGTGCTCCCGGTTTGTGGTGGCCTTGACTGATCTCGACAACGTCGCTCTATCGAAGTTTCTATACTCTGCTTCGTACAACTTCCAACTCTTTTCCTTCGGATTTCAATCCCAAGGCATCTCCAGGCATCATACATGTCTGGAGGTAGATCTCTATTGTGACCTCTAGCTCCTCATAACAATATTAATTTATCGTCAGTGACAAGTGCATGAAAACATTTTTTGGTATGATTTTTTTTTCAGCCAAAAGTATAGCCTTCCTGATGGTGGTAGGCGCGGCGTTGGCCGACTACCGACCATTCGACGGCGTTGACCCCAACACGCTGTCCTGCGATCCCGAGGGAAACGTGAGTAATTGAAACGCATCTAACCATAAGAGTGGACTGCCATGAAAGAGGACAAGTGCAGAATATTCATTTAAACTTATGTTAAGAACATACACCGTGAAATTTTAGTGGTTGTTTTCCCGAAACGAGGTGATTTAGTTTCGATTGTACAATCGATTTATAATTACTATTTTGACTAGAGTCAAAAATCCAATTGTGAAAAACGAAAGTTGAAAACGACCGCAAACCAATAGTAACGCTTCGTTGGTACCTAACCTATCGTACGATCGTACGCTACTTGTACCAACGAAGCGTTACTATTGGTTTGCGGTCATTTTCGACTTTCGTTTTTCACAATTGGATTTTTGACTCTAGTCAAAATAGTAATTATAAATCGATTGTACAATCGAAACTAAATCACCTCGTTTCGGGAAAACAACCACTAAAATTTCACGGTGTATAACTATAAATTAAAAAATTTAAAATCAACAACGCAATTTGGTCACACATATGTTTGAAAATAAAATAAATGCCCATTATGCGTCTAAGATCCCTTCCGCAGCTAACGAAAGAGCTGATAGCTTTGAAACGGCTGAACCAATTTAGATGAAACATGTATAAGAACCGTCGCTAAGAAAACTGATTCCAAATAAAAAAAACCGGCCAACGGCAAAAAAATTGCGTTTATTGTACGTTTCATAGAAGCTAATAAGAGGATAAATGGAGTTTTTAGAGTTTTTTTGCTCCGGATTTACTTGCAAAAATTTGTACGCCCCGCTTCTGCGCAGTGTTGCTAACTGTAAAAGCTAAAATTATCTCTTTGACATTTTTTTAATGTGCTATACTATTTTTTTCAGATTTTCCTGCTACTGCCTCATTTCGAGGACTGCAATAAATTCTACATGTGCGCTCACGGTGAAGAAGTCGAATTCAAATGCAACCCAGGAACCATTTTTGACTTTGCACTACAGGTACGTCCTAATCCTAATCCTACTGATCCTATTCTACCACTGCAATCCTACTAATCGTATCCTAAGTACTAATATGTATTACATACGAAGCTTTGTGAATGTGTTACTTTTTCACGCTAAAAGGTTGCACGGACTTAGATGAAATTTGGTATGCAGGTAGCTGGATGTTTGGAATAACTGGAATAACTTAAAATGTATGTAGTCCATCCAAAATTTCAAAATCTTAACTACTAATGTATAATGTATGTGTTTTTCATTCTTGTATGTTAATTCTGCTTAGAATCACGAGCTTCTTCGATCCTACTTCGAGAAAAAAAGTGTCCCAAAACTTCCATATAATTTTCGATTCTTCCATTTAGTTACGGTCATAGAAACTATATGAAAAAATCATGTGTTAGCAACCCCGCAATGGTTTTAAAAGACCTATCCAACGATACCCCACCCACACTATAGGAATAAGAGTATGAATATTCCGGCAGGGTTGTGAGTGGTCATGGGCGGCAACTTGCCAGCTCCGGGACCCCACGGACATCGAAGGTTCTGGTGAGGAAGAGCTCGAGTGGACCGACAAAGCTGAGGAGACTCACATCGGTAAGTTGGCTAGTAGCTAATGGCTACGAAGCTTTCAAGGGCTCCATGAAGCTTATTTATGAAATAGGGTGGCAAAAGACACTTGCTATACTAGGAGATTCCAGGCGTTGCCAGGGCCAGGGTTAGGATACAATGCCTCCTATGACAGACATTTCTCCAGTTGTCTCACCCTCCATGCCGGAAAACAGGAGGACAAGCATAGCTGCTTGCCGATAGGAGTAGCGAGTAAGAAGGTGGTAGTGATCCGGATGGACCTTGCGTAACGTTCTACCACCCGAAATTTCAAGGGTACTAACGATATTATGACTAAGGCTTTGCTGACCACCGATCTGCCCCGGGGCTGTATCTTTTGTATAGATAGTGCCATCCACGAAGACGCGTGGACATTGTAACAAGAACCACGGCACGCGTCATGAATCACTCGATCTATACCGTATTGTTAAATTTTTACTTAATCCAGTGCCGGCTTTAGGGGGGGGGGGGATTTAGGACTGCTGTGTGTTAGATATACATAAATGCGCAGTTCTTCAACTTCGCGTAAGGCCACTACAGACGGACTGCATTCCAACCGCAACGTAACTGCCAACTGCCGACAGTTCCGTTGCAGTCAGCAAAACTGCACGCAAACTGCACGCTAGCTGTGAAAGAAATTCATGGGCAGTTGGGAGTTACCACACCACGTTAGTACACCACGGCTTTTTTTAGCGTCAGTTGTGTCATGATATTTATTTATTTATCCACTGTCCTTCATCGTTCTATTTAGATAATGGGTACTGTAATAAATAAATATCACGGGATAATTCACACCAATTGACCTAGTCCCAAAGTAAGCTAAGCATAGCTTGTGTTATGGGTACAAGGCAACGGATAAACATACTTATAAATAAATATCACGGGACAATTCACACCAATTGACCTAGTCCCAAAGTAAGCTAAGCATAGCTTGTGTTATGGGTAAAAGGCAATGGATAAACATACTTATATAGATAGATACATACTTAAATACATATTAAACACCCAAGACCCGAGAACAAATATTCGTATTATTCATAGAAATATCTGCCCCGACGCGGGAATCGAACCCGGGACCTCAAGCTTCGTAGTCAGGTTCTCTACCTACTAGGCCATCTAGTCGTCAAAATTACCAAGTATACTTATCACTTATAAACTAACCACTCCAGGTGTCCTGGACATCCTGAGCGCAGCGAGTGACGTCAGGCCCGCGGCTGCGGACGCCGGACACAGTTTCGGTTCCATACTGAACTGCAACAGCGCTGAGTCCGCGGCTCGGCATGTAGCTTACAGGTAAATCACCAAGCATTTGATACCACATGCTATCGGAAGTTTATTCCAGTAACTGGATGCTAAAAAGCAACGGACAGCGGCGTAACTATAGGGTGGAGGAGCTGACGAAATCCCACAGGCCCTCGGCCAGGGAGACCGCGATCTCGAAAGTAACCTAACATTTTTAACATAATCAGAATTATAACTATAAATTAAAAAATTTAAAAACCCCCAAACGCAATTAAGTCATACGTATGTTTGAATATAAAGTTAATTCCCATTATGCGTCTAAGATAACTTCCGCAGCTAACAAAAGAGCCGATAACTTTGGAACGGCTGAACCATATCTAAGAACCATTGCCAAAAAACCTGCTTTCTAATAAAAAAAACCGCATTCAAATCAGTTCACCCGTTTAAGAGCTATGATGCCACAGACAGACAGACAAACAGACACACACACATAGCGGTCAAACTTATAACACCCCTCTTTTTGTGTCGGGGGTTAAAAATGCAACGTGATGATTTTTACTGGGCTGGGGGGCCCCATCCAATGAATTTGCCACGGGAGTGAGCAAGTTCTACGGTACATCGAGAGTCAATGGTTCTATAGTACCTAGTGCAGCATTACGCTGCCGGTAACGAACCTTTTTGACACGCGAAATTGAAATATTCCTGGCCGCCTTGTCAGTGTGAATAGACAAGTTCTTTTGAAAGGGTTTCGAGTTTTGCACGACTGAGATTGATGTTTTGGCTGTCAAGAGATTGAATTAATCTAAGACGAATAAGATTATTTTTATTTTATAAGAATTGATAACGTGACCATCGATTTCATATTGAAGGCTGTCCCCACAGAATAATAAAAATTTTTTTTGGTCACATTTGAAGAATTGAACCACCAGAACTGTATATAAAAATAATTGGTTGGAACCGTTTTTAGCGGGTATGTATTTTTTTATCTTTTTCCATATCCACCGCTTCTCTTTCCGTACTGTGCCTATTTCCTACCAGTTTATATTTCTTTTACAGTTCCACCTTTACCCCAAACCTACTCACTTCTTTCAAGTTGGGAAATTCATCAAAAGCCAGCTAGCTAAGCGATAAATATTTTATTTCATTTTATTCGGCGTTCCATCTTTAAAATTTGTGTGTAATTTTTATATCATATTTTCTGCTTTTTTTATATACATTTTGTAAGTTGACGAGTGGGGCCCTTCTCCAACAGTTTTTAGTTAGGTTTTATGTGTACATATTTCTTTTTCGTATTTTTTTCAAGATTCCAAAAGACGCAAAGCCCGTCGTTCATTTGTTTCGGCATTATTCATTTAAATTTTTTTGGTTAATTGGTTAATTTTTTATGGTTCAAATTGGTTAATAGTTTTTTTTGGTTGAAATAAATAGTGTACAGTTTGTAGATAGATAAATTTATTTTTTTTCCTACAAAAATTGGCACCCGAACTAAAAAAATAAATTTTTTATTTTTTTCTTTTGTGGGGGGATGGGCTGACCGTTTCTCGGTCATTGTATATATATATATATTTTTTTCCTTCTAGTTTTATTCTCTTAGTAGATTGCTCTTTTCTGTGGCAGTCATGTCTTTTAACCACTCGGTTAATACAAATCCATTCATAGTTCCTGAGTCTCACGACGCAGAATATTTAGAGGACCGTGCAAGTTCGAACCCTTTTGTTAATCCTGATCTTCGCGACGAGGAATATTTTGATTCCGCGACATCAGTGAACATGAGACCATCGCCTGCGGATCAAGTTTATGTACCGGTTAGAGGGGAATCACTTACCAAATGGGGTATCGTGTTTACCGGTAAAACATGTGTGCGCGAGTTCTTTGCTCTCGTCGAAGAACAGGGAGTTGCTCGTGGAGTCAACCCGTCGTATGTAGTGCTGAGGTTTCATGAACTGTTAGCTGACAGCGCTCTTAAATATTTCCGAGCTATCAGACATCCTCGATTATCCTACGCTGATCTGAAGGCTGCGTTCTTGAAAACCTTTGACGTGGTCGATTACGACTTCAAGGTCGAGAGTCAACTCCGCGCACTTCGGCAAGGGAAGGATCAGTCTGTTGTTGACTTCGTCATTAGTGCGCGAGATCTTAATGCAAAACTGCGCGTGCCGATTTCAGACGAAAATCTCTTCCTGATAATTAAATATGGGTTGCATCCACGTTATCATGCATGCCTTGCAACCAATTTGATTGATGATTTGGATGGGCTTCTGGAAATCGCGAAAAATTTTGAATCATTTCAGGGTCAGCGACCTTCAGGTTTTTCCGTGGCACCTGTTCAATCTGATGCAGCAGTAGTATGTCTCAAGTGTAATGTTGCAGGTCATCACTTCCGATTGTGTCCTAACATAACAGGAGCCGTTTGCTTTAAATGTAAACGTGTTGGTACTATAACGCGTGATTGTCCACAGTGCTTTCCGAGTTCTTCAAAAAACTAATTTGCGGTGACACGTCTTGCCCAGCGTTGTCGCCTCTTGTTGTAAACAACACTTCTGATAATCGTTTATATGTTGAACTTTCGATTTCCGGGTCGAATGTGAAGGCCTTACTTGATTCTGGTGCGCAAGCGTCATTAATTGATGTTTCCTTATTGTCCAGATTAGGTATCAGTTTTTGTAAAAATATTCGCCCTTCAGTGGTATCCGCTGATAATTCTCCAATTACAATTTTAGGGGGAGTCAATGTACCTATTTCTTTTAACGGGTTTTGTTTTGCTCACCCCTGTCTTGTAAGCGATGGTTTGCCAACGCAATTTATTTTAGGAATTGAGTTCTGGAATAAATTTGGACTTACTTCTTTATTGTGTAAAGCTTTTAGTGATGTAACGAGTGGTAAGCTTTTCGTACCGCACCCGCTCGATGTTAACACCGAATCCCTTGAGGTTGGTGAAGCGCGTTATATTCATCCACGTGCTGTTTTATCCGCTGATCAAGAAGCTCGTCTTCAGTCCGCGATTGATTACTTTGAAGAGATTTCTTCCGCAAAGATTGGTCTAGGGTGTACTTCGTGGCTTTCCCACAAAATTGAGACCGTCGGTCCACCAATCTGGCAACGTCCTATACCCCGAACTTTCTCATGTATGGCCGTGAGTTGACGACTGTTCAGCAGCGTGCAAGCAATCAGACTGAGGACCCTGGTTTGGCACTCAGTCGGGTTCAGCATGCAACGAACCTTTCAACTCTTCGAGAGGTATATGCTAAAGTTGCGGACGCAATGACCCTTGCTTTTCACCGAAATTCTGTTAAGTTCAATGCGAATAGGAGTGCCGTTAGGCTTCGTATCGGTGACGTAGTTTGGCGTCGGAACTTTCAACGGGGAACTAGTGATCAGATTAGAGGAGGTAAATTTGCTCCCCGTTTCTCAGCCTGTCGTGTTATCAGGATTGTGTCGCCTCAGGTTTATGAGTTGCGTGACGTTGATTCACCGCACGTGGGGGTTTATCACATAAAAGATATTTTAAAATGATCACCCGCTGTTCTTTTATTTTCAAATTCAAACCGACACAATATGTCTGTCTTTTATACGTTTCGATTCGTTTCGACTAATTCCCTTCATTATATTTTTTTTGTCCTTTGCTTCGCTTTGATACCATTTGTACATTTTGTTATATTTTGTTACTCGTTACGTCACAGGGTAAGCCCTAAGTTAAGCTTCCTTTGGTGTTTTGGGCAGCCACTGACGGAGACGCTTGCTTTAAGCGATTGTTTGTCAATAGTTTCCTGGTAAAGATGGAAACTTATTTAGCGATTAGGTGTATGCATGTTTTTTGTTATTATTATTGTACATATTTTTTTTTTTTTGGTTGGGCGATGTCTGCAGCATTACGCTGCCGGTAACGAACCTTTTTGACACGCGAAATTGAAATATTCCTGGCCGCCTTGTCAGTGTGAATAGACAAGTTCTTTTGAAAGGGTTTCGAGTTTTGCACGACTGAGATTGATGTTTTGGCTGTCAAGAGATTGAATTAATCTAAGACGAATAAGATTATTTTTATTTTATAAGAATTGATAACGTGACCATCGATTTCATATTGAAGGCTGTCCCCACAGAATAATAAAAGTTTTTTTTGGTCACATTTGAAGAATTGAACCACCAGAACTGTATATAAAAATAATTGGTTGGAACCGTTTTTAGCGGGTATGTATTTTTTTATCTTTTTCCATATCCACCGCTTCTCTTTCCGTACTGTGCCTATTTCCTACCAGTTTATATTTCTTTTACAGTTCCACCTTTACCCCAAACCTACTCACTTCTTTCAAGTTGGGAAATTCATCAAAAGCCAGCTAGCTAAGCGATAAATATTTTATTTCATTTTATTCGGCGTTCCATCTTTAAAATTTGTGTGTAATTTTTATATCATATTTTCTGCTTTTTTTATATACATTTTGTAAGTTGACGAGTGGGGCCCTTCTCCAACAGTTTTTAGTTAGGTTTTATGTGTACATATTTCTTTTTCGTATTTTTTTCAAGATTCCAAAAGACGCAAAGCCCGTCGTTCATTTGTTTCGGCATTATTCATTTAAATTTTTTTGGTTAATTGGTTAATTTTTTATGGTTCAAATTGGTTAATAGTTTTTTTTGGTTGAAATAAATAGTGTACAGTTTGTAGATAGATAATTTTTTTTTTTTCCTACACTAGCTATCATCATCTTATCTTATCTTCATCATTTCAGTCGTAGGCTGCCTACGTATGTTGGACATAGGCCTCCCTCATTCATACACAATCATTACGGTTGGAACCGACTTGCATCCACCTTGAACCTGCAGCCTTTATCAAATCGTCCATCCATCTCGTTTGTGGACGTCCCACGCTGCGCTTGCCAGTCCGTGGTCTCCGTTCGAGAACTTTTCGGCCCCAACGACCATCTGTTCTGCGTGCCATATGGCCTGCCCGTTGCCATTTCAAAGAGCTAAATCTGTTTGGCTATATCGGTGACCCTTATTCTCCTACAGATCTCCTCATTCCTGATTCGATAAGGTGAAAATACTTTTTTAAACAAGCCATCTTTTCACAGAGGGGACTGCCAAAGGTACTGGCGCTGCGAGAACGGCGTCCCGCAAGCGGCGTTCTGTTCCGACGGCCTTTACTTCAACGAGCGCACGCAGCAATGCGATTACGAAGCGAACAGCAAATGCGTGGACAACCACCCTAACGAGCTCGGTGGTGAATTCATCGAGTACAAGTAATTCTGGACATTTGTATGCGCTTGAGTCGTTAGGAGACCATAGACAAACCAGAGACTTACGAAATTACAGTACATGTTTTTCAGTGGCTGTATGGTCACTGTTACCTTTGTCCTGAAAGGCATATAAGTAACAATAGTTTTTCAAAGCTGATTGAATAGGCTATTAGGCTAGTTCACTAGCTTCAATTTTAGTCCCATCTACAGTCTACATCGAGTGCGATTGGGGTCTATTACTTTCAGTTTGTTTAGAAAAAAAAAAGTTTTTTTTTTACTCTTATAGTAGCGGAGTATTGGACTGTCCGCACTCGCTTTGGTGTGGTTAATTATCTGGAAATCATTACTATCGCGACTGGCTCTTGGTGGCATGACAACTGAGTAGTACTGCTGGCAGCACTGCACTGTTGTAGATTGTCGCTTCTTTACGAAATTAATGTTCTTTGCCCTATGGCACCTCCTTTGTAATAATTTCTTTAGTCTATGCTAGTGAATCTGACTGAAACTTATAACAAGCTTTGTAAACTAGTATTTTTCAAACTTGGGTACGGTGACAGCAGTCACTTCTACAATGCAAATTCAAAACGATTTGTTACGATTATCGATTAAAATATGTTACTATCATATTTTACAAAAACTTTAGAATATATTCCTTTTTCCTAAGGAAAACGGAATGTATTTAAAGTTCTTGTAATTCATTATTCAGGTAGCAAAATGTAATTTGGTCTCCATACAGCTTAGCGCTACATATTAGGAGCAATCTCTAACTAGATACTGGTGGACTTGTGTGACCATAGTATTATATTTAACTGAGGAAATGGTCATATAAATCCATAGGAGCTACAATTTAAGTATACAGTTAGCTAATAACAGTTTTAAACAGTTAGAAAAAGCAAAAGCACAAAAAAACTTACTGTAATGTCGCTTACGAATTATTTGCTTAAATTCGTTATTATATTCAGTTTCAACTGATGAGTTTCGCATTTTTGTTATATATTTATATTATGACGACGTTATTTTAGTAATAAGCAATATACAGTGCTGGCTTCACTTTTGTATTTTTATTTTTGTAATAAAATTTGTATAAAAACTAAGGTTTTGTTGATTGCACCTTATTGTTCAAAATAAAATTCATATGAAACGATGGATTTTTAATTTCCTGGCGTTCAGGAACAAAACATTGCGAACAGATTCTAATTAGCCGTGGTGGCGTAGTGTTTTGACTTATGACCTCTCAAGCAGAGGGTCGTGGGTTCAAATCCCCGCTCGCACCTCTGAGTTTTTCGGAATTTATGTGCAAAATTACTTTTAAAATTTACCATGAGCTTTACAGTGAAGGAAACATCGTGAGGACACCTGCGAGGAAGTTCAATGGTGTGTGTGAAGTTCCCAATAGTTCCCATCCGCACTGGGCCCGCGTGGGAACTACAACCCAACCCCTCTCATTCTGAGAGAAGGCCTGTGCCCTGCAGTGGGACTTATATAGGCTGGGATGATTGATGATTGAGCAGATTCTTGAAATGAGATGTGTAAAAAACCCTCGAAAATATAAATAAATACCTACCAGTAAATTTTTTAGGTAAGTAATTTGATAAAATTATATAAAGCTATTCCAAACAATGAAAGTAAGTACCTGCGCTTGTATCTTAACCTTTTATTGTACAAAAATATAAAAAAAAACACTATTGACATTACGAGATTCGATTTCCGTTCAAAATCGAACTTATTCCATTAAGGGATCTCCACCAGTCAACCTTTGAGTGGATGAATATCGCGCCCTCGAAAACTTTACTTTACCACCAACCAACACGGCGGCACTGCAAAAGTAGGTAGGGTAAATCACCAATAACTGGCCACCCTTAAATAACTGGCCCCCTCGTACTGAAAATGAACTCTGTTCCCCTACAAACAGCATCCAATTTAGTATAACGTGGCCAGTTATTGAAAAGTGGCCCGTAATTAACACCTTATACTAAAAATGAATTCTATTATCGGTGAACAGAGTTCATTTTTAGTATGAGGTGGCCAGTTATTGAACGGTGGCCAGTTATAGAGAACGTGCAGTAACTATAGGCGGCAGCACTGATGCGTCAGAAGAGACACTATGCGGACAGTAAAAGAAACTTATCAGGGTAAAACATTCAAATTGATGGCACCAGTTGGCAGCACCGTCTATGTGCACGTTCCCTATTGGCAATTTACCATTAAGGAGTGTTGGCAATGAACGTTAAATAACCATTAGTCGCTGGTAGGGCCTTTCTTAGCGCTGGTCTTGAACGGGTCTTCGTCGGGGACATCTTTGTGCTCGAAGGGGTAGTAAGGATGGTCCTGCCAGAAGCTCGGTAAGACCGTGCGATGGTTTGTATTGAAAAGACCTGCGAAACAAAGTAGCAGGCCTTATACTACAAATTTCATATTCGTGTCGACTCGCTCACGCTACTTTTTTATTTATTTAAGGTAAAGCAACACCAAAAATTCACTGGACACATTAACAGTCACATGAGCACTGACACACTCGACATGCACGCTCATACGCATGCACGTATGCACACACTTTCATACACACACACACACACTCACACTCACACACTCACACTCACACACTCACACTCACACACTCACACACTCACACTCACACACTCACACTCACACACTCACACACACTCACTCTCACACTCACACTCACACTCACACTCTCACACTCACACGCACGGAAGCACACACGCACGCACGCACGCACGGCACACACACACACACACACACACACACACACACATCACACACACACACACACACACACACACACACACACACACACACACACACACACACACACACACACACACACACACACACATACATATGAGCACTGACACACTCGACATGCACGCTCATACGCATGCACGTATGCTCACACTTTCATACACACATTCGCACACGTTCATGCCCTCGCTCATACACACAGTCACACTCACACTCACACTCACACTCACACTCACACTCACACTCACACTCACACTCACACTCACACTCACACTCACACTCACACTCACACTCACACTCACACTCACACTCACACTCACACTCACACTCACACTCACACTCACACTCACACTCACACTCACACTCACACTCACACTCACACTCACACTCACACTCACACTCACACTCACACTCACACTCACACTCACACTCACACTCACACTCACACTCACACTCACACTCACACACACACTCACACACTCACACTCACACACTCACACTCACACGCTCACACTCACACGCTCACACTCACACACTCACACTCACACACTCACACACTCACACTCTCACACTCACACACTCACAGTCACACACTCACACACTCACTCACTCACACTCACACACACACTCACACACACACACAAACACACACACTCACACACACTCACACACACACACACTCACACTCACACACTCACACACACTCACACACACACACTCACACACACTCACACACACACACTCACACTCACACACTCACACACACTCACACACACACACTCACACACTCACACACACACTCACACTCACACACTCACACTCACACACTCACACTCACACACTCACACACACACACTCTCACACTCACACTCTCACACTCACACGCACGCAAGCACACACGCACGCACGCACGCACGGCACACACACACACACACACACACACACACACACACACACACACACACACACACATACACTTTGTTTAAGTTAGTTATGTTTAGTTATAGTCTTAGCTTAGTAATAAATCTTTATTATAACTTACCTACCTTCTTTAATTAATTGTATACTCAATGTTTAGTTTTTGGAAGAGCGAGGCCTCCTAACACAAGTTTCGACTTAATGGGAGGTCTCCACCTTATATGTAAGAATTTAACCTTTGTTAAATGCAAATAAAGTTTTTTTTTTTTTTACATATACCAAATATAATAATACTGACAATCTCTATACAAATAATTTCAATTTCAATACTAGATAAAAAAAACCGCCTGTATAATTCCCGTTTCCATGGCAATTCCGGGAAAATACATACCCTATGTCACCTCTTGGAACTGAGACGAATCTAATTACATCTCACATTTCAAAACCCACTGAGCCGTTTAGGCTGCAGGGCGTGCCGAAGAATAATACATACATACATAAATACAGACTCTCAAAAAACATAACCCTACTTCGACAGTCGGCTGAAAATAGTTCCTCGTTACTTAGTACGACAAAAATGAACTAGATGTCGCTAGATGTATTAAAAACACCCCTTCAGACACGGTCATTTCCATTCTTTCGGTTTCAAGTAATAGGTAAGTAACAGTTATTATTTTTTTAAAGCGTTTTGTTAACCCTTTTTCTACATCTAAAATAAATAATTGTAGTGAAGGTCGTTAGCTACTCACTTAAAGTTTGCATCTCTTCTGGCGAGAGCGAGAAGTCGAATATATCGATGTTCTGCTCTATCCTCGGTTTGTTCGTCGACTTGGGGATGGGCGCAACACCGAGTTGCACCTGCAAAGGTTGCATATTATGAGCAATACTGTAGACACTGGCCACCGAGACCGTGTTGCTGTTTCGTAAATTTAAATTTGTGGCTTCTAGAATTCGAATCAAGAAACGAACAGCTGACGGATGGTCTGAACAGCCATTCTTGGATAGGCGGGGCGACTGAAATGTTGTGTGTATAATCGAAAGTCAAATAAACCTAAGTCTTGAAATGCAAGTTTTTATTTAAATAGTTTAAGTTAGGCAGTTATTTTTTCTTCGAGCTACACCACACTACAATACCGTCTCTGCCATGAAAGTCCCCCACAGAATCCCACGATATATTCAAGATCATTATTGTGATCCATTGTGCCGTTCTAGTCTTGGGGATTGTTAAGTGGGATCTGTGACGTGGTGCTTCATTATTGGCTTAATGAATAGGCTCAGAGTCGCTCAACGAGCTATGGAGAGGGCTATGGGTTTCTCTACAGGATCGAATCAGGAATGAGGAGATTCGTAGAAGAACAAGGGTCACGTAGTCAAACGGATTAGCTCATTGAAGTGGCAATGGGCAGGCCATTATAGCTCGCAGAGCTGGCCGTTGGGGCCGAAAAGTTCTCGAATGGAGACGACGGAGTGGCAAGCGCAGCGTGGGACGTCCACCAACGAGATGGATGGATGATTTGGTACGCTTTCGGTTCAGGGTGGATGCAAGCCGCTTCCAACCGTAATGATTGGGTATCAATGAGTCCTACGGCTGAAATGATGATGGTGTGCCGTTCAAAAGGAAGGCTTTTGTTTAACAGTATCCGTCTGATGATGGTGGGGCTTCATCATCATCATCAAGCCGTAGGACGTCCACTGGACATAGGTCTCCCTCATTGACGCCCAATCATTACGGTTGGAAGACTTGCATCCACCCTGGACCTGCGGCCTTCACTAAATCGTCCGTCCATCTTTGTGGACGTCCCACGCTGCGCTTGCCAGTCCGTGGTCTCCACTCGAGAACTTTTGGGCCCCAACGGTTATCTGTTCTGCCATTTCAACGAGCTAATCCGTTTGGCTATGTCGGTGACCCGGTTCTTCTACGGATCTCTTTGTTCCTGATGATGATGGGGATTGGCTATGGCTAGTGATAAATGAAGAACATGTAAGTTACCAGGTATTTCAGTACGACTTGTGCTACAGTCTTCTCGTACTTCTGGGCCAGGGCTCTCAAAGTGGGGTCCGCGGCCTTTGGGGGCGGCCCGCTGCCAAATAGCGACCCGAACGGCGTATACGCCATGACGGCGATGCCGTGCTGTTGGCAGAACTGGAGGAGACGAGGCTGGGCGAAGTTGAGATTGACCTGGAAATGAATTAAAGTCAAAGTCAAAATGTTTTTTCACTTCTCATGCTTGTAGTTTGTGGACGTTGGCGCGATAAACTTATTTTTAATAAACTAAAATCACTATCGTAATCTAAGACGATGGCAATTAAGTAGGTTCGGTGTGAAGATGAGTATAAGTGTGAGAATGTGAATGAGTACGAGGATAAAGGATGCAGATGAGTATGAGGATAAGAATGAGTACGACGATGAAAATAATTATCAGTTTGAGAATGAGTAGGAAGATGAGTATGAGAATGAGGATGAATATGAGGATAAGCGGATGAGTATGAGGACGAGTAAGAGTATGGAGATAGTATGAGAATAAGAATGAATATGGGAATGCGAACAAAGACGCGCATGAGCAAAATGGGTATGTATGAGTTTGAGGATAAGTATCATCATCATCACTTCAGCCGTAGGACGTCCACTGCTGGACATAGGCCTCCCCTATTAATGCCCAATCATGCGGCCTTCTCCAAATCGTCCGTCCATCTCGTTGGTGGACTCCCACGCTGCGCTTGCCAGTCTGTGGTCTCCAAGAGGACAAGTGTATGAGGATGAGAATGGGCATGAGAACACGGTTAAGTATGAAGATGAGTATGAATAGAGATCCCTTAAATCTTTGTTTTGTACATAGTTATGATCTCTGCAGTCGGAGAAAATGAATTAAAACTAATTTAATTAAAATTAATAACTTTTTCTAACTAATCCTAAATGACGATAGTTCGATGTGAGAACGTAAAGTGATTTTGTTAACAATCATTTTGTAAACGCGAGTCACGTTATGTTGATGCGTCGCCTCACGTATAGTGATATCTGGCGTAGGCTAGTTTTCAATGTCAGGCTGCTATATGTTGGTTCGGCGGCTCTCCTCGTAGCACACGGCGTAGTTACGTAACAACATGCACTTTAACGTTTGTCAATAGTATTTCTTTATTAATTTTGTACAATAATGTATACTATACTGACCTCAACTTGCAAGACCGCTGGTTTGACTTCGCTATTCTCCAGCAGCCTTTCAATCTGGCTGATGTTGAAGTTGGAGATGCCAATAGACTTAGTCAGGCCCAGCTTCCGAGCTTCTTCCATCTGCTTCCATGTATCCACGTAGTCTATTACTACATATTCGCTGTGATCAGGCTGGAAGATGTTGTTATATTATATTTATTTTAAAATTAGTGTAACTTGCATGGTCTAGGGTTAAAAATTAAATCGTTTCCCTGGGTTCATCATCATCATCATTTCAGCCGAAAGACGTCCACTGCTGAATATAGGCCTCCCAGGTTCATCAAACAGAACGGTACTGGCGCCATCCTATTGATTTTGATGGTTAAAAAATGCCCCTAATTTTTGTGCCAGTTTTTGTGACGCCCCATATAAACTGTACGAAAAAAACATCACCAAACTGAGCCAACAAACAAGGACCCCTTTTCTTAACGAAAATGAATCTCATAATTTTGAATAAGAGTTTCAGTTTTTCTGAAGTTGATATATTTAACACATGTCTCCAAGAGTTTACAGCTCTATACTCCATTTAATTTAGAATTAAATGAAGTATAGCTAGGGAGCAAATTGTTACTTAGTTATTATTTTTTACGTTACACGTTTTCATATTAATGTTAATTTTCTGCCTCTTTAAGTATCCATGGTCTTTTTAAGTAATGTCACGATTTTATATTGCTCGGTTAGTAAGACAGTAGGTATCTATTTTTGGTATTTCTGTTTCTTTGGCTAGTTGAAGTATAATTTTGATAGTGTTTTATGCGGCGATTAACCTTAATTAACTAACAGTGATCATAAAATTCTATATTGCTCTCGTGTCTGAATTTTTTTAATGCGCAAGTTGTCTCCACGTCGTTTCTGGAATTTTACTATCAAGTTGCAAAAACTACAATCACCGTACAACGTCGCTCCCAAAGAGAGCTTACTTTGACACTGGCGAAATTGTCCTAAAATAGGACAGAAGCCATATTTTTAAATAAATAAATAATAATAGTAATATGTAATAGCAACCCACACTTTACTGGTTTATGTATAATCTAAAATTTATATTGTAGGTAATTAGCCATAATATACCGTTTGTACCCAAATAAACATTAAAATATAAGAAAACTCCAAAATTACCCCATACAAAAAAGTAAGGGGTGCACTTTTTTTTAATATTCCCATAGTTAGATGACCAGATGGCCCAGTGGTTAGAGAACCTGACTACGAAGCTTGAGGTCCCGGGTTCGATTCCCGTGTCGGGGCAGATATTTGTATGAAAAATACGAATGTTTTTTCTCGGGTCTTGGGTGTTTAATATGTATTTAAGTATGTATCTATCTATATAAGTATGTTTATCCGTTGCTTAGTACCCATAACACAAGCTTTGTTTATAGTATAAATCTTCCCAGGTGAATTTTTCGCTTCGAGCCCTTAACTTTCATAACAGGGCCATTCTACTTTTCGTTGACCAGTCATTTTTGTAATGTGCTCTTCAAATATTTTAAGTCCCTATTTTTCACACAAAATAAGTAATAATTAGGTAAATAAAGACATCAATTTGAAGAGCATGAACGAAATTAATAGATAGCTATATTAATTTCATCAAAAATGTTACGCTTAACCAGATAATGAGGTAAAAGTGCAAAATGTTAGTTTTGTCCCCGGTCTCCCCTATCGTCATAGTATTAAGGTTCAAATTTAATGTAATGGCTCGAAGCGATAAATTCACCTGGGAAGATTTAAGTATACTATAGCTTACTTTGGGACTAGGTCAATTGGTGTGAATTGTCCCGTGATATTTATTTATTTATTTATTTATTTATTCATAGTAGGATTGCTTACCGTGAAGGATATTGGGTTGTGAATCAAATACAAGTCCACGTAGGACATATTGAGACGCTCCAGGGACTTCTTTAGTGATCCAACCACATCCTGCTTTTCGTTTGTGCCTAGCTAAAAAGAAAATTTGGTATTAATGAAGATACGACAATCAGTACATCTTGAATTTGAAAATTGCAAGATTTGACCTAAACAAAATAACATACAAACATATTCAAAATCAAAATCATAAGATTACGTTAAAGGCCACAACAAACCGGGAGCGCGGGGCGCCGACGGAGCGTGCCCGGCGCGGTCAATAACACTGAATCAAATACGGTGTGCCGCGCTGCCGGTGTGTCACCGTATATTTGATTCAGTGTTATAGAGCGCGCTGGGCACGCTCCGTCGGCGCGCCGCGCTCCCGGTTTGTGGTGGCATTAAGAGTTCTTTTACATGTTTTTTTTAGTCTACTCAAAGCTTTCGGTAAAACCATGATTGCCAAGAAGAATGCGCCGAAGAAACTCGCGATCAAGTATTTAAAAAAAAATAAACAGATTGCAATTTTACTTGAGTACATACACAAATGAAGGGTACGCTGAAAGATCATCTCTATTAGCTATCGTTCAAGTCAAACCGTTTACTACAAATACTTACTTAGACGATGAGTTACCATTAACATACATAATGTACTTACCTTGGTAACTAAAAATACATTTTCTCTCGGAATCAAGGACATACGGACACCCCTTCCAACTTGCACCTCATCGTTGTACGCTGACGCAGTATCTATCATCCTGAAATATATTTAAATTAAGCTTAAGTAACATCAGTAGGTAGAGATAAAACTACGATAACATGGCCCACCCCTCCAAAATTCAAGAAGTCTTCAATGTATTTGTGAAAGTGTTTATAAAGCACCACCAAAACTTTCATCGCATGTGTGCGTGCTGAAACAGCAATCAAACAAAAGCAGGCTACTACATACACACTCTTTCGTAAGGATGTGACATAACACATTGAAATAGTAATTTGGAGGGGCGGGCCATGTTATCGTAGTTTATCTCTAGATCACAATCAATAGAGATCTTTCCAGACATGTTGTATTTGCGGAATTTTGACGTATGACGTAGTAGCAAGGTGGGACGGCGCCAAAGTGAACCATTTGACTTACAAAACATAAACTAAAGGCCAACACAAACCGGGAGTGCGGGGCGCCGACGGAGCGTGCCCAGCGCGTTCTAACACTGATTCAAATACGGTGGTGACACACACCGCCAGCGCGGCACACCGTATTTGATTCAGCGCTATTGACCGCGCTGAGCACGCTCCGTTCAAGTTAAATACGAAGCGCAAGCTATGTTTTGACCTATGTTTTGACCTATGTTTTGACAAATAAAATTCTGATTCTGATTCTGAAAAAGAAGCGAAGCAATGCATTCTATACCAGCACATCCGTGTTAAATTTCAAGTCAGTCATTCTTGTATTTGCCTTTTGTGAAAGGTGCTGTTAAAAAGCGGAGATTGCAATGTCCGCACTACGATATTTGGGTACAGGGTGTTACAAAATTACCCGTAATAACTGAAGGGTATGGAAGTACTCCAGTAAAGAATTAAATTAGTATAGGTATATTTTTTTATTTCATAGGTATGTTATTATATATGTATGTCGGAAAAATAAGTGTTTTTAATAGTAAGTTAAAATATCGACTGAGATAACCGAAAAAAACCGATATCGAAATTAAATAGTGATATGCGTATATCACTATTTAATTTCGATATCGGTTTTTTCCATAACCATTATACTACCTAGCTAGAAAAAAAAGAACAGCGCGCAAAATTACAGTTTTATTTACTGTTCATGGGGTTTCAGGCTTTAGGGGTTATTTTGTAACACCCTGTATAATAATTAGTAATATGTGGATAATGTCGTTGACTGTACCTACTACTAGTAGGTACCCTATGCTTGCTAATTTTATTATACGGTTTTTATTTTATATTGTACAGTTGTTTGTTATCGCTAAAATAAATAAATAAAATAAAGTCAGTCATCCGCGTGGTATCGTAAGAACTAACTATGGAACCCTAAACAGCTACCTGTAGCCAGCATTAAGAGCCCATGACACAGCGTTCTCCACCTCCAGCTCTTTCGCCTCTTTTTGTCCATTCTATTAAAAGACAAAACCATTATTTAATTCGTTGGCAACAGTATAACCACTATGTTCATTGTGTTCCTAAGCTCCAGCCACGATCAGGCGATTAGGCAAGCCGTGGTGGCCTAGTAGTTTGATCTACTTGCCTCTCAAGCAGAGGGTCGTTGGTTCGAGTCCGGGCTCGCAGCTCTAAGTTTTTCGGAATTTATGTGCGAAAATACATTTGAAATTAACCATAAGCTTTACAGTGTTGGAAAACGTCGTGAGGTAACCGCAGACACCTGAGAAGAAATTCAATTCCTTTCAGTCTGTGATGGGATTTTATTCCTTTTAGTTCTTAGTTCATAACCGATTCAAGCGTTATCACGGTATTGATCCAGTCCTACCATCTGTAAATTAGATACGAACCTCATCGAAGCCGAGGAAGGTACCGAGCCCTAAGGCCGGCATGGAGTTGCCGTCGTTGAGTGGAATCCGGGGGGCTTTGCCGCCATCTTGCTCGACACAATGCTGCAAAAAGGCCCGATATGATAACACAGTTAATTGTTATTGTGGGGAATATGTCAGACTATACCTACAAAAGATGGTACTGCGAAATTTGATGTAACAATGGCACGGATCACCAACTGGTATTAGCCTACCTACCTACTTTTATACCATCATATTATTATAGTCAAATGTCGGTACATATTTTACGCAAAAAAAGGTAATATTAGCAGCTCGATGCTGGCGCTTCGCCGGCCGACGCCGAGGCAGCTCGCTTCGCTTGCTCGGCTAGCATTGTTACTGTCACGTGACTTGCTAGGCACAAATAATTCTTTGTTTTTTTTACCCATAATTTAAATGTAAGAGGCGCTGCGACCGACCGTCCTCACAGGGACCAGTCTGAAAATCAGCGCCGGGCAACCAAGCCCAGCACATGCTGAGACTTGTGACCCATTGTCAATACTTAAACTTGAAATGTTTAATAGTTTTTATCAATGTCTAGTTTTTAAGTTATGGCAATAAAGTTTTTTTTATGTTGGTACGGATTTCCGATCACGAGCCCATGGGGACCCGGTCATTTGAAAGGCATACATGGGGCCGAAGCCAACATGAAGAGGCCTTTGGTACCATATAATATAAATGAGATGGGCGCAACTATGGGGGTCTATCCCCTAATACACCATGAGGATGTGCTAGCGGACAGTCCCCCACAGTTGCCAAACTATTGCCAGGTAGGAAGCGACATGGAATTGGCTATGGGGTTGGGATGTTGTGGACAGGATTACCGGGCTATGGAGTGAGATAACGGACACCTACCATTTCAATATCTCATAAACTGAACTTTTGGTAGGCGGTGACTCACCATTCACTAAATGGGCCCCTCAAACTATTGCCCACTCGGGGCAACGAGGCGGCAACATTGGTGTGAACGGCTAAGGATGGAGAGGTGTTCCTGGACTTTAAACTTCAGAATGCCAACTCGCCACTTACGGAAACACATCCATCCTTCGAGCATTAGCTCTTGCGCACCACTTTAGGCGACCAACAAAGGCAAACTAGAGGCGGGGTGGGTGTGTAACTGTGTGTGAGTGTGTGTATAAGCGCATGTGTGTATGTGTACCCCTATTATTATTATTATTATTATTAAAAACCCGGCCAAGAGCGTGTCGGACACGCCCAAGGTAGGGTTCCGTAGCCATTACGAAAAAATCAAGTAATATTTTTCTAAGGATTTCGTATGTGTACGGAATCATCCAAGTTTAGGTATGTTTTATACTCTTAAACTACAAATAATTTCCAAGCAATCTTAGCCACTATAATTTTCCTAGTAAATTTGATATATTTACTACCATTTTAGATTTTAGAAGGGGGGGGGACGCTCGATTTTAATGAAAATTTTCAATTTAAAGTTGAATATTTCGCAAACAGATCACTGAATAGAAAAATCATGTTAGCAACCCCGCAATGGTTTTAAAAGACCTATCCAACGATACCCCACATTATAGGATTAGTCGAGAAAAAAAAATCACCCCCCCTATACGTCTATGGGAGGTACCCTAAAAAAAATTTATTTTTTATTTTTTATTTTACCACTTTGTTGGCGTGACTGATATGTATATTAATGCCAAATTACAGCTTTCTAGTACAAACGATCTATGAGCTTAGCCGCGGACAGACAGACAGACAGACAGACAGACAGACGGACAGACATGGCGAAACTATAAAGGTTCCTAGTTGACTACGGAACCCTAAAAATCAAACTTCTAAGCCAACGCAATCAAAAGATACAGCCGTTTATGCCGCAAATTTCCGCATATTTTCGAAACTCGCAAGGGAATCAAAACCTACAGGGTACTTCCCGTGAACTCAGAATCTTGAAATTTGGTACGAAGCAAGTTCCTATAGCACAGATAAAGGAAAAATTGCGAAAAGCATATTTTATTGTCTGTCTGTCTATATCAGTAACCAATCTATTTATGCCGCAAATTTTCGACACTCGCAAGGGAATCAAAACTTACAGGGTACTTCCCGTGAACACAGAATCTTGAAATTTGTTACGAAGCAAGGTGTCATAACACAGATAAAGGAAAAATTGCGAAAACCGTAAATTTTTAGTCACATCATATAAAAAAAATATTTTTAATAATTTTAAAGTTACTACCCTTTTACTACCCTTTTCCTCATGAACGCGTAAAGGTATTGAATTGAAAATCATATCAAATACTCAGGTCTATAATACCTTTAAGCTGTAACAAAATCAAACTACTATGTCAACGCAATCAAAAGAAACAGCAATTTAAGCCGCATATTTTCAAACTCGCAACTACGCGCAAGGGAATCAAAACCTACAGGGTACTTCCCGTGAACTCAGAATCTTGACATTTGGTACGAGGCAAGGTCTTATAGCACAAATAAAGGAAAAATTACGAAAAACATAATTTTTTCTCTCTATCTGGCTATATATGTAACCAATCTACAATGATCCCACACTACGCACATTTTGCTTAGGAGCAGGGGTCTGCTAAGACTGGATGTTCATAGATACATATAAATTTGTACGGAACCCTCGGTGCGCGAGTCCGACTCGCACTTGGCCGGTTTTTCATATCCATGCTAATATTATAAACGAGAAAGTGTGATTGTTTTTTGTTTATCCTACTTTCATAACAAAAGTGAGCTACGGATTGCTATGATTTTTTGTACGGACTTAGTTGAAGCTCTTTAGAGAGACATAGGCTACTTTTTACCACGGGAAAATATCTCATTCCCACGGGAAAACACGTTTTAATCTACTTCAGCGCGGGCGAAGCCGCGCCGGCATCAGCTAGGTAGGTGCTCGTATGTATGTATATGTATAATTCTTAAAAAATCTTATTTCTGTTCTGTGTTTATACGAGTACCTACTTACCTTGGTACTTTTTTGACTAAGTGTGTAAGTACCTGACTAATAATTTTCTACTTTAATAAAGAATTTTGATAAAAGACCAAATGCCTTAATATCATTTTCCGTGGTAAAATATTTAGCTGAGTTATCAATTCGTCACTACTTTGAAAAAATCTCGTATCTCAAATCAAAATGTAAACTAAACTGGACTTTATTACACACTCAGTAAAGTTCACTTAGCCAGATAATCGATTTTGAGATACGAGATTTTTTCAAAGAGTGACGTGAACAAATAAAAATGTGCGTGCTAATTGCTTCTAAAACCGCGTACTATTTGTTTGGGTGATTAAATATCAACGAAATACCCTAAAAGCAAGATCCCTTGTTAATAAATAAGGTAAAATATAACTCACCGCAGCTACGATCAAGCTTGCTAGTAACCACAACATGTTTCGCGACCGCACTACGTTTAACTAATACTTACTTATTGTGTGTGATCAACAATCTACAACTTTATTAAACAACAAGTAGGTAGACACATGCTTCTAGTTTTTGTTCCAATTCGGATACTTTATTCAAAGATGTACCTATATAATGAACTAGAAGAATAAGAATAATTTTATGAATCAATGAAGTTACACGGTACCGGTAAACTGGGGTTAAGTAGGTACTTTAGGAAATTTTGGGGCTACTTTGATAGCTTTAAAATGGTTATAAAAATGCAAACATTTATAGCTCGATTGAGCAAAATGACGTTAAAAGTTAGGTAATTTATTAAGGTAGTTATTTCACTGCCACAGATGGTCTAAAAAAATAAGGAAACGGCGTAAAAACAGTTTTCCAAAGTAGCCCCTGCATTTGAAAGTAACCCCAAGGTAAGTTTACGGTACCTACAGGAAAGTACTTATTACATTTTGTTACCTACTTAAGTGATAACATAGTTCGTGATTACAGCGGCCTTCCTGGGTCTGTAACGCGAGTGCCAACCAAGCCAAGAGCGTGTCGGACACGCCCAAGGTAGGGTTCCGTAGCCATTACGAAAAAATCAAGTAATATTTTTCTAAGGATTTCGTATGTGTACGGGAATCATCCAAGTTTAGGTATGTTTTATACTCTTAAACTACAAATAATTTCCAAGCAATCTTAGCCGCTATAATTTTCCTAGTAAATTTGATATATTTACTACCCTTCTGATTTTTTTCAAATTTTTCCACCCAACTGTTTAGATTTTAGAGGGGGGGGGGACGGCCGATTTTAATGAAAATTTTCACTTTAAAGTTGAAAATTTCGCAAACAGATCACTGAATAGAAAAATCATGTTAGCAATTCCGCAATGATTTTAAAAGACCTATCCAACGATACCCCACACTATAGCGTTAGCCGAGAAAAAAAAAATTACCCCCACTTTACGTCTATGGGAGGTACCCTAAAAAAATTTTTTTTACTTTTTTTTATTCAATCACTTTGTCGGCGTGACTGATATATATATTCATGCCAAATTACAGCTTTCTAGTACTAACAGTCTCTGAGCATAGCCGCGGACAGACAGACAGACAGACAGACGGACAGACATGGCGAAACTATAAGGGTTTCTAGTTGACTACGGAACCCTAAAAATCAAATAAGGTAGAATAGAGACTCAACAAGTTACTTAATGTGATGTATGCGCGTGTGTGTGTGTGTGTGTGTGTGTGTGTGTGTGTGTATGTGTGTGTGTGTGTGTGTGTGTGTGTGTGTGTGTGCGCGCCGCGGTCCTTTGTTGTTGTTTAATAATTTTTAACTTGTAGGTAGGTAGGTGGGTTTACGCTGCGCGCTGCGCCGCGCGCATAGACATCGGCCATGATATTATAACAATGCATTATACGCAAACATTAACTAAGTAACTGGAAACTGCGACAGAATGATCTGCCTTTTCTTAATAATGTGACCTACCTGAGCCCAATTGCATAACAAATTACAAGCTAATAGTACCTATTAGCTATTTTATATTGTAGGTATTAATACTATTTTCTTGTATTTTGTTACGCAATTGGAGCAGATAAATGTGGAGGTTGAAACGCTCGAATAAATGCCCTACAAGTATCCGAATGTACCTATTCTTAAAAGCACAAGTTCTTAAACAATAATAATGGCAGGCACCAAGACAATCTAATCAATGCTCTATTATAGGTCCGTATTAAAATCTTTGTTAGCTGCAACATAACTTGGTAATTCCAAGGTCACTGGAATAAGAGAAGGGACCAGTTTTTTTAATGACAATGCGATACCTACGAGTAAATAAATAAGTAGAATGCTACCGAAGTTTTATCCATCCATACCAACTATAATATTACTAGCTGTTGCCCGCGACTCCATCTGGCTACGCTAGTACTATTTAGTTTCTGTGTGTGGTCAAGAATAGTCTTGCCAGACCACAAAATAACTAATAATACCCCTATGGGTATACATATAAATTAGCCTATGACCTATTGTCAGACCTAGGTACAAAATATAGACAAAAAACCACTGTGACACGAGATTTTTATACATTAGATAGAACACAAAGCTCCAGTGGCTCCCAATCCGCCTTCGCCGTAATTCACACATTCTACAACTTCTCTACGGCATTCTTTTTAATCCTGTTCTGCAACTCCCTGCTACCTCAAAGAGCGATTTAACTATGTTACTTCTGTTCGACGCTCTCAGAACTTTCTTCTTACTGTCCCTCTTTCCAATTCTAAATTCTATGTGTACTCTTTTACTGTCCAGGCTATTCGGTTATGGAACTCCTACCATAGACATACGGCGTGCTAAATCTTTGCCCATTTTTAAATCTATGCTTAAGCAACATTATCTATTATCCTGTGCTTGAGAATTGTATTGTAGTCCATTTATTTACAAGTATATTATGTATCACTTATCTATGTATGTTTTATGATGTGTATTATTAGATGTTTTCAGTTGTTTTAATAAAATGTTTGTTTTTTATTATTATTTATTAAATTTTATATTGCACCACCTGCTGAAATGCATTCCTTGCTTTTTTCTTTTTTTTTAAAGGTTGTTTGGAAGAGATCGCTTCGAAGCGATAAGGCCGCCCATTGCTTACCTTATTTCTTTTTTTTCATGTAGGTACTTGTTTTTCTGTATTGTATTATTTGTGGTGTACAATAAAGAGTCATTGTATTGTATTGTACTATAATACTATTCATACTATATTATAATAAATAATAATAAAATAAATAAATATCACGGGACAATTCACACCAATTGACCTAGTCCCAAAGTAAGCTAAGCATAGCTTGTGTTATGGGTACTAGGCAACGGATAAACATACTTATATAGATAGATATATACTTAAATACATATTAAACACCCAAGACCCGAGAACAAACATTCGTATTTTTGATACAAATATCTGCCCCGACACGGGAATCGAACCCGGGACCTCAAGCTTCGTAGTCAGGTTCTCTAACCACTAGGCCATCTGGTCGTTTAAACTATAAACGTACGTCTAAATTATAAATGCGAAAGATATGTGTCTGTATCTCTTTACCGACCGATTTAGATGAAATTTGGTATAGAGATAGTGCGAGTCCCGGGAATGACATCCCGTCCTATCCCGTCCGTCTTATCCCGTAAAATTGCAAAGTTCCCGCGAAACGAATTTTTTGACGGAGCCGCGGGTAACAGCTAGTTAGGTAAGTACTAAATAAGTAATAACAACCACCGCTTTGTAGCCGATATCGATCCAAGTATGGGTCTTCTGTTGTCTGTCATCTTCTTTATTTAATTCTCTGTAATCTTTATAGATATAGAGATAATCTTTTGCCCGCACTTCGTCCGCGTAGAAATCAAATTTGTAAAGAAAGAAAGAAAGAAAATACATTTATTTACAACAACACAAGACACATCCATCATCATCGATATTTTACAAAACAGAAGAAGACAACACGAAAGCTAATAGAATACGTCATTGCGGTTGCAAATCGGACACTGGCTCAGCATAATGCTGAGGCGTTTATAGCACCCCAGCGCTGATTTTCAGCCAGCACCGCTGGTGACACCCGGATCGCTGTTTAGATAGATAAATAAATAAATAAACTGCACAGTAATAGCTACATAAGAATTTGTAGATTATAAAAAGCAAATAATAATAACAAAATTACTTAAACATAATTACTATATCTCACTTGCCAAGTATACAACCCTGCGCGGACTAAATTGAAAAAATGAAATAACCGAGACAATAAAAATCAAAGAAGTTTTGTGAAATAGTGCTGGAAAGGAGAGGAAATTAAGGTTTTTATAATGACAACAAATAGCCTTTAAGCTTTCTCCCAAAGGTAACAATTTGTGGTAAAAGTTTCTTCATCTCTTTCATTGAATAAAGCAAAATCCCGCAAAGCATGATCCATAAATCCATGATATTAGTTAACGAATGTATAAATCCCGTTTCTTCCTTATCCCGTGAGAATTTTTTTTTATACAATACAGGCTTGCGTTTGACCACAATCGCGCCTGATGGAAAGCGAAGATGAGGCCTACGATGGAGCACGCTTGCCTAGTAAATGCTCATTCACCCTAGACTTGAAAGCGGCCAAATTGTAGTGTTCAGGGAACACAGTCGCAGGCAGGGAATTCCACTCCTTAGCTGTGCGGTTGATGAAGGAAGAGCGAAAACGCTTTGTGCGGATTTTTGGTATACTGACTAATCCTGTAATTGGTGTTTTACTGTTATGATAATCTACATTGAAGCCAGAAAATAATTTAGTAATCATATTATGTGCTCTAGTTAAGAAAATAGTCTCTTAAACGGGTTAGTAAGAAAACAATAGAAAAGAGTCTGTATATCTTTTTATTCCGTGCTTAACGTCTATTCAATGTCATTATTCTTGCCGTTCTTCCATCGGCGTAGACACTCAGGGATCGGCGAAGGTGGCACATCGTACTTCTCAAACGGATAGTTGGTGAAGTTTTGCCAGAAGGTGGGTCGATTGGATCTGTAGTTGACGTCGAACCTTTCAATGGCGGAGAACTCTGAGGACGTCAGTTCGAAGTCGAAGATCGAGGCGTTCTCCAGGACCCTGCTGGGAGTCACGGTCTTCGGGATGGTGATGATACCTCGTTGGTACTGGAAAAGAAGTGGTATGTTCAATCAGGATATCGCACAGTGTGGCTTGATTTGTGACGGTTTAATAGTTGCAATACAATTAAACTGAGCAAGTGTAACAAGTTTGCTATGAAGTATCTTTTTATATTTTTTTATTTTTTCAACTTCATTTTTTTTTACTTTTACGGTCATCCCGTGAAACCATATACTTAGGTTACATACACTTAGGTTTTGTTGGGAACTTTCCGCTGGCTTGCCGTTACAGTGTAAGTGTTGGATTTAGTATGTCTATGCTCTACACCACTTATTTGTACCTAATCTATGGCAGATAATTAAACTCTTGTTTCTGTTTCTTTCCTGCCATAATATGGCCGTACCATTGTGAGCATTTAACGAATCCTAATTTTATTTTTACATTTATACACTGTTTGTTTGTGTCATCCCCGTATACACTCTCGAATCATATTTTCCGATTAGGTATATAAAAAGTAAGATACTCAAATTGTATTTGTGAATAAACCAAATTTGACTAACACGTTGCTTTGTTTGATTCCTTAAAGCCCAGACGGTCGATCTCAACATTCGCTACGTCCGCTTCTCAGCGCTGTTATCTCTTATATCTCTAACAGTAAGATTTGTGTTTAGTTTTTAAATTTTAATTGTTTAAACTAATCTTTCAGCCTTACCAAGTATCTGAGGGTGATTTGCATGACTGTCTTCCCGTACTTCTTGGCGATGGCCACCAGTGGTGGGTCATTAACCCTTGGCCCGGGGGCGTCAGGGGGGGCCCGGCTGGCGATCATGGCCCCGAAGGGGGCCCAAGCTGTGATTTTGATGTCTTGGGTGTTGCAGTAGTCGACCAGCTCTTTTTGGCCAAAGGCCAGGTTCAGCTGTGGAAAACAAGAAATTATTTGTGTTTTAGATTGGCATTAAGAGTATTAGCGTGAGTTGAGCACGAGTATGAGTGATGGTTTACGGGGTGTGTATGTATATGAGAATGAAAATGAGTGTGAACATAAGTTGAGATTGAGACTGAGAATGAGGATAAGAATTAGACAGAAAAAGGTAAATGAATCCGAGTCAAAATCGGAATCGGACTTGGAATCGGAATTGGACACGGGATTCTGAATCTGAGTCAAAATCGAAGAACCCGGACTCGGTTTAGGACTCGGAATCAGACTTGGAATCGGAATCAGAATCGGAATCATATCGGATCTGAAACAGAATCGGACACAAAAGCGGACTCGGAATCGGAATCAGAATCGGAATCGGAATCGTATCAGGATCAGAAACGGAATCGGAATGGTAATTGTTATCAACTGTTTGCTCACCTCAACCTGATTGACGGCAGGCTTGACCTTGCAGTTGGCGACCAGCCTCTTCAGCTGTTCCACGTTGAAATTGGAGACCCCGATGGAACGCACAAGCCCCTTGCTCAGGACGGTCTCGAACCCGCGCCACGTTTCAAGGTAGTCAATCTTCTCGTCTACACCGTCTTGCTGGTATCAAAAGTACATCGTCACTACTTTGAAAAAGCTCGTATCTCGAAACCGATAATCTGGGAAAGTGAACTTTACTAAGAGTGCACAAGGTTCAGTTTGGTTTACACACTGATTCAAGATACGAGCTTTTTTCGAAGTACTTAGTGACGATATTAGGATATTACGGTTGATGGGTTGGATAAAACTTAATACATTGACACTTACAGACTTCGAAAAAGGAGGAGATTCCTAGTTTGTGAAAATCATTTTTATACATTTTTGAGGTATTGGACCCCCGGCGCCCTCACTGACCGTACGAAACGCAGCAAGAGTACTGCTGCTTCACGCCGGTGATCTGTGAGAGGGTGGTACTGCACGGACGAGCCCCAGCCGGCCCATTCGTGATGCAGCGGCTAGCTACAACATGGCTCTATGACTAGGTAAATATTTTTCACAACTCACGCTAATCGACATGGGCCAGTGTACCAGCACCATGTCTAGGTAGTCCAGACCCAGGCGTCTCAGGGATCCTCGGACCGACACTTCAACATCAGCCTCTCGGTGGAAATGCTGCCAAACCTGAGGATACAGAGGCAGTCAACATCATCATGCTTTATTGAATCAGGCGCTACTTTGCCATATTTGAGTGTAGTTACGCTTTGCTTCTTGAGAAGGTGCAAAAGGCCTTCCTAAGGTTCATATATAAAAAAATGTATGGATACTATCCTCTGATGTACCCTACAAAATTTCTTCTTGGTCACATTGGCTTCAATTCTCTGGAAGCGAGACGTAACTGCACTCTGTTAACGATGGCGTGTGACATCTTGCGAGGCAATTCAGATTGTCCTGATCTAGTGTCGATGATCGTAAGGTTAGCAGACCCATTCTCCCCAAAAAATTTTCTCAGACCGCGTAACAATAGTTTGCTGGCGGTACCAAGGACTCGTACTGTATCACACCGTAATTCCCCTGTAATTCGTGCACTAACGTGCCTCAACTCGCTTCTGTCATCAGCACCCGAATCTGACCTCTTTGCAAGTCGATGGGCCGAAGTCTGTCGCACATGTCTGAGGTTCTGTGAGGCGATGGATGGAAGTGGATTGTTATCAATTTCTTAAATGTATAATTTCTTATTTCAAATGTTTAAATTGAATTTTCCAGTGAATTGGCTTACAGCTGTAATACTGTGTAAATTTTGTTTTACTTAATAATAAAATAAATAAATAAATAATGTCCATATCAATATAAATAATGTCCACGACCTTATGATAGCTACGTTTGTGCAAGAATCGCGTGTTCATGCAGTTCCTCCACCTCCACACTGTACGAACACACACAAATCACACAAACCCACTATCACCACCACCACACTAACTGATGCGATTCGAACTCAACCAGAGCTCATCTTCAGAGCAACATTTAACCGTTCACCATGCTACCAGATGTTAGTTAGATTCTAACATGTCAGCATCGTCACAACGTCAGTTAGAGTGGTGGCGGTACTAGAAGAAGATTGTTTTTTTTTGGAAAAATAATTATGTGGAATTTGCCCACTTCCCATGTGAGATTGGATGAGACTCGTCTCGATCCCCCCCCTCCTCCCCAAAATCTCACCCAACATTTAAGTTTAAGTTAAATGCAACCTCGGGCTCACCAAGAGCGAGTGGATGGAGTGAATAGGCTCACAAATAAGAAACAAGCAACCTGTAAAATTGGTTACCTTAGTGGTGATGAACAGGTCTTCCCTCTTAACCACCCCCTCCTTCACCTTTTTCTTGATCACCTCTCCTATATCAGGCTCGACTCGATATAGATGAGCGGTGTCTATGTGCCGGTAGCCCACGTCGATACAGTACGACAAGGTCTCCAGCATTTTGTCCCAGCCGGTGTAGTCGAATTCATCCTAAAAATAACAGATTTTATGTATTGTCCGCCAAGTCAGTGCTTTAACATTTTTAGGGTTCCGTACCCAAAAGGTAAAAACCTTATTAGGTACTAAGACTCCACTGTCCGTCTGTCCGTCCGTCTTGTCTGTCTGTCTCCAGGCTGAATCTCGTGAGCCGTATAGCTAGACAGTTGAAATTTTCACTTATGATGTATTTCTGTTGCCGCTATAACAACAAAATACTAAAAATAAAATAAAGTTAAAAATTAAAGGGGGTCGTCATACAAGAAACGTGTTTTTTCAACGTTTTTAACTCGATCTTTAGAATTATAATGGCGTTAACTGTAGTTAACTATTAGACTCTTGAAATTTTCACCGATTACGTAGGTATTACTGTAGCCGGTACAACAACTATATTATACCTGCTGATATCCATGGCAAGCGTAACGCTTTTCAGAAACAAAGAAGCATGTGTGTCTATCTTAATATATAAAAGAAGAAACTGACTGACTGACTGACTGACTGACATATCAACGCACAGCCCAAACCACTGGGTCTAGAGATTCCAAATTTGGCATGTAGGTTCCTTATAAGGTCTAGGGGTGCACTAAGAAAGGATTTTTCAAAATTCACTCCCTAAGGGGGTGAAAAGGGGGTTCAAAGTTTGTATGGGGAAACAAGATTAGTTCGACTATTTTATTCGGAACTTCACAGAAAATACTCCTAATGATAAATGAGTAAACACGTGTTTCAGGTTTTTTGAGAATTCAACCCCTAAAAGGGGGGAAAGGGGTAACAAAGTCTGAAAATCAACATGGGTGTTGTTACTATGGTTTATCGGGTCGCTGGTTATGAAAACAACAACAGTTTTAAAATTCGATGTGGCATACGTAAAATACCATCTCCCTGGATGGTGTGCGATGGGGTTGAAATGTCTAAATATCAATATGGGTGTCGTTTTTAATGTTTTGCCCAAATCACTGGACCAAGAAACTTGAAATTTTGCACATAGATACCTTATACAATGTAGATATCCACTAAGGAAGGATTTTTGGGAATTCCCACGGGAACGGGAAAAAACGGGATTTATATATTGGATTCCGAGTGACCCTATCTCAGTAACTATAATAACTAGACTCTTCAAATTTGATACACAAGTAGGTATTACATTAGTTAAAACATTAATTTCAGGATTTTTCAAAATTCTCACGGGATAAGGAAAAAACGGGATTTATATATTCAGTTCAACGGAATCCTATGAACTGTAATTACTAGACTCTTCAAATTTGGCGTAGAAGTAGGTAATTATAATAGTAAAAAACGGTTTTAAGGATTTTCGGATATTCCCACGGGATAGGGAAAAAACGGGATTTTTCGTTTTAATGGTTGTAGAAAGCTGAAATTCGGCATGTAGATTGCTTGGGAAGTGGAGAGGAGCATTGAGAGAGGATTTTTCAAAATTCCCACGGGAACGGGAAAAAACGGGGTTTTTCGTTTTACTGGTCGTAGAAAGCTGAAATTCGGCATGTAGGTTGTTTGAGGAGTGTAGAGGAGCATTGAGGGAGGACTTTCCGAAATTCCCACGGGGACGAGAAAAAACGGGATTTATATATTCAGTTCAACGGATTCCCATGAACTATAATCACTAGACTCTTCAAATTTGGCATAGAAGTAGATAATTATAGTAGTAAAAAACAATTTTAAGGATTTTCAGAAATTCCCACGGGATAAGGAAATAACGGGATTTTTCGTTTTACTGGTCGTAGAAAGCTGAAATTCGGCATGTAGGTTGCTTTGCTTGGGAAGTGCAGAGGAGAATTGAGAGAGAACTTTCTGAAATTCTTACGGGAACGAGAAAAAACGGGATTTTGCGTTAAACTGGTTGTAGAAAGGTAAAATTTCAAAATTCAAAAGTTTATACTGTAAATAGGCCACAAAGGGCTCTTTAACCGAATTCAAAAAAGGAGGAGGTTATGCATTCCACTGTATGTATTTTTTTTATGTAGGTATGTTCACCGATTTTTCGGTCAATTGTGGACCGATTTTAAAAATTATTTTTTTATACGAAAGAATATAATATACTCCTGAGACAGTCCCATTGTCACCAAATCAGGATCTGATGACGGGATCTCAGGGAAATCGAGGGCAACCTTCAAATTTTGTAGGCACGCATTACGTTTTTCATATATTTTCTCAAGCTATTTAAGTGTTTGCGTCTGGTAGACATCATCTCATGTTGATGAGCTGATGATGGAAGGTAAAACTCCTTAACGGTTCGGAGTTCAGGATATTTTTTCAAATATTATAGGTACGTATAGACCGATAGTTGTATTTTTGCAGGTTATTCAGGTGAGCTGATGATGGAAGGTTAAACTCCTTAACGGTTAGGAGTTATAGGAAGTTTCTTTAAATATCATATCATGTATAGACCTTTAGTTGTATTCTTTCTGGTTATTCAGATTTTTAGTGCTCGCTTCCGAATTAGTGAAAAACATTGTATACAAAGAAATACTGTAAAGGATCGTATCTACGTGAAGTTTAGTCGTGCTTGCTTGCACGCTTGCTTGCACGCTTACTTGCACGCTTTCTTGCACGCTTACTTGCTTGCGTGCATGCATGCTTGCTTGCATATTATATTGCATATTGGTTCTTTGGAATACTCATGGTACACGCGAGCGACGCCGCGGGCAAAAGCTAGTGTGTTATAAAGAAACGCGACGTTGTGTAGAAATTGAGGCGCAAGCCACACAGAAGAGACGTGGGACGGGGGCGCGTCGCAGTCGCACAGCCCCTTGAAGCAGTTTTCATACTAAACGTATAGAAGCGTCGCGATCCAAAGCAGACAGAAGAGACGGGGCGGAGACGCGGCCTGCGAACAAACGGCGCGGGCTGCGACGCGCCACCGCCCCACGTCTATTCTGTGTGGCTTGCGCCAAACCACAGAATAACTAATAGTAATAGTGTAGCCTGATATAGGTAGCCCTCTTGATAATCGTCCTTAGTAAAAGGGTGTGAGGTGCACAGATATTTCCGAAGTATAAAGCTGCGTACGGACTGCGCGTACTCGGGTACGCCATGTACGGCATGTACGCGTACAGTGTACGTGTACGTGTACAGTACGTGTACGTGTACGTGTACAGTGTACGCGTACATGGCGTACGGACATGACGTTCCAAGACACGCAAGCCAGGGTACGCGTACCCGAGTGCGCGCAGTCCGTACGCAGCTTTACCTTATCGTTGACTCCAAGCCAGGTGCCGTATCCCAGCGCTGGGATCTGGTAGCCACTGTTGAGCTTAAACGTTGGTATGTTGACCTGAAACACGGAAAAAGCACTATGATGAAATACAGTCACTACTACCTCAGATTGTTGCTCGAACGATTTTCTTGCAAAAAGTGTAACATAAAGCGCCTAGAGTTCGTCTTGTAAGTGCATAAACATCACTGTCCTACCTCAGATAGTTGCTCGAACGATTTCCTTGCAAAAAGTGTAACATTAAGCGTATAGAGTTTGTCCTGCCTCAGATTGTTGCAAGAGCAATTTCCTTGTTAAACTCGAACATTAAGCATCCAGACTTCGTCTTGTCGATGCATTACCATCACTGGTCTACCTCAGATTATTGCTAGAATGATTTCCTTGTAAAAACTTTGAGATCAAGCATTCAGAGCTCGCCTTGTCGATGCTTATGCATCAAAGTTTTACCTCAGATTGTTGCTTCAAAGCTTTCCTCGCAACAAGTCTAGCATCGGGCACCCAGACCTCGTCTTGTAGATGCACAAAACATCACTGCTCTACTTCAGATTGTTGCGAGAACCATTTCATTGCAACAAGTCTAGCAATGGGCACCCATAACTCATCTTCTAGATGCATAAACATCAAGTGCTACCTCAAACTGTTGCTTGAAAAGCTTTTTCGGAACAAGTCTAGCATTGGGCACCTAGAGCTCGTCTTGTAGATGCACAAACATCATCATTGTAGATGCCTTACCCCAGATTGTTGCTCGAACATTTTGCTTGCATTATACACAATTGCATTGAACATTGTGTCAGTAAGTGAATGAGTCAGTCAGTCGATCAGTTCTTTTCTTTAGATAAATTATCGGAACCAAATTATGTAACAGAAAAACAGTAGTTGCATAATAAAACAGTTTGTTTTTATGTCTTTATCGCAACGATAAGGCGTGGGAAGTCAACAGAGCCATCTTATCTTTGTTTCTTACATTTGCATAATAGTTTAATTTGTGATGTAATTATTGCTACTTAGCCCAACCAGCGAGCCGTCTCGAGTTTCATCATCATCATCATTTCAGTCGTAAGAGCACTGCTAAACATAGGTCTTCCTTAACGTTTGCCAAAAGGACCAGTCCTGCGCTGAAATTTTAACGTAAGCGTTGTATTTTAAAATACAAATGTTGTAAATAATTACTTTTAGAAAGACCATAAAAATTATTCAGTCATAACACCATCGTCATCAGAGCTGTCTGTATCATCACCCGTATGAACAAAATAAATGGATAAATTAGTGTTTGATACGAGTAGGTTCTATATATAGGTATTATATCGACGGTTAAAAGGCAAAACGCATGAAGCGACATTTTTGGATCTTTAAATGAAACCCGGCTCAAACGACGGAGAAAAATTCGCTGATTTCAAATATGTATATATACTTAACTCATTTTGACAAAAAGTGTCGCTTCATGCGTTTTGCCTTTTAACCGTCGATATGTATATTTGACATTATACAAATAGCTTAACCTACCAGTGTTAACAATTACTTCATTTCGCGGAATTATATTTAATCATTTATAAGTACTGTTGTGCTAACGGTACTCTCGAATCCCTTTCTAAACGCGGTTTGATAATACCTAGATACATAGGTAAGATTATTGCAAGTTAAATAAAAGCTTGTAATAAGACAAGTACCTATGGATGAATGCAATATAAAATACAACAGACTACCTATAACTCAATAAAGTCATTGTCAGTGTTTAGTGATGATCAAATTGTCGTATCTAACCAACGCAACGCGTCTAAAAATAAGCACGAAACCGGCAACTTCTATGTTATGTCTGAAACAGAACGCTTGTGCACTGCAAGGAATTTAATTGTCCGGAAATCCCATTTTTCACGGTCCGATGTGGCACGAAAAAAACCGGCCGAGTGCGAGTCGGACTCGCGCACGAAGGGTTCCGTACCATTATCTATAAAAAATTGCGGTTTACGATTTATGACGTATTAAAAAAAACTACTTACTAGATCTCGTTTAAACCAATTTTCGGTGGAAGTTACAGGGGGGGGAGGGACACACATTTTACCACTTTGGAAGTGTCTCTCGCACAAACTATTCAGTTTAGAAAAAAATGATATTAGAAACCTCAAAATCATTTTTTGAAGACCTATCCGTAGATAACCCACACGTATGGGAAAGATGGAAAAAATATTTTTTTTGATTTTCAGTTCGAAAAGTAAAAGTACCTACCCCCAAAATTTATTGTTTTTTTTTTACTAATTTTTGTGTGAAAATCTCAATGAAGTTCACAAAATACATCTACTTACCAAGTTTCAACAGCATAGTTCTTATAGTTTCGGAAAAAGGTAGCTGTGACACACGGACGGACAGACAGACATGGCGAATCCATAAGGGTTCCGTTTTTTGCGTTTGGATTACTTTTAATTCGTAGTGATAATTTTAAACAAAAGCTTAATTAAGTACTTATACCTATTATAAATTTAAAATTGTAAAACCGAGCGCTTTACCGTTTCTGTATAAAAATAATTGGAAGTGCACATGTCACAAAGTTACTGGTCAAGGTCAACGAGAATCCGTTGAGAAATGCGACTTGTAGAAGACTACAGACGGATTAAGAAAACATTTTAGCTCAAGTTGAAACGATGCTTCTATATATTCCCAATATTACTACTAACTGGTAGTTATTTGATACGAATCAGTAATAATTAGTAGAAATACTCGAAGAACACAAAATAAAAACAAAATATTTATACTAGACTTGCCTTCGCCATTGCGTGCGTCTCCCCGAAGGTGCAAATACTGACTGAGTAAATAGAATAAAGTGTTTGAATTAAAGCGGCAATGTTTTGCAACGATAGGTAACGTCTGTTATAGGACTTATAGGTTTATGAAACTTACATAATATAAGTTATTTAATACGTTCGCGGACATATTTTTAAAACAATATGGCCGGGGAAAATGTAAGCACAATTTTATTGTTCGCGCTTGGGTTTTTCTCGGCCGAGCATTTTTGGACGCTCTTTTTTCAGAATTAAGTAGTTTTAGGGTTTTTTTACTCGGACTAAGGGCGTTATTGCTTTTGACGATTAAAAAAATGTCCCTAATTTTCCAAACAAATTATTTGTGTCAGTTTGTTACGAACCAAATATAAACTATATGAAAAAGTCACAAAACTGATTCTAATAAATTAGAAAACCCTTTTCTTTGTAAAAATGAATGGTACTCGTGATTTTGAATAAGAAAACTCCAAAATTTCCTAATTAAAAAAAAATAGACTGTACAGACCAACCAACTTTCTGTGAATTGAAAATGTTTTTACGCCGTTAGCATAGAGTGTAGTATTGCTTGGTCGTGATTCACAGATAAGTTGGTTAGTCAGCACATACGAGGCGTTCAATATAAAGTGAGAATGAGATGCAAACTCTTTTAATATTGCGAAATTAAATACTGGCCGGTAAAGCTAATCTATCTAGCTGATTGCTATGAAAAAAAAAACTAACTGTCTTTTGTTTAAAAAAATATACGGTAATTTCTTTGCAATGCTATTGAGTACGTTAGCGAAAATGGAGAAAATTGAACTGCGCGCCGTTATCAAATACTTGTGTTTGAAAAATTTTTCTACGGACCAAGTCAATTTGGATTTGCGGGACACTTTAGGGTCTAATGCTCCTCCGTATTCGACAGTCGCACGTTGGTGCGCCGAATTTAGACGTGGAAGAACATCGACAATGGACGACCCCTGCTCCGGACGCCCTACTACAGCAGTAACTGAAGAAATTGTGAAAAAAGTCGAAAACTCAGTTTTGGCGGATCGTCGTGTCACGGTTCGTTTTATAGCTGAAAATGTAAAGATTTCAACGGGGAGCGTGCATAATATTTTACATGAACGCTTGGGTATGAAAAAGGTATCTGCACGTTGGGTACCAAGAATGCTTACTGACACGCAAAAACAAACTAGACTAGATTTGTCAAGAAGCTTTGAACCTGATGCAGCAAGACCGGGAACTTTTTTTGGCGCGATTTATAACAATGGACGAAACATGGCTCCATCATTACGACCCAGAAACGAAATTGCAGTCTGTGACATGGAAAAGGCCATCATCTCCAACTCCGAAGAAATTCAAGGTGAGCCCATCTGCCGGTAAGATCATGGGCTCTGTTTTTTGGGATGGTAAAGGGGTATTAATGATTGAGTATCTCGAGCATGGAGCCACTATTACGGGCACATTATACGCCAAACAAATAGCAACATTGCGCAATGAGATCCGCGAAAAACGGCGAGGAAAACTCTCGAAAGTTTTGCTGTTCCACCAGGACAATGCCCCGGCACACAAGTCCGCCGTTGCAATGGCTGCAATTCGTGATGCTGGGTTCGATATCCTTAAGCATCCTCTGTATTCACCAAATCTCGCTCCCAGTGATTTCTACCTATTTCCGAGATTGAAACAATACCTGAGAGGCCAGAAATTTGAAGACGACGACGCGGTAGTCGCTGCAGTACAAGATTTTTTAAGTACTCAAGATGAGACCTTTTTTAAAAATGGAATTTTAAGTTTAGAAAAAAGATATACTAAATGTATTATGCTAAAAGGTGACTATGTCGAAAAATAAAATGACATTTAGTAAAAGTTGTTTATAACATACTCATTCTCACTTTTTATTGAACGCCCCTAGTACATAGGTACACTTTGAATTGCAAATGTCCATTTACCTTCAGTTTGAGACCAATTTTCGGGATCCTATCGATGTTTAGAAAATTTTTTTTCCGAAGGTTTAGAATCCCAAAAACTTCATTTGACCGAAAGCATTTTTTTCTGAAACTGTAAATATTTCAGGATTTATTTCCGGACCGTCGTGTAGACAAACTTTAGGTTAGGTTAGGGTTGTTTTATAAAAATCCTGAAATATTTACAGTTTCAGAAAAAAATGCAGTCGGATAAATGGAGCATTCGGGATTTTAAATATTCGGAAAATAATAATTCTATATATATTTTGATAGGTAACCCCAATTTTCGAAGCACTCGCTCGAAAATACCATTCAAGAGTGTAAATCTGCGTATTGCTAGTAAACTATAGTAACACGTCCACTGCTGAACATAGGCCTTCCCCCAAGGCTCGCCAAACCGCTCGGTCACGTGCCATCCACATCCAACGCGTTCCCGCAACCTTAACCAGATCGTCGCTCCATCTTGTTGGAGGCCTACCTACACTGCATCTTCCGGTCGGCGGACGCCACTCTAGAACCTTTTTGCCCTATCGGCCATCAGTTCTACGAGCGATGTGCTACCCACAGCCACTTGAGTCTGGCGATTCTTCGAGCTATGTCCGTGACTTTAGTCCTTGCGCGGATTTCATCATTTCTAATGCGATCCCGCAGATAAACTCCAAGCATAGCCCTCTCCATCGCCCTCTGAGTTACTTTGGACTTTCTTATGAGGCCCATCGTTAGCGGCCATGCCTCAGTGCTGTGCCATAAGTCATC